>OZ037777.1:8006995-8051995 GCA_964035525.1 Porites cylindrica | reverse complement strand
TCTTTAATCTGCATTCAAAGTTATTAATTCACAGTATAAAGACGCTGTCTTTCAATAGCATAAAACGTTGTACATCTCAGCTACAGACAAATTACTGTTTAAAAACGAAACGAGCTACATCGCAATGCTGCGTGTAAAAAGTTATAACTTAAAGCACAATTCTGAAAGCGTCTTTCGCTATTTTGCAAGTGCAGTAAACAGTAACTAGAGCACAAAATGTAATAGAAACGATCTTTATCCTATCTGTAGTTATTGAAGCGTCCAAAAAGTCGGTTATGTTCCTTTGTATACACTTTTGGCAAATTGTTGTTTGGTATTCGGCGACTGGACTTTATATCACCTTGCATAGCTCATCAGCCAGACTGGACGGGATTCACGCTGCACAGATTCTCCTAATCGGGATTCGGGACTCACCTGATCACCGCAGTGTCCTGAATAAAGAGGTTAAGTTTACATAAGTTTACTCTCTGGGGCCGAGATTTAGTGTCCGTTGTCCGTATTAGCGAGCGTCCGTATTGTAGAGTTTTTTTTAAATAAAATATATGAGAATTTTGTCGGGATATTGGAAACTGTCCGTATTAGAGAGGTGTCCGTACCGAGAGGTTCGACTGTATTTTCGACAGATTTACTTTCAAATTTCTGAAAAATATCCCGGTTTCTAGGTAAGATAAAGAATACCGTAAACTTAAGATTTATAAGTTTATCTCTTCCGAACAAAAACTCATCCTCTGAGAGGCCATGTCCCTTCTGGCTATGAATAGTCTGTACAATGGAAAAGGGAAATGATCGGTACCTATGGTCCACCGAAAAAAAACTTTAACGTCGAGTGCTGCGAGGATAATTATTTTCCGAAAGGAAAATTTAAATCATTTAATAGTTTGTTTCACTACGTGTACCTTGTTTTTTCACGTTCGATTTCTATTTTCGATTTGTTTGCCTGGCGTTATCTGTGGGACGTATGTAACAAGGATAAATGCTGTGTCGTGACACTTCGCGCGGCAGACACTCTGGTCGCGTCGCTTGCTTGTTTACTTCGCTTGTTTACGTTCTCACGTATTTCGTGCCTATTGCAACTTTGAATCAAAACAAGCGATCTCGATTACTCTATTTGGGCGACGCCCAAATAACTAGCCTTTCTACACTATAAAAACATCAACTTAAGAAAGTTGCAAAATTTGCATTTTTCCAAAGGGGTCAGTCCACAGTTTTGGTCAAAATATTTAAATATTTTCTTCTTTCGTTTTTGGCAAAATATGGCCAGAAAGCTGTTTGGAACGATGTAAATAAGAAACTAGCCTCTTAAGACTATAATAACATCGATTTAAGAAAGTCGCGAAATTTGCGTTTTTCAAAAGGGTTACTCCTGGTTCAGCTGGTAAAAAAATATGAAATTTTTTCTTCTTCCCTTTTTGTTAAAACAGAGTTTGGTGGCGTTGTAGATTGAGAACAAGCTTTTCTACACCGTATGAAAACATCGATTAAGAAAGTCGCAAAATTTCCATTTTTCCAAAAGGGTTAGTCCATAGTTTTGGTAAAAAATTTGAAACGTTTTCTTCTTTTTAATTGTTGCAAATTATGGGCTGAGAAAAGCTGTTTGGTGACTTTTTCAAACTAGCCTTTCTAGTCTATAAAAATATCGATTTAAGAAAATCGCATTTTTCTAAAGGGGTTAGTCCATGGTTTTGCTCAAAAATTTGAATTTTTTCTTCTCTTCGTTTTTGCCGGGCAAAATATGAGGGCAAGAATAGGTGTTTAGGGACGCTGTAAACAGTAATCTAGCCTCTCAAGACTATGAAAACATCCATTTAAAAAACTTTGCATTCTTTCAAAAGGGGTTAGACCATAGTTTTGATCAAAAATTTGAAATTTTTTCTTCTTTTCGTTTTTGGCAAAATAGGCCAAGAAAAAGTGTTTGGTGAGGCTGTAGGTAGAAAACTAGCCTTTTTAGTCTATAAAAACATCGATTTAAGGTAGTCGCAAAATTTGCATTTTTTCAAAGGGGTTAGTCCATGGTTTTAGTCAAAAATTTGAAATTTTTTGTTTCTCGTTTTTGGCAAAATAGGCCAAGAAAAGGTGTTTGGCGACGTTGTAAATAGAAAACTAGCTTCTAAAGACTACAAAAATATAGATTTAAGAAAGTCGCAAAATTTGCATATTTCCAAAAAAATTTGAACTTTGTTTTTCGTTTTTTAGCAAAATAGGGTCAGAAATGTTGATGGGGAGGTTGAAGTTTGAAAACTGCCCTTTCCAGTATATAAAAACAAGAAAGTTGGAAAATTAGCATTTTTCCACTGTTTTGGTCAAAAAATTGGAAATTTTTTCTTCTTTTCGTTTTTGACAAAATAGGCCAAGAAAAAGTGTTTGGTGAGGCTGTAGGTAGAAAACTAGCCTTTTTAGTCTATAAAAACATCGATTTAAGGTAGTCGCAAAATTTGCATTTTTTCAAAGGGGTTAGTCCATGGTTTTAGTCAAAAATTTGAAATTTTTTGTTTCTCGTTTTTGGCAAAATAGGCCAAGAAAAGGTGTTTGGCGACGTTGTAAATAGAAAACTAGCTTCTAAAGACTACAAAAATATAGATTTAAGAAAGTCGCAAAATTTGCATATTTCCAAAAAAATTTGAACCTTGTTTTTCGTTTTTTAGCAAAATAGGGTCAGAAATGTTGATGGGGAGGTTGAAGTTTGAAAACTGCCCTTTCCAGTATATAAAAACAAGAAAGTTGGAAAATTTGCATTTTTCCACTGTTTTGGTCAAAAAATTGGAAATTTTTTCTTCTTTTCGTTTTTGACAAAATATGGCCCGAAAAGGTGTCTGCGGACGTTGTAAATAGACAGCTAACTTCTTAAGACTATAAAAAAAAACATCATCTGCATTGATGTATCTGCGCGATAAAGGTAGGACTGACCTGCACCTATTGCAAAGAAGGTTTGTGATTGGCTGGGAAAGCAATAGGTATGGTGACATTACAATGCCCCTATCCCTGAAAACAATAGGTAGTGCAGGTTATAGGGACCAATGAAATAAGAGGTTTGGATGCGTGCAGGTCAATCGTAAAGGTAAGCGGCAAAGGACGCTGAACGCAGGGGATCTTCTTAGGCAAGTGCAAAACGTCGAACTTTTCATAGGACGAACCAAACTGGGCTAATTAAGTTCGTAAAAAGTTCGACGTTTGACCCTATCTGATTCAAATGGTAAAGTATGATTGGTTCGACGCTTCATTAGTTCGACATCTGACCTAATAGACGAATTTAAATATATCATGTAGACCCAAATATACTGTAATCTCAATTTGGTTCGTCTCATGAAAAGTTCGACGTTTGGCCTTGTATTTAGTTTTTTTCAGTGAGGATAAAGGATGAAGTCAAAGAAATAGCGGTAAGCGCTTATGGCTAGTAACAAGGGCGGGAAGGAGAAGCAAATGTTAATGTCTTTTGTTTACTTCGAGGAAGGAAGAAAAGAGTTTTTAAGCTACGGTTGTTCCTGGGTCCATTGCGAACTGAACTGGAATTCGGTAGTGTTGTTTATAAGGAGAGTAGAAATCCGGAGAACTCTGAGAAAAACCTTCCGGAGCAAGGGAAATAACCAATAGGAACCTCAACCCACATGTGACGACGAACCCGGGATTCGAGCCCATCTCACCGCCGCGCCTATATTTGCATGAGATTGCGCGCAAGTCGCGACTGGCAGTTCTAGTCTTAAAGGGACTATGCCACGAGGATATTGATGTTTTAGGTGAATTCTGTGTCAAACTCAGTAATAAGTGCCTTTACCCATTAAGGCGATTTTCGTTTCACCTTGAAATGAAAACGCGCGAACAAAACAGAAACAACAAACGAACGGAAATAGAGCGATTTCAACGAATACAAACGCGCGTGGCTTTTGGTTGGTTAAGCGAACGCCAGAGAACTTTCTAGAAATCAAACGATACTTCGCTTTGACGTCATACTGCAACACGATTGGCCAATCGAACAATGCTTTCTCCATATTAGGGTTTTCTTTGGCGGGAAAACGAAGAAGCCATGTTTTGATCTTTTCATCCATTGGCTGATAAAACAACTAACGAACACTTACCGAAACCACTTTTCAAGGGCATCCGAAAATCGTTCGACTCAAACGGACAGGTATTTTCCTAGCTCAAATGATCATGTAGATATGGAGGTCTCGCCCCATCAGGGAATTCCAACACAGTCCTGAATTCGGGATTCCACGCCGTGGATTCCGCATTCCAGGCGCCGGATTCCAGTCTCGCCAGTCAGTGGAACTTAGATTCTGGATTCCTTGAGCTGTATTCCGGATTACAAAGCCCTGCAAAATTTCCCCAGATTTCGGATTAAGCAAAAATTCGGGTTCCCTTACATGGGAAAAGATAATAATAGCCTGTGTACAGACCCCCCCCCCCCCCCCCCACCTCCCCTCAGAAAAAATCGGAGAAGAGGCCCCTGCTCCTATTTTTACTGAGGAGAGGGGAGGGTCTGTGCAAAGGCTAGATAATAAGTGTCCTTTATTAATTCTTACGTGCTCAATCCCCTGACGCTTAACTAACTTAGGTGTGTGTGCTAAACTTTTATGATGAAAGCTAACTGTGTAACTTTGTTTGACTTTCAGAAAAGTGCAAGTGCCCAGAAATAATCCTCGCCAACTGGTACGATATCCCACCCTACGTAGAGAACCATCCCGGGCGAGATCCCTCGGGACTACTGTTCCCGTTATTGCTCGGGAAAATTCCTGAACAAGGCTGTGGAAATTGCACAGGTGGTGACGGGGAGTCTGGGATCTCTTATTCCAAGAGCAAGAAACACTGGTAAAGGTATTTTAAAAAACACTTAACAGATAAAGAGGACTTTGCAGTTCTTAGTTCTCTTCTAAGGTGGATTTCTACTGTCGCGTAGATTTACGAGCGTATCCACGTAAATTTTAAGAGCGTGAAAAAAATAGAAGCAACGTATAAAAGGTCGCGCTTAATGTATAGGCTTATTTAGCAGGGAGCTTAAGCAGTTATGACGACGACGGCTACGAGAAGGTCACTTAAAAGTGAATTCGCGCTGCCTCAAACTTCATCGCGCTTATTTCATCTCGTTTAATGCGTCAAATGTTGGAAAATTGTCTGGGAGTTGAATTCTATAGGATCGTATCAAAGTTCAGGAAAAGAAAAGGAAAGGTGTTGTCTTGTGTTCCTGTCCTCGACAAAACGTGAAATTAAGCACTTTAATTTCAAGTTGTAGTCGTGCAACGACGGCTAAGAATTGTACAAAAAAGCGTGATGCACGTGCAATGTTGTTGTTTTGTCAATCTAACCCTATTGCTTTTTTGCCTTCCTCGTTGCCGTCGCCGTCGTCGTTGCTTAAGCTCCCTAGCAACAGAACGGGAACTTCAGTTGACTACTACACGCGCAAATAAACAACTGGCTTGACTAATGACAGAGCGGCAAAATAGGTACCGGAAGTCGCGTTTAGTCCCTTCGCGCCCTTTCCCGTCGTCAAATGACGTTCCCGTTCTACTGCTAAATCAGCCTAAAGTTGAACCTGGCTCGACTTTTACGTTCACGCGCGACCCGCCACCTTTGATGTTTGGTTTGTGCTTAGTAATAAGATCTTCCGGATCGTCATACGTTTCTAGGAAACTGTCCACCTACTCCTCCCCCAAGCCAACGCTAACACTTACTTCTCACTTAGGGCTTAGGGGACCGATCTTCCTTCCTATCTCTCAGCTAAAAAGATCCCAATACCAGGAAGTGCTAGGGACAATTGTAACCCTTTGCAGGTAAAATTGAAAAAAAGTCAAAGGTGCAAGGATGATCCGCGTTCTAGGATCTTTCTGGTGCTAGGATCCTCTCCCCTTCATGTAAACAGCCTTTAGGTTTAACCCCTAATTGGAAGGAATCTGCATTCCTTTTTTACCAGCTCGTTATTGTGTCGTTTTTCACACTCTCACTCAACTGTACATGGCCGGCATTCCTCTCTGGTTTGTACTCTTACACATTTTCTCCTGTTACGTTTAAGACAGGTTGTCATCAAAGACAGTCAAAACCTGGATCAAATTGATACCATCACGTTTCCAATCAGTGGTGAAAATGCCGATCGCTACTATCAGACTTCCTACAAGTTCATGCCTCTGGTAGGATCCCCGGGTGTCGCATTCATTGGTGTTGATAAACCACCCGGTACGTTACCTCACCAAACCCTCCGTTCTATCTGGGTGGCCTGTGTTGGTACTTACATTACTGATGGCGTTGCTGTCCGGTATCATTATGTGGGGACTGGTAAGTAGTGAATGAGTGTTCCCTGGGTAAGAGTGTGCCAGGCTCTCAGATAGTAGGAACGTCGCGAGAGTAAAACAATCCAAGCGCAAACAAGATGCGCGCGATTCGGGGAAGGGACCGCTCTATCTCTCCTCCGCCTCTGCGAGTTTTCTGTATCATTTTTTTACTGCGCGACTCTATATTGCTATCTTGGAGACTGGAACAGGCTATAGCTTCCTGTAGCTCAGAGACTAGCTTCCTGTAGCTCTCAGCGAACAGAGGCCTTCGAAGGTCCTCTCTTTAAAATCCCCGCTGGCTGAGTAAGAGAGGTGGATTTGCAGCGTATCAAACTTAAGGTACAGAAAAACTGGCGACAAAAAACATGCAACTTGCCATGCAACAATGCTGCAAAACGAGTTGAATAGCGATGTTGCGCGTTTTACCACCCACATAAAACCTGTCTTGCAACAAATCAGGTTGTTAACAGGTTTGAACCGGGGTGGTACAAGGCGCAACATCGCTTTTCAACTTGTTCTGCAGCAATGTTGCAAAAAAGGTTGCACGTTTTAGTTCCCCTCAGTTTTATGGAAGCTTAAGAAGGCGTTGTTCTTATTATTTAGCAACAACTTATTTTTTTAAACTGGACACGCAGTTCATATCAGGAACGGATAAGTTCTCATTACAAAATCTCTTTAATTCTTTTAAGTTACTTCGTAATTTTACGTTTCAATAGATCACTTTGTTACGGAGGCACCCAATAAAGAACCAACAAACGGTGGCTCTAGCACGGGTAAAGCAACCAAAACTTCTTTAAAATCACCATGATGCGTTATGTTTTAGGACACGTGGTACAATCCTGACGAATTTCCTAGGTCGTTCATTAAAGGCAGTGGAGAAGGTTTTAGGTGGGCATTTGTTGCCACGACAACCATTTGGTGAGTACAATGCTTTATTATCTCGTTATCAAACAAACATTTTTTGGACGAAGAATGAAAAAGGTTTTTGTATGTCTGAAGGATATGCTAACCAACCAAGGCAACCACCGAATTATGTTAGTCCACTACCGTAAATCCCAAAGAATTAAGTCACGTTTCTCAAATATGGAGCGATTCCTCCTACCGGCACTGCATTAACCACAAAATTATGTTGGATTTCGTCATCATGGAACATCTCAGCCCTGGATGCACTACGACTAAGTTCACCACAGGGTTAAGATGTAGTAAAATGGACAAAGAAACGGGGAACTTGTTTTGCAACATATTGCTGCAAAACAAATCGCTTTTTACCACCCACGTTGAAACCTGCCTTGCAACAAATTAGGTTGTTGCAGGTTGCGAAAAGGTGTTGCAGAAAACAGAGAGTAGTTCTACTTTTTAGAACAATTTTACGAAACCTTGGCTCGTCCAGCCTAGCTCGGGTAGGCGAGTGACCCGTCCCGTTACCAGGGACAAGTTTTCTCCATACTAACGGGGCCTTAGCAAGAAAACTCAAAGATCAAACTACGATGAATAACAAATCTTTCATTGAGTTGATTTATTTTTCACGCAGCATACAATAACTTGGTGTCTATTGTGGGCCCTCTGAAAGAGCGGCAATTCAAAGGTGTTCTGGTGGACGCGTATGTCCTGGAGAAATGAAGGAATTCTCTAGCGAAGAGCTACAAGTAAACAAAATCATCGATCATAACTCATACTATGGGGTTGTATTTGGAGAGGGACGATTGTCAGAAAAGACCTTTCAAAACTGCTTGGAGGACTGAAATCTTCGAAATAATAAAAGCCAATTCTAAGCCAATGGAGGTAAGTTTTTTCGGAAATCCTCAGTGTTTTAATTGATGACCCCGTTAATGAGTAAAACGCGGTGGGTAACTTCATGGTCATTTTGATTTCTTCGAGGATTAGACTTCACAAAATACTAAGGTCAACACTCACATGGATATTTCACCCAAAAAGACAATTAACAATTGCGTTCACACTTCTGTCACAAGAGCAAACTTCACTCACATAGAATATGACATTAGACACTAACTTTGCACTGATTCGGTTCACACTGATCAGTCGCCAATAACAGTCGTTTTAAGGACCACACTCACATGGACGATCACGATTACATTAGATAAATTACTGATACTTTTGGGTTCACACATCTATCACCAATTACAGTCTTTTGAAGGACTAAAATCACATGGACGATCATCTCTCATACTAGGCCTATGTCACTGGGTTTTCATGGTCCAGTTTACTTTTAGACACATTTTATGGAACTTTTTCCCGATAAAATAGAATTTCCACCATGTCTATAAGCGCATTCGAAGTATGAGATATCAAAAAGGAAAACTAAACGTTATTAAAAGGCAAAAACATCATTTTTAGGTCTGTAGTTTTTCCTGACTGGTTTGTGAAATTTAATGACATTCAAGATTCGCGCCAAAAGCGTTCCAAAAATAAACTGGTCTGTGAAAAACGCCGTGACACGAACGCTGGGAAGTTTCTCGCTCTGGGTTATGGGCTCCTGCGACACTTTATTCATACATCAACAAAACCACTTTTAACGAACGATTTCACCAGACAAACTACATTCTCATCCCCAGAGCCTTTCAGCTTAATTTATAACAAACGAGACCACGTGATCAAAAGAAACAAAGCGGTCTTTGGACGAGAATAGACTAACTACATTTTCGTTCCCAGAGCCACTCAGCTTAATTTGTAGCGATGGAGATCATGTGACCTAAAGAAACGACGGAGTCTGGGAACGATAATGGACAAACTACTGATGTCATTGACTTCAATAAATATATTATTTTGTTTTTCTTGTTATTCGTAGGAGCCATCAGAGAGTGCAGCCGTGGAGCGCTCATCCAGCTTATTTGACGCCAACTCTCCTATGTTCCAGAACTCCATTTACACCTGCATTGGCTTGCTGCTGTTTTTGTCGGCTTGTGGCATTATCCGGGACTACGACTACATAAGACACTGGAAGAAAAAGGCGGAGATGAGTAAGACGAAAGGCTTAGGTCATGTTCACATTTACTTCCCTGGACGGTGGCCAAGTAAGGTACTCAATGGGTCCTAATGTGAAGACACCCTTTTTCAAGTACCCGCGCCTGAATACCACCCTATGTCATTTCTTTCACAACCTCTAAAGTCTGTTTCTTCCACAGACGCTTAGTTTTTCGCACAGAGGCGAGCCCGAAACGCGTGTGACACGCGAGTGATTGGTGACGAAGCGCAAGGCCCGTTTTCTCCTTCCCGCCTTCCTTTGCGCGCATGAGGAGGCCTTAAAGTCATAATGGCCCCTATTTGTGTTTACGTCAGCCGAGCAAATTTCACCACCAAGGCTCGTTTGTGAATAAAAATTCTTTGCATTTGCACTCTTTGTACATGAGTATTCTTTTCAAAACAACTATCGTGGGAATTCATATATGTAACATTCGTAGAAAGCCTAAATTTAATAACTGACCCTAAATACAACAAAATCTTAAAGTCCTTAAATGTAATAACATTTCACCCTAAATGTAATAAGGCAGACATATTAAATTCTGCAAGCAGAATACTGCAATTTTCACTTAGTACGATCAGCATTGAAGTATTCTGCTTGCAGAATTAAATATATATACATCATTATTTTTTTGCTGATCAGGTCTTTATAGATCCTACGTTCTTCGGCATATTCGTTCGCGGTCCTTTGTAGTCCTTTGTGGTTAATGTTTGTAATAAAAGTATTAAATGTAATAACGTTTGGAGTTACATTTGAACTTTCAAGCGTGACCACATTCGGCCTTAAATGGTATGACCGTTGACGTCATGCTAACGTCATCAATGACGTAAGTAACGCATCATAAACCATCTGAGTAGTTAGGAAAATGGCCACGTGATCCTTCGCGCCATCTGCCACGAAAATCAGTCACGCCCCCGTCAACCTCAAGACCAACTGATTACGACACCCACGTGACCAATGAAAAATCAATCACGTGTATTCTTATTTATGGTAAATTTACCTTCTTTTTTTTCCCTTACTTACAACTTTTTTTGCCTGCAAGGGCCTATTAGTCACTCCAGAATAATTTCTTTGGACCCCTAAAAGTGACATTAGACATATTAAGGAATGAAAATTCGACGGCGTTGACGAAGGTGCGCGCAGATCTGAAAAGAGCTTGACCAATGGCAAGAGTTTTAGCCTGTTCCAGGCATTCAGATAGTAGAGCGCGGGAGAAAAACTCACGAGGAAAAAAAAACGAGTGCAGACTAGACCTGTTTTCCCTGTGTATACAGTACAACTTAACTCGCTCCCCACTGACCGCCGTGCTCTACTATCTGAATGCCTGGAACAGGCCGCAAGATTTTCGAAACGAGGCTTGGCAGTAAAATTCGCTAGTTTGACGTAAACATGCATAATTTAGAAACGAGAAGGAAGGTGGGTCGAGTTAACTTTAGCAAAGACTTCTGGGACTGTTACCGGAGTGGCCAATAGCTACGATCCCAGAAGTGTTAGCGAAAGTAAACTCGGCTTTGTTTCCTTTTAGCCAGTTCCAGACCTTCAAAACCCTTTTCCTTCTCGTTTATAAAGTGGCGAATTCTATGTACTACTCCCTACCTCCCTGCCTCCCAACTAAAAAGGCTTTTTTCTCCATTTATGCCGTCAGAACACTATAGCTTGGGTTTGTTCTCAATGCAGAAGTCCTTGCAGATGAACTGGAACTTGTCGGTTGGGCCTGGGTACGAAATGGCCAAAAGGAATCTGGAATCTGAAAATCTGGAAAATCTGGAATCTGGATGGACTCGCTGATGCAAGAAGTTCAGGAGTTTTACGACAACTGGACGAAGCGACTCGACGATATCACAGCTAAACATGAGAGGAACAAAGACTACAAGCTAAACAAGAAAACTAGAAACTTTACGTTATGACTGGATGTATTGCTGGTATTCTGTACTCCATGAGTCACACTATATTCCATATGCACTGTAAACAATACCAAAAACAAGGAAGCGGGAAAATTTCCTTTGCTGGCTGATTCAAGAATAAATTGTCGCTTAAGAGTCGGAAGGAAGTCCCTGTTCGTACGTTCATCGGTCGTTGACGATAATGGCAGATTATGGATGAAAGTGATCATTGTTACTTTTTTGGATGCAGTAGCAACTGTAGATGTGGCAGGTGCAGAACACAGCTCACAGGTCACAAGTGCAGGACGCTGCTCTATTGATTAATAACGGAGGTAGGCAGTTTTCTCTTAAGCTAAAACTCTATTTCAGGTTGTGATTAGGGCTAGGAGACACTTTAAGTGTTGTTTATTTACCGTAGCATGTTGACCTGTACTCGAACCTGCACTTGTGACGTGTGATCTGCGTTTTGTACCTGCCGCTGTAGATGTCCTCACAGCAAGCAACAATGACGTTAAAACTTCACGAAACTTGAACTGTGCATTTTGCACGACCATTAAATTATTGTTTTGTTTTAGAGAATAAACAAACTCGATCGCTTTCAGTCGTATTGGCAACTTTTTTCCTTTTTTTTTTACCCCTTGAAATACTACGTACATACATACATACTTTATTGGCTCGTCCCCACGGGGCTTTTCAGAGTCAATTTTACATTACAAAATTATAAACCAAGTACATGACAATAAGAATATAACAATGATAAAAGAAGACAAAGGTCAATAAAATTAATTAAATTAATTAAATAAAGCAGTCATTAAGAAGCTTTTGCCTGAGTAAACACTTGAATTCCGTCACGGATGGGCTAAGTTTGAGCGCAGGCTGCAAGTCATTCCAGAGAGAGGTTGCTCTATATTGAAAGGTCCTTTGGCCGCTGGCAGTGCGGAAGAGTGGTATGTTCAAAAGTTGAGAATCTTCCAACGAGCTTTGATGTCAAATACTCCGAGCTTTGATGTCAAATACTCCGGAGCACAACTCGTCATGCACTTAAAAACCAGAACAGCAAAACGAAAATAAAGTTGTTGCCTGATTGGTAGCCAGCGCAAGTCTTTTAGCAAAGGAGTTATGTGATCGAATTTTTTAGCGCCGCTCAAAATACGACAAGCGAAATTCTGTACTGCTTGGAGCTTGTCCAGATTAGTTCGAGTAGCATTGCTCCAAACAGAAGAGCAATAGAATAATTTACTAAATACTAAGGCATTTATAATAATAATTAGCGCGTGTTTATTAAAAATATGCTTAACGCGGTTAATTTGGCCCAAACGTGACATGCATGAGGATACAGTAGAAACAATATGCTCATTATATGTTAAGTTAGAGTCCAGTGTGACACCAAGGTCTCTTGCAGCCTTAACGGGCTCGAGTTCCTTCCCCAATAGAAATAGCCTAAAGTCGCTAACCTTAGCAGTCATTTGCCGGCTGCCGAATATCACTAGTTTTGTTTTATCTGGGTTGAGTAAAAGCTGATTATCAAAGCACCAATTCCTAATGCTTAACAAGTCCTTGTGACATTGCTGTTATCTCATCAACCCTAAAGGGCGTGCAAAGATGACGGGTATGGTGATAAAATCGTGAATAAGGTCTGTTTCTGTGAAATAAAACCGCCTCTAATCGCTATGATGGTTGGAAAAATGAATTAGTGTGCCTCTTTTCAGTTTGACGTTTCCTTTACCTACAGGTATTTTTTATTAGTTCAGTCTGTGAATATACATCTTATATTGCTCATTAATTAAATGAAAGTCCTTTCTAATATTTCTTTGTTTTATGAGAAAATAAGACTATAGTCAACCACACGTTTCTTAATCTACATCCTCTCCAGATCTAGTACTCTTCCTTCCTTGTATTGCCGCTCAGCTTCCGGTGCCAAGCCACAGTAATAGGGACCTTAAGATCCGACGACTGCGACGGCAACGAGAATGTCAAAAAACAATAGGTTTAATGACCAAAACGACAATTTTGCAAGTGCATCACGCTTTTTTGTACAATTCTTTGCCGTCGCTGCACGACTACGACGTTAAAATGCTTTAATTTTGGTCAGTTAGCAGCTGCTCTGAAGAGAAGTCACCAATGGTGCCTAACTCTGACCCCAAACAATACTGAAACAATTGAAAGAATGACATGTCATTGTTTTCTGCGACCAATCAGGAGAGACCTTACGAGCAGCTTCTACACAACTGCTAATTTCATGTTTTACAGAGGGAGTATACAAGCGACGACGAAATTTCCTCCTCTTTCTGAACTTCTATATGAGACGGAGGAAAGACGGAGGGTTCACCTACATTTGACAAAGTAAAGTTAGTGACTTGGAGTAATCGCGTTGAAGATTGAAAGAACGCGAATATTTTCAACTACGTTTTCGCTGCCGTCACCGTCCTCGGATCTTAAGGTCCCTAATAGCGGAGAGAAGGGAAAAACTCTTCAATATTCTTAAGAAAATGGCGATTAGAAAAACCAGATGCGAATACATATGAGAGAAAAGCACGTTCTGGAAACTGCGCATTTTTTTACATCTTCTCCACACGAAACCACAGCAGGGAGAACTCTCCTTTCTCAATTTCTTGCTTTGTACTCTTTTTACACCTGGTTGTCAACCTTCAGGAATGAACGTCACCATATTTTCCTTAATTTTTATTCCAAAATCACGCCCCTGTGTTCTTCATACCAATCTAAAACAATAACAATCGCACTCCGGTGATTACCATAATCGGAGTCCCATTCACAGTCCTCACATTCGGAGTCTTTAGGAAGTTTAAGCAGGGACGTTTTTGAGCGACGCACGTCAACCGGAAGTGAACATTTTTCTCATTTAATATGCCTTGACGCTACCAAATTTGTATTGCTAAGTGTGTTTACTCTTAAAGAGACGATTTGTCCCAAAGTTTGTTCAAAATCATGGCTCAAGAATGCAAAAGGTTCACTTCTGGTTGACGAGCGTCGTTCAAAAACGCCGCTGCTTATTAAGGTTCTCCTGAAAATAATGACAGAAAATGAAATTTATTCGCCTCCCATGAAGGTAATTTCCAACACCTTTTTGTTTGTCTATTCTTTGTGCGGCGCCCTCGTCAAAATTGCGCGCGGGTATCACACGCGATGGCGCAATTATTTCGGTTGAACCAATCCCATAACTGGAAAAATCAGAAGGTATCTAGTTCCGTATTCCTACCCCGATTATAGCAAACGTATCAGAAATTGGCACACGTAGACAAACCCACGACCTGACCAGTACCTAACGCATGCGCACAGCCATATCACCAGGTGTTAATAGACCCTCTATTTTCTCTTCAAAGTCCGTCGAGCGCGCGTGATAAAAAACAAAAACTGCGGGAGATTTACTGACCGCCAGCGCAAGGGGGTAAGGGTGGGGGAGAAAAAAAAAAGACGTGCGCTCGCTGATGTCTTCGAAAAGAACGAAAAGAAAAATAAAACAACGTCTGTATACAAGCTACAGCTGTCTCGACCCGGGGTCGATCTTATTAGGGCTCATCAGCCTGGTCACTAGCCATCTGACCTATGAACCGCGGACTCTAGCTCATGGAAAAGGTTGAAACTGTAGTGTCAATTCAAAGTTAATGAGAGATAACCTGCCTATGTATTTTACTTAAAGGCTCGCAATTGCAAGGGTAGTGATTACTTTCACATTTAAGATCGTGCTTCGATTCCTGGGCATGCGCGAACCATATTTTGCGCTCACATAAGTTCATGTGGGTTTCACCACTCACATTCCTCATGTGCTGGTTTCATTACACAGTTGAAATACTCGTCACTGTTACTAGTAACATTTACTATTTATCTCACTCATAAATTGTGAACAAATAAACAAACAATAGGCATGAATGTTTATTTCCAGACTAAGTGTGCTCGAGAAACGCGAAACGAGTACTGCCAAAGCTCACGCGCGACCTTCACGCGCCAATTGAGAGACTGGGTTCCACAAGACACCAATATGGCGACGGATTATTGACCGCACAGAACGTGTGTAGTAAATTGGATCGAAAGTAACATAATCAGACTTCTGGAACTCGGATTTGAGCTTCAGCAGTTCTTTTACTTACTCGTCAACACTTGACTTTACGGCAGAAGTCGTGAAAAATCTGGCACGGATCTTGTGAGGTATGTTTAATTAGCTTGACTTATAAAGCTTAAATTTAAGATTCATGAGCAAGTAACATATTGATAATTAAAGGATCAAACTTATGGTTTAAATCATCAAGTAAATCATCAAGTAAGTCCAGGAGATCTGGTACAAATTGAAGTGAAATCTGGAATTTCGCAGGTACAGAACACAGATCACAAGTGCAGGTCATTGCTCTGTTGATAAATAACGGAGATAAACAGTGTCCCCTTAAGCTAAAACTTTGTTTTGGGTTTTGATTCCTTGTGGAGAGAGTTTATAATGTTGTCAAACTTTGTATCAGTTGTGGAATGTGTGTGGATCGCACAGTGAGGCGGAAACACAAGTTGACCTTGGTAGGTAGCTGCAGTGACATCATTGATTGTGATGTTGAGTTGCATTAAGGTTTCCAAGCAACATAACTTCCACTGGGTGCAATGAAAGGCTGATATGTTTTTTTTCTCTGTGAAGAAAATACGGTTAAAATGTTTACTGTTGGTGAATCGCGACCAATTCTCCTCATGCAAATTATGGGAATATTGTTTGGGCAAATAACTCTCCCACAAGGCTTGATACATTGTTCAAACTACAAAAAAAAGTATTGAGAATTATAACCTTTTCGCCGTATACAGCACCATCTCTTCCGCTCTTTATTAAGTTAAGTCTTCTAAACATTTATCAAATAAATGATTTTTTAATTGGCTCTTTCAGTTTCAGCCTTAATAGTAAAGTACTTCCGTCTTATTTCAATGACTTCTGTATAGGAAATGCACAAGTCCATGGCCATAATACTAGAGCAAAAGGGCATCTACATAAGATTTGTGACCTTCTTTGGGAAAACGTACACTAACGATATTTCGTTAAACGGTTAGACCGTTAGCTGTCCGTTAGTCATCCGTTAGATGATTCAATGAAAATCGTTAGAGGCGTTAGGCAATTCGTTAGCAACTCATCCGTAGCCGTTAGAGCGTTAGTTGTATCCGTTAGAGGTGTTAGTCAATTCGTTAGCAACTCATGTATATCCGTTAGAGCGTTAGTTGTATCCGTTAGAGCGTTAGTCCAGGAAACTAAAGCGTTAACTGACGATTCTATTGCTTTGCTGATCAAGGCCGCTGCCTTATGGGCGCCCTGTCGTCAGAGGTTTCTACGATTAATTTTATTCGCCCGCGGGCGACCGAAATTATAAACAAGGAGCCCGCATCGGGCACCTGAAACTAGTGATTCTTGCCAAACCCGTTTCCCAACGTCCATTGAACGAACGACACAATTCCCTACCCGTTCTACGCTTTTGAAACGAAAAATTAATATCAAAATGCTTGGTCGTCGGCTGTAGGCAAAAGATACCGACGATAAGAAGTAAACAAACAAGCACACGTCTTGAAATCCGCTTCTCTGCAGACTTCCGCTAATTGATCTCGAATGAATTGAATGGTTGCAGGAAAACCTTCGGTATAAAAGTCTAGTAATTAAAAAAGTCTACAATCATTCAATACAGCTTTTATTCATGTGTTGTCCGTCACACAACGCTTCACTGCGTATTCAAATTCCCGGGAGTCAAATTTCAACCGAAATTTGCATAAAGTTGTTTACGAAACCGATACGGCATCTTGTTGAAAAACTTTCATCAGACATCGAGGGGCTTGCTTGATATAGTTTTTGGAAACATTACAGTCCCAAGTCAAGATACGTGTTTGCAAACAGTAGTTCTTGTCAATACGATGCAGTAGAAGTTTCATTCCAGGAGAAATTGGACGGCCTGTTTTGAAGCGCAGTCGTTTCGAGAGCAAGTCGATTTCGATTATTATTTTACTTGTTGATCACATCACTAGTGATTTTGATGCTTTCAATTTTCAGCCGTTTATCGATCGACAGCTGTACTTAAAACTTTCGCTCAATACATTGATAACAACAAGATGAACTAACCAGCCGTTAACAGATTGCTTAATAGGGAATAGCGCTCGATTACTTCCACCAATTCAACTGTTAGAGCGTTAGAACAAATCGTTAGAGCGTTAGAACGAACCGTTAGAGCGTTAGAACAAATCGTTAGAGCGTTTGGACAAATCGTTAGAACGTCAGAACAAACCGTTAGAACGTTTGGACAAACCGTTAGAACGTTAGAAAAGCCGTTAGCTATCCGTTAGCTATCCGTTAGTTTTCTAACGATAACGAAATATCGTTAGTGTACGTTTTCCCAAAGAAGGTCACATTTTTAGGAGAACAAATTATGGAAAATACTCTACTAAAAACAAAATAATTGATATCTGGAATAGAATACCTCTGAACATAAAATGCTCGGCATCTATAAAAATATTCAAAAGGAAATTAAAACTTTTACTCTTATCCCATGTGGTTATAGTAGAGTAAATAAGTACTCAAATATATTCATAGTGAAATAATTTAATGTATTATATGATTATTGTAATTATTGATCTCTCTATTAATTGCCTATTTCACCAACTCGATTTCAGTAATTCAAGTAGATCTTTCAACCCTTTCTCCTATCCCATGTGGTGATAGTACTGTAAATAAGTCCTCAGTACAGAGTGAAATATTTGTAATATATGTGTAAGATCAATTATTGTATCTCTGTCCGTTAATAACTGATACCATTTCAATGAATTTCAATAGATCTTTTGTTACCTTCAGGGAGACTACTTGTAAAAGCCCGTAAGGGTTTCTTTAGTCTTCCTCCCAAATTTATTACATTGTAACACACCGTATGTACTGTATAATATTATGGGAAATAATAAACTCAACTCAACTCAACTCAAATGCAGGGAACTGCAACTCTACAACTAGACACTGATCTGCTGTGAGACACTGATTGGCTGTCGGCTATAATATTTTCTTCAAATGTGATAAAATGAGTTAAAGTAGGGCTTGTACCGTCAAAATCCGCCTTAGTTTCTTTGAATTTATCTTTGAATCCTTGATAAATACTGCTCTACCAGCTTCAGACAGCATGTACTGGCAGAATTTAATTAATATTAATTTGGCAACTTGGCACAGGAGTCTAGGAGATGACTTTACATTTAGGTGGTCTGTGTTTGACCCTTGGCCAAGGTATTATTTTTTCCTTTTTTCATTTTGTTTTTGTTTCTTTTTATACCACATTTTTTTAATTTTTGCCTATTGGCCTGTTTCCCTTTATATTTCACACTGCTGCTCCTTTACAGCTTCATAAGGTGTTGCAATAAAATTAATATTAGAAAACTGATGTCAGCTCACAAACGTAACCAATATTATCTTACCCTTTGGGCAAGTTGATTTTGCCTCAGGGGCAGGGAGAAGTACTGAACAAAATTGTAGACGGGGGAGCTCTGTCGCATGGTCCAACCCCTTACCCTTTTACCATTTTGGACAGAAAAGGTACCCCTTTCGCATAACTTTTATTGATAAATGGTACCCCTTTTGCATACCTAGTTTAGAACACTACATCCCTTAATGAATGCACTGTCGCGTTCCCAGTGAAGTAGATGTGTGACATTAGGCATTGGATTTCACCAGGTCAACCACAGTGAGGCACTAGGTGGTTAGCAAGATTCAATGGCGTTTATTAAAATCAGGCTAGTCCGACTATTTACAACACTTGCGGTGAAAACTAGAAAGAAACGTGTGATTTTTGTGTCAGAAGAAATGAAAACTGTGAATATGCTCTGTGCACAAAAAAAGAAAGAAAAAAACAAACTACAAAATTTACAAGCGTGACTTACGTCTGATCTTGTCTCCAGGGGTTAAAAGAACTCCAAATCTCCTTCCGTTGTAATAATTCCAAAAGTTCTCTGATAGCTCCGTAACAGTGTGATAGACTCCTTACAACTGAGTAAACGTGCTTTAGGAAAAGACTAATCTAATGCATGCCTTCTGACGTAAAGGAAACAGAACTGAATAAAGCTTTGTATGCCTAGCCAAAAAACGGATACGCGATGATCATGTAATGAAATACTAAAACAACGCCACAATTGAAAACAGTCCTTGAGTGTAACTAATGATTGTAGATGTCATTGTCCATGGATAATATGACATGCACCATCTGCAAAATATGAATAAATTACTAAAACAGAAAGTTTTCTTGTCTTTTTCACTTCCAGGGGTGTCTTATATACAAGTTCTAACCTTTAAAAAGTTGCAACATGTTAACTCAATTTTTGTCAATGTGTTTTTCTCTAAGTGATGGACTGCATTGTGTCACATATTTTGGAATCTTGATAAAGAGGAATAGCATGGCAACCTGTGGGACAATGTAATACACTCAGAAAATGAGATCAGCAAGAAAAGGCAGCTCTGAGGACAAGGTAAACAACTCTTCTATTTTTTTTACAGTAATATGTGTGACATACCATATTTATTTGATTGAATGAACCCTTGATAAAGTGCCAGAGAGAAGCAAAACAATGAAAAATATTATAAATTTCGTGCAAAAATCATGAGCCATATTTTGCGAGTATTTAATTTTGCAATTTTTGGGGCAAGGTAGAATTGGAGTATTTTAGATTTTGCGATTTGTCTATTCTTAATATGTAAAGGTAACTTTGACCTCACAACAGTAACGACAGAATTAATATTTTTATCATAAACAACAGCAAACAAAGACAATTTTAGTTATATTTTATGGATAATTATGTATATATCTGGTCTTGAATTTCACAATTCTAATCTTTGCGAGTATTAGATTTTGCGAATATGGAATTTCATGATTTTTACAAATCGCAAAAATCGCAAAATTTAATAGTTGCAAAATCAGGTAATAAATACAACCCTCAAATAAACATCTCACCCAATCAGAAGAAGCTGCAAATGTTGCTATCAACCAAAAGGACAATAAACACTTAATGACTTGTTGTGAGAGAATCAGTTGATATTCTTTCCTGAGAATCTCGCGCCTCGTAAACATTGAGATTTTCAGAACAAAATTAACGATTTCCCGAGGGACCAGTCTTGAAGTGAGTTGTTATATAGCCCATGAACAAAAACTTTTTAGTCTACAAATTTATGAAAATACATCTTGCTAGTGGTTATCATTCACGGGTAACAGTGCGCCGTTACCCTCTGATGTTATAGATTTTGCAATGTTGCCTTCTCAGAGATTTTGGTGGGAAACAGTTTCATTGTTAGATTTCATAAGAGCATCTGCTGTTGGGAAAAAATTTCCAACGATAGAACAACAGTTATTGTAACCATAACAGTGCTTCCCATTTACTCCAGATAAGATTTTACCTCTTAAAATTTTCTCTTGATGATTTACAATCTGTATAATTTTTGCCAACTGTGTAATGGTTTTCTTATATAATTATAATATTAATGTACATAATAATTTGTATTTTTGTTTTTTTAAATTTACAATCAAGCAAGGTCAAATGTAGCCCCCAAGATTTCATTAATGAATTCATTATTCGAAAGTTGAATCCGTTGTTAGCTGTAGATGTCAGATTCAGCTCTGAAATTTCTACCAGCTCAGTTTTCTTGAATTTGATGTAATTGTCTGCAAAACAATTTTATCCATTCAAAAATTTTTCAACCTGACTGAATACAAAGAGATTATTGAAAAAAAAATTCACTGTCCATTATGCATGCGGGAATATAGATTTGAATTTGATACTGATTTTAATTTTCTAATAATTTCATTTTTTAAATAATCTTTCATTAAAGGAATCTTGGTGGCTATGCTTGACCTGGCTTGACTGTAAAAAAAATCAAGTTAATGAAACAGTCAGCTATTCATTCATTCCATTAAACAAAGAGTGATTCTATCAAATGAGAAAATAACTGAATGTTAGAAGTAATCAGTCTGTTGGTCAGTCACGGCTAAAGGTAGTCAATCAAACAGTCATACAGTCAGTCAGTCAGTTAATCATTTGATCATTCAATCATTCATTAATCAATTAAAGGAGGGCTCATAATATTATACATGTAAAAGTGAAATTGTTCAACTGAAAACAAATCTCGCGTTACATTTAACAAACAATTGAAACTTCATGACAAAGTGACAAAACAAAATAATAGACTTGCAGATTATTGTCACCTGAGGTGAAAAATGTTAAACAGCATAGCAGTGACACAAGCAATTCTTGCTTTCACAGACAACTTTGAATCTTTTTACAATTTGATTGCATGGCTTAACACATCCCACAGTTCCAACAGCCATTATACTCAGATGACACAATGTTTTAAGCATACATCTGGGCTTCTAAATGCGAAGTGTTTACTCAAAGGATCAAAACAATAGAAAGAACATCGTCAAACGTTATATCAAGGTCTATTGTAAAGAGAGAGAAATTTCAAGTTTTTGACCAAAATGATGGGTTAACCCGTTTTAGAAAAATGCAAATTGTTTGATTACTTTTAAATGACATTTTCATAGTGTAGAAAGCATTGTTTTCTATCTAGAACATCATCAAACATTATATGAGGGGGAGGAAGCTTATTTTCATGAAGCCATGATCTACAATTTTTGGTGTCCGTGAATCCTGATTTACTGAAAAACTGTTCTGTGAATAGTGATTGAAGTGTACTCTGTGAAACATGAACTGCCAAAAACGTCTATACTGTACTCATACATTGAAGATGAATTGAAGAAATGATATCATTAATTTGGCCAAACGATCTTAACTAGCATCTGGCGGTTTGATTTAACTTCACTTTTGAGGCTTTTGATGTAACCTCACTCTTCAGTGCGCTCAGACCCACCCGCAGCTGGCTACCCTAGGGAACTTATAGCCACGCAGAGATCACGCAAACTCGTGGCAAAGAATCAAATTCAATGTTTGTTGTGTGACTTGTGAGATGCAAAATTATTGTTCGTGAACTCATGATGAGACCCCCGCTTGTCCCCAGCTCCTCTTATATCTCCTGCATACCGGTAGGCCTATTTTGACCAAAATAGTGTTTTTTTAATAACCGCTTTAAATTTACATTTTTATAGTCTGTAGAGCCTTGTTTTATTGCTGGAAGATCATAAAACATCATATCTAGACCTTAATTTTAAAGAAAAACTAACTTGGAAGAAATTTCAAAGTTTTGACGAAAATGATGGGTTAACCCCTTCGAAAAAATGCAAATTATTTGATTAGTTTAAAATGACATTTTAGTCGAGCTTGCTTTAGCAGAGTGACACTCTAAAAACACAGGTGTTTCTAAATTTTTTTTCTTTGTCGGTGGGCACCAGTTTGGAGGCCATGCTCCCAGGAGTTCCTAGCAGAGACCATAGAAACTGGGGATGAGAATCGTGACGACTTTCATTGTATGCAAATGAGTCTTGTGATGAGCATGCGGCTTATTTTTGGTGATGACTGAAATGACGCATTTAAGTTGATCACATTTTTTGCTGTTTGGCAAAGATGTAATTTTCCCTGATTCAAGGTCCTTGATTTTCATGTAATTATGCATGCGTATTAAAAAGTAAATACCTTGAGGAGGAAATAATTTATTATAGCAGGGAAATCCTGTGGTGTATAGCCTGCGAAGCGCCAGACGCATTTCTGGTCGTCGCTTCTCTCCCTCCGAAAAATTTTGCGGAGGGAGAGAAGCGACGACCGGAAATGCGTCTGGCACTTCGCAGGCTATGTGGTGTATTGAGGTGTTACATTTCTCAGAATATTGTCACAATTACTGGAACTCTACGGTTAATAGATTCACTGTGTTGTAATGTAATAATTAATTGATAGATTTTTGGAGTTTTTAAGAAGTGACATCGCGTTGCACTTTGTAAATACAGTGTACTTGAGATATCAATGATTTAACCTTTGACTACTACTGGAAGCAACTTCAACTACCTGTCTGATGTTACATATGTGTCATGGATGTGTTTATACAGGTAGCTTTGTACTTGACCATCACACACGCTACTTGCAGCACTTCATGTCAATCCATGTCCATAGAATAGAAATCCCATATTGAGCTTTTCCGGAACATAACTTGAAAGCGTTGATTACTTTAGAACAAGAGAACACTTCAGTGGTCGAAAAAAAAGTATGATCTTAATGAGCAAAACTTCGAGGTTTACTGGAGAACTAGGATCGGAGATTGGGGATCGGGAATCGGGGATCGGGGATCAGGGATCAGTTGAAAAAACTTGAAGTGAAATAGATTTTAAATAAATCGTGGATCATGGTGATGTCATTGTGGGCTGCAGACTGTAGATGAATTTCACGGAACATAACCCCGTTCGCTGTACTGAACGCTAAATTTAAGGAAACTACTCCAACTGTGACTGAGTCAGTGATTGTCTTGACAAGAAAGTGAAATTTTCCTGGAAAATGAAGCGCTTTATCCCAGTGATACTGTGATAATGCATGAGTCAACTGTGTACAGCTCTAAAAATTGTACTCAGAGACCGCATAAAAATCAATAATCATTGTGTGGAGATACAATGATACTAAGATACTAAGCAGCTATGGAATTAATGTTATTACTTTCATGCAATTTTGATATCTTATAAAACACACAACAAATTCAACAGGAATATGTGCAAACTGAATTAATTGTCTGTTGTAATAAGGTTCTGCTAAACTTACACATGCGTTACATGAAAGCTATACAGTTATATATACATTTACACTAATAAAAATCATTTTCACTTTTTCGAGTGTAAAATCTCTGAAAGAGTTCTCCTCACTGGAGCATTATCAATATGTAAAAGGTTTTCAAAGTTTTCACGCTGGTGTGAAACTAAGATGTGCGGCCTGTCTTTCCTCTTGCAATTTTTACGTTTTGAGTGTTTACTTTATGACATATAACTCTCGTTTTGTATTCCAAACGAAAAATTAGTATAACAGCACCAGCGCCTTTGACAACAAAACTTATCTCCAAGCCCCATGGGCTCAATGCTACTAAGAGTGTTCTTGTTATAGTATAGAAAGCATTGTTTTCCATTTAGAACATCATCAAACATTATATCTACAATCTTGGACAAAACTGTTGAGAAAATTGCCTTCTTGGGGGTCATTTTTTCTAAACTTCGTAGCCGACCCATTCTTCCCTCCCCTCTCCCCCTGGAAGCAGTGTTGTTGGGTCTTCAAAAGAAAGCCGGATCCCTAAGCATTTGTAGGAAGCAACTTTGAACTGGGGGAGGGGGGTTTCTTTACGCAAAGCCGTTGATTTGGGAATAGCTTTGTTGCGTTAGGTAGTGCGCATTAATGAAAACATTTTCTCAAGTAGTTTTGTCCAGGATTGTATTTGACTGGAAAAGTCGATTTTCAGCATTTAACGCGGGCACATAAATCTGTTCTTTATTTTTTTCGTACATTTCACAGAAAAGTAGATAATTCATGGAAAATAAGTAACAACAGAGGAGGCGATGACAAGAAAATCAACTGGGATGTCTTTCTTGATTCAAGTAACCAATCGTGAACGTCTGTGAATTTCATTTTCCACGCAGGGTTTTTACGCGCGCTTTGAGTGCAGAGGAGCAGGCATACATTACGGTTTTGGCGGACGAGAAGGACGTCTCCGTCAAGGAGATTAGCCAGAAAACGGGAATTTCACCTGCTACGATTCGACCAACAAATAACACATGAAACTTTTGCTGAAATTTCAGAGCGCGTGACCCATACTTTGAACAATTTTCCCATCGGCGAAATAGATAAAACAATCAAAGTCAATGAACAAGCGCTTGCCATTAATAACAACATCAAATGGAGAGAGGATGAAATATTAACAAAACTTGTATTTTTACTTTCCAAATTTGAAAGCTTACTTTTGACATTGTAGCGATGTGCAGTGCAAAAAATCACACTATGAAATCTAGAAATGTCACGCGCGGTAACGTGACAAGATGTACTATCGTGTGACCTGTAAGAGTGCATGTTTTGCCCTCGGGCTATTTATAGCTACATATGACTGGAAGAAATTATGAGATAAATTCATCATTTGTAAAGCAAGAGATAGTAAAAATTGCCATAGTTGTCTTCTAATCTCTTTCTCTCCACAATATCTAAGATTCGGAACGATTAACAGGACATTTTTAGGGTGCTACCAAGATTCGCAACGGTTAACAACGATTAACACGGACGTGTCAAAAGAATCAGAAGGTCATTTACTTTTAAAAACGAAATGGTGTTAACCGTTTCAATGCTTTGTTAATCGTATTATTATTCTATCCATGGAATTATCATAAAAAGTTAACCGATTTGTAGCAAACGAGGTTTCTGTAACCCTCATAGTTTAGCCAATTTTAAGATCTGAGAAGCAGTTTCCACGTGACGGGATACGTTTCCATATTGGCTTCACTATACGTCACTAAATAAACACTACGAACTTCTTTTCTTCTAAGAAAACCGTCATCCAAATCTTGTTCTGACTCTTCTGAAAACTATTAATCACTTTCCACACTTTCCAAGCCCGCCAGGTTTGAACAACACGAAAACATGTAACAATGAGCACGCGTTCTACGGCTACTGCAAAATCTTACTGTTTTAAGAGGGTGCAGCAAAAAACGTGTATGAGGTGGTACTTTTCTATGAGAAGATGGTGTGCCGTGAAACTTTGTGCTTAAAGGAGCTTCTGTAAAGTGCTTTTTATTGGTAGGTTTCCGTTTTGTCCATGTTAATATTCTTGCTAAAAAACGCGAATCACCTTATATACAATCTTGGACAAAACTGTTGAGAAAATTGCCTTCTTGGGGGTCATTTTTTCTAAACTTCGTAGCCGACCCATTCTTCCCTCCCCTCTCCCCCTGGAAGCAGTGTTGTTGGGTCTTCAAAAGAAAGCCGGATCCCTAAGCATTTGTAGGAAGCAACTTTGAACTGGGGGAAGGGGGTTTCTTTACGCAAAGCCGTTGATTTGGGAATAGCTTTGTTGCGTTAGGTAGTGCGCATTAATGAAAACATTTTCTCAAGTAGTTTTGTCCAGGATTGTATTTGACTGGAAAAGTCGATTTTCAGCATTTAACGCGGGCACATAAATCTGTTCTTTATTTTTTTCGTACATTTCACAGAAAAGTAGATAATTCATGGAAAATAAGTAACAACAGAGGAGGCGATGACAAGAAAATCAACTGGGATGTCTTTCTTGATTCAAGTAACCAATCGTGAACGTCTGTGAATTTCATTTTCCACGCAGGGTTTTTACGCGCGCTTTGAGTGCAGAGGAGCAGGCATACATTACGGTTTTGGCGGACGAGAAGGACGTCTCCGTCAAGGAGATTAGCCAGAAAACGGGAATTTCACCTGCTACGATTCGACCAACAAATAACACATGAAACTTTTGCTGAAATTTCAGAGCGCGTGACCCATACTTTGAACAATTTTCCCATCGGCGAAATAGATAAAACAATCAAAGTCAATGAACAAGCGCTTGCCATTAATAACAACATCAAATGGAGAGAGGATGAAATATTAACAAAACTTGTATTTTTACTTTCCAAATTTGAAAGCTTACTTTTGACATTGTAGCGATGTGCAGTGCAAAAAATCACACTATGAAATCTAGAAATGTCACGCGCGGTAACGTGACAAGATGTACTATCGTGTGACCTGTAAGAGTGCATGTTTTGCCCTCGGGCTATTTATAGCTACATATGACTGGAAGAAATTATGAGATAAATTCATCATTTGTAAAGCAAGAGATAGTAAAAATTGCCATAGTTGTCTTCTAATCTCTTTCTCTCCACAATATCTAAGATTCGGAACGATTAACAGGACATTTTTAGGGTGCTACCAAGATTCGCAACGGTTAACAACGATTAACACGGACGTGTCAAAAGAATCAGAAGGTCATTTACTTTTAAAAACGAAATGGTGTTAACCGTTTCAATGCTTTGTTAATCGTATTATTATTCTATCCATGGAATTATCATAAAAAGTTAACCGATTTGTAGCAAACGAGGTTTCTGTAACCCTCATAGTTTAGCCAATTTTAAGATCTGAGAAGCAGTTTCCACGTGACGGGATACGTTTCCATATTGGCTTCACTATACGTCACTAAATAAACACTACGAACTTCTTTTCTTCTAAGAAAACCGTCATCCAAATCTTGTTCTGACTCTTCTGAAAACTATTAATCACTTTCCACACTTTCCAAGCCCGCCAGGTTTGAACAACACGAAAACATGTAACAATGAGCACGCGTTCTACGGCTACTGCAAAATCTTACTGTTTTAAGAGGGTGCAGCAAAAAACGTGTATGAGGTGGTACTTTTCTATGAGAAGATGGTGTGCCGTGAAACTTTGTGCTTAAAGGAGCTTCTGTAAAGTGCTTTTTATTGGTAGGTTTCCGTTTTGTCCATGTTAATATTCTTGCTAAAAAACGCGAATCACCTTATATACAATCTTGGACAAAACTGTTGAGAAAATTGCCTTCTTGGGGGTCATTTTTTCTAAACTTCGTAGCCGACCCATTCTTCCCTCCCCTCTCCCCCTGGAAGCAGTGTTGTTGGGTCTTCAAAAGAAAGCCGGATCCCTAAGCATTTGTAGGAAGCAACTTTGAACTGGGGGAGGGGGGTTTCTTTACGCAAAGCCGTTGATTTGGGAATAGCTTTGTTGCGTTAGGTAGTGCGCATTAATGAAAACATTTTCTCAAGTAGTTTTGTCCAGGATTGTATTTGACTGGAAAAGTCGATTTTCAGCATTTAACGCGGGCACATAAATCTGTTCTTTATTTTTTTCGTACATTTCACAGAAAAGTAGATAATTCATGGAAAATAAGTAACAACAGAGGAGGCGATGACAAGAAAATCAACTGGGATGTCTTTCTTGATTCAAGTAACCAATCGTGAACGTCTGTGAATTTCATTTTCCACGCAGGGTTTTTACGCGCGCTTTGAGTGCAGAGGAGCAGGCATACATTACGGTTTTGGCGGACGAGAAGGACGTCTCCGTCAAGGAGATTAGCCAGAAAACGGGAATTTCACCTGCTACGATTCGACCAACAAATAACACATGAAACTTTTGCTGAAATTTCAGAGCGCGTGACCCATACTTTGAACAATTTTCCCATCGGCGAAATAGATAAAACAATCAAAGTCAATGAACAAGCGCTTGCCATTAATAACAACATCAAATGGAGAGAGGATGAAATATTAACAAAACTTGTATTTTTACTTTCCAAATTTGAAAGCTTACTTTTGACATTGTAGCGATGTGCAGTGCAAAAAATCACACTATGAAATCTAGAAATGTCACGCGCGGTAACGTGACAAGATGTACTATCGTGTGACCTGTAAGAGTGCATGTTTTGCCCTCGGGCTATTTATAGCTACATATGACTGGAAGAAATTATGAGATAAATTCATCATTTGTAAAGCAAGAGATAGTAAAAATTGCCATAGTTGTCTTCTAATCTCTTTCTCTCCACAATATCTAAGATTCGGAACGATTAACAGGACATTTTTAGGGTGCTACCAAGATTCGCAACGGTTAACAACGATTAACACGGACGTGTCAAAAGAATCAGAAGGTCATTTACTTTTAAAAACGAAATGGTGTTAACCGTTTCAATGCTTTGTTAATCGTATTATTATTCTATCCATGGAATTATCATAAAAAGTTAACCGATTTGTAGCAAACGAGGTTTCTGTAACCCTCATAGTTTAGCCAATTTTAAGATCTGAGAAGCAGTTTCCACGTGACGGGATACGTTTCCATATTGGCTTCACTATACGTCACTAAATAAACACTACGAACTTCTTTTCTTCTAAGAAAACCGTCATCCAAATCTTGTTCTGACTCTTCTGAAAACTATTAATCACTTTCCACACTTTCCAAGCCCGCCAGGTTTGAACAACACGAAAACATGTAACAATGAGCACGCGTTCTACGGCTACTGCAAAATCTTACTGTTTTAAGAGGGTGCAGCAAAAAACGTGTATGAGGTGGTACTTTTCTATGAGAAGATGGTGTGCCGTGAAACTTTGTGCTTAAAGGAGCTTCTGTAAAGTGCTTTTTATTGGTAGGTTTCCGTTTTGTCCATGTTAATATTCTTGCTAAAAAACGCGAATCACCTTATATACAATCTTGGACAAAACTGTTGAGAAAATTGCCTTCTTGGGGGTCATTTTTTCTAAACTTCGTAGCCGACCCATTCTTCCCTCCCCTCTCCCCCTGGAAGCAGTGTTGTTGGGTCTTCAAAAGAAAGCCGGATCCCTAAGCATTTGTAGGAAGCAACTTTGAACTGGGGGAGGGGGGTTTCTTTACGCAAAGCCGTTGATTTGGGAATAGCTTTGTTGCGTTAGGTAGTGCGCATTAATGAAAACATTTTCTCAAGTAGTTTTGTCCAGGATTGTATTTGACTGGAAAAGTCGATTTTCAGCATTTAACGCGGGCACATAAATCTGTTCTTTATTTTTTTCGTACATTTCACAGAAAAGTAGATAATTCATGGAAAATAACTAACAACAGAGGAGGCGATGACAAGAAAATCAACTGGGATGTCTTTCTTGATTCAAGTAACCAATCGTGAACGTCTGTGAATTTCATTTTCCACGCAGGGTTTTTACGCGCGCTTTGAGTGCAGAGGAGCAGGCATACATTACGGTTTTGGCGGACGAGAAGGACGTCTCCGTCAAGGAGATTAGCCAGAAAACGGGAATTTCACCTGCTACGATTCGACCAACAAATAACACATGAAACTTTTGCTGAAATTTCAGAGTGCGTGACCCATACTTTGAACAATTTTCCCATCGGCGAAATAGATAAAACAATCAAAGTCAATGAACAAGCGCTTGCCATTAATAACAACATCAAATGGAGAGAGGATGAAATATTAACAAAACTTGTATTTTTACTTTCCAAATTTGAAAGCTTACTTTTGACATTGTAGCGATGTGCAGTGCAAAAAATCACACTATGAAATCTAGAAATGTCACGCGCGGTAACGTGACAAGATGTACTATCGTGTGACCTGTAAGAGTGCATGTTTTGCCCTCGGGCTATTTATAGCTACATATGACTGGAAGAAATTATGAGATAAATTCATCATTTGTAAAGCAAGAGATAGTAAAAATTGCCATAGTTGTCTTCTAATCTCTTTCTCTCCACAATATCTAAGATTCGGAACGATTAACAGGACATTTTTAGGGTGCTACCAAGATTCGCAACGGTTAACAACGATTAACACGGACGTGTCAAAAGAATCAGAAGGTCATTTACTTTTAAAAACGAAATGGTGTTAACCGTTTCAATGCTTTGTTAATCGTATTATTATTCTATCCATGGAATTATCATAAAAAGTTAACCGATTTGTAGCAAACGAGGTTTCTGTAACCCTCATAGTTTAGCCAATTTTAAGATCTGAGAAGCAGTTTCCACGTGACGGGATACGTTTCCATATTGGCTTCACTATACGTCACTAAATAAACACTACGAACTTCTTTTCTTCTAAGAAAACCGTCATCCAAATCTTGTTCTGACTCTTCTGAAAACTATTAATCACTTTCCACACTTTCCAAGCCCGCCAGGTTTGAACAACACGAAAACATGTAACAATGAGCACGCGTTCTACGGCTACTGCAAAATCTTACTGTTTTAAGAGGGTGCAGCAAAAAACGTGTATGAGGTGGTACTTTTCTATGAGAAGATGGTGTGCCGTGAAACTTTGTGCTTAAAGGAGCTTCTGTAAAGTGCTTTTTATTGGTAGGTTTCCGTTTTGTCCATGTTAATATTCTTGCTAAAAAACGCGAATCACCTTATATACAATCTTGGACAAAACTGTTGAGAAAATTGCCTTCTTGGGGGTCATTTTTTCTAAACTTCGTAGCCGACCCATTCTTCCCTCCCCTCTCCCCCTGGAAGCAGTGTTGTTGGGTCTTCAAAAGAAAGCCGGATCCCTAAGCATTTGTAGGAAGCAACTTTGAACTGGGGGAGGGGGGTTTCTTTACGCAAAGCCGTTGATTTGGGAATAGCTTTGTTGCGTTAGGTAGTGCGCATTAATGAAAACATTTTCTCAAGTAGTTTTGTCCAGGATTGTATTTGACTGGAAAAGTCGATTTTCAGCATTTAACGCGGGCACATAAATCTGTTCTTTATTTTTTTCGTACATTTCACAGAAAAGTAGATAATTCATGGAAAATAAGTAACAACAGAGGAGGCGATGACAAGAAAATCAACTGGGATGTCTTTCTTGATTCAAGTAACCAATCGTGAACGTCTGTGAATTTCATTTTCCACGCAGGGTTTTTACGCGCGCTTTGAGTGCAGAGGAGCAGGCATACATTACGGTTTTGGCGGACGAGAAGGACGTCTCCGTCAAGGAGATTAGCCAGAAAACGGGAATTTCACCTGCTACGATTCGACCAACAAATAACACATGAAACTTTTGCTGAAATTTCAGAGTGCGTGACCCATACTTTGAACAATTTTCCCATCGGCGAAATAGATAAAACAATCAAAGTCAATGAACAAGCGCTTGCCATTAATAACAACATCAAATGGAGAGAGGATGAAATATTAACAAAACTTGTATTTTTACTTTCCAAATTTGAAAGCTTACTTTTGACATTGTAGCGATGTGCAGTGCAAAAAATCACACTATGAAATCTAGAAATGTCACGCGCGGTAACGTGACAAGATGTACTATCGTGTGACCTGTAAGAGTGCATGTTTTGCCCTCGGGCTATTTATAGCTACATATGACTGGAAGAAATTATGAGATAAATTCATCATTTGTAAAGCAAGAGATAGTAAAAATTGCCATAGTTGTCTTCTAATCTCTTTCTCTCCACAATATCTAAGATTCGGAACGATTAACAGGACATTTTTAGGGTGCTACCAAGATTCGCAACGGTTAACAACGATTAACACGGACGTGTCAAAAGAATCAGAAGGTCATTTACTTTTAAAAACGAAATGGTGTTAACCGTTTCAATGCTTTGTTAATCGTATTATTATTCTATCCATGGAATTATCATAAAAAGTTAACCGATTTGTAGCAAACGAGGTTTCTGTAACCCTCATAGTTTAGCCAATTTTAAGATCTGAGAAGCAGTTTCCACGTGACGGGATACGTTTCCATATTGGCTTCACTATACGTCACTAAATAAACACTACGAACTTCTTTTCTTCTAAGAAAACCGTCATCCAAATCTTGTTCTGACTCTTCTGAAAACTATTAATCACTTTCCACACTTTCCAAGCCCGCCAGGTTTGAACAACACGAAAACATGTAACAATGAGCACGCGTTCTACGGCTACTGCAAAATCTTACTGTTTTAAGAGGGTGCAGCAAAAAACGTGTATGAGGTGGTACTTTTCTATGAGAAGATGGTGTGCCGTGAAACTTTGTGCTTAAAGGAGCTTCTGTAAAGTGCTTTTTATTGGTAGGTTTCCGTTTTGTCCATGTTAATATTCTTGCTAAAAAACGCGAATCACCTTATATACAATCTTGGACAAAACTGTTGAGAAAATTGCCTTCTTGGGGGTCATTTTTTCTAAACTTCGTAGCCGACCCATTCTTCCCTCCCCTCTCCCCCTGGAAGCAGTGTTGTTGGGTCTTCAAAAGAAAGCCGGATCCCTAAGCATTTGTAGGAAGCAACTTTGAACTGGGGGAGGGGGGTTTCTTTACGCAAAGCCGTTGATTTGGGAATAGCTTTGTTGCGTTAGGTAGTGCGCATTAATGAAAACATTTTCTCAAGTAGTTTTGTCCAGGATTGTATTTGACTGAAAAAGTCGATTTTCAGCATTTAACGCGGGCACATAAATCTGTTCTTTATTTTTTTCGTACATTTCACAGAAAAGTAGATAATTCATGGAAAATAAGTAACAACAGAGGAGGCGATGACAAGAAAATCAACTGGGATGTCTTTCTTGATTCAAGTAACCAATCGTGAACGTCTGTGAATTTCATTTTCCACGCAGGGTTTTTACGCGCGCTTTGAGTGCAGAGGAGCAGGCATACATTACGGTTTTGGCGGACGAGAAGGACGTCTCCGTCAAGGAGATTAGCCAGAAAACGGGAATTTCACCTGCTACGATTCGACCAACAAATAACACATGAAACTTTTGCTGAAATTTCAGAGTGCGTGACCCATACTTTGAACAATTTTCCCATCGGCGAAATAGATAAAACAATCAAAGTCAATGAACAAGCGCTTGCCATTAATAACAACATCAAATGGAGAGAGGATGAAATATTAACAAAACTTGTATTTTTACTTTCCAAATTTGAAAGCTTACTTTTGACATTGTAGCGATGTGCAGTGCAAAAAATCACACTATGAAATCTAGAAATGTCACGCGCGGTAACGTGACAAGATGTACTATCGTGTGACCTGTAAGAGTGCATGTTTTGCCCTCGGGCTATTTATAGCTACATATGACTGGAAGAAATTATGAGATAAATTCATCATTTGTAAAGCAAGAGATAGTAAAAATTGCCATAGTTGTCTTCTAATCTCTTTCTCTCCACAATATCTAAGATTCGGAACGATTAACAGGACATTTTTAGGGTGCTACCAAGATTCGCAACGGTTAACAACGATTAACACGGACGTGTCAAAAGAATCAGAAGGTCATTTACTTTTAAAAACGAAATGGTGTTAACCGTTTCAATGCTTTGTTAATCGTATTATTATTCTATCCATGGAATTATCATAAAAAGTTAACCGATTTGTAGCAAACGAGGTTTCTGTAACCCTCATAGTTTAGCCAATTTTAAGATCTGAGAAGCAGTTTCCACGTGACGGGATACGTTTCCATATTGGCTTCACTATACGTCACTAAATAAACACTACGAACTTCTTTTCTTCTAAGAAAACCGTCATCCAAATCTTGTTCTGACTCTTCTGAAAACTATTAATCACTTTCCACACTTTCCAAGCCCGCCAGGTTTGAACAACACGAAAACATGTAACAATGAGCACGCGTTCTACGGCTACTGCAAAATCTTACTGTTTTAAGAGGGTGCAGCAAAAAACGTGTATGAGGTGGTACTTTTCTATGAGAAGATGGTGTGCCGTGAAACTTTGTGCTTAAAGGAGCTTCTGTAAAGTGCTTTTTATTGGTAGGTTTCCGTTTTGTCCATGTTAATATTCTTGCTAAAAAACGCGAATCACCTTATATACAATCTTGGACAAAACTGTTGAGAAAATTGCCTTCTTGGGGGTCATTTTTTCTAAACTTCGTAGCCGACCCATTCTTCCCTCCCCTCTCCCCCTGGAAGCAGTGTTGTTGGGTCTTCAAAAGAAAGCCGGATCCCTAAGCATTTGTAGGAAGCAACTTTGAACTGGGGGAGGGGGGTTTCTTTACGCAAAGCCGTTGATTTGGGAATAGCTTTGTTGCGTTAGGTAGTGCGCATTAATGAAAACATTTTCTCAAGTAGTTTTGTCCAGGATTGTAGGTCAGTTTTAAACAGAAACAAACTGGTAAGAACTTTCAAAATTTTGACCAAAATCATGGGTTAACCCCTGTGGAAAAAATGCAATTTCTTTGGACTATGGTATAATGTAATTTTTATAGTCTAGAAAGCCTGTTTTCTATCTACAACATCATCAAACAGCATAATAAATTATCCTCTAGGTTCATTTTAAAGAAAAACAAAATAATTCAAAAGAAATTTCAAATTTTTGACCAAAGTAATGGGTTAACCCCTTTGGAAAAATGCAAATTTTTTGACCATATGTTAAAATGACATTAAATGCCTACAGGGTTCTCAATAGAAGGCGGCACCCGGCGATTGATCGCCGCTTACTTTGGGATTTATAGCCGCTTACTTTGTGTTTAAGTCGCTTTTCTTTGCTTTGTTTTGACACCTCTGGCTTTGCGGAAGAGCCTCCTACTTTATCAGTGATCACCTTCTACTTAAAAATCTATTGAGAACCCTGATGCCTACAGTGTATTCTTAAACTTTAAGCACATGTTTTGATTCAGAACAGTGACTATTGTCCTTGAGAGATTTCTACAGACTCCATTAGAACTATCTTGTGTACAACAAGGTTTCCTTCTTCACTGTAAGACTTTTCCTCGTGATGTGAGACCATGATGACGGCCTGCATAAATCTTGGCAGTCAGACTAAGAGGCCAAGATGATCTAGGGCATCTTTCATCTAAAACTAGGATTATGTCGCCAACAAGGAAACTCCTCGAAGGATTCAGTCGCTTTTGTCTGATAGCCTGTAGTTGTGGCAGGTACTTGCAAGTCCACTGACGGCAGATTACTGCAGAGAGATATCAAACCTTTCACCACCTCTTATAGTAGTGCATGTCTTCTTTGTGGAAATGAACCAGGGATTAAAGTCATGTTTCTGACCGAAGAGTAAATGATTTGGTATAAGTGCTCTGCAATCACTAGGGTCATTTAAAGATTTTCTTATCAGCCTGCTTTTCACAATCAGTTCAACTTCACACGTAAGTGTTGATAATCTCTAGCTCATCATCCAACTCTTGTAAGGCCCTGGAATGATGAAAATTGTAATGTTTTTTCATTCAGTGGGCAAGGTCATAGAATTCTGAGGACACATTTTAGTGCTTCCCTTCAAAGCAGACTATTGGAAGAGCAAAGGATACTGAGAAAAGTGAAAGGGTGCCATACCCTCTCTTCTCTCTCTGCACCCAATCATCCCCTGCATGCTTTCTTTTCACCTCTTCCCAGCCTTTTACCTTCAGTCACATTGATAGAAATGTTTGGTAGCCCCCCAAAAAAACATGTCAGGAAAAAATCATGACCCCCCTCCCCACAATAAAAAAGTAGTCATAGCACCACATTTCATAAATTTTGAATTCCCCTTAAATGAAACGGTCCATAAACTATTTAAAATAAACAGTTCGCCAGTCAATAATCAATCACAAAGTGAGTCAGTCTATCAGTCCACCTTTCAACCATTCAGACAGTGAGCCAGTCAGTTAATCAGTCATTCAGTAATTCATCAGTCTATCAATTATTCAAACAGTTTGCTCGTCAGTTAAACAATCAATCAATCAATCAGTTATTTAGTCAGCCATGCAGTCAGTCAATTAGCCAGTCTATAAGTGCAGAAAATTTTCGAACCCAGTGCAAAGATAGTTTTAACCAAGATATTTCAATGTTATCCTGACGTCTTGTCTCATAGTCAAATGTTTAAGTCAGTTATTGGTTGCATGATGATTGTAAATTATGTGACCATTTTAATGCACTGTACATCAGCACTAGGTCCAGGCCTCTATCATTCCTAAATGGGCTAAATTCTTTGAAGGATAGTCTCTAATGAAGTCCAACTCTTAGCAGGAATCCAGGAGGCCTGGACCTATCAACTATATGAAGATTGTCTTGAATTCATAAAAATGGTTTGTTTGTCATTATGTCGATAGAAAAAAGAAAAATCTTATTGGGATCCACGTTCAACACACATTTGTTTAAGCGATTCACAAAACTTCAGTTTCATTTTATGACCTCAGATGTTTTCCACACAATATTTGATAGGAACTGTTTGTTTGTCACAAAGAAACAAATAAAATGTTCAGTCTGTATTTAATAGCCATAGTTGTTTTTAGCAACATATTATACTTCAGAGACTGAGTGTAAAATCCTCTGGGTTAATATCAACATACAGTACATGTAGTGGGGTGTAAGACCTTGTAAGTTTGTGCCTTTTATAACCCGAATGAAGGAAACACCTTACATTCTGTATCCCTAGTGATATGTGTTCTCCTACCTGGGAAACACATACATAAGTCCCTAGTGATAGGTGTCCTCTGCCTGGGAAACACATATCCCTAGTTATATATGCTCCCCTACCTAGGAAACACATATCCCTAGCGATATGTGCTCCCCTACCTAGGAAACACATATCCCTTGTGATATGTGTTCCCCTACCTGGGAAACACATATCCCCAGAGATATGTGCTCCCCTACCTGGGAAACACATATCCAGCTAGTGATGTGTGTTCCCCTACCAGGGAAACACATGTCCCTAGTGATATGTGTTCCCCTACCTGGGAAACACAAAGCCCTAGTGATATATGTTCCCCTACCCAGGGAACACGTATCCCTAGTGATATGTGTTCCCCTCCCTGGGAAACACATATCTCTAGTGATATGTGTTCCCCTACCCAGGAAACACGTATCCCTAGTAATATGTGTTCCTCTACCTGGGAAACACATATCCCTAGTGATATGTGTTCCCCTACCTTGGAAACCCAAAACCCTAGTGATATGTGTTCCCCTACCTGGACAACACATATCCCTAGTGATATGTGTTCCCGTACCAGGGAAACACATATCCAGCTAGTGATATGTGTTCCCTTACCTGGTAAACACATTTCCCTAGTAATATGTGTTCCCCTACCTGGGAAACATAAAACTCTAGTGATATTTGTTCCTCTACCCAGAAAACACATATCCCTAGTGATATGTGTTTCCCTACCTGGGAACACAAAACCCTGGTGATATGTGTTCCCCTACCTGGGAAAGACATATCCCTAGTGATATGTTTTCCCCTACCTGGGAAACACATATCCCTACCGATATGTGTTCCCTTACCTGGGAAACACATATTCTTAGTGATATGTGTTCCCTTACCTGGGAAACACATATTCCTAGTGATATGTGTTACTCTACCTTGGAAACCCAAAACCCTAGTGATATGTGTTCCCGTACCTGGGAAACACATTTCTAGCTATTGATGTGTGTTCCCCGACCTGGGAAACACATATCCCTAGTGATATGTGTTCCCCTACCCAGGAAACACATATCCCTAGTGATACGTGTTCCCCTACCTGGGAAACACATATCCCTAGTGATATGTGCTCCCCTACCCGGGAAACACATATCCCTAGTGATATGTGTTCTCCTACCTTGGAAACCCAAAACCCTAGTTATATGTGTTCCCCTACCTGGGAAACACATATCCAGCTAGAGATGTGTGTTCCCCTACCTGGGAAACACATATCCCTAGCGAAATGTGTTCCCCTACCCAGGAAACACATATCCCTAGTGATATGTGTTCCCCTACCTGGGAAACACATATCCCTAGTGATATGTGTTCCCCTACCTGGGAAACACATTTCCCTAGTGATATGTGTTCCCCTACCTAGGAAACATAAAACTCTAGTGATATTTGTTCCCCTACCCAGAAAACACATATCCCTAGTGATATGTGTTTCCCTTCCAGGGAACACAAAACCCTGGTGATATGTGTTCCCCTACCTGGGAAAGACATATCCCTAGTGATATGTTTTCCCCTACCTGGGAAACACATATCCCTACCGATATGTGTTCCCTTACCTGGGAAACACATATTCTTAGTGATATGTGTTCCCTTACCTGGGAAACACATATTCCTAGTGATATGTGTTCCTCTACCTTGGAAACCCAAAACCCTAGTGATATGTGTTCCTGTACCTGGGAAACACATTTCTAGCTAGTGATGTGTGTTCCCCGACCTGGGAAACACATATCCCTAGTGATATGTGTTCCCCTACCCAGGAAACACATTTCCCTAGTGATATGTGTTCCCCTACCTGGGATAGACATATCCCTAGTGATACGTGTTCCCCTACCTGGGAAACACATATCCCTAGTGATATGTGCTCCCCTACCCGGGAAACACATATCCCTAGTGATATGTGTTCTCCTTACATGGAAACCCAAAACCCTAGTGATATGTGTTCCCCTACCTGGGAAACACATATCCAGCTAGAGATGTGTGTTCCCCTACCTGGGAAACACATATCCCTAGCGAAATGTGTTCCCCTACCCAGGAAACACATATCCCTAGTGATATGTGTTCCCCTACCTGGGAAACACATATCCCTAGTGATATGTGTTCCCCTACCTGGGAAACACATATCCCTAGTGATATGTGTTCCCCTACCTGGGAAACACAAAACCCTAGTGATATGTGTTTTCCTACCCAGGAAACACTTATCCCTAGTGATATGTGTTCCCCTTCCCAGGAATCACGTATTCATAGTGATATGTGTTTCCGTACCTGGGAAAGACATATCCATAGTGATATGTGTTCCCCTACCTTGGAAATCCAAAACCCTAGTGATGTGTGTTCCCCTACCTGAGAAACACATGTCCCTAGTGATGTGTGTTCCCCTACCTGGCAAACACATATCCCTAGTGATATGTGTTCCCCTACCTTTGAAACCCAAAACCCTAGTGATATGTGTTCCCCTACCTGGAAAACAGATATCCCTAGTGATATGTGTTCCCGTACCTGGGAAACACTTATCCAGCTAGTGATATGTGTTCCCCTACCTGGTAAACACATATCCCTATTGATATGTGTTTTCTTACCTGGGAAACATAAAACTCTAGTGATATTTGTTCCGCTACCCAGGAAACACCTATCCCTAGTGATATGTGTTCCCCTACCTGGGATAGACATATCGGTGGTGATATGTGTTCCCCTACCTGGGAAACACATATCCCTAGTGATATATGTTCCCCTACCTGGGAAACACATATCCGTAGTGATATGTGTTCCCCTACCTGGGAAAGACAAAACCCTAGTGATATGTGTTTTCCTACCCAGGAAACACATATCCCTAGTGATATGTGTTCCCCTTCCCAGGAATCACGTATCCGTAGTGATATGTGTTTCCATACCTGGGAAAGACATATCCCTAGTGATATGTGTTCCCCTACCTTGGAAATCCAAAACTCTAGTGATATGTGTTCCCCTACCTAGGTAACACATATCCCCAGGGATATGTGTTCCCCTACCTGGGAAACACATATCCAGCTAGTGATGTGTGTTCCCCTACCTGGGAAACACATATCCCTAGTGATGTATGTTCCCCTACCTGGGAAACACATATCCCTAGTGATGTATGTTCCCCTACCTTGGAAACACATATTCCTCGTGATATGTGTTCCTTTACCTGGGAAACAGATACAGGGCTGTAAGTTTAGAAAATCTTTGAGAGATCACTCCAACAGATTGGTGGCTATACCTCATCACATAATTATCTGGATGAGACATAAACTTCCCTGGATTTGACTGGAAGCACAATTGCTTTTTTCCAGTGTGTCCTTTCCCTGAGCTAACCTGAAAATTTGCTGATTGTCTTGACAATCATGGCTTAGTTTAACTTTTAACCAATCTTTCGTGGGGGTAATTAGTGTCTGAGACTTGTTTTTAACTAATGACAGTCTTATCATGAAGAGTCAAGTCAACCAAGGTATCAGTGATCATGATGCTGCGTTTGTTGAGGGTATAAAAATCAAAACAACACTCAACAAACAAAAACGCAGTATGGTTGCCTTTTATAGAAAAACAGACTGGGATGCCTTAAAGAACACGTGTACACTCTTTCGTGCCTTCTATTGCCTGTGATCGGTCAATAAATGATAATTTGTCGTCTAGTTTTTCAAAACCAGTTTTGCATCAGCGTGCAAGACAACTGCTGTTAGCCTTGATCTATTCATTAAATGGAATGAAATGTGTTAAAGTAGTGAAAGTTCTAACAGAAGTTGAAACATGTTAATTTAGTTTTTGTCAATCTGATTTTCTTTTAGTGATGGACTGCTTTGTGTCACAGTTTTTGGAATGTTGATGAAGAGGAATAACATGGTAACCTGAGAGACAATGTAATACGATCAGATAACAAGATCAGCAAGAAGAAGCAGCCCTAGGCACAAGGTAAAAAAACTCTTCAATTGTTTTTTTCTTTTACAGTAATACAGTGTATTTATCAGTATATTTATTTGATTCAGGTGACTACAACTTAATTATAAGCAAATTTTAGTATTTTTCTAACTTGTTTGCGTCACGTCAACTTATTTATCAGATAATTCTTTATTTGTTATAATGTTGGTTGTTATTGTTTGAATGGTTTTTAACTGACAAACTGACACTTTGATTATTTAACTGACTGTCTAACAGTTTAAATGGTTGACTGTCAATCAAATTCCCTCCTCCCTGGGACGGCAAAGGCGTCAAATGCCTGGGGTATGCCGGGGGGGGGAGGTTGAAGGATAGATTTGACTGATACAATGTATATACATGTACCTGGGATAAACAGTTTCCCCTTAAGCGAAAACTCTATTTCGGATTTTAATTGTTCTTTGAGAGAGTTTATAATGTCAGTTGTGGAATGAGCGTAGATTGTGCTTAATGTCAGTTGTGGAATGTGTGTGGATTTGGATTGCTACCACCCCAAATGTTTGGTTGCTATAACTTCTTTCCCTGGGAATATACTTCAGAGACTGAGTGTGAAATCCGCTGTACGTTTAGTGGGGTGTAAGACCCGAATGAAGGAGACGCCATAAGTTTACAAAACTTTGAGAGATCACTCCAACAAATTGGTGGCTATACCTCATCACATAATTTTCTGGATACCAAGAGACATAAACTTCTCTGGATTTGATTCTAAGCACAAAATTTTTTATTTCCAATGTGTCGTTTCCCAGACCTAACCTGAAAACTGGGTGATTGTCTTGACGGTCATGGCTTAGTCTAACTTATAACCAATCTTGCATGTGTGTAATTAATGTCTTAGACTTTTTATGACTAACAACAGTCTTATCATCAAGACTCAAGTCATCCGAGGTATTAGTGATCATGATGGTGTGTTTGTTGAGGGTATAAATATCACAGCAACAGTCAACAAACAAAAACGCGGGATGGTTGCCTTGTATAGAAAAACAGACTCAGATGCCTTAAAGAACATATGTAGACTCTGTCGTGCACTCTACTGCCTGTGATCTGTCAATAAATGATTATTTGTGGTCTAGTTAATTCCTGGCCAATAATAATAATAATAATAAATGGAATTCGATGGGGTGTGAACCTTATCTTTTGCTGCTGGTAATGCGGACAATGAATTTCATTCTTTTGCCCAAGAGATCGTTGTCGCGCTGGAGGAAGTTAAAAGGCGTTCTTCTGCAGAGACTGCTCCATGAGAAAATACAATAATATCCCCCCCTTCTGCCAGAAATATGCAGAGAAGAAATATGTCACGTTTGCGGCGTGAAAATGCGATCTACCCCTTGTGAAGTTGTCATGTTTTGTCCAAAATGCGTCTTAAGAAAAGAGATTTTTTCACAAGCCCCGCTGAGAATAAAATAAAAAACCCAAAAGATTATTTTTTCGCAGGAAAAAACATTTTTTACAACTTTAAGTATTTATTCTTGAGGTGATGTTGATTGAGCAGGTTGTTGTGGTTTACAACGCTGTAAATGAATTTGCCGGTTCTGACCAAAAAATAGAATATAGCGCCGGTAGCTTTTACACTCCAATAATTGATTTTGTCACTTCTGGCGAAACATCCGATGGCGATTTTATTTGGCAATCTTTTCTGAAACATCACGACCTGCTAAATTAAAAAATATACATATTGCGTGACACATCACAAAAAATAGCAAAAAACCCTGACAAGGAGGCAGCTCTGGAGGCCAATTTTCCCATTTATCCTCTGGGACAGAGGTTCCAAATGCCGTTTCACCTCTGGCAGTGAGGGTTCCCATTTAAACCTCTGGGACAGAGTTATTAGTTCGAGCACCTCCAGTACTTGCTGGGCCGGAGTGTGGGACCGTCAGCAAGCTCGACAGTCCCCCCCGTAAGTTGTCCTACCGCACGGGTTAGTCAAGCAGGCTTCAGAGAGTTGGCCTTTCTCTCACCGCCCTATAACCCCACCGGCACATCCGCCATCGGATATTTCCAACCTAACTTTGCCTTAGAAAATCGACTTATATATTTAGATGGAAACCTCATTTCGCTCACTTATGGTACCGTTCTTCACAGACGCATGCGTTTTTGCCCCCAAGAAATTGTTTGGACTTTTCGTTGATTCATACACAACATCCCCGTTCAGTTCAGGCTTGAAAAATATGGCTGTCATTTGGAAAAGTTGTTTTTCTTCAAAATCTCGGCTAGCCCAGCGTCTCACAAACTCTTGTTACGAAGACGCACCTTAGAGAGGTGCTCAATATGTTACATGTATAAGATTAAATTTGCTATTAACTGTGCATGCCATTGGAGACTTCGTAGCATGCATTTTCGACCCTTGGACGACTTAAGAAACATCTAGGAGAAACCATGAACATAAATCAAGATCAACTTCTGCACGTCAAAACTTTGATAATGAAGGAACTGGAGACTGTTAAGGTTACAAGCAAACAAACAGGTTTTTGTTCCACACAACTGTGCAAACGACATCCTGGGAAATTTGAGTAGAGGTATACGCTTTGCGTGGTATACGATAAGCCTCCCCCGCCGGCCCCTTACGTTTGAAAATGCTCCGCTGCCTCTTAACTGGGTCCTAAGAATAATTTGTATTCGTAAACTTAAAGAAAAAACGTAAAGAGGTCTGGAGATTCAGTCGAGAACTGCCGATTCTTTGCAGCAGGCCTCTAGTGTCATCTTCTTCAGGAGCGTTCAGTGAATGCTTTTTTGGTAATGCAATTTAATAGTCAAAGATTTCTCGTTGTAGAAATTGTACCTCGTAAAATTTCGCTATCGAGAAGACCATGAAATAAATGGAGTTGTGTAAACCCGTCAAGTCAGACCATTTGGTTGTAAAGTTTAATAATTATTTTTTCTCATTTAGTTTCCTTGCTTCCTTCACATTTATAGGAAGCTTGCTTCTTCACTAGCTATTGTTCAGTAGCACAAAAAGGCGGGGAAACAATCATTGGTGATTTATTTCTAGGATATATTCAGTTTTAATTATTTTTGATGAAGAGGACACGTTTTTTGTGTCTATGAAAATCGAGTCTGATTTGAGGAGCTGCAACTGCTGAAAAGAAGTTCACAGTAGCATCAATTTTACACGCATTTTTCGTTCCCTTTCCACCATGAGACAGAGAAAACAACAAAGTTACATAAGTCAGAAAATAGTGAACATTGTTTAATTATACGCAAAAGAATACCGTTAAAATGTACCACAAACGTCTAGTTACACATTCTTTTATGGAGCAACCGCTTTTAAGTTCAGAAAGAGCCTTTTGTTGAAGATCTTTTCCCGGTGTTACTATTTTTTTTTGTCGATTCGACAGAATACCGATAAAATAAGTCAAAGTCTTGTAGTTACACATCTCTAAATGTGGCCCTCCGTTGAAGATCTTTTACCGTAGTGTTTTCGTCGTTTTTATTGTATTCCGCGGTTTGGTTATTTATGCTTTCTTCTTGCGCTTGTGTATAAACATCTTTCTTCTTGACTTGATAGTAAACGGCTCTAACACACGATGTATAACTTACGACTTATAATCGGCTTCTTGAACCGCAAGAGACCTTCCAACTGGTGATCTTTGTTCCGGGGTGTAAAATTGCTATGTAGACTTTTGTCGACCCGTGCAACAATGCTGGGGCCAATTGTGTGAACAGTACTACTAGGAAAAATTGGGGCATATGGTGTAAGTGTTGCAAAGCTTTGGGGCAGCAAAACGTTTGGCTGAACATTTCCTATCGGTATTGATTTTGTTAAAAATGATGATTGTTCGGATAAGGCAGGACAACAGTGCGCTGGGCACATGTCGTCACAGTGAATTGCACATTGCGATGGACAGATAGCAGGTGACTGTGTTGAAAAATTAGGAGGATAGCACTCTTGACAACAATGTTGTTGGCATGGCGAAATGCAGCTCACAGAGCAACTGCTTGGACATGAGTTTGGCATCGACGGAGACACCTTACAACAAAAAATGGGCACAATGGTAACTACAAATAGTTGGACATAATTCTTGTATTGATTGTGACTGTTCCATATAGTAGAAACTTGTTGAGATGCACAACAGTGTGCGGGACAAGACGATTGGCATATTTCCTGGCAATGATGCAGACAGGTTGAGGGCAGAACAATTTTGCATGAATTTGCAGTAAAATTTGGGACACGTAAGAAGACAGTAGGCCAATTATACGTT
>OZ037777.1:7931995-8004495 GCA_964035525.1 Porites cylindrica | reverse complement strand
ACCTACATCAGGTCACCAATACGCGACACAGAATAGCTCTAACAAAACTACGACTGAGCAACCACAAATTAGCCATAGAGACAGGACGCTATTCGAGACTGTTTAAGAAACCTGCAGAGAGAATTTGTGCAATTTGTAAAAAAGAAATGGAGGACGAATACCATTTTCTAAATATATGCCCTGCTTAACAGGAAAAAAGATTTTTGTACTAGATTATTTGGAAAAAGAATATTGAATAAAAATAAGCAGAATATGTTACTCAACAAAATATTTCTGTTTCTAATACCCCCCCCCCCCCCCAGTGGAAATGCTAAAACACAAAAACTAATAGCAAAACATATATTTGAATGCATTGAAAAAAGGAAAGGGGAAGATGGTAAAAAGTAGATACTCTAGGACTTAATTAATTAATAACTTATTCACCATATATAGTTAGGAATTTTTTGTTTGTGATTTTTGTTATTTGGAAATAGTTGATATACTGTTTATTGTATAAGACTCCAAATAAATAAAATATGTTTGTTTCTATGCTTGTATGTTTGTATGCTCGTAGTCTTGCGTAGGGGTGTAAATTTTGGATTATGGTTTCACTTAGGGTGTTCTGGGCAAAACATTATTATATGTAACCATAAAGGTCTCTTTTAGAGTTGCACGTGAAGATATAATATATTTTGTCAGTTCGTTTTATTTACTCAATTCATGTAATCAAAGTTTTTTATAACATCAATTCCTAAAGAACATTGTAACAACATGGTCTCTTTTGGAGGTAAAAAAAAGGAGGGCCCATGTCCAGGTTGGTCTCCGTTAGGGGTTTAATTCAAAATTTCTGACGGGCATCCCTTCCCCTTTCAGATGGGAGTCTCCCCGGGCCTTGTACACGAATATACATTGTTTGCATTTGGAGCAGGCATTGAAACTTTACTGGAGGAAATGAAGCTTAATACAGATGTCCTTCATAAAACATTCGTTTTACAACTTGAATTGGTCTTTTTCCAAGCATACAGTTGCTTGCTCGAATATAACCATGCTGTGTTGTGTTACAGCTGTATGTCTTTGTAAAATTATCGACAAATCAGTCATGGGTTAATCTTTTGTTTTCTGTCCCACAAGGCTTGATCCTCCACCCGATTCTTGATAGCTTTTTCCCGATTCTGTTTGATTGATTACCTGAGTGGCTTGATTGATAACGAACGGGCTTATACCGTTTGAAAGGTTGATTGACTGACAGGCAAACTGTTAAATTTATTAACTGACTGGCTCACTTTTTGAATGGTTGATAGGTGGACTGATGGACTGACTGACATTTGTTGATGTAATTGCAATTTTTTGTTATTTTTCTACAAATTGCCCATACAATTCTCAGTATCAATTTAGCAACAGATAGTCAGTATGTTAGCCAATTATATTGCAGAATTTGTGATTATAATTATTACTCTTCAGTACACCTTGCTTTTGACTTAGCATTTTATCTATCTTTAGAAGCATAATACCAGTGATACCATTGCATTATAGAATGTATTTGTACCTGTAAATATTCATGTAAAAATCTCTTTCTTGCTTTATAGGAAGCAACTACCAGAATGGTTACAGACTGATGGAGATTTGCATTAATGATTTTGGAGTAGTGTTGGACACTAGATGGAAACAAATTAACTGGCTGGATGACATAACATACACCAAGTACAAGGCAAGTGGATAATGGAGAGGGCAGACTGGAGGGCAAACAAGACAGCTGGCTGGGCAATGGACAGGGCAAACTAGAGCTGGTTGCTGGATGACATCACCTAGTACAAGAAGTGTCAATGGAGAGGATGGATTAGACGGCAAGACTATAAGACATCATGTGTGCCTGGTTCAAGAGTTGGGTTGTGGATTGAGGAGAGTCTTGCAACACCTGGTTTGTATTGTGTAATAATAACTGCGTTGACTAGAAATCTTAATTAACATTATCTTACCATTAGTATCTATATTAATAATAACAATAATACTTTTCTAATTCCTGAACGCAAAAATGATTTAAAAACTTTCTGGCCCTGCCCGGGAGGCCTGAATGTGGGGTACAGCTGGCCTGGGGTTTTCCTCCTAGGAGCTAGTGGACGTACGGGGAGGTTTTTCACCCAGCTGTTGTTCCACAACCCCCATTCACTCAAGATTTTCTTAAACAAAAAAACTGCACTTTAATATTATGGAGCATAAAAAATGCACGTCAATCGTTTAATTACCCAATTGTTGTATGACTGAAATAACTTCCATATAACATGTCTGTAGGTCTGGAGTCCAATTTTTTTTACATTGAAACCTTTTCAAATTTCCAAAATCTTTGCAAATATTGATATGATCTCTGGGGTCAATAAAAAATTTTTCTGGGAAACAGTGGAAACTTAAGAAATTATATTTAAGGATTGTAAGGGGGGTTGCCAGAAAGTAGTCTGAGATGTCCAGAAATTTTGATTGGCTAGAAAAAAATTATTTTGGGGGATCTTCATTATTGTAGGTTAGTTGAAATTTTCAAAAATTTATGCATGTAGTCTGACGTTTTTCAGTCATGTGATAAATTGGAAGTAATTCCTTGATTGTCAAAAAAAATTCATTAGTAATACACATTATTTGTCCAGTGTGTGTGTGCCACCATTGTACAAACAGAGGCCATTGGGAAATGACAGTAATTTACCAGCATTTTTAGATTTGGGACTGTTTTCATTGAATAAATCACTTCTATACAAAGGATTGTAAAGTTTTGATCTTTAATTGGCAAGTCATTCCTAGACACATGTTTATACAACCACTTATTGATAAGGTTTAAAGCTTCCATCACAAGATTCCATTGAGCAGTGGTTTTGTTTAACACAACATCTTAGTAGTAGCTTATGACTGTAGTAATAGGAGTCAAACTATCTCATAAAGCTTGGTAAAGCAGTAAATCAGTCTGACAATTAAGGGGGGGGAGGACACTTGTGAGGTTGCTGTTGGAAGGTTGCTGTGGTTACCTCCTTGTGCCTTCCTTGATAACTAAACATCCTTGAAATCAGTTTTCTAGGCATTAATTCCCATGCTCATCTATTCGTGGTGAATTTAATAATCAACCAATGGGTTATATCAGATGTTATGCTTATTTTCTGAAATATCTTTCTTTCCCCTGGAGATTTTAGTAGGAGGGTGTGGGTCTTTGGGGGGATTTTACAGGGAAATTACGCACTCATAGAATCATTTAGACTATTATATCCAGGAACCCAGTGCCATATTGTTCATTTGAAACACGAGTGGTCACATCAAGCTGCAACTTCATAATTTTTGCCTTTTCAAACTTTGCTGAATTAACTTTGTTTCATATTATGGCTGATGATAAACAAAAGTTTCGTGCATTTCTTGAGCAAGAGGAGAATAGAACCCTAAAATAGAAAAGATTTCCAGGGAATTCTTCAAAAATTCAAGTTGCAAGGAGAAAAAAAAAAGGAGCCAGATATTAGTTTCTGCTGTGAGTCAGAGAGAATTTATGTTCCTTTGTCTCTCCAAGCTCTTGTTCAAAGTATCAATGATTATTTCCAAGAAAATAGAGTAAGATTTTGTGCTTTCTGGAACCAGAGTCATGGATAGGATAATATGTTATTGCATCATTTTACTATTAAGGAAAGCATGTCAGGTCTTATTAATGAAGGTAGGGAAAATGACATACTGGTATTTTGGCCTGAAATAGGGTAAAGGTACCCAGGTCACATGCTAGACAATAATAATGTTATCATAATTCTACAATAATTACCTTTCTTCAATACATTAAGGTTACCACATTTGTCAGCACATCAATTAGGTTACCACATTTTTCCCGTTTGGTTTGTAAGTATTCTTTACTGCTATGGCAATTTTAATTAGAGGGTTTACACACTGCGTTTCCTCAGACGTCATTTTACGGGGTAGCAGGTAAAGGCATTGCAGAATGTGAGCTGTTTTCTCAAGTTACATGTTTAGATTCCTTTGCCGCTGAAAACTGGTAACCTGGTGTTTTTAACTGCTCATTGGAATCTTGTTTAACATCACTGGGAATGCTAGGTGGGATCAGATGTTTTCATCATTAATAATTAATAATTGATCAATAATTAATCAAAAATTATTGACAGCATGTTAAAATCAACACATTGCTACCAAAATTTCACAGATTTGAAGGATAGGCATTTTCTGCCCTCCTGACAATTAAGAGCAACACTACTTTTTACTTATTCAAGTAATCTGGCAAAAAATCAGCTTCAGGTCCAGGTTTTCTCACGTTAAGACAGCATAGTGTTGGTAGCACTGTGTTGTTCCTGTTTTATAAGCAAGGTGAAGCAGTTAAAAACTGGAATGTCAAAATTGATTTATTCTTTTTGATGTTCTCTAGGGTAAAAATAATTTGCTTGGGCGGGACACAAAGTAAATCCCAAATTTAGGACTGAAATGCAAAAGATTTAGTTTTTGTCACAGTTCTTATATAATCAGGATTCAGCCCGTTGGTACCCTGGGAGTAATTCAGGGAATCGTATTTAACTTTGAAACTGTTTGCTTTAAAAACTTAGTTGTTACAGTTGGGTGGGGATGTGTCTACTTATGCTTCCCTTGGTTATAATATTTATATTATCATCATCATCATCATCATCATCATTATTATTATTAATTTTATCATTTATCACTAGACCATTGGCACAATTGCTTCATCCAACTGCAAACTACCAGAGGATTCTTTAGTTATTCAAGGATCCTTTAGTTATTAAAACTTTGATACGTTTAATTTCTTTGGGATCACTGAATCTAATTATGGTACCTAGGGGAATTAATAGGATTTCTGGTAGTATTTTGTAGTCAAGTGAAGCCGTTGTAAACGTTAATGGTCTATTGAAATCCTATATTATTTACATAGCAAATAGCAAGCCCATTAGCATCACAAGTAGGACTTTTAACAGGCATTAACTAGCATTAATTAAACCCTCACAAGCATAAATCATTTATTGCTAAAGACTAAGTGATTCTGTATTGGCAGTAAAAAAGGGGTCAATTTAAATATATTTGATTGGACACATACACAGACAAAAATGAGCTTTAAGGTTTAAGTTCATTATCCCATACAACATACTACAAGGCATAAGTTCTTGCTGCCTCTGCCTACTAAAATCAAACAGGAACCAAACGGAAATAATTTAACAAAACCATAAAGTACTGAAAAACTGTTTTTCATGCAAGGTTAACTTACAGTAACACAAAGTACTGGGTGTCATCTCAGTGCCATTAATAAGGTTAGATTTCATCAAAGACGTAATATTTATTTAATACTGTTTAAGGTCATCACTGGTCTGTTTTTTCATCCCCAGCTTTCATCTCGTGCAAATCTAGAAAACAAAGTAGCACCTAATTTCACAACTTATACAGTTGCAGCTTTGCAATGGTTTTACCATTGGAGAAAACGAAGAACTTTTAGAATAGCTTTCAAACATCCTAGCAACATTATTCAAGACAGCATAATTAACACTGCAGGCTATTAGTGACCATCACATTCTCTTAATTATGTTCAGATAATTATTTAATAATGCTTGTCTATATTTCTTGGTGTTACATAAGTTCCCTGCTTAAATATCATGTTGTTATTTAGTTGTTGTTTTTTTTTTTACTCTAGGTTTTTGCTTCTTAGCAGTAAAAAACTAGTACAAAAATTAGGGTTATAAGTACTTTTTTCGGAATTTTACTGTAACACCAAGTAATGTAGGGTTATTATGTTTTTAAAGTGCTAATGGGCTTGCATTTTCTACTTAAAATTTTAGCTTCTTATTTAATTTCAGATCTAAGGTGGCACACTCACAAGATTAGGAGCCCATCACTTGGGAAAGTTCATGTTTAATCTAGCCAACCTCGCTCCTGCTGGGCTGTGGAAGCTCTGCCTCTGAGAAGGTGTGAATTCTGATGTCCTCTGAGATATTCCAATGGAGAAATCCTGGGAAACTTTATCTGTTCTTGTAATTCATGCTGGGGGCAGTTGAGCACTTGGAAGATTTGGCCGTTTGTTCTCAAGTGGGGAGGACAGTGTGGAGGAAGGTGAGAGTTTGCTTCTTATGTTCTTGGGGCTTCATTCATTTTGTCATAATACTACCCACACCTTTTTGCAAAAAAAAAAACCAGTAAGGTGCTTGTCTGCAATCAATATGTCTGGGAATGTTCCACTGCGGTAGGATGAAAAACGGGGGTGCTAACATTGTGTCACTAACGAAGTAGGTGAGTGGATGGAGGATTCGAGGACAGAGGACTGGACACTGAATCTCAGTGGTCTGGCGTGGGTGGATTTTTACAAATGACATCAAATTGAGCTGATAGTCATAAAAATCTCTCTAATGGGGGGCAACTGGTAATGGAGTTCTCTTCTAAACCTAAAAATTTCACATCTATCTCAAGCTTGCTTAGGCCTAATAATAATAAACCGTTCAAACCATCGCAGAGGATATATGCAAATCAATTATCATCTTAATTATTATTTCATTCTCATATTTGCGGCTTGAATTATCTAAAACTGATCAGAACTAAGGTTTTATTACATCAACATCTGTTGTTTTTTTGTCTGTTGTTTTTGTGTCAACTGGAAACAACAGTCAAACAAAGGTGGCTGTTGATGTTAGTTTAACTTCTCTTTGATATTATTTAAACCTTGGGAAAGCAAAATAACTAAACCATTTAATTTAGGATTCAATTATTATCCTAATCATCATTTCATTCTCATATTTGCGGCTTGAATTATCTAAAACTGATCAGAACTAAGGTTTTATTACATCAACATCTGTTGTTTTTTTGTCTGTTGTTTTTGTGTCAACTGGAAACAACAGTCAAACAAAGGTGGCTGTTGATGTTAGTTTAACTTCTCTTTGATATTATTTAAACCTTTGGAAAGCAAAATAACTAAACCATTTAATTTAGGATTCAATTATTATCCTAATCATCATTTCATTCTCATATTTCCGGCTTGAATTATCTAAAACTGATCAGAACTAAGGTTTTATTACATCAACACCTGTTGTTTTTTTGTCTGTTGTTTTTGTGTCAACTGGAAATAACAGTCAAACAAACTTGGCTGTTGATGTTAAAGACTAACTTCTCTTTGATATTACTTAAGCCTTCGGAAACCTAGATAACTAAACCGTATTAATTTAGGATCAAATTATTACGATTAAATTAACTTGGTTAATCAGACTGTTGTGGAAGTCTTTTCTATTTCCTTTTTTTGAACGGGACAGAGTAGATTTCCTTGGCTTGTGTGATAAATCAAGTTAATTTGACCTTCATGCTTTAGGTTCGGTTGTAGGCATAAATTTATAAACAACGTTTTATCATAAGCATAGATTTTAGTATCTTCCTTAAATTTTCAGCTAATTTCATTCAGCAGTGACTACAATTGATACATTAAAATCGGCTTTCCCATAAAGGACTGGAAGATGCTTTTTATCTATTTATTTCTTTTTTTTAAATTTAAACAGCGCATTTGACTAGTTCCAGTCTTTTGTTGGAAACCTGATGTTAAGTATCCATTCCGGTCACGACAGCTGAAACATCTCTAGGGAAATTGGCTCAAATTACTATTCCGGCAAATTTTCATTATTATGCTGATACTCATCGCGGCTAGCTGCATAAATTAAGACTTAAATCAAATCCAAGTTTTTCCAGCTAACATTTAATTTTACTTTATAGGATAAAAAATTTATATTTCCGCTAATTTCCGTAATGTCCTTTTCCGTTTCGAAATGCGCAAATTTGTCCGTTATTTTCATTAGAAGTAAAAGGATCCAAAATTTAACTTAAATGAAATATTTATTTACATAGTCGCTCTAAATCTAATCCCTTTGGCGAAATTTGAAGGCGAAATCTATTTGGCACTGATTCTAAATAACGGCATCCTAATTTATAATAGGGCGGGCAAATTTGGATATTAAGAAACATTAAGACCAAAACTCAATCGCGGCACATCGGCATTTTAGGATAAATGATAATAAACGGCGTTAGAATAAAATCTTATTTCACCTAAACATTAATCACTAAACATTAAAATAGGGCGAGAGAAATCCAGCATTAGTTGCTTCGCAGAGGAGAGATTATTATTGACTTGTGCTCTTTGGTGAAGTTTGTTAAATGAAGGTCAGTCAGACCAGCGCGATTCTTTGTTCAATTCTCTGCCTTCGTTTCTGACGGACACTCACTCGAAAAGTGAGTTACACTCTCTAGCACCCTCTTTTTTCTTGTCCGAGTCTCTGGATATTTTCACGATATATTGACTCTGTAGATACGCGTCTTCAACAAAAACAAATTTTATTTTTCGCTGATAATTATTTTTGGCCGGTGTGGTATTGTGACATAAATGAATGGGACCCTGAGGGTATGAGGAGCAAACTCTCACTTTCCTCTACGCTGCCCACCCCACTTGGGAACAAACGACTGAATTTTCTAAGTGTCCAACTGCCCCCAGCTTGAATGAAGGGATCAGATAAAACAGACCAGGATTTTAAAGTTGGAATATTAAATGAGGACAGAAGAATGAACACCGACTCGGAGCAGAGTGGAAGCAGCCCGGCAGGGGCGAGGAAGGCTAGATTATTATTTTTTTTATAATTTTTTTTATTGTAAATTCATGGACAACAGAGACAAGTTTTATTTCTTCAATAAAGTATTGTTATCTTCAGTACCCGTGCCGTTAACTTTGTAATCCAACTACTTGAGTGAACCAGATAAACGCCCTAAAGGCTTGGACACAGCGAAACATTGCGCACAGTAAAGACTTGTTTACACCAGCGACATAAACACAAGCACAAGTTAAGTGCGGAAGTAACAGCACAAGAATAAACACAAACACAGGAGAAAGTACGCACTGATTCTTTCTATTCTCACCAGTAATTCACGCATTTAAAGCACAAGTACAAGAAAACCAAACTTGTTCGTTTTATTCTTCTTACGCTTGCTCTTTAATTTTGTGAATTAGTGATGATCAAGAAAAGAATGAGTGTGTTCCTTCTTCCCATGTTTCTGCTTATGCTTTTGTTGTTGACGATCTCACTGAACTCAGTTGTACCGGTTTTGCTTGCGTATATGTCGCTGGTATAAACTAATCTTTGACTTACACCGTTTTCCAACCAAGCGATTGTTGCATTCAATGTTGTTGCAGATTTATTGAACAAATTGCTTTTCTTTGCACATCGTAAGCAACAATCTCAGCGCTAAAAAACGACGTAAATTTACTAGGCACAATGCTTCAATGTGTCCGAGCCTTTACGTTTGAGAAAACCGTAAGTACTTCAACAACAAAGTACAAGTGTCGATGCGAACTTGGAAAAACAAAACACTATTAAGAGAACTTTCGCCCACGCAAATTCTTATAACTTGCTGATAAATTTTCAAGGTGTTTCGATTGAGTTCTTCGGAGACCATACCGATATTTTTCATTCATATTAAAAAGTGATTTTATCCTTAAGTGATCGCTACTGAATGATTTTGGATTTAATAGCCGTGATAAATTGTTCAATAAAAAATTTCTAAATGACTCAAATTAATCCTACGCTGTTTAATATCATAATTCACTGCTTGGAAATTTTGGTGAATTTTCTTTCATGCGATCCTGAAAACTCAGCTGTTATCCCACCACCTGTCTTAGTGTAACTTTATTCTAAATTTTGATTATTAGCGCTTCTCTGTAAATCTCTAGAACTGCTTGAGACAACTCTTTTTAAACCTCACCAAATAATCTTCATGATGTGCATAATTATGTCTGAAACTTTCATTAAGATTGATTCACTGTAACACCTTGAAATTTCAAGGCAAATGTAGCCTACAAACTGGCCAAAAATCTGCGTTAGTACAACATTCATCGTTTTGACGTTATGCTAATTTTTCTAATTTAATGCGGATCATCCATACCTCCATGACCAGTACATTTTAGTTTGAATTTTGTTGCAACTTTTGAATGTAAAACATTGACAATATTCACACTAAGGCGAATGAAAAATATCGGTATGGTCTCCGAAAAACTGTATTGAAACACCTCAAGGTCTTTCTCAAACTCGCACCAACACTCGTATTTTCAGATTAAAGCACTATCTGGTTTAAATCAAGAGAGAGAGAGAGAGAGAGAGAGAGAGAGCTAAGTTCTGCTTTTGATAAACCCTTAGTAAATCTTTGTGGTAAAAATCAGACTGATCTTTGTCAAGCAGTTTGCATTTCGACGCAAAGTAAGCCACAAACAAGTGTTTTTCAGGAACGAAATCGGCCAAAAAATAATTATCTCTTATGAAATAAAATGGTGCAATCTTCCTTGAAGTGGCCCTTGGGGTCGTCACGCAGAGACAAACGCCTTGCGTGACTATCTCAAGGACAACTGCAAACAAGACTTCGATTCTGAAGCAAACTGGAAATAAAATGGATTCATAACGCACTCCTTTGTGGCGCATTTTGCGATGTAAACAAATCATTGACAAAGTTAGTCTCAAATTACACACTAAGCGTTTTCCAAGACCTTTTTCTTGATACTGTGAACTTCTTTTAGTTCCCAAGTGATGAAAATGCCAATTCTCCTTGCTCATTCTCACAGCCCATTTATAACAGTGGCGTGATTTATCGCGTGCCAAACCAATACCCTAAATGGTCGTTTTCTTAATCTAACCACCCTTCCAGCTTCAAAACGTATTGGTGGTGACTAAAAAGCGATTCCATATTTCAAGGCGCCAAAAGCTAGTACCCACTCCCCTTGCAATTTAGGCAATTTAAGGTAGATTTGAGATTCGTCAAAAAGTTCACAGTAAATAAACCAAGAAATAAACTAGCACAGACATGCGATCCACCAAGACTATACAGTCGAGACAAGTCATTCATTCAGTTAGTAAATAAAGTCAAAGTCAATAAAACACTAAGTTGTTCAGTCAATACATCAATATATCAGTTAAGCAGTAAATAAGAAGATATATCAGTAAGTCATGCAGTCAGCAAGTAACGAGGTAAATTGTTCAGCTAGTTCGGAAAACAAGCCCTCCTAGACTATAAAAAAGGATTTCACTTTGTCGCCATTTTGGATTTTTTCAGGGAATAACCTATGATTTTGGTCAAAAATTACAAACTTCCTCTTCGTTCGTTTTAGGAAAAAAAATTGGCCTTGAAGTAGTGTTTGACGATTATCTAGTTAAAAAACAAGCCGTCCAAGACTATAAAATATTGATTTTAAACAGTGGCCATATTAGATTTTCTCAAAGGGGTCAACCCATGATTTTGGTCAAAAATGGAAATTTTATCATTCAGCCTGTATAAATTTTTGTCCACAGTCAGTCAGCCAGTTAGTCAACCAGTCAGTCAATTAATCAGCCAGTCAGTCATTCAGCCAGTCGGTCAGTCAATCAGTCAACAAGCCAGTCATTTAGTCAGTCAGCAAGTCAGTCACTCAGTATGTCAATCAGTCAGTCAGTCAGCCAGTCAATCAGCCAGCCAGTCAGCCAGTCACTCATCAGCCAGTTGGCCAGTTAATCACTCAGCCAGTCAGTCTGTCTGTCAGTCCGGCAGTCAGTCGGAAAGTCAGTCAGCCAGCCAGTCAGTCAATGATTTTGGTCAAAAATATTGGTCAAATTTCCTTTTTGTTTGTTTTAGGAAAAAATAGGCCTTGAAGTAGTGTTTGACAATTATCTAGTTAGAAAACAAGTCGTCCTAGACTATAAAATGTTGATTTTAAACAGTGGCCATTTTGGATTTTCTCAAAGGGGTCAACCCATGATTTTGGTCAAAAAATGGAAATTTTATCTTTGCATGTTTTTGGACAAATTGGCCTTGAAATGTTGTTTGATGATCATTGAGGTAGAAAACAAGCCCTCCTAGACTATAAAAATTTGGATATTACAAAGTTGCCAAACTGAGATTTTTTACATAGGGGTTAACCCAAGATTTTGATTTTGTTTGTTTGTTTGTTTATTTTTTGGCAAAATAAGTCTAGAAACAATGTCTGATGATCATCTAGTTAAAAATCAAGGCAATTTAACGATTAATAAGTCGTTTTTTCTTGCAACAAATCATTTAGCCTGTATAAATTTTTGTCCACAGTCTATCAGCCAGTCAGCTATGCAGTCAGTCAGTCAGTCAGCCAGTTAGTCAACCAGTCAGTCAGTTAGTCAGTCAGCCAGCAAGTCAATCAGTCAACAAGCCAGTCAGTTAGTCAGTCAGTCAGCAAGTCAGTCATCAGCCAGTTGACCAGTCAATCATTCAGCCAGTCAGTCTACCTGTCAGTCCGGCAGTCAGTAAGTCAGTCAGTAAGCCAGTCAGCCAGTCAGAGAGTAAGTCAATGATTTTGGTCAAAAATTGCAAATTTCCTTTTAGTTTGTTTTAGGAAAAAATAGGCCTTGAGGTAGTGTTTGACAATTTTCTAGTTAGAAAACAAGTCGTCCTAGACCATAAAATATAGATTTTAAACAGTGGCCATATTGGATTTTCTCAAAGGGGTCAACCCATGATTTTGGTCAAAAAAAAGAAATTTTATATTTGTATGTTTTTAGGCAAATGGGCCTTGCAATATTGTTTGATGTTCATTGAGGTAGAAAACAAGCCCTCCTAGACTATAAAAATTTGGATATTACAAAGCTGCCATACTGAGATTTTTACACAGGGGTTAACCAAAGATTTTGGTCAAAAATTGCAAATTTCCTCTTTGTTTGTTTGTTTTTTTTTTTTTGGCAAAATAAGTCTAGAAATAATGTCTGATGATCATCTGGTGAAAAATCAAATTCTCAGCCAATCAAATGTGCTAGCAATTTCATGATTAATAAGTTGTTTTTTCTTGCAACAAATCATTCAGCCTGTATAAATTTTTGTCCACAGTCAGTCAGCCAGTCAGCTATGCAGGTAGTCAGTCAGTCAGCAAGTCAGTCAGTTAGTCAGTCCATCAGTCAGTCAGTTAGTCAGTCAGCCAGTCAGTTAGTCAGCAAATCAATGATTTTGGTCAAAAATTGCAAATTTCCTTTTTGTTTGTTTTAGGAAAAAAATAGGCCTTGAGGTAGTGTTTGACGATTATCTAGTTAAAAAAGAAGTCGTCCTAGACTATAAAAATATTGATTTTAAACAGTGGCCATATTGTTTTTTCTCCAAGGGGTCAACCCATGATTTTGGTCGAAAAATGGAAATTTCATCTTTGTATGTTTTTGGACAAATGGACCTTGAAATATTGTTTGACGATCATTGAGGTAGAAAACAAGCCCTCCTAGACTATAAAATTTTGGATATTACAAAGTTGCCATGCTGAGATTTTTTCATAGGGGTTAACCCAAGATTTTGGTCAAAAATTGCAAATTTCCTTTTCGTTTCCTTTTTTGTGGCAAAATAAGTCTAGAAATAAAGTCTGATGATCATCTAGTTAAAAATCAAGCCCTCAGCCAATCAACGGTGCTAGCAATTTAATGATTAATTGTTGTTTCATAAAGTGCTAAGTTCAACCATTCTTTTTGCCAACTTTTTTTGAGTTGTTGAGTTGAGGTTGCCACTTTGAGTTGCATATTGTCTTTTCATCAACAATCTAAACTCAATTCATTGCTTTCTGTTGTAAACCTTTTCCTTAAACTTCCCAGGTACAATTGTAGTGTACATAAGGTTCTTTGAACCAGAAATTGACTTGGATGAATGGTAATATGAAACTTGCAACAAATCATTCAGCCTGTATAAATTTTTGTCCAAAGTCAGTCAACGAGTCAGCTATGCATTCAGTCGGTCAGCAAGTCAGTCAGCCAGTTAGTCAACCAGTCAGTCAGTTAGTCAGTCAGTCAATTAGTTAGGCAGTCAGTCAGCCAACCAGTCAGCCAGTCGGTCAGTCAGCCAGACAGTCAGTCAGCCAGTCAGTCATTCACCCAGTCGGTCAGTCAGTCAGTCTGCCAGCAAGTAAGTCAATCAGCCAGACAGTAAGCTAGTCAGGTAGAATGTTAGTCCGTCCGGCAGCTAACAAGTCAATCAGTTAGTGATGCTGGCTGTATAAGCCACAATGTAGATTGCATGTCTGATCTAAACAACAGTCAGTTTTACATCTCTTCATCTTCCATGTGAAAATCTTGAGAACTTTGAACAAAGTTCTAACCATATTGCCAACAAAATTTAAAATTTGTTATGGTTTTCAAATTTTAAATTTTACAAAACATTATAAATGAGATTTTAGTGATCAGTCCATTTTAAAATTTTTATAAAGTTGTTGTTTCATAAAGTGCTAAGTTCAACCATTATTTTTGCTAACTTTTTTGGAGTTGTTGAGTTGAGGTTGCCACTTTGAGTTGCATATTTTCTTTTCATCAGTTGACAATCTAAACTTAATTCATTGCTTTCGGTTGTAAACCTTTTCCTTAAACTTTCTAGGTACAAAAATTGACTTGGATGAAGGGTAATATGAAACTTCAATGGGTATTAATGCAAGCTTCCAGCACAATGCATGAATTATTAATCTTCATATTGGAAAAAATTAATGCTGGGTTGTTTCTCCTTTTTAAGCCAAAATTTTCCCTTGTTTTCCTTCACGTTTCCACATGTTTATTGACACAATGATTGTGAGCTTTAATCAAAGTTTTCAATATCATTGGTTCACTGACAATATGGCAGTTTTAAATTTTTGCAATGACTTTGCAAGTGCAAAAATTGGCACATGAAAATGGTGTAAAACTGCTTTTTAACTATAGCAGAACTTAGCTAATATCTATAACATAGCTGTGGCAAAACAGCTGATCAAAAGCAAACTAATACTTATCCAGGAGTAAAATCAAAAATCTATTAGGCATGATTAATTACCAGGCCAAAGGTTTTAAACGGGGTGGTTGTTTGCACAACAGGATTATAAAATTGAATTTTTACATGCATTATCATGAAATAAGATGAAGGGTGTGAAAATTTCCAAAGCCAGTCAGAAAATCAATGTGAAACCGCTACATGTAACCTGTTCCAGTGGTTCATTGAAACTCTCAAATTATGTTTCAAGTGGTATGAACACATAAAAAGTGTTTTGGAAGTCAATGTTTTCCTTCATTTTGTGTAGACAGTGACTTTGATTGCCTTTTGATCTTCAAATACAGACTGCTTTTCCTGAAAAAGTTAGGGGCAAGTGAAGTTTTCCAACTACACTAAGCCAGATGCTCTGAAAATAGACATTGATTCAACTCACTTTTTTAACTTCAATTCTTTGAGGTGTTCCCAATTCTGTTCAAAATCATTGCAACATTTCTGCACAACAGCAACTTAAGTGATTTTGCCGTCAACTACATACAAGGCATCAGCTGTTGACAATTTTGCCTTGTATGTTTTACTTACTAATTTCTGCAGTTGAAAGATTGTATTAAGAAACCTTGTAGCACAAAAAACCCTTCACAAGAAATCTCCACATGCATTGTATCATGTGAATGCTGTAGTGAACTACTGGGTGTGCGCAAACCAACCAACCCCTTACAGATGCACTTTATTGTTAACTCCTCTAAAGTGCATTTAAATGCATTTTTAATTTTGTGTCCTGGATAAGATTAATAATTGTCTTTTGAACAAGCAAGCCACATCTTGTTTATGGTTCACTCAAGAGCTGGATTACAAAGCATTTATATACAGCACTTACGGTACTTAAGATAACCTCCAAAGCTTAAAATATATGTTGAAGACTTGATCCAGTCTGTTTGTGGCATTATGCATCTGATCTGGATAAGAAAAATATGAGCCTACATAAGCAACAGGTTAAACCAACTAAGTCAAGTTACAATCATTAAGATTACAAAAACAAATTATTCTAATTTTTCATTTCATTTATTTTCTAAGAACCATTAAAGTTAAGTGGATTGAATAATAATTATAGAGAAAATTTAAGGGCCTTCTTTCTCCATTGACAAAACAAAAGTGCTGTTCAATAGTGTGTTTTCACATGATGTCACGAAGGCCATATTGGTGTCCCAAACCAGTCCTGTGGGAGTTAAACTCTTCTCTTATGCAAAGGCTTTCTTTTTTTCCAATAAATTTGCATAGATGCTGGCCATGTGAGTGAAAACACTCCATAGTTTGGCTAAATAGAGCAACACATCGGGCTAGCATGTTTGCAAAACTGCAAGACTACTTCAGGCTTGTAAACGTAAACAACATCTTGACAAAAGGGTGAGCAATTTTTAAAATTTTCATCTCACCCCGCCCAATCAAATTTGTTATTTCAAGGGTTGAATAAAATCTCGGAATCTAATGGGCAAGAGCAGCTTGAATTACACAATGTCTGATAAAGATTTTTCGTCAAATAAATAAGTTGGTGCCTCAAGCCTTTTTGTAACAGATTGTAGCTATGATAATAAAAATTAACAATTTATAATAATAATAATAATAATAACTTTACTCATTGAGGTTACCCACATCACATTCAGAGACTGGTAAATTTGAGGAAGTTGAGTAATGTATGGTACACGTAAAACTGTCCAATTTAACTAAGAGTCATCCCTAATCAAAGTGACAACCAATTTACTACATGATTAAGTTACATTCTACTTAGCCATGTTATAGTAGTACAAAATTAATGAAGGTCACAAACCAACCTATGAACTTGTGATCTCTATCCTGTGGCAATAATGTCCTTTAGTTTGCACAGCTGCCTCCATCATTGGAGCCACTCATGAACATGCATCTGAAAATCTGTTCCACCCTGGTCAAAACAAATTACCACATTAATTTTAATATCAAAAGATTTCGCCTGAATAAGGGTTGTGGAACAACAGTGGGGTGAAATACCTAATTCCCGTGGAACAACTTGCTTTTAGGGGATAACCCCAGCTGTTCCTCAGGGCAGGAGGTCTAGGATTTTCCCCTGCTTCTAAAGGGTATAACTAAGGGTTTTCAATAAGAGCCGGCAGCTAGCGAAATTCCCTGGCTACTCATGTAAACTTGCCACCTACTTTTCATTGGAAATTACTCCAGTTTTTTTTAAAAAAAATCACATGATTTAAAACAGTTACTAAAACAACCAGTGGTTCATACTGTAGCTTATTATATTGGCGAGAAGAAATAAATAAACCCAGGTAAATAAGAAATTATTCATTTGCTGTCGCTGAATAAAAAAGCCAAAATTTAATGATGTCTATGTTCTATTTAAAAACTCTAATTTTTGCTCCATTTTGGCTAAGTCAGGGTTGTCGTTAAGATTTCGAGTTGCCGGGTAAATACAAGAAGTAGGCGGGGAATCAAACACCTCTGGGTTTCTTTTGGTTCTAATTTTCTTTTATTTTCCATTAAAAGTAGCCAGGGGAAATCACTGCCCCCCGGCTCTTAATGACAGCCCTGTAAGTAGAGCAACTAATTGGGCTACCATATTTTCTTCCGATGAGCAAGCAACATGTTGCTGAGATAAAGTCAAATTTACAATGTATGTTAGCTGAAAAGAAGGAGCGGGGGAGGGGGGTGTTGGTGGGACTGCAACACTTTAGTGTACTTCAGGCTAATAAACTTAAACATCTTGACAAAAGGGTACACAATTTTTTAAAAATATTCATCTCATCTTACCTAATCAAAGTTGTTATTTCAAGGGTTGAATAAAATTTTGGAAATATCTAATGGGCAAGAGCAGCTTGAATTACACAATGTCTTATAAACATTTTTCGCCAAATAAATAAGTTGGTGCCTCAAGCCTTTTTGTAACAGATTGTTGCTATGGTAATAAAAAATTAATAATTTATAACAATAATAATAATAACAACTTTACTCATTGAGGTTACCCACATCACATTCAGTGACTGGTAAATTTGAGGAAGTAGAGTAATATAGGGTACACATGTAAAACTGTCCAATTTAACTAAGAGTCATCCCTAATCAAAGTGAAAACCAATTTACTACATGATTAAGTTACATTCTACTTTGCCATGTTAGTAGTAGTACAAATGAAGGTCACAAACCAACCTATGAACTTGTGATCTCTATCCTGTGGCAATAATGTCCTTTAGTTTGCACAGCTACCTCCATCATTGGAGCCACTGATGAAAATGCATCTGAAGATCTGTTCCACCCTGTTCACAACAAATTGCCACATTAATTTTAACATCAAAAGATTTCGCCTGAATAAGGGTTGTGGAACAACATTGCCCGGTGAAATACCTAGTTCCTGTAGAACAACCTGCTTTTAGGGGAAAAACCCCGGCTGTTCCTTAGATCGGGGCTGTCAATAAGGGCAGGAGGCCCAGGATTTTCCCCGGCTTCTAAAGGGCATAACTAAGGGTTTTCAATAGTCTATTTCAGGCTAGTAAACTTAAACATCTTGACAAAAGGGTAAGGAATTTTTTAAAAATTTTCATCTCACACTGCCCAATCAAAGTTGTTATTTCAAGGATTGAATAATAATAACTTTACTCATTGAGGTTACCCACATCACATTCAGAAACTGGTAAATTTGAGGAAGTAGAGTAATGTATGGTACATGTAAAACTGTCCAATTTACATGTAACTAAGAGTCATCCCTAGTCAAAATGACAACCAATTTACTTCATGATTAAGTTACACTCTACTTTGCGATGCTAGTAGTAGTATAAATGAAGTTCACACACCAACCTATGAACTTGTGATCTCTACCCTGTGGCAATAATGTCCTTTAGTTTGCACAGCTGCCTCCATCATTGGAGCCACTCATGAACATGCATCTGAAGATCTGTTCGACCCTGTTCACAACAAATTGCCACATCAATTTTAATATCAAAAGATTTCGCCTGAATAAGGGTTGTGGAACAACAGTGCCCGGTGAAATACCTGATTCCTGTAGAACAACCTGCTTTTAGGGGGAAACACAAGCTGTTCCTCAGATCAGGGCTGTCAATAAGGGCAGGAGGCCCAGGATTTTCCCCCGGCTTCTAAAGGGCATAACTAAGGGTTTTCAATAAGAGCCGCCAGCTAAAGAAATTCCCTGGCTATTTCATGTGAACTTGCCACCTACTTTTCATTGGAAATTACTCCAGTTCTTTTTTTTTTTTTACAAATAACATGATTTAAAACAGTTACTAAAACAACCAGTGGTTCACATTGTAGCCATTGGCAAGACGAAATAAATAAACACAGGTAAATAAGAAATTATTCATCTGCTGTCACAGTATAAAAAAAGACAAAATTTAATGATGTCTGTGTTCTGTTTAAAAACTCTAATTTTTGCTCGATTTTGGCTAAGTAGAGCAACACATCGGGCTAGCATATTTTCTTCCGATGGGCAAGATGAAGATAAGGGCAGGAGGCCTGGGATTTGCCCCGGCTTCTAAAGAGCATAACTAAGGGTTTTCAATAAGAGCCGGCAGCCAGCTAGCCTGAATTTCATCCAATTTCTTTGGGTTTTTATTACTCCCTCAGTAATGTCTGAATTGACCGGCTGTTAATGCCTTCCAGTGACGTCATTACTCCTTGACCTTTGCTTCAATTCATGTAAAAAGTAAAACATGATTTTCAAGAGGCAAACCAAGAAAATATTGTTTGGAAATGTCTGCATGATACAGAATTGTTTTATTTTTTTAGATTGTAATTCATGTTTAGCGTTCAAACTATCAAATACATGCAGTAAAACTCTGAACTGGTTGTACTGAATTCTATAATCAAACTCGGTCCCAATCATGCCAAGAAATAAACACACACACGGAACAATTAGTTCAAAAACCTTATGATTTGCTTTAATTGAAAAGAAGCTATTTGGTCCTTAACGAAGAAAAAAAAACAAGGAAACAAGAAAGAAAAGCTAACAGAATCATTACACTCGACGGTCAAAATAGCAAGAAGGTAAAATTATAACATTGATCTCAGAAAACTTCACGTAAACAAAATCACCGAAACCACAAAGCGGTTCTAAATGAAAAACCTACCGACTCTCCGCAATGATTCTTCATTTGCAGCTCAATTTAGCATTTCAGTTTCGAAGACAGGGGCAATTTTGCTGTTTAAGGTAAAGATTAAGCTTATTGAACTGTTTGAACTACATGAAAGAATGCCAGAGATGCGATCCGCTGAATATCAAGCGACAATCCCTCTAAAAATTTTCATAGTTATACATAATTAAGTGAATGTTTAGACAATCAACCAATCAAAATCCCTACCCAGTTTCGGGGTAGTGAGTGACGTCACTGGACAGCATTAACGGCCGGTCGATTCAAACGTTACTGAAGGAGTAGGAATGACTTGAAGAAATCGGATGAAATTCAGGCTATTTCACGAAAATAAAATGTATTTTAAAAAGCCTAAATTTTGAAAATTTTCTGGGGGACATGTCCCTGGAGTGCCCTAGAAACAGATGCGAGTTTTTTTCCATCTCTTCCTAATCTAAAGCTTTTGGCACCTACTTAAGACCTTATTGAAAACCCTGATAAGAAACCTGATAGCAAACGAAAGCAAAATAAAACCAAAGGGACATGTTCACTGTTCAGTTACCCTGCCAGCAAAAACAGACCTTTCTCCTTGTTCACTGCTGCTGGGAGATGTTTCATGAGGAGGAACATTTGTCACTCAGTGACAGAAATTCCATACCCTTCACTAGATGACATAAAATCTGTCCAGAATTTGGTCATAAGCGCTGATTGGATGACGGAGTGGTCACATTCTTTTATCAAAGACTTACAGTGGAACAATAGATTGCAGTTAAGTCAGTCAGTCAGCCAGTTAGTCAACCAGTCAGTCAATTAGTCAGTCAGTCAGTCAGTCAGTTAGCCAGTCAGCCAGTCGATCAGTCAGTCAATCACACAGCCAGTCAGTCATTCAGCCAGTCAGTCAGTCAGGAAGTCAATCAGTCAACAAGCCAGTCAGTTAGTCAGTCAGTCAGCAAGTCAGTCACTCAGTATGTCAATCAGTCAGTCAATCAGTCAGTCAGTCTGCCAGCCAGTCAGTCATCAGCCAGTTGGCGAGTCAATCATTCAGCCAGTCAGTCAGTCTGTCAGTCCGGCAGTCAGTCAGTCAGCCAGTCAGGCAGTCAGTCAGTCAGTCAGTCAATGATTTTGGTCAAAAATTGCAAATTTTCTTTTCGTTTGTTTTAGGAAAAAATAGGCCTCGAAGTAGTGTTTAACAATTATCTAGTTAGAAAACAAGTCGTCCTAGACTATAAAAATTAATATTGATTTTAAACAGTGGCCATATTGGATTTTCTCAAAGGGGTCAACCCATGATTTTGGTCAAAAAATGGAAATTTTACCATACCCTTCACTAGATGAGATAAAATCATGGTCGGACTCACTAGACACTTTGCCGCCATTTTGGAATATCTGGGCAACTGAAAAAGCTTGGGCTCAAACTACTGCAGAATCCCAGATGTTTGACTACATAGAAGTTCAAAGTAAGGTAGTTTTTGAGCCACCATCAAATCAGTGTTGCTGTCAGTGATGTTTTTGAATACTTTTATTTAAAAAATAGTACTCATTTTTTGTGCCCCATTTGATGTGACAACATGTATTTTATGCAGCAATTTTTTTCCAAATTGCGGAAATCCTGCAAGGCCATGCTCTAGAATAAACCCTAGTGTAGTACAATTGTAACATTCACTCTTTATGGCTCAATTCAATAATGCCTCTATTCATGTCTCACTGTATGCACCGTGTGTTCTTGCAACTATATTATTTTATACATGTATGCAATCCTCCATTGGCTTGGCTTAAGACGTATTATGTTTGTCTAGCTATGAATCTATAGCAAACAATCAATATTTGTAGAATATATTCTTCTCTACAAGAAGCATTAGAGTTTTGCTGGAGCTCGTTCGCAAATGAACACAACACTTAACCAAAATCGACCAGGAGAAATATAAAATTGAACAAATTTGCATTTGGAACCCAAGCACTACAGGATTTATTACAATGTGTAAACATTGATTTGCATCATCAGTATAGAATTTCTGTTGCTGATTCCTGCAAAACGTCCCAAGCGGCGAGGAGCAAGGATAAAAGGCTGTTTTTTGCTGGCTAATTCCCTGCCAACTATGGTTTCATATACCCATCAACTTGACATTTTAGCAAGAACCCTGCCCCATGTAAATGACTTCCTAGCCTGTGTCAGCAAACATCTCCAGAACTAAATCGTTTTCTAAAATTCTGCAAGTAACCAATGAGAGTATTACCAGTGAAGGTTCCCAAACTAACCTATTATAACAACTTGTGATCTTTTTCCTGTGGCCATGATCTCCGTTATGTCAGCTACTCCTCTAGTGTTGGAGCCACTTATAAACACCTGAAGATCTGCTACAATCCTGTTCAAGACAAATCTTTGTTCTTCTCTTCTGCCTGAAAAGAAAAAAAGGGAATCGAAGATTGAGCAAAGTTTCATGTAATTATGTACAGGATAATTTTAGAATTCCAAGGTATTATTAAATACGGTTGAACCTCTCCACAATGGCCACCTTGGGAACAGAAGAAAGTAGCCATAATGATTGATGATTGGATCTGTAATCAAATTCTCTCAACTAATTCTTTAAGAAAATGTATGGAGAGAGGCAGAGAGGTGAGATAATTTGTCAGTGATACTACATGAACTCATGTACTTGTTTGCAACAGTTTGATGTAACTAGCAATAGCCATTGGCTAGGAAGTGTGGGCGAAACCATTTTTATAATTATATAGGTGAATTTGATTGATATCAATTGTATCAATCAATCGGTAGATATCGATGACACACTATGTTTGGCTTATCAATTTATCTTAATTTTACCGATTTCATCTATTAATATCCAAAGATACATCTGTTCATCCAAATGATAACTGATTTCATGCAAACGGTGAATTTGTTGACAATTGAATTGCAATTGAGAGTCTAAGTATCCAACAATTATCACTTTTTAAAAAAATCTTTAAAAAAATCTTATCTTTTCTTTAAAACCAGGCACCAGTTGTTCGAAAGGTGGATAACACTATCCACCGAATAAATTTCTATCCAATGGATTATTGGTTTCCGATGGATTATTGGTATCCAGTGGATTATTGGTATCCAATGGATTATTGGTATCCAATGGATTATTGGTATTCAATGGATTATTGGTATCCAATGGATTATTGGTATCCAATGGATTATTGGTATCCAATGGATTATTGGTTTCCAATGGATTATTGGTATCCAATGGATTATTGGTATCCAATGGATTATTGGTTTCCAATGGATTATTGGTATCCAATGGATTATTGGTATCCAATGGATTATTGGTTTCCAATGGATTATTGGTATCCAATGGATTATTGGTATCCAATGGATTATTGGTATCCAATGGATTATTGGTATCCAATGGATTATTGGTTTCCAATGGATTATTGGTATCCAATGGATTATTGGTATCCAATGGATTATTGGTTTCCAATGGATTATTGGTATCCAATGGATTATTGGTTTCCAATGGATTATTGGTATCCAATGGATTATTGGTTTCCGATGGATTATTGGTATCCAATGGATTATTGGTTTCCAATGGATTATTGGTATCCAGTGGATTATTGGTTTCCAATGGATTATTGGTATCCAATGGATTATTGGTATCCAATGGATTATTGGTTTCCAATGGATTATTGGTATCCAATGGATTATTGGTATCCAATGGATTATTGGTATCCAATGGATTATTGGTTTCCCTAATACTTATCCTCTGGATAGCGATTTATCCGGTGGATAGCGCTATCCAGCGTTTGAACAACCAGGACCAGGTTTAAAATCTTCTTCTGATGGCCAATATTGGTCAGGTTTGTGGGAGACTACTATTTGACGATTTAGATCTGCCGCCCTTTCAAAATAACATCAGTGTAGCAGTTCCGGGTGTAGATACATCCCGGAGAAGCCAATGTATAAAAATTGAAATCAATACGCGAGGAGCCGCAAGCAGTAAAATTTCTGTCCCGTAATCTAATCAGTTAAATCATCAAAGTTGACAGGTCTTTCTGATAATCAAAGCGACTGCTCAGTTAACCATTTACACCTTCAGTGCGAAGACTGTCACAAAAACATTTTAAAACACCTTCAGCATAATTGCTTACCATAACAGTGGTAAGTCACGCGCGTCTGGTCGGTTTTAAAGAACTTGATTGTGACCGCTGTTTTCATTCAGTGGCTGTGTGCATTGATATGCTAACGTTTAAACCAGATTGGAACATAAAATTTTTGTTATAAAAGCACAGCGGCCGTTGAGTAGAAACTAAACTGTCCCAAAGTATTCCGTTTCATTCGTGTACGTTCATTTTGATCGGGCCTGTATGATGAATTTACCACACGTACGTAAATAAGATCAAGATTTAAAACATATCATTTTTTCTTTTGTGGAGTAAATTCATTTTTAAAAAGTCTAACTGGTAAACCACTTTCTTCGCGTACTTGTAAAAATGAGCATTTAATATGTCGCGCTAAGGTGCTAAAATTTTCTTCTTGTGTCAGTAGCTTCATTTCGCACCAGAATAAATTAGTTTGCGCGCAAATGGCTCCTAAAAATATCACAAGGTTTCTCCCACTTCGAGTCCACCTTCTGGAGATACGCCGGCTTGGTAGCTGGAATACATTATCGAGGCGAAGATCTGTCATTTTTTTCTTCCCCGTCGTTTCTTCCCATGACATTTGTTTATATTTGCAGTGAGAATGCACTGCATATCAGTGGATTTTACTTCATGCAGCTTGCTACTTATGAAAGAAGAGTGCCGGATTCGCTTTGTTCGCCTTTAATTCATTGTCGAATGCAAAGTAAAAGAACAGACTATTGTAAGGTAAGAACTGAAGTTTTAAATTTGTTTCCCGGTGAAAATAGTGCACAGATTTCGTGAAACCCGTGAGTATTACCTCTGTTTAATATACCTAATGTGATGACTTGTAACTTTTTCGATGGGCGACAGGGAGACAAACAACAATTTCTTTCGCAAATTTAAGTATAATTTACTTATCGAGACCATTTGAGGACAATTTTCCAGTTCGTTATATGCTTCATTACTTAGCGGCTTATTTCGGCTACGAGTGAGGAGTTAGATGACAATGTTTGTGTGCTATAATTATGCCTATAATTACTGACAGAAATTACTTTGTACTGAAACACATGAAAGCCATATTTGTTTAACCCTATTGTGGAGAAACGTTTCCTAATGGTTGCACTAAAATCTACTACTCTGCATTTGCTCTCTGCAACCTCATGAGAATAACCTGATGTTTACAGTAAAATCTAATAATCACTGCATTTCGGCTCTCCGTAACCTTGTGGGTAGAACATACCTGATGGTTACACTAAAATCTAATAATTACTGCATTTCGGCTCTCTGTAACCTCGTGGGTAGAACATACCTGATGGTTACACTAAAATCTAATAATCACTGCATTTCGGCTCTCTGTAACCTCATGGGTAGAATATACCTGATGGTTACGCTAAAATCTAATAATCACTGCATTTTCTCTTTGTAACCTCGTGGGTAAAAAATGAATGCCTCTCTCCTGGAAATTTTGTCCTCTCCTTTGATAAAGCAGTAAAAGTCAGTTATCTTTATAAAATGCACCATGAAGATGTCAAAGAACAAAATAAGCTGAAGTTTTCTAGCTAGCCCGAAGAAAACCTATTCCTGAAAAGCAGCTCTGATTCCTTCCTCTTAAAAAAGAAAATGCATATCCCTGTGTACCAGATTTTTACCAGCAGCAATTCGTCGATGTTTTGCTACACTGAGTGAGAACGTGACAATCACTTCAGATGCTTTCATTGACATGAGTTCCTATTTCGATATGTCTAATTTAAGCTTCACCGCGTGATAGCTCTTCATTAGCGAAAAGCTCTAAGTGGTATTTTGATTGACATGTTGTTTAGGATCCCGAGGTTTTTAAACGCCTTCTCTCTGGCTTAACTGGTGAAGGTATTCTAGGCATGTGCCCTTCAATTCCAAATTCTTTGATGTGCCACCAGATGCCATGCAAAAATATCACCACTTGCGGCTCCTTATAAATCGTTAGCGTATGCAATCAAGTAATTTTCATCGATTGTTAATGGAAAACAGTGAAAATCTATCTAGGGAAATCTTTTAGCCTCAATTTCAGACATCCCTTCGACTGAAGGTGATGTCTGAAAGAGAACGACTGAGAACTGAACATTATTACCAAAACACTTTTGTATTAGGTACAAAATAAAGGGTTTTAAAGAGAAACTTGTGTGTGTTTTAGTTTCCACATTTCTCATTTTCATGTTTGTTGATTAGTTGTTACTTGTGGGTGTGTTTTCTTGGCTGCACTATCTAACTTATGCCAAAAAAACAAAATTCGTGGACTTCCATTATAAATCGTTAAAATCATGAAAAATCAATAATAGTGATTTGACACAACAATTGAGTTATCGATTTTCACCAATTTTTATCGATTGACTGCTGCTGGGGTTAATAATAGGCTACAAGTTCTCCAGGGCGCTCTGGTGGCAGGGCGGGAAAAGAAAAGAGAGCTTGCAACTACATCTCTGGAATTTGAATATCTGCATCAAAAAAATTGATCCAAATTGCTGATTGGCGAGGATGACATTAGTTATATTGTCAATACCCTTGGTTCATGCTTTCACATGTTTTTTCATTGTTTGTTTACATTCGCACTCATTTCAGCTTCGCACTGATTAAAGGAAATCTTACAACTCAGTCGCGTTGGAGAGCTTGCTTGAAACCTAAGAAATCATAATCATAAAACAACTGGGATGACTGGAATAGCATGGGCAACGAGGATGACTGGGACTATTTGAATAACCAGGATGACTTGCAGGATAAGGATGAATAGGATGACTATTAAAGAGATGACTTGGATGGCTGGGATAGGTAGGATGAGTGGCATGACTAGGACAACTGGTGTGACTAGGATGATGAGATCACTCGTGTGACTAAGATAACTGGGATGAATGGACTGAGTGGGATACTTGGATGATTTGGATGACTAGGGTTACTATGATGAGAGGATGACTGGGATAACAGGGGTCACTGGGATGACTACAATAACATGGGCAATGAGGATGACTGGGACTATTTGAATGACCAGGATGACTTGCAGGATAAGGATGAATAGGATGACTATTAATGAGATGACTTGCATGGCTGGGATAAGTAGGATGAGTGGCATGACTAGGACAACTGGTATGACTAGGATGACTGAGATCACTCGGGTGACTAAAATGACTAGGATGAATGGAATGAGTGGGATACTAGGATGATTTGGATGACTAGGATTACTATGATGAGAGGATGACTGGGATAACAGGATAAGGATGAATAGGATGACTGTTAATGAGATGACTTGGATGGCTGGGATAAGTAGGATGACTGGCATGACTAGGACAACTGGTATGACTAGGATGAATAGGATGACTTGGTTTACTGTGATAACAGGGGTGACAGGGAAGATTGTGATGAAAAGGAAAAGTAGAATAACTGGGGTAACTAGGATGAATGAGGTGACTGGGATGACTGGGACCACTGGGATGACTAGGGGAACTAGGATAACTGAGTTGATTAGGATGACTGGGATGACTAGGGTGGCTGGGATGAATGGATTGAGATGAATGATTGAGATGACTGGGATAACTACAATAACTACAGAGACTGAGATGACAAGGATGAATGGGTTGACTGAGATGTCTAAGGTAACAGACTCAACAGTGGTGACTTCGTTGACTAGGATGACTAGCTAGGGTGGGTGGGATAACTACAATGACTAAAATAATAGGGATACCTACGATGATTGGGATGACTAGTGACTGGGATGCAAAGAAGACTAGGATGAGTAGGATGACTGGGATAACTACAATCATGGACAAACGTCCTTGGGACAGTAATGCAATAATCATATTTTTTGTCTGGGTTCCCTAATAAAACAGTGCATCCTTTTTGAAATATTCTTCTTGTAGTTCCCCCTCCCCTTCCCCCTCACCCTATACAAAGTTGAAATTCTGAAAAAATTTGCCCGTCCAACTTTGTTTGTGGGGTGAGGGGAGGACGTGTGAATTTGAAAACGCGGATCAGAAATGCAAAAGTGTCCCAAGACCTTTGTCCATGATTGTAGGATGACAGGGATGACAGGTGAGACTAGGGTTGCATTCGAGTGGGAAATCCAGATTTAGATCTTGAGATCACGACTTCAGATTTCACAATCTAATGCAAAATCTGACTAGGGTCACTGGGATGACAAGAGTGACTAGGCTGACTTGGATGACTAAAATGAGTGGAATGACTGAGTTGGCTTGGATAACTAAGATGAATAGGATGACTGGAATAAGCTGGATGGGTAGGATGACTGGGATGACCTCATCTTCAATGAAGAAGCCTGAAAAAGATTTGATGCTTTGTGGGATTTGGAAAATTATTGTGTGTACCTCTGGAAAAATCTCAGCAAAATGTAGTAGTCTTATACAAGTTAAGAAAGTTTTAAAAAAGGAAAAAACTGATACCTAAAATGCCTGAAATCTCCAATGGGGAACCATGATCCCTCTAGCTTCTTGAAATGTCATCCCTTCACTTGCAGAAATGTTTTTGATATTCAACTTGTGATGGGCAAAGAATCTTCAGGAACATCACCAAATGGGAGGGGTTCTGTTAAATGGCCAGAGATGCAAGAAATAATACAGGTAAATTTGACTGTCAGGTAGAAGGGAAGAATAACATATTACTCTCCCTGCTTTAATTATATGGATGTCCATTTTTCTGCAAAATCGTTTCGTACCAGAATAAAAAAATGAAGACAAGTCTTCCTTCTATTCAAAATTCATCAAAGATTTTAACAAAAAGATTTGCCTACAATATCAACTTTCTATACTTACGTAATTTTTAAATTTTGTGATCTAACAACAGTTTTATGTTGGCTTTTGAAGACTATCTCAGAGATTACTTTTTAAGTAAATAAGGTAAGCATTTACTAATAAAATGGCTGTGCAAAAATATATAACCACTGCAAATGTGCACTTCCTCTTCTGGGAAAAATCCTGAGCCTGCTTAACCCCTCCCAAAGTCAGAACTGGCTGGCTGGACCATGGCCGGACTGGTAATTTTGACAATGAAACAGGCTTTTACCAAGAGTTTTGCAAAAAAACCATCTCCTTCCTGCATGCTATTTAGGATATGTCTGAATGAACAGTTTTGATTGAAAGTGAAATTTGAGATTTTAAGTAAATAAGATAAGCAATTACTAATAAAATGGCTGTGCAACAACAGCTGGGTGATTATAACCACCACTCCCTCTTCTGAGAAAAACCCTGAGCCAGCTTAACCCCACACTTGGGCGCTTTCCCAAAGTCAGAACTGGCTGGCTGGACCATGGCCGGACTGGTAATTTTGACAATGAAACAGGCTTTTACCAAGAATTTTGCTGAAAAACCATCTCCTTCCTGTATGCTATTTAGGATATGTCTGATGAATAGTTTTGATTGAAAGTGAAATTTTCATTACCACAGGAATGGTCTAGCTGGTAAGTTCTGACAAATTATGCAAAGCTCCCTTAGTGACCTCCCAGGCTGGGTCATAGACAGAGAGTAAAACCAAGTCTCAGTAATGAAGTAGGGTAACTATAAGAAAGTAATAAATTATTCCTGCCAGCATGCAAACCATAGGGAACCCAAGCTCTTATTTGTAAATAACAAATGGAAATTAAATAAGAGATAAAATTCTACCTGTTTTGTTCTACTCTTGAATCTGCTGTGGTGCGAAGTGAAATGGAAGTTGTTTTACGATGCAAAAGCAATGCTTTATTTGGTTGTCTCGCACTTTCCCGTTGGTCTACTCTGACCAGTTTGCCTCATTTGTCGTCTTTTTCTGCCTGAAAAAAATAAATAAACCATTTTTATCAGCACATAAACTGGTGTTGATGTGTTAGTCACTTCTTCCTAAAGATCTCAACACTCCTTGCAATCCATATAAACCCCTAAATGAACATGAATAAAGCATAATGACATTTCCTGGATGGAGAAGATCAACCATTTAGATTTAAGAAGTTGGAACACTTTGACAATAAATGAGCTTAAAAAATGGTGTTTTGAAGTAATGCCAGGACTTAAGTATGATAATGTTCCATTTAATGGCACAGTAACTTAAAAACTAATGGCTGTCACTCATTTCTTAAACCCACTTATGGAAGTTTGGATATCAAGTATAATATCCGCTTTATATATGTCTAATGGCCAAATCCAAACAATGCTTGTTCTTGAGTAATTCGGGGAGATTAATCTAGCACCAGTATTAATGTATTCAAACAGAACTATTGTATTTTTATAAAGGAAGGTTAGGCTGTCCTAGATAGCTTTCCCATTTCATATTTTTTTATATTTTTTTACCTTTTTTTTCTGCTTTTACCCTTTTTAATATCTGTAAATTAGTTTTATATAATTATTTTAGGGGAGGGCCACAAGTTTATCACTTCTTAACTGTAATGTGTCACTCTTGGTAAATAAAGTTATTCATTCATTCATTCATTCTTAAACCATTAACTCTACGGTAGTGAATTAACTCTCATCTCAAGTATGATAATAAACATTTAAAATACCCTTCAGCAATAAAACACAGGGACATAGCTAGGATTTTTGTAGAAAAGGTATGCACAATTTTCCAAACCTCCCTCCACACATCCTTAAAGTGCAAATCTTTTTCAGGTTTCTTGATTAAAGCAGAGGTTATGTTGTAAGCTGAAACATTATTAAACTGTATATGAAATGACATAGCAGGAAGATGTAAAAATCATAGATTGGTTGTCATTTACTACACCAACAAGCTACTATCTTGTTTAACAAAATTAATTGTTTTACACTAACAAAAGCACCCTACATTTGCATAATTGCACCCTACTTCATCTACTCTATCTCACTATCTCAGTCATCCTTGTCATCCCAGTAATCCCAGTCATCCCTGGTCATCCAAGTCATCCTAGTAATCTAAGTCATCCTTAGTGTCATCCCAGTCGTCCCACTCATTTTATCCTAGTCATCCCAATCACCCTAGCCATCACAGTCACCCCAGTGATCCCAGTAATAACAGTTATTCTTGTCATTCCAGTTATCTAAGTCATTGTAGTCGTTCAATTCATCCTAGTCATGGTAATCATCCTGCTCATCCCAGTTGCCCCAGTCATCCTAGTCAAGCCAGTCATTCCAGTCACCACAGTCATTCCGGTCATGTTAGTCAACCCAGATCCCAATCATCCCAATCATCTTAGTCATCAAAGTTATCACAGTCATTCACGTCAACCCAGTAATCATAGTAATCCCTATTACACTAGTCATCATAGTCATCCCAGATATCCCATTCATCAAAGTCATCTTAGCCATTTCAGTCAAACTAGTTATATCACTCATCCTAGTCATTCAATTCATCTCAGTCATCCCAGTCATCATTGTTATCCAAGTGATCCAAGTCATCCTAGTTATCCCAGTCCCCCTTGTTGTCCTAGTCATCCAAGTCACCCTGGACATCCCAGTCATTAGAACGACTGAGATGACTAAAATAGCTAAGAGTCATCGAAGTCATCATAGTCATCCCAGTTATCATTGTCATCTCCGTCATCTTCTGGTAACTAGTCATTGTAGTCATCCCAGTCATGCCAGTCAACCTTGTTAATAAAGTCACCCTAGTCATTCTTGAACCAAATCATCCTGATACCCAGTACTTAAGTTATCCTACACAGTCACCCTGTTCATCAAAGTCACCTTAGTTATTTCAGTCACCCTAGCTATCCTTATCATCCTAGTCATCGTAGACTTTCTTATCGGTATAAAATGAGGACTGCGGACTATGTTGGTAAAAACTGTGCTAATTGGTTCTAGGTAAGGAAAAATAAGATCAAAAGATCACTAAATAGCACAACATCTGAGTTTAAGTACAAATATTCCTAGAAATTCTTGGTGGATGGTTGCTGCCCAGTTCTCCAAATCCTGAGCCTGACCAAAATGCTATTTTCTACACCCATGTTTGGACCTGTTCTCGGTCTCTAATGTCATCCATGACAAGGGTCACAAACGCGATGTACATGTTTACATAGGTGTCTATCATGCCATCATCACTTAGAATATAATGTAAGATAATATATTTTGGTTATTATTCATGTATCTGTAGGTGAGTAACCCTTCTACCCTAAATATTTTTTTTTTGCATCACGGTATGCCCCTATATTGACCTTCTCATCTGGGTTCTTCATTTCCTCATATCCCCAAAGCGTTGAAATGGAATTGTGGCATCTATAAGAATTTTACTATCACTAACACCAACACTATTTTTTTTATTCTGTGCTTCTCAGTTTCACATCTTCTATTGGTTTAAAACTATAATCTGAATTCTCTTCTAACTCCTCCTTTTTATAAAATTCAGTTTCATTTTCAGTTGCCTTGAGTAGCAGCTTAACCTTCCTTGCTGTCATTATGATGTCATTATGAGGTCATGTTGTTAAATTTACTGGCAAAACCCAATTTGATAATAGTATTTTCCAAGTTTATAATCAACTGTGCAAATGTTAAAGGGAAATGTCAGTGTTAAAAACTATCATAAGAATGCTTGGGCCTTAACCCATTCGCCCCTGGAGATTTTGCCGAAAAACGCGTTTTGAAGCTGGTCGAGTGGTTTTCTGGTCACTGTCGTGCTATAAAGAGCTAAAACTTACCACAAACTGGTTTACAGGTCGTACACTTGGCGGCCTTCTGATCCAGATGCAAAATATCAGCTTGCGAAGTTCGGGCATGCGCAGAAAGCAAAATTTCGACATTCTTTTTTCCCTTCTTTTTTCGCTTTTCTTGCCTCATTTTTTTTTTTCTCTTGCTGGGCATTTAGTAGGCTTCATTTTGGTGGGAAGAGTTTTTAGGAAAGCTTTTAGGATCTTAGGATTAGGTGAAAGGAAAGGTAGGTGGGTAATGGAACAAGATTTTCATGGAGATTTTCAGGTCCTTGTCACGTGGTTTTTTGCTTCTTTCTCCGGTGTCCTTGACTGAATTGTGCTCATTCTGGTATGGTTTGAAAGATCTCTTCACTCTGCACAAGTTAGCGAAGAAAGTTGTCCTTGACCGTTAAACCTGATGACGTCACAAGGGGTAGAAAGGACCTGGATCCGCACGGGCGGTTACGGGCGGTTCAGGGGCGAATGGGTTAAAGAGGTGTCATATTATTTGAATTATGGCAAATAATCTCAAATCGAAAATAGATCTTGGATGGTTTATCAGCGTTGATTTTTGTTTATAAAGGGCAACAAGTTTATCAGTTTAGATCATAATGGTCACCTGTTTACCCTTTTTGTATAAAGGCAACACTTCACTTCACTTCACTTAGTCATCCTACTTGTGTTATCATCCTAGTCATTGTAGTTATTGTAGTCATCCTAGTCATTGCATTCATCCCAATCATCCAGTCATACAAGTTAACACAGTATTATATAAATCACAAATTATTGAAAAGCACAGATTGAAAAAATATCCTAGTCAACTCAGTCATTTTAGCCTTCATAAACATCGCACGCGTCCTGGTCCTTCTTTCATTCCAGTCTTGTCAACCTCTCAACCCCATCATCATAGTCATCCAAGGCATCCTAGTGATCCTAGTCACCCTAGTACTACCAGTCATCTCAGTCAACCTAGACATCCTAGTCACCCTAGTCATCCTAGTCTTCAGAGTGGAAAAACGTTCTGCGCAAGCTTCTGCGCATCCCTTACCGCAGGCTCAAGGCGGGCTTTTCTGTGTGCCGAGTGTGTTTGTTTGTTGCTGGAGTTCTGAGTGAAATGCACGAGGTGCGATCGTTACCTCCTTGTAAAGCATTTTTATTTGACATGTTTGCTTTTTTTTCGTCGCTTGAAAATTACTTTGGATTCAGAACCAATGTTAAAGGAAAAACGGATCATTCCGTCAGTCTGAGGTGGAATAAAAGGTTTTGAACACTTTTACAGAGGCGAGTATTTTTTCTGATTGTGCATCCGATTAATTTATGAGTTGATTTCGCCGGGTTGAATTAAGACCCGCTTGTTCTTAGTCTGTATTCTGTTATTAGTAGTTACGGTTACTGTTTTTTACATGCCCAGATTTATTACCTTTGCAGAACCAGCTTTATCTTTGTCTTCAGTCAAAGAACCATATTGCTGTTATAACGCATCAGAGTGAACAAACTTGTGCGCTTATTAAACTTTCTCGGAAATAGAAGGCCAGCAAGCTTACGCAAGATCTTTTTTCCGTTGCTCAAAGCTGGCTCAAGTAATAATAGACAGAGTTTTTTTCATTTTTCATGACATAGTTTGTTTTCCAGTGCACTGTGAAGGTTTCTGTTCTTTATAAAAATATCTTTCAATTTCTGTACGCAAATTGTCCTTTTCACTCGCAGTTAAGTAGAGAACTGCCGGCAGTGACTTCAAAACAATTGACTCTTTTTCTGTAAACAATTGCTGCAGCTTGATTTGACTGAGGCGAGCAAAACAAACTCTTATGTGCAATTTTCTGTATTTTCTAATGATCAGCTGAGTTTAATTTATGTTATGCGTGTTCAACTTGACAACACAAAGCAAAATTTATATATCTGCGCGAAACGAGCAAGAACTATAGTTGCTTTGAAACCGATTTTTGGGAAGATTTTACAAGATAAAGATTGACCTTTTTTCTGTCAACATATCAACGCAATAACTTCTACATTGAGGATTTTCTTTATATTTTAGTGATCTGCGAAACTACGAGTGTTCGATCGAGCGAGGGTTTTAAAATATCAGCTCGAGTGCGACAAAGTTCAGCGACTTCAAACACATTGTGGGCAAGCGTTAATTTTTTTGGGCAAATCACTGTCCAAAGATATGTTGTTTTTGTGTCCACAGAGGAGCTCTGGACCTTATATATCCAGGAACTCCCTTATATGAACACATTTTGTGAATGCATCTCGAAAAAAATCGGACCTACGCATGCACATTTTCAGTACAACGCAAGGAAATTAATGTCGTTAAAGTCCGTTTTACTATGAGTTATTCTTCGAGAAAATTAAGTAACTACAAGGTTATGACCACAGCTTGCAACTTTTCAAGACAAATTGTCTGTTCTTTCCAGGTTACGAGTGGAAACTTTTTTATTTTTAGGCAATAAAATATTTGAAATCCCGCCGTTTTTTCAAGCCCAGCCAGGGGGATCTGGGCAAAAAAGTTCTCGCATGCTCATTACATTTTTCTGCCCTGAAATCCTAGTCACCCCAGTCAACCTAGTCACCAAGTCACCCCAGTCACCTTAGTCACCCTAGTCACACTAGTAAACCAAGTCCTCCTAGTCACCCCAGTCACCCAAGTCACCCTAGTCACCTAAGTCACCCTAGTCACACTAGTAAACCAAGTCATTCTAGTCAGCCAAGTCACCCTAGTCACCCTAGTCACCCAAGTTACCCTAGTAAATCTAGTAATGTAAGTCACCCTTGTCACCCTAGTCATCCCAGTCACCCTAGTCACTTCAGTCACTCAAGCCACCCTAGTCACTTTAGTATCCAAGGTCATCCTAGTCACCCTAGTCACCCTGGTAATCCCTAGTCACCCAAGTAACCAAAGTCACCCTAGTGACCCTAGTGACCCTAGTCACACAACTCACCCTAGTCACGCAAGTAACCTCTTGTCACCGAAGTCACCCTAGTTCTGCAAGTCACCCTAGTCACCCTTGCCACCCTTGTCACTTAAGTCACCCAAGTCAACCTAGTCGCCCTAGTCACACTAGTAACCCAAGTCATTCTAGTCACCCTAGTCACCTGCATCACCCTAGTCACCCAAGTCACCCTAGCTACTCTAGTCACCCAATTCACCCTAATCAGCCTAGTCAACCTAGTCGCCCTAGTCACACTAGTAACCCAAGTCATTCTAGTCACCCTAGTCACCTGCATCACCCTAGTCACCCAAGTCACCCTAGCTACTCTAGTCACCCAATTCACCCTAATCAGCCTAGTCACCCTAGTCACTAAAGTTACCCAAGTCACCCAAGTCACCAAGTGCCAGGATTTCAAATCCCATGGATAACAATAATTATTATTTTTCGGTTCCATGCCCAGAGATCATGGTAAACTATATCTAACAATTTTTTGGTTCCTTGAAAATTCATGGGAACCCATAATGTACGGAAACATGTTGTTAAACATTATACTTTAAAATTAAAGAACATCAGAGTGTACTATTATTTACAAAAACTTCAATGTCTATTAAAATGTCAGAAAAAGGCCAATTTCATGGTTAAAGGTGTAGGCACTAAAGTGTCAAAAACTCCAGACACCTCCTCCATCCAACTAAAGAAGAAGAAGAACAGAAATGTTCGCTACAGATCTTCTGTTTTCATAAAGAGATTTGGGCCTCATCATCAGTTTCAATAGTGAAATTATCACTAAAAGACCACCTCCTAAATGTTTTTAAATTTTTGGAGTCATAATTATATTTTTTTTCTTGGCAATTGAAGGCATAACAATCACTGTTGTTAACTGTAAATTATTTGGGTGCAACATGTCAATTGGCTGCCACCGAGGATTATCGTGTGTTTGATAAAATTATATTTCGGGGCTGTCCAATTATTCGTAGTCTCTACAACATATTGGTTGGCGAGTTTATGGATTAACCTTTTAAAATTAAGGTGGTGGCCCACTAGGTTATTTTGCTTGGGAAGAATTGGTTTTCCAGGCCTAATCTACTGTGATAGAACATGATTGATATTTTTGGGTGTACATATAAGACTATTAACTCGATGAGAAACTTGTTTCTCTCTTGAACTGTCAAATTATTTTTCTCTAAAATCACTTAGCCTTTGCCTCAAAAGTCACATGAATGTGCCCTAAAGTTTACTGATTCGTGGATTACAAGTATATTGTTTGATTTAAATTATGAATTTATCAACGAGAGGTTCGCTTTTAGCCCTGGCTAAAACTATATATTTATCAATTGAGAACTTCACGCACTGAAACATTTAGAGCTTAAGTTTATAATTTCCAGAATTTTTCGACAAAATACCTGATAGAATCCTTCTTGATGTGCTCATTTGTGACTTAAAGTTTTCTCAAGTGTCTTTTAATACCCTGACATCTTCATTCATAACATTTTAAAAAAAACTTTGCTGCCATCTTGGCACTGAGACGTACAGAAGGTTGCTAAGGTAATATTGTAACCTCACATGTGAAATTGTAAATTAACGCTGAAATTTCGCACCAAAATTAAGGAGTAATTCAGCACCCATGACATTATCACAGCTTTTTAAAAAAATGAATTAATAACAAAAGTAATAATAAATTACTTTCTTTATTAATAATTTAATGGTCAAATTCCACATGTCCAAAAATTTGGGGGGCTTGTTAAAATGACTCTAGGGCTGGTACATGCAACCTACAGCTAGACCATGGGAAAAAACTGACTTTCTTTGCAGCCTGCTGGATGGCAATATCTTTTCTTAATTGGTACTCTAACATTATTGAAAAGAAAGAGGAGCCACACAGGTTTCCAAACAAGACCACAATAGTGGGGGTTCATTGGGTGGCTGACTGCTCACTGCAGTGGTTTAATACTTTTTATAAAATAACTCAGATACCATGTGCATTCTGATTGGTTAAAAACCTATGGTTTATTGTGCCGGTAAACTCATAGAAAACTCAAAGCTATTTTATAAAAGCAATAGACCACACTTTCTATGGGTTTACCGGCGTGATAAACCACTTGGGATTTTGGGAGAACAATTGAAACACTTGTAAATCACTCGCCTTTGGCTCGTGATTTACTAGATTTTCTCGTGTTCTCCCAACATCCCGCGTGGGTTATCACGCCAGTAAAGCCACAGAAAGTGTGGACTATTGCTTAAGAGAAGTATAGATTATAACAACATCACTTTTTTCTAGCGAGTTAGCCTGGGTGGCAGACGTTTCTGTTTCCTTTAGGCCAAGCGGGGCAAAAGCAAAAAGATGCGCGAGACAAAAAGGAGCAACACTGCTATGCAGGCTAGGCTTGAGTGTACAGCTGCTATGCATACTTAGCCTTTTTAAACAAGAAACAATAATTGACATTATTTTTAACTGGAACATTTCCACAATGCACCCCTGCCCCCTTCTCCCAAACTCTCTGCCCCCAAAATATAGCAGGACAGTATTACAGCTGTACGTGACTAATTTGATCTTCTGGAGATGCCAAAAATTATTTTACATGTACAGTAGTTCTATGCTTATAAACTATGACAGAGTCAATTTTAGTGTTTTAAATACTATTAAATCACAGTAAATTCCTGTTTCTTAAAACTTGCTAACCAAATTAAGTTTCAGTTTTATTTCTGTCGTATAGTGCATTTAAAGCCCTTCTAACTACCCATGGCAAGTGAATATGTTTCTATTTGACAGGGCAGTTTGCAAATAGCATATTCCTTTATAGTAAGGAAAGACTTTTCACAAGCAGGGAGCGAATTTCACCATTTAAAATGATTTCTTGTGGACACCATGGCAGCCATTGTTTCTGGAGTTCCCACACAAGCTAATAACATCATCATACTGCATTATAGATAAAAATTCTGTGTAGATATGGGGACAACTTCACAAAATAATTTTGTGTTTGTTCCAAATTTTGTCTTTTTTTGATGGAGAAAGTCCATTATAATATTTCATAATCTGGCTCCATGGGCTGTCAAATAATTAACCCTATCCTAGATTGTGAGGAGTCTCTCATTTTCTTCAGATTTAGTGAGGGGAGTGCACGTGCAGCGGCAAAGCTGAGAGATGCGAGAAACAAGGGCTGCAGCCCGAGAAGAAAATAGAGAGGCTGTCCACATAACCAGAACAAAATTGGCCTCACAACACAAAATACTATTGGCTGATACATGAAGAGTTGACAACAAACTTTCAACAATTTAAACCATTGACAAGTTGATGACGGCTGAAGCACTGCAGGAAAGTTTGTCACGTTTCCCAAAAATAGAAACATTAGGTAAAGAGTGAAGAGAAGTAAGAAGGTTTCATCTCTCTGGGTGAGTGACGTGATCACTACTAAAATGCTCAAAGCCTCTCCTCACTGACGAGAAATGCTTTAGGTCTTGCTTTAGAACTTATAACAGAAAGTTGCACAGACTGGAAGACTGATTATTTTAAAAAGCTAAAACAAAAGTAATTACCAACAGATGCACTACAGCACATCACACTATAAAATGGAACAAAGACTCGGTTACATTGAATCTCAAGAAAAAACAAAATAATCGGCGCCTAAAGAATGATCTTGAGTGACTTGCAGGGCAATTCTCTATAGTTGGCTTGGCATTAGTTAAGCTACAATTAGGATGTGTAGAACACTATCCCATGAGAATTCAAATCCTGCAAACAAAAAAGGAGCTAGGCCTCGGGTGATCTCATTCAAAACATACCTTGTAAACCACAGGAAATGACTTATCAAATGCGAAAAACAGACCAGCTTCATGACCTCTTAATGTGAGACTAACGGCCAAAATTAAGATTTGCTCAGTCAACTGGTTTAGAATTGACTCTATGCACTGCATAAGTTACCCATTAAAAAGAAAAGAAGGCAAACCTCTGTTTTTCAAGCAAACTCTAAGGTCACGTTTCATGTCCTTGGCCTGTCAACACTTCAGGTTTCACACCAAAAAATTACTAGACCGTGAAAGACCATTCTCTCTGGCTTTTACGGGGAGACTCTCTTTTTTCATAACTCTCACGTCTTGTGCCTTCAGTTATGCATGTAGTCATTTGCATGTCTCACACGTTTTGCTCAACAGACTTAGAAAAAAGAGACTGCTCATAGTCTAATTCTATCCCATCCCAAATCGTTTTTGTACAGTCAACTTGATTAAAATTTTGATTTTTATCAATCTTCAGGCAGCAGAGGCAGCAGTTAAAGCTATTGGTTGTGGCAAAAAGGAGAAAGAGCACAAAGTTTTGTTTTAAAAAAATTATCTGAAAAAATTATCTTAAAGACATTAAAACAAAGTGGGCATTGCAATCCTTTTCAGCCATCCATCCACCTTCTGTTAATTCCTTTTGTAATGTTTTGCTATTTTTCTCTTGTTTTTCCGTGGGATGAAAAATCCGGTTTGGTTTGTTTTGCATTATTATTGCAAAGCCAGCCAATAGGATTGCATAATATCTTTATCGATTATTTCTTCTTTCAAGCTGACCAATGGGATTGTACAAAATCTCAATCGATTTTTAATCGATTTGCTTCCTCTGAAGAATGTTTCAGAACATTCCTTGCCAAATTTGTCACTTGTCAGGTTTAGCATGGCTTGTTAACCAGCGAAATCCTTCGGGATACTGGCAAGTCAAGGGAGGCGACCTAGGCCAAATTGTTTCTTTTTATTTTGGTTTTTGTCCCTTCATGATTCTTTTTTGTTTAGGTCTAGCTTTTTCTTAAGGTTTTAGTAGCGTCTGGTGGGGGGACATCATTTCAGATAAATTTTTCTAGTCGGAGTTCACCAGTTGCTGAGCAGAGCTAGAGTTCAGTTTTTTCTTTCCTTATCGAAAACACCATGACAATGGGAGGTTAAATCGCATAAATTTAAACTTGTACCCTTGACGATTGGCGGTGAAATCGTGAAAATATTGTCCTTGTTGATCAACAACTCCCTTTGACATGGGCTGGACTTCTGGATGGGACACGGATCCTGACCTTAGCGAACTTATTGAGCTATTTTGAAAAAATAGCTCATATGTCAGTGGTGTGAGCGTATGTATCTTAATTTGTGGCTTTGTATGTTGGGATGTTTGTTGCAAGAGCCAATAAGGTTGAAGGTACTATGAGTTGATGCTTAGGAACCAATGAAATCTTGGCATCTATTTAAACATGGCATTGGTAAAGGTCAAACAAGGGCACTTTGAGACCCCCATCTTGATGCTTCACAATTTTTTAGTCTTTTATTACGGCTACAGGTGTTTGGAAGAATTACATTAAATATCTTCATGACTCAAACGCTGTGTACAGTGATGCAGCTGTTTAAGGGTTCATATTTTAGTATGGATGCTGCTTCAAGGCATTTCTGACCTAATTCGGCTATCGGTACAATGCATGTCAGTATGAGTTCCGTTTCATCTGCTACAACTGGGTAGAGTATAAAAGATCATATATTTTCAAAGCCCTTCCAATGAAGCAATAATTGATATTTAGATATAGAGTTTAATTCGAAAGTATGCGCCCTGCAAAATGTGGTTTTAGAAGTTTAAAAAGGCAGCTTATTTTTGTGAAAGCTGTACCGAGTATTGTTAATCCTGTAAACAAGCTTTAAAAATATTATTCTCTTGCTTACAAAGTTCAACAGACCTTTTTCATGCTGGCAAAACAAAAAAAAAGAATAATAAGTGAACAACATGATACATCCTTCCTGCATACTAAGTATTATAGTTTCTGAAACGTATTTTATTTAGTAAAGATGTGTAACTTTAGTAGAAACAGTAGCGTTAGGGAAGAAAATTGGAAGAAGCTAGTTGACACAATAATTAGATACTGTTGTATTGTGTGGAGTAACATGATACAAGTAGAAATATATTTCGGCAGTTTGATAATTTTCTTGGAAGTTAATAAATGTTAGGCTATCAACCTTGACGTTGCATGAAACATGATTTAATTGCAGATGTTGTAATAAAGGCGAGGTGATTTCTTAAAATTGCTTGAGAAAATTTTGTAGTAAAACAATTTGACTTTTTTTTTATGTACGAATTGTAAAAGGGCCAAAGACCAACATCTTCACATGCAAATTGTGTGCATGAGTTATTTTTATAATTCTGTTTACTAGATTACTGTGTGATAACTCGAATTCCCTCATGTATGAACCACGAAACGGGGCAAAGTCCAACACTTTCACGTGCCAGCTGTGTGACTGTACATCTCATGCAGATTGGCTTTTCACAATAATAATAGTAACTTGGACGTATGAAGACCTGTTTCGTTTAGTAACCAATGCCCTAAAAAAGGCTCTTATCTTTTAAGAAGCAATAGCTTTTAAAACATGAAGCAATAAGTTGTCGGAGTTAACGACTGTCTCACAAATGTTAATAAATGTTAGGTTATCAACCTTGACGTTGCACGAAACATAATTTAATTGCAGATGTTGTAATGAAGCCGAGGTGATTTCTTAAAATCGCTTGAGAAAATTTTGTAGTAAACAATTTGCCTTTTTTTTACGAACTTTGTAACCTTGGATAGAGCAAGCAGGTGTTTTGTTTTTTTTTTGTTCCATTAACCTAAAACTGCAATATTTATTTTTCTTTGAAAAAGTTACCTGTGGCAACTTACTACCAAGATATGATGTATCTTTATACATATACGTGTAGTTCCTGTTCAGGTTAATAAAAGCATTATGTTCTCCACTACTTGTTTCCATGAACATTCCAATTTAAGTTACACCAGTAAACCTTGCTTTGATGCAAAATAACTTCTTTTTCTTATCCAAATTACGCTACAAAAGTAACTACATGGCGATAGATCAAAACAAGATCAACTCCATCCTTGCAACCACTGACAACAATAAATTCAGTCTTAAGCATACAGGTAACCTACTCATCAATACTCATAACCTGACACATCTTTCTGATTTTCCTAATTTTTCCAAATTCAGATATAACGCCATTATGCGTCCATAGACCAATGCATCCCACGGGAACGACTTTAGGTGTCTTGTGTGCTTTATCTTTAACATTATTTTCAAGAAATACAGAGGTGTACTGGCAAACAGGTATGGAATAATGGTTTGGGTATTGAATTTTAATTACCATAACATTTTGTGAACTTAGCTTTAAATTTCGTCAATTAGACTGTGGAAACTGGGAATGAGAACCGTTGCGTGACTGAAGCCACTAGTGTTTTGCGAAGAAAGCTTATAAAAGATAAATGTGATTTAGAGCTTTTCCGGAACAGGTAGGTCCACGAATTCTATCACTTGAAAGCTTTGATTACTTTGAAACAAGTGAATACTTCAGTGGTCAAAGAAAAAAAAAACGAAGAAGAATCTTAATTAGCAAAACTTTGATGGTGAGGCAAAGTAAACTTTCACTGTATGCTAATGATCTTGTGATGAGCATGCAGTTCATTTTTGGCGACGATTGAAATTCATCAAGTTTTTGTATCTGGCAATGATGTAATTTCTCTTGAATCGAGGCCCTTGAATTATCATGTAATTATACACCCATATAGCCTGCGATCGCAGATGTATTTCCGGTCGTCGCTAACACGAATACTAATAAAATCAATTCAGAAACAAATCAACAAATACGATATAAAAAGTCAATATCCTGAAGAAACTCAACCGCCAATAAAGTAAAAAGGGAAAAACTTTAGCGAGTAAATCGTGTAAAATTAATTGCCTCCTTATTTCTTATCTAAACTGTAATCTCCAAGCAAGTGAGACTTAAACGCCGCTTTTAAGAGCGTTCCTGTTATTGTTCATTTGAGAAGCTACATCAAACACTCCAGAAAAAGGAAAGGGAAAACAAGAAGAGAAATGGAGCCAAACTGCATCCTGCACTTGTTTGCGGGATCCTTACTGGAGATGTGACAGTCACCTATTGGTCAATTTTTCTTTAAATCTAAATTGAACACCTTTCTTTTTAAGCGAGACTTTTTTGAAGCATTGTAAAGCACTTAGCACTGAAAAGTGTAGGCGCTAAAAAATATTATTATTATTATTATTATTATTATTATTATTATTACAGTGTAGCAACAATCCCAGAATCTTTGCAAAAGTAGACTCTGTGCAGTTTCCTTCTTTTTCTAAAGTACGGAGTAGCCAGACACCTCAAAGTAGGTCTTCAAAACTTTCGCTTCACCTCACTTTTCAATCAACATCTTGGTGTCTTGGTGTCTACTCCTGAGCCACATCTTTACCCAAAATTTCCTTAAGTTCTCTCACCCACCCCATCCCCAGGCTTGATATACAGTGAAACCTGTATTTCGCGGACCCCAGATTAGTATACGGGGATGATTAAAGGCCCGGAAAAGGGCTCTCTTGGAATTACCTGATGATTTTAAACCTAAGCTCAAGTTAAGCAAAGTTAAGCATACCTCACAAGACTTGTGCCTTGATTTTCACGACTTCTGCCATGCCACATCCGTGAATTTTTTATGCCACAAACGAGGCAAAGCGTTGACGGATAAGTTAAAGAAACAATGGAGGTCAAATCAGAGTTCCTGGAGTCTAATTATGTTACTTTGTGTCCAATTTAAAAACACACGCGTTCTGAGTGCCCACTCCGTCGCCATATTGGGTTTTTTTAGGACCCAGTCTCATTTGGCGCGTGAGGCTCACGCGCGAGCTTTCGCAATACTTGTTTCGCCTTTCTCGAGTACACTCGACTCGGGCGTAAACGCGCTCTAGTTGATTTGTATTGTAGTCTTCTGCAAAGCCCGAGCTTCGAGAGCCTCAGAAAAATATATATTCTTACGATTTATTGGTGAGAATCAGATAAATAGTAAATCTTAATTACGTCTAACAGTGACGAGTATTTCAACTGGCATAGGGGTGGAAATTGCTCCCCCCGCTTTTTAGGTGCTTTTGTTTCCCCACTAAAATACGCCATTTTTCACTCTAAAATGCTCGGTCTTTCCCAAAAAAGATACTAAAATGCTTCGATAATGCTCATAATCGGAGGCTTTTTCATCAATTTTAAACGCCAACGCGAACAAAAACAAGTGAATAGTCTTTTCTACCGCAAAAAAAAAAGTTCCTCTACAAGACTGTATAGGTGAAACATAATTCTCCAGAAAAAAATGCCATTAAAATGGTCGAATAATGCTGCTTTTGCCTCACTAAAAACTCACGAAAAAATTAATGCTAGCATAATGTCCAAAAGCCTATACATGAGTAACTATATTCTGAGCTTGTGAGCGCAAAATATGTTCATCGCATGTGTAGGAATCGAACTGTGACTAAAGTAAGGTACTCACTACACTAGCGAGCTTACATTTAACGATAAGTAAAAACATCAAATTATTTCTCTTAGAACATTTAAATCATACTAGGAGCGCCATCGCGCCATACCCGTGGGGGTACTCAAAAAAGTTTTATACGGGGAGGCTACACCCCGAGCTCCAACCCTTAACCCTTTTATATACCATTTTTGACGTAAAGGAGGCCCCTTACGTATACCTTCTATTGACCAACGGTACCCCTTTCACTTACCTAGTTGAGAACGTTGCATCCCTTCAACTGCTGTAAATGCACTATCTTAAATAGGTCACAAAACCGGAAAGTTTTTCACTGCCATAAAAATATTCATCTTTTAGCCATTGGGCCTAGTATCGACAGAAATGGCGGATTTCCTTACCCTTTCATACAATTCAACCAGTGAGGTCCCCACCCTTTCATATACCTGAAGCCTGTATAAAGTACCCCTTCTTCCTTCTCTTCAGCTGGAACCCGAATTCCCTTCTTTTAAGTAACTGAGCCCTTTGGAATAATCGTGAAAAAAGTGAAAGGATGTGAAGTGAATTTTTCAGCGACATTTTCATGGACGTCGCCGTTGTCGGGTCGTAAGGTCTCTAACGCGCATCCTCGATTTCTTCCTTCGCCCTAAAAAGAACCGGCGCCGGCTGTGGAAGAGTTAATATTAATAGTTTCCTCAAAGAAAATATAAAATCGAGTAATACTAGAGACAAGGTGAAAACAACGAGAACGGTAAAAAAAACAACAACAACAGATCTAATTAGCAAAAAACAAACTTTGCACGTGCAGCACACTTTTTTTGTAATTAGCAAAAAAACTTTGCACGTGCAGCACAGTTGTTTCTAATTAGCCGAAAAAACAACTTTGCACGTGCAGCACACTCTCACTGCCGCTATATAATTTTCATGTTTTCCTTCCAACGAAATTGGTCTCCGTTGTTATTTATTTCTCGCTCTAGCTCTTTCCCTGTTATCCAAGTTAATGTAGACTAGTGGAAAGAAAGACTTGTTTTTTTTTTTTCTCTCTAAAAGTCCGGGCGGCCATATGAAATACTGCCGAAACGAGCGGGGTGCTTGAAGTGCAAAAATTTCACCTTAGCTACAACAAACTCCCCCCCCCCCCCCCGACTAGCTGACTCCTGACTTCCCTCCCCCTCCCCCAGAGTCTGTACGGTCAGCGTTCGGTCGTACGCTGACGTCATGACCAAATTTTCTTAGGTATGGGGCTCCGCTCGCGCGCGAAGCAACCGTTTAGGAGAAAGTTCAAGGGACAATGACTCTGAACGTGAGGAATGTGAATGTGATTCCAATTATGGTACCTTATTGATATTTACCGTCAAAGACGATTTTATCAGTTCTCAATAAAGAACCAAATACAAGGTGGAAAAGCTCAACTACAGGAAGTTGGAAGTTGTGTAGCCGAGGATCAAAAATAAACCATCCTGAATCGAGTCCACACAAAGTTTTACAGTCGAGATTGATTAGTACAGTCTATCATTTATTAGTGAAGAATAATAAGGAGGAGGGGAGGGGGCTTGAGAGGGCGGGGCTTATTAACTTTCTTCCCCAGAAAAGGGGGCGCTTATTGGAGAGAAGGCGCTTATTTGAGAGGCGGTGGCCTAATAGAGGATTTACGGTAATTTCGCGTTTTTATGAGACGGTAATATTTCGCAGGGTTTTCTTTTTACGATTTCAATGGGGAAATATTAGCCTGAGGTCACGCCCTCTCCCTACTGTCCCTCTATGTCTCTCACGGGAAGAGTTTTTTCCCCTCTCGCCTCGCCCGCTCTTAAAAATGAAAAAAAAAAACACGTGATGGCGATGCGATAGTGATGGTAGGTTATTTAACACTTTATTTAGGCCAGGGGGCTTTCTCGGTTTTCAAAACATATAGGGTTTAGATTGAAAAGTAGCCTTTCTAGTCCATAAAATCATCGATTTAAGAAAGTTGCAAAGTTTGCATTTTTTCAACGGTTTTTGGTGAAAAATTTGTCATTTTTTCTTCTTTTCGTTTTTGGCGAAATAGGGCCAGAAAAGGTCTTTGTGGACGTTGTAAATAGAAAACTAGCCTGTCAACACTATAAAAACATCGGTTTAAGAAAGTCGCAAAATTTGCATTTTCCCAAAGGGGGTAGGCCATGGTTTTGGTCAAAAATTTGAAATTTTTTCTTCTTCTTCTTTTTTGGCAAAATAAGCCGAGAAAAGGTGTTTGGCGACGTTTTAGAAAGAAAACTAGCCGTTCTAGCCTATAAAAACGTCGATTTAAAAAAGTCGCAAAATTTGCATTTTTCCAAAAGGGTTAGGCCATGGTTTTGGTCAAAAATTTGAAATTGTTTCTTCTTTTCGTTTTTAGCAAAAAAAGGGCAAGTAAAGATATTTGGTGACGTTTTAGATTGAGAACTAGCCTTTCTAATCTATAAAAACACCGATTTAAGAAAGTCGCAAAATCTGCGTTTTTCCAAAAGGGTTAGGCCATGGTTTTGGTCAAAAATTTGAAATTTTTTCTTCTTTTCGTTTTTAGCAAAAAAAGGGCAAGTAAAGATATTTGGTGACGTTTTAGACTGAGAACTAGCCTTTCTAATCTATGAAAACACCGATTTAAGAAAGTCGCAAAATTTGCATTTTTCCAAAAGGGTTAGGCCATGGTTTTGGTCAAAAATTTGAAATTTTTTCTTCTTTTCGTTTTTAGCAAAAAAAGGGCAAGTAAAGATATTTGGTGACGTTTTAGACTGAGAACTAGCCTTTCTAATCTATAAAAACACCGATTTAAGAAAGTCGCAAAATCTGCGTTTTTCCAAAGGGAAAAAATTTGTCATTTTTTCTCTTTTCCATTTTTGGCGAAATAGGGCCAGAAAAGGTGTTTGGGGACGATGTAAATAGAAAACTAGCCTCTAAGGACTATAAAAACATCGATTTAAGAAATTCGCAAAATTTGCATTCTCCCAAAGGGGCTAGGCCATGGTTTTAGTCAAAAATTTGAAAGTCTTTCTTCTCTTCGTTTTAGGCAAAATGGGCCGGAAAAAAAGGTGTTTGGTGACGTTTTAGATTGAAAACTGGCCTTTCTAGTCTATAAAAACATCGATTTAAGAAAGTCGCAAAATTTGCATTTTTCCGAAAGGGTTAGGCCGTGGTTTTGGTCAAAAATTTGTCATTTTTTCTTCTTTTCGTTTTAGCAAAAAAAGGGCAAGTAAAGGTATTTGGTGACATTTTAGAAAGAAAACTAGCCGTTCTAGCCTATAAAAACATCGATTTAAAAAAGTCGCAAAATTTGCATTTTTCCAAAGGGAAAAATTTTTTCATTTTTTCTTCTTTTCGTTTTTGGCGAAATAGGGCCAGAAAAGGTGCTAAGGACTATAAAAACATCGGTTTAAGAAAGTCGCAAAATTTGCATTCTCCCAAAGGGGCTAGGCCATGGTTTTGGTCCAAAATTAGAAATTTTTTCTTCTTTTCGTTTTTGGCAAAATAGGCCGAGAAAAGGTGTTTGGTGACGTTTTAGATTGAAAACTAGCCTTCCTAGTCTATAAAAACACCGATTTAAGAAAGTCGCAAAATTTGCATTTTTCCAAAGGGAAAAAATTTGTCATTTTTTCTTCTTTTCGTTTTTGGCGAAATAGGGCCAGAAAAGGTGTTTGGGGACGTCGTAAATAGAAAACTAGCCTCTCAAGGTTACAAAAACGTCGATTTAAGAAAGTCACAAAATTTGCATTTTCCCAAAGGGGCTAGGCCTTGGTTTTGGTCAAAAAATTGAAATTTGTTCTTCTCCTTCTTTTTTGGCAAAATAGGCCGAGAAAAGGTGTTTGGTGACGTTTTGGAAAGAAAACTAGCCTTTTCCGTCTATAAAAACATCGATTTAAAAAGGTCGCAAAATTTGCATTATTCCGAAGGGGTTAGTTCATTGTCTCAGTCCAAAATTTTTTCTTCTTTTCGTTTTTGGCAAAATAGGCCAAGAAAAGGTGTTTGGTGCTGTTTTAGGTTGAACACTAGCCTTTCTAGTCTATAAAAACCATCGATTTAAGAAAGTCGCAAAATTTGCATTTTTTCAAATGGGTTAGTCCAGCGTTTTGGTCACAAATATAATTTAAATTTGTTTTTCTTTTCTTTTTAGGCGAAAGGGCTAACACCTTCGCTGAGTATTTAAGATGTCTGACAGAACCGTTAACGGTCTTAATAATGTTGTCTGAATGATTGAGAAAGTGCTCTTAAACAACAGAAAAAAAAATCATTTCCTTTTCTGTTATGCTAATCCTTGTTTCTCTGTTAAATAAAGAAACACAGAAGGCAAGTTCACGTGCTGTTTATAGCCGTGGAAAAATTACAAAGACTTACAGTTAGATCATCTGTCAATGAAATGGGGTCGTGGAACAACAGCTGGATGAAAAACCTCCCTGTTCGTCCACTCGCTCCTAGGAGGAAATCCCCAGGCCAGCTGTACCCCAATTCAAAGGTCTCCTGTGCGGGACTGACTAATAATGAGAAAATAATAAATAAGTAAGGGGTGTCTGGAGCCTTGAGATACTTTTTCCGAGGGTACAGAATCACTAAAGCTGTATATTCGTCTGTTTCTCAGGGATTCAATAAATACAGCACAAAGTCCGTACCTTAAAATCGTCACCAGTGAGTTCATTTGATGCTTCTTTATAACCGGTTTACTTTAATTTATGACCGGATAGACTTGCCTACAAGTCGCGCTAAATTGTTTTTGACGACCGCGAAGCGCGAGCGGTAGATTTTTTATGTTTTCTGCGGTAAAAGCGAGCTAGAGAGCTGGGGCCAACTACCGGAACCGGAAATGAGAAGCGAAGGACTTTGAGAAAGTCTAACGACCAGTTTACTTTTATCACTGAGGAATTCTGATCTGATCGGAGACTGTTTGTGAGCCAGTAAACTCTGTGCACCACTAAAAACGGTCTCTGTTCAAGGGTGTGGCCATGCGGGACCGAAGTAGTTTCCACCAAACAATTCTATCATTTTCAGATGCAGCACTTGTTACATCAATTTTTATGTATTATATGATATATATATTTTTGTATATTCTCCTTATTTTAACTTGTTGGCCATCATGAGCTAGCCTGGGCTTATATCACTTACTGTTTTGTTTAGTTTATTCATTTTTAATTTTTATACGTATCAAATTTCCAACTGTACCGGTTTTTAACTATATTTATGTATTTGTAACGACTTTCCGTTTCTTCAATAAATCCCTCGAAGAAGAAGGGCTTGACCGTTCAAAACATCGGGAATACTCAAGCCGCTTTGTTCTTTGCTGTTTTGATATTAAAGTTACTTAACTAATAAGCGACTGCCCCGAAGACGGAGTTTTCTTCAGAGTATTTTGCACAAACCTTGCTTTGTTACATCTTCGAATTTTATTATTACCATTTATTGTTTTGTTGAAAAATAAACATGCTACACTTGCTGAAAACAGTGAAAATCTAATAAGTGCCCAGCCCTGAATAAGCGCCCAAAAATTTAATAAGCGCCCAAGGCGGTTAATCAAATAAATACGGTATTGAAATTCATACTAAAGAGCCTGTAAAAAATTCGCGTTGAGTTCAATGGATAATCAATCATTTTTTTTATTGCTGAAAACAATCAATCACAGGTAAAAAAGAAAAGGACAAAGATTTTCTACGTGGATCTGCTACTTGTAAATCATAATCTATTTACTTATTCATGATATTTGTTTATTTTTCATGAAAAGGGTACGAAAGGAAACAAAGACGAAAACTGAACTGCCCACCCACCCCTCCCCTAAGCCAACATTTTGCCTTTTAATGAGAAGTGTTAATAGAGACCTTTAGCATCACGTTTTTCAAAGAAAACCGCGAACCGCAAACCACAAAATGTCACGTGACCATGTTGCCTTAGGGGAGGGGTAGGTGGACAGTTTCCGAGAAAAGTATAATTATCCGACTTGCACATAAATTACTAGGAATTAATTTCATTTTTTAAATTAACAATAGTTTACGGCGTTCTGAATGCCAAGTCCAATATAAAATAATCGTCGGCGGTCTCTCTTTTAATACACCGTGTTTTGTTCGATGATAAATCTTAATCTTCGAGTTAAATACTTCGGTCAGCAAGAGAAGCGGGAGTTAGAGTTTGATTATTTTGCTCAGTCAACATTCTGCAGAAAGAAATTCACTCAGCACTTTGAACTGTGAGAATTCCTGAAGCTCAGCAAGAGATGTGATGTAAAATGCGCTTAGCTTTTGAGCTATTCGCCACGGAAACTGGGTCGAGTTAACTTTCGCAAAGGCTTCTGGAACACTTACTAGGGACTGGAGAAAAACATGCGCTTTCCACGTAACGATCCCAGAGGCAACTGCGGGGCACAGTTCGGCACCAGTTCCCTCCTCATTTATAGGCTAGCTTGAAGAAATATATAAAAGGGGTCGACCTATATTTCTTAAAAAACGTAACAAAACAATAAAATTACTTGTCCAAAAAAAGTCACAATCCTTCACGCCTTAGCTTTCTTTCCCTTCCGCACCAAACTTGCTAATGAGGCATTTTCATCATCGCCATCGTCGTCTTCTTGTTGTTTCTCTTTGTCTCCCACTGTCTTCTTTGTATCTTTCTTCAGTTTCTCCTCTTTATCTGTTTTCGTTACATCTTTTTCACGTTTATCCCTCGCTGCCTTTGGTGCATCTTCTGGCTTCTCATTTTCTATTTTTGCTGTGTTCGCTCCTTGCTCTTTTTTTACATTGTCTGCTTTCTTCGCATTTCTTTCCTTCTCCTTTTCTGCCTTTGTTGTTACATCTTGTGGTTTCTCTTTGTCCCTGTCTGCTCCCTTAACATTTTCACGTACTTCTTTCTCTTGATCTACTTTCTTAACATCCTCCTTCCCTTTCTCCTTATCAGCTTTTTTAGCATTTTCTTTTGTTTTTTGTGCCCTTGCTGCGTTTTCTCCTTTCTCCTCGATTACTTTCTCAACATGTTTTTCTTCCTGCTCATCTGCTTTCTTTGAATCTGCTTTCCCCTTCTCATTTCTTGCCTGCTTTGCGACCTCCTGTTTCTCTTTTTCTTCCTTTGCCGTATCACATGCTTTCTCTTCCTTCTTATCTGCTCTGTTTCCGTTTCCTTGTCTCTCTTCCACTTTATTTCCTCTCTTCACATCTTCTTGTAGTTGGTTCTCTGCCCTTGTTACCTCTTCTCGTTCTACGTCTACTTTCTTTACATTTCCGTCGCCTTTCCCCTTGTCTTTATCTGCCTTCTTTACATCTTTGCCTAGTTTCAATTTTTCCTCCTCTGCTTTCGTTTCATCTTGTTTTTTTGGCTCTTTACTTGATCTTTCTACATCTTCTGTTTCTCTCCAGTCTACTTTCTTTTTACCTCCGTCTACCTTCTTGGATTGGTCTGCTTTCGGCAATTCTTCCTTTCCTTTTTCTTTCTCTTTAATGGCTTTATTTACATTTGTTTTCATGTCTTTTTCAACCGCTTTGTTCTGATCTTCAACTCCTTCATCTTTCTTTTTCCTGTCTTTCTTCATACTTTTGTCTCCTTCATCTTTCCCTTCATACCCTTTCTTTTCATTCTTTTCACTGTTTTTCTGCTTTGTTTCTTTGTCATATTTTTCTGTTTTAGCGTCAGTTCTACTCATCTCTTCTACATCTACATCTTCGTCGCTTTCCTCTTCCTAAAAAATAAAATCAATTATATGCCAAAGCATAAAGACTTTCTGTATAGTAGTACAGTCGACTCTCTCTTAACGGACACCTCTATAAGACGGACACCTCCCTAAAACGGACACCTAGAGTTGGTCCTTGTCTTTCTTTACTCCCTTTATTTGTCTCTCTATGAGACGGACGCCTCTCTAAGACGGACACTTACTGCCGGTCCCAAAGGCGTCAGTCTTAGAGGGAGTTGACTGTAGTGATAGTTAAATGGTAACGCTAAAGGGCTTCAACCAATAAACAGCAAGCCACCACAACAAAGAACTCCTCAGTAATTTTTTAGACCCCCCATCCGGCCCCCTCCAAAAACCGTTTACGAAGATGTGTAAGCCCAGGGCTTAGAAGCAGCAGTTTGATATCGTACCCAGGAGGGGTATTCCTGGGAATTCGTGGTAAGGGTGTGCCGCCTGGTTCTCCAAATCCTGACCCTATTTCAGACCCAAAAATTGACATTTTCCACACCCGTTTTCAGACCTGGCGTCGGCAGAAATTATGTTATCATTACCGGACATTGTAGGGACCTCCAGTTGGTGTTCTCATTAGCGAGAGTCTGTAATAGCGGGAGTTTATTTCAGTCAAACGTCTGTAATTTGTTTTTGCCCGGGATTTAGATGCTGTCCGTATTATTGGGGTGTCTGTTATAGCGGGGTGTCCGCAAGGCGAGAGTTCACTGTACTTAGATTAGAACGCCAACAAAAAGATTTCTTAAAATCTACCTCGAATTCGCATATTACTCTTTCTTTCTTATTCATTTGGAATTGAGACGACATATACGTTCATGCATTCCCTCGAAAACCATACCCGAATTCAGACCAGAATAGGCAAAGTCTATACCCGTTTTCAGACCAAAACGGCGTAAAACCCCTACCTTTTGGAGCGGCACATACCTATGAGGCAAATACAAGAAAGTACCCTCCCCCCAACAGGCATCGTACGAAATATTCCTCCTCGTGTTATCCAAAGTTCTCAACACTTACCGATTCATCACATTCTGTGCAGAACCACAGGTACCCTCGGGTCTTGGGGTTGGCCTGCAAAATAAAACAAAAATGAACTTGGTTTACCTTTAAGTTCATGTACTGTGCATGCATACGAATAAGCTGGAGTTTTAGACCATGTTCCCTTTTGGCTATTCTGGACGACATTCTGATACTCAGAACGAACGGCATTACAGTTTGGAAACTGATAAGTCTTAACGAAAAGGAGCTCTTTCCTTCCAAGAAAACAGTAGACAAAAAATAACGATAACTCCAAATTTTGTTGTGCAAAACACTTTCTCAAACTCATTAATAATTCATAAAGAAAATTCAAAGGAAATTAATGTTTAATGAGTGTTTGGATATCTGATGAAAAACTGCTCATTTTTGCATCCTTAATTTCTCCTTCAAAAATGATTTTGTTTGAGAAGAAATATCAAACATTCGACACAGTGTTTCATCACCAGATGAAACACTTCGAAGTTCGTCAAAAATACTCCGCTGCGCGTCGTATTTTCAACTCTCTTCTCGGTGTTTCATCTGGTGATGAAACACTGCATCTCATGTTTGATATATTACATCATGTGATAGGACAGCTGACGAGGTTTCATTTAAATGGTCAAACTAAAGGATTTCATTCACAGGTTCGAAAGTCAGAAGTGCACTTCAACTTTGTACTAACAATTTTGCTCAAGGAACGTAGTATGACAGTCACGACTAAGTAAAGGTTGCAGCTTTATGGTAACGTGTTACTATGTGAGCTATTAATGAACAGACGCACGGCAATATGCAACCTAGAAGATTTCCTCCAGTTGAGGCCATTTCAAGTCGCCAAGAATACTTTTCGTCTCGGGTTTTTCCTTTTTCTTGTAAACAGCTCGTGATAAACTTTTTTCGAGGACTTTACTTGCTTAATTCGAAATAACCTCGCAACAACTTTCAAAACCGAGCAACTTGTTGGACAAAATAAAGAAAAACATTTTCCCCGTGACGTCATCTGTATGTCTGCACTCTAATATTTCATAGACAACGACCAATCACAGGGCTCGTGGTATTCAGGCTTTGTAAAACTAGTACGCTATTTGATATCTTGTAAAAAAGTAAAAAACGGTCTTTGCATCAAAATAATTTCGAAAATTATGGTTTAGTTTTGTTATTCAAGCTTATATTTAGGCCGTTTCCTAGCTATTCACTATTGCTACGGATGGAAAGGATTGACACGGATTAAAAGTTTTCAAAAAGTGGGCCAATTTTTTTTTGCTATACCTCCAAAAACCAACAAAAAATGCTGGATCATTATACATTTCTAGGAATCTGCCCACCTACCCCTTCCCTAAGCCAACATTTTGCCCTAAGTGAGAAGTAAGTGTTAATGTTGGCTTAGGGGAGGGGTTGGTGGGCAGATGGTTTGTACTCGCTGAGGAAATTTGATTGATATCTTATTCATATCTCTATAAAAGCACTTTGTGTGTAGCTAAAGGCACCAAGTAATGACTTCAGCCCAGAATTGACCTAAAAAAGTGATATCCTCGTGACACGGCCCCTTTAAAACTGGACTTACTTTTATCGGAGGATCAAGGCATTGGAAGTGATAACAAAGCTTGCACTGGTCGCATCTGTAAAAAGTAGTAAAGAATAAGTAAGTGAGTAAATAAATAAATAAACAATGTCATCAGGCCTGGCACTGATCAGGCTACTTAAGTCCGCAGAAGCCGCCATATTTGATTTTAAAAGCAGAGGAAACTGGGAGGGGGGATGTAGAAAATGTGACCATTAAAGTTGACATAAGCTTAAAAGTATTACAACAACAACGAAATATAAAAGCAAACGAACAAAGAAGAGGGAATTTCAGGGCGGGGGAAAGGTCTGTATAACTCGTGTGCGCTCTGCGGTGACTTCAGAAACGTTGAAATCTTCACCATCTTCACCAAGACCATAATGCACTATAATTTCTCCTGGGTATTGCAGTCGTCCCAAGAGAAATCGGAGACAATGGTTATGCCAAATTCTGGGGGAAGTGGGGGGGGGGGGGCGGGAAAACAAGGTCCATTATAGTCTCGGTGACAATGGTGAACTTCTCAGTATACCTCACAAGATTAGAATTGGTGCCGCTCTGTTTGCAAACACAACACTCAGTGCGAGAGTCTTCAGGCTTCTTCTTCTTTTCAGGTGGTTCTATGCTTCTTCGCCCAGGGCGCCTTCCTCTTTTCGCTGCAGGCGCAGAGCTTTCTTCTAATTTTGGCTTCTGCGAAAATCAACCACAGATCTTGATTAGTAAACGGCCACAAATACATGTACAAGTTTTCTGAGGAACCTGTTTAAGATGAACGCGTAGTTGCATCAAACATTGTATTTCTAAATGGACAGAAGTGTATAGGGGTAGATATGGCTGAGTCCGCGCGTGGGAAAGATGAAGCGAATCCTGTCTTCTGATTGGCTATCCGAGCCATGGATGCCACAGCCAGAGGTTTCTGAAATTCCCTGACATTTTCCAGACAACTGCAAATTTCCCTGACCAAGTGAATTAACAAATTCAGAAATTAGTCTTTGATGGACTCAACCGCCCCATCCCCCACCCCTCACAACAATCCTCTCCACGACTGATTTATGCTTTCAGCAAGTCACGTGGAGTGTCCATGAATTGATAAAATAAATGTGTACTCTTAAAATTTCGCTTACTCTTGACTTCTTTCAAAGACTTAAATTTTCCCTTACTCAAAGTGAAATTCTCTGACTCTTGCCCGACCTTGAAGAATAATTTTCCCTAACCATTTCCTGACCGATAGTAACCATGCGAGAGGGAAAAATGAGCCCCTGCTGCACGCTCGGTGTTGGTCCAGCAATAATAAGTTCTCTTTTTGGCCATGTAATGTTCTCTTTTTGACCAAGCTTGTTCCATGAAGATGGCTGGGTATTCATCGTTCTTTTTCGCGTTTTTATTGGCCAATATCCAGCCATCTTGACCACGCCCATGGACAATAACGCATTTTTCCTGCCGGAATAATGAGTGGTTTCACGACAAAAAACATGCAGGGGTCGGCAATGCCCCAACTCCTTGGAACAATAAAAGCTGTAGGATATGGGGAGTAGTGACAATAGAGGTCCTGAAGCGGCACAGGGCTACACGAACCAGAGAGCCCTCACTTACTTTACTGTCCGACGTAGTGGTTTCACCTTCTCCTTCTCCACCTTCTGTTGCGGGCGTTTTTCGCTTGGATGACTTTTTCAGCTTGCGCTTTTTTGACTGAAGGGAAACGCAAAACGGATTAAAAGTTCCGAAGGTACACTGCTATGAAACTCGCCAAGAGTAGAAACGGAATGTCGCGGAAGAGAGAACATCAGTTCGTGTCCTCCTTTACATGATATGTTAGGGACCTTACGATAACGGAGACGTCCGTGAAGACGGCCCTGAAAAATAGACCACCCATCCTTTCTACCATTTTCGCGACTATCCCAAGTCACCCGAGCTACTCAAAAGAAGGGAATTTAGGTTGGAACTGATGAGAGGGGACTGCGCCCGAGATCAGACAGAGATAGTACAATTTACCGCCTTGCACAACTTAATAACCAATTCCACAGGAAAGAACTGCCGAGTAGCTTCCACTCAAATGGTCACGTGACTCCACCTACAAGCTCCAAAGTCAGAATTGCATTTAATGTCTCCAGCGGTTAACTCCGATTGTGCCAGGCTTGAGTCAGTAGAAAGATAAAAGTAGTTTGCAACATGTATTCCTGATGCAACCTGACTTACCTCTCCCTTGTCAGGAGTGAATTTAGTAGGTTCTTTGATGACCCGTCTTTGGCGGCCTTGAGAAATGGGTGTGGTGTCCTCAGTATCGACTTCCATTTCGTCATCATCATCGCTGGGGTCACACTCTGAACACTGCCTGTAATAACAAACAAATACGCTAAGGCTTGAAGAATTATGCACCGTGAAACAGTGCTGTTCCCTCGGATTAAGTACACGTTTATGGAGATCTTATAGCCAAGTTCGTTGTATTGGGATGCGTGTTTTGCAAACCGGTTTTTCTGTTCCGTCAATCATCTTAGAGGACCTCTTAGGAAACAAATGTTAACTTGTGATTGGTGCATTTCGATCCACTTTGTTTGTTTCTGTCTTTCAAGGTTCGTTGCTTGTGATCGCCCTGTTTCGGGCAATAGTCGACCAGTTTTCTTCAAATATTTTTCTGATCTTTCTTATTCTTGTCTCTTGAAAGAATAAAGCAATGTCTGCCTCCTGCCCTCTACAAAAATACCACTCATCATCACGATTTCCTCCGCTATTCTTGAGCAGTCTAGAGTCATTCTCAGTTTTGTTTTTGCGGGCCAAGCTGGGCGAGTGCGTTGCATTGTGATTAACATTAACTCCGATACAACGAATTTGGCCATAAGATACAGTTTCCGTGTACGTTCTCGGGTAAATAAAGAGCTTAAGCAACAACGACGGCGAAGACTACGAAAACGTTACTTAAAAAGGGAAGTCGCGCTACTGCAACCTTTATAGCGTTATACCATCTTGTTCAATTCCTTAAATGTTGGCAACTTTTTCTGGAGTTGAATTCTAAAAAACTGTATCGAAGTTCAAGAAAAAAAGGAAGTCGTTGTCTTGTGTTCACGTCCTCAACAAAACATGAACTTAAGTTAAGTCGTGCACTGACGGGAAAGATATGTAAAAAAAAGAGTGATGCACGTTGTTGTTTTGCGAATCCAAACCTAATGCTTTTTTGTCGTTCTCCTTGCCGTCGCCGCCGTCGTTGCTTGAGCTAACTATTTAGTAAACTGCAACCTACCAAGTCACTGTTATTCGCCTCCCTCTTCGTTTTATCTTCGAATTTCTTTTTTACTTTTGCCTTATTTAATTTACTTTATAACAAAATACCAGCAAAAAGAACTGAAATGTTAATTGGTGATTCTTAGTTTCAACTTATGCCTGTGCAGCTCTAAGTGGAAAAAAAAATATTACTCCATTTTTAGGCTCTACCAGCTTGGTAACAGACGATTGACTGGCAAAGTCTCTTGTTTAGTAACAAAAACAACTGCAGACTGTCAAATTAAGAATTAAGGACTGAACAGGTTCTATTAGTTTTCAGTCGCTATCATGGGACGCTTGTCACACTTAAGGTCGCACGGCTACTTCCCCACCCTCCATCCCCACACTATGTCTCCAGAATCTACATCTTATACTCAGCTGAGAGATTCAACGACACGTAAAAGGGTTAGTGGCGCTGTCACTTGTTGAAGAAAGCGTCGAATTGTTTTAAAACCTTGAAAGAACACTCACTAAACAACTCATTTACGCCTATTTAACCCAAAATAGGCCTAAATAGGTCTTGTATGGCGTCAGATATTTGCCGATTAATGAAGCAATTTTGAATAAGAAGGAAAACCATTTCGCCTTGAAAGCATTTTAAAATGTTTGATAGACTGCCTGCAGTCCGCTGTTTCTCTTAAAATCCGTCTAGTTCTTATCTCAGCCAGCGCGATTGCAAACCGCGACGTTATGTTACTATATTTTCCTTCTCGGGTTTTCGCCCTCGTTTATCGCAGCTTCGCCGTTCGCGTGCAGTAACTTTGCAAAGAAAAATAAGAGACTGCTCGCAGTCTAAATGTTCGACGATTTACTGACCAATCAAGCCTTTTGTCTCCAGTTGTTTAACAAAATTAGCCTATAACCGATGAGTCTGATTGAGACTTTTAAACTAAAGCGACACCCCATAAATCATCTGGCAGGTTTAACCATGACCGAGCAGTTCTGTACTGCAAAGCTACATGAATTTGAGCAATTCGTTCTCCAAAAGAGAGATTCTATGCTGGCCTTTTGTGTTTTACACCTGGCGTTTTCAGTTGTGGCCACTCTTGGAAATCTTTTAGTGATCCGGGCCTTGTTTAATGCCTCATCGATACCAGCCACCGTCAAGAAGCTGTTTTTGAGTCTGGCTTTCTCTGATCTTGCCGTGGGGTTGTTTCCGCAACTCATGTCCGGGGTTATCAGCGCCGTCGTATTGAAAATGGCATCAAGTGAAGAAAACACCTTTACCTCATTTTGCCCAACGGTTCTAACAGTGTATTATTATCTTTTGTTTCTTCTCGGCGCTGCATCTTTCCTAACTGTTACTGCTATCGCAATAGATAGACTTCTCGCTGTTTCGCTCCATCTGCGATATCAGGAGCTTGTCACTTCCAAACGTGTGATCACTATATTGGTGTTTCTATGGTTGACGAGTTGCATCACTGCCTTGATATACGTTTTCCTGCCCAAAAGCAGTGAAACGGTATCTGGTGTTATTTCATTTGCAGGACATATTTTGACAACAGTGGCTTACGTTCGCATTTACAAAATTGCAAAATCTCATCAGGATCAAATCAACAGTCAAAATCAATTGCAAATTGCCCAAACAATGGAGTTAATCCGACAAAAGAAGTCTGCCTACAATACTTTATTTTTCTACGCAGTTTATTTAGCTTGTTATCTTCCATATCTGCCCTCCGCAATATTGTACTCGCTAAACAGTTCGAATATCTCCTTCTTCGTACCAAAATGGGCCTCAATATTCTTGCTGTTTCTGAATTCCTCGTTAAATCCTTAGGCATACTGCTGGGGATATCGAGAGATCCGGGAAATTGTGAAGAGCACAATAAAGAAACTATTTCGCATGAAATAAAAAAAGGAAATTAGTTTGACCGTTTTAAAGTCCTATAAAACGCCAAGTATTACGTTACACACTTGTTTACAAGAACAAAAGGTTGTTGTAAAAAGTACAAAGAAAAATCTCTCAGAACTTGAAAGTGGTCTTTTTGATGGAGAAAAAAGCGTGATTGAATAAACAGTGACAATGGTTTCAATTTTCATGGTTTCGTGCGAAAGGTTAGATGCAACTATTTGATGAAGTGACCAATCAACTGCAAGCCCTTCGGCGCCACAAGCGCTAAACCTGAGGAGCTACTGGCCAGAGCTACTGCTCATTGGCGATTTCAATACCAGAGTTGGATCTGATCACCAAGCCTGGCCCTCTTGTCTAGGACATCACGGCTCCGGAAAAATGAACAAAATGGACAAAGACTTTTAAAACTCTGCTCCTTGCCCAATCTGAGCATAACCTACACCTTCTTTGAAGGTAAGCCGCAACATTGTGTTTCATGGAAACCTCCTCGGTCCCACAGATGGCATCAGCTTGATCTACTTATCACAAGACCACGCAGTCTGCTCAACGTTCTCTCCACTCGCAGTTACCACAGCGCCGACTGCAATACTGATCATGTCCTGGTGTCCAACGCCACCGCACAAAGAAACCAGGCCATCCCGGCATAAACACTGCAAGCACGTCTGACTCAGCGTCAGCGCAAATTCCTCAGCAAGGTACAGGAAGCCCTCGAGGACCCCCAGGGTCAGGATGCCACCTCCAGGTGGGACCTTTTGAGGGAGGCCATCCACTCTTCGGCCATGTCGGCTCTCGGCGGAATGAACAGGCCTAGTCACAGCTGGTTCAACGTCAGCCTACCGATCATGGAGCCCCTTATTGAGGTCAAACAACACGCCTACTTGAAATACAAGAAGAACCCATGTGAGAAAATGCTGACAGCACTCCCCGCTGCACGCAGTTTAACTCAGAGCCTGCAAGACGTTGTGCCATTGGCTTAAACTTTGCAACGACATACAGCTAACCACAGTCTTGCGCAATATCAGAGGCACGTAACACGGCATCAAGAAAGCTTTGGGTCCATTACAGACCCCAAAGAGCAAATGGACAGATGGGTGGAACACTACTCTGAGCTCTCTCTCTGCGTGAGACATTTGTTAACTACGCTGCCCTCAACTGAATCACCTTTCTCCCAGTCATGGACGAGCTTGATGCTGAGCCGACCATTCAAGAGTTTGTACTAGAATACCCTCAAATAAAAGCCGAAAACTGAACACATCTCAATAATGGACAGAGCGGTAATAATAACTTGATGAAAAGAGACCATATTCTATTGCGGTGGGGGTTTAATATTTTTTCCATCCATCCCCGTGTTTAATTGTTTTGACTTGTCACAAAACCTTCCCCTAACTCCTGGGTTTGTCTGCAAATGATTTAGTTTCACAACCCAAAAAATTATTGTACCAACAATAAAAATTCCTGGTTGAATTCTTCTCTTTAAACATTAAGTCTACGGCTTAGCAAGTTAACCAACCATCGACATTAGGGAGTTTAAGATACCACGACGACGACGGCCACGAAAACGTTGCTTGAAAAGTGAATTCAGTTCGCGTTCTTACAATCTCTATCGGGATTACTCCAACTCATTTACTTTGTCAAACGCAAGCGAACTCTTTGTGAGCCGAATTCCTAAGAACCATATTCAAGTTCAGAAAGAGAAAGAAAATTTAGCCGTCGCTTGTTTGCGTCCTCCATAAAACGGTGAAATTAGAAACTTTCCCGTCGTAGTCGTGCAGTGACGGCAAAGAAATGTACAAAAAAGCGTGATGCACGTGCACAGTTGTTGTTTTCCTTATTCAACCTATTGCTTTTTTGAAGTTCTCGTTGTCGTCGCCGTCGTGGCATCTTAAAGTCCATATTAAAACGAAGCATCACAGCAGATGGCTATTTTGAAAGGAAGCTAACATACGGTCGAAGGAATAATTATTCTAGATATTCTTTGGACGAAAAGTTCATGTAAATTTACTGCTAAGTTAAACCACGGCTGAACAATGTTGCACTCAAGCGTTGAATATTTTGTCAAAATTTACTCGCTACAGGACAACTTCCCGCCTTGCTTTCTTTGTTTTATACTACACATTCTCTTTCCAAAAAGCAATGACAAGGTAGTCGCGGAAATTTGCATTGTAGAATATACTATGACAACCGTGGCACATGTTCGTATTTATAAAAATGTAATTTGAGAGTTATCTGACAGAAAAAAAAAGGAAGACGAGAACAGCCCAAAATATTCGCTTCCAGTCCCTTCCAGAAACCTCACCGGCTTTGAAAACGCAAAACCCTCGCTGACGTCATATTAAACTACGAAACAGGTGTTAAATTTTTCAAACTGAAAGTTTGCGTCGGATGGCTTAAAATTTTAAAAAGGAATAGAACTTAAAAAATCCATCACTACTTTGTTATGCTTCAAAGACTTCCGGCTGATCGGCTAAATTGAGAGACTAGAAAAAACTCGCCGTTTCAACTTTTTAGAACGATTTAACCTTCTATTGTTAAACCAGCCGTTTTAAATTTAACGAGCACATCTTTCCCAGCTTGAAACTACTCGCATCTCAGTTATCAACAAAGAGGTAATTGGAACTTGATGGAAACGAACCATGTATTGGACATTTTAAACGTTGTGTTTTCATTACGTATGTTAATAAACGACCTTACAACCCTGTACTCTACAAACAATACACACTGCGTTTGAGGCATATTAAACCGTCTACATTAACATCGAGCGTCAAAGTAGTCAGCTATTTTAAAAAACGAATGGAGAAGGGGTGACTAAGGTGAAATGCTTGAAAAACAACCGGCAAGATAAAAAATGGCTGAACAGTACTGCAATCAAATCTTGGAAGAATTTCTACAACTTGCCCGTTACAGAGAATCTTTCTTCTTTTCTCTCTGTGTTTCAAACTTCGCGTTTTCTCTCGTGACAAGTCTCGGAAATATTTTAGTAATTCGCGCCTTATTCAAAGCTTCATCAATACCAGCCAACGTCAAGAACCTGTTCCTTAGTCTGGCTTTCTCTGATCTTGGGGTGGGATTGGTGTCGCAGCTAATGGCCGGCATTATTTTTGCCGTGATACTGAACACAGCATCAAAACAAGATTACAACTTAACGTCACTCTGTCCAACAGTTATAAATTTGTGGTTATATCTCTTGTTTTTTCTCTGCGCTGCATCTCTCCTAACTCTCTCGACCATTGCATGCGACAGACTTCTCGCTGTTTCGCTCCATCTGCGATATCAAGAGCTTGTCACGTCCAAACGTATCACTATAGTATTGATATCTATATGGTTAACAAGTTTTCTCAGTGCCTTGATATACATTTTCCTTCCGAAAAGCAATGAAATGGTAGCAGCAGTTATTTTACTGGTAGGGTATTTTCTGACAACAGTGGCATATGTTCGTGTTTACAAAGTCGTCAAATATCACCAGAATCAGATATACAGTCAAAATCAGCTTCAAAATGCACAAACAAGGGAGGCACTCAGACAAAGGAAGTCCGCTTATAATGCTTTGTTTGTCTATTTTGTTTTTACAGTTTGTTATCTTCCTCATTTGCCTTCTGTAATATTGTACTTGACTAATACTTCGGAAATTTCGTTTCTCATAGCCAAACATGCGTCGTTATTCTTAATTTGCCTGAATTCATCAGTAAATCCCATTGTTTATTGCTGGCGGTACCGAGAGATTCGCCAAATTGTAAAAAGCACAATCAAGAAAATACTTCGTTTGGACGAGAATATGACGTGAGGATGCGAAGTTCTACGAGACGAAATTTGGAGAGAACGAGCAATTCTAGAAGGAAACTGTGACGAGTTAATTTTCAGAAAGACTTCTGGGAATGTTACTAGGAACAAGGGAAAAATGACCAATTATAAATAGGGAGCTTAAGCAAAGACGTTTTTTTGCGACGCACGTCAACCGGAAGTGAGGCCTTCTCCTATTTTATGCCTTGACAGCTGATCGGCACGTCCCCACTTGAGTAACAAGCCCAAAAACAACTGCGGGAAACATTTCGGTACAAGTCCCTAACCGTTTGTGGAGTAGCGAATGAATTTGCTGTGCCTCAAGACCAAAGAAAGGTGTAAATGGGAGAAGATTGGTCGCTGCTCTAAATTCCGTCTACAACTTCCACGAAATGGAATGGACTTGCAATGCAAAAAGACCAAGAGACTGACATATAAAGATGAATTTCAATTGAGCATTTTAAACATTAGGTTGCAAGGCGATTTTTCTAATAACTAACTACCTAAGAGTGAATTCTTCGAAACAAGATCTCGTCTCTCCGATTTGTGAAAGAAGAGGACACCTTTAGGGAACCTACTTAATGAAACTCAGTCCCCAAATGACTCAAAGAAGTTCTCCAACTCATGGATACTGGCAGAAACCCATTCTCTGCTCAGAGTAATTTTTTCAATGAACAAATCACTCTGGGTTGCAACCACAAAGTCGCACCAGTGATAAATGTCTCTCCATGCCTACAAATAACTGTAGTTGGGACTAGTGGTGATTAATATGTGTTTTTGCTTGAGTTTCAATGATGTCTTGTTGGAATTAGCATATTCTAAACATAAATTACGACTTGAGTTTAAAGCATCAAAAAAGGTCGTCGCTAGTGGTCGCTCCTCGGCGTTTACGTTTTCTTTTCGTTTTTCTCCTTGGATTTTTCCATTTAGATCCTTCAGCAGAAGCTCATCCCATCCATATTGGACGTACGAGTTGATTCTTTCAGATAAAAAAAATAAATACCACATCAAAACCAGTCTGACAATTTCCTGCCAAAATTGTAAAAGCGGTTCTTTTTAGCAGGCAAAAGCTAACATGTCAATTATGGACAGAGACGTAATTGGGACTTGATGGAAAAGGACCATATATTGCAGAGTTTAATTGTTTTGTTTTCAATACTTACAGCTGTAAGTCGGAAAACCTTCCCCTTGTTTTCTGGGTTGGCCTTCTTTTATGCAATTTAATTCGAAGTTCCAACCCTTAAAATTCTTACCAACAATAACACTCAATTTTTGTTTGCACTCCACATATAAACATTGAGTCTAAGGCTTTAGATAACTGAAATGCTATATTAAGTGCCACAGTTGTGTCACAGCAGATGGCTGATGTGAAAGGTAGTTGATAAACCGAAGGGGTAATTAATGTAGATATTCAATCCAAAGGAAAAATTCATATATATAAATCAGGCAAGTTAAACTATGGCTGAACAGTACTGCACTCCAATACTGGATTTTTCCCTCCAACTTGTTCTCCACAGGAGAGGTTTCGTTCTTGGTTTCTGTGTTTTAAACGTTGTATTTTCTCTCGTGACGACTCTAGGAAATTTTGTACTTATCCACGCCTTAATGAAGGCCTCAACCATACCAGTCAACGTCAAGAAGATGTTCTTAAGTCTGGCTTTCTCTGATCTTGCAGTGGGATTGTTGCCACAAGCAATGGCCGCTATTATCCATGCGGTGATACTGAAGATGGTATCGAGTGGAGATAATTTAAGCCTGCATTATTACTTTTCGATTCTGCTCGCCACTGCATCTTTCCTGAATGTTATTGTCATCGCAGTTGACAGACTTCTCGCTGTTTCGCTCCGTTTGCGATATCAGGAGCTCATCACGCCCAAACGTGTTACTAAAGTACTGTTGCTCGTATGGTTATGTATCATCGCTTCTATGTACAGTTTTCTTCCAAAAGGCAATGATAAGGCAGCTGTGGCTATTTTACTAGTAGGATATGTTTTGACAACTGTAGCATATGTTCGTATTTACAAAGTTGTCAAATGTCATCAGAATCAGATATACAGTCAAAATCAGCTTCAAAACGCCCAAACAAGGAAGGCACTCAGACAAAGGAAGTCCGCCTATAATGCTTTATTTGTCTATCTTGTTTTTCTAGTTTGTTATCTTCCTTTTGTGCCTACTACAATTTTGTATTTGACAAACACTTCCAACATTTCGTTTCTCGAAGCTCAATTGGCGTCCGGATTCTTGGTTTTTCTGAATTCATCATTAAATCCTCTTGTTTATTGCTGGCGGTACCAAGAGATTCGCCAAATTTTAAAAAGGACAATAAAGCAAATATTTCACAAGAACGAGAACATGACATAAGGAAAGATCTAAAGCTCTAGATAGATAGTATTAACTGAAAGTCGAGACCTGGCCAGTAAACTTGTCAACGTTTTTACTTTCACTATAATTTATCAATGAACAAAGTTATGACGATTTTGTCATGCGATGACCAAACTGTTCTTAGCGATCGGTTTCAGGCTAACCAACACTTTACCCCAGTCTACGAGTTGTGGACATGGGGCATGTTGCGTAGACAAGGGACGAGAAGGATACTCCGCGACTCACAGATGACTGCAGGTTCGGAGTCTTTAGTAACGGACAAAAGAAAGCACTAAGAACAAAGAAATCAACAGGACAACATACCTCCAAAGATTTTAAAGCTAGCGGGCGACACGATAGCTTGTCAATATTCTGCCTATTCTGCCTCTGCATTAAGAACAGGATAGTGTTTACTAGCTGGAAAAGTGCGAGGCTTACTCCAGAACATAAGAGGGAGTCTCCCTAAAACCGGTCCACTGCCTTTCGGGTCGGAAAATCAATTTCCTTTAAACTTTGCCCATGAATTTATCTTAGTCCAAAAGTAATTTAAACCGCATTAGTTTTTGAAAATATTTCAAAATAAAATTTTTCGGGAGGAAAATCTCTTCAGCACTCGGCGGCCAAATTTTCGCAGTGACAAAGAGTGAAAATAGCCCAAATTGCCGAGTTCACCACTTCAAAGTTTTGCACTTTCAACGATTTTTTTCACTTCCTAGGACTAAATTGGTCCTTAAATGATGTAATGGACACAATTTTGGCCCTTCAAAAACAACTCGTGTCTACTAAATATTTTTTGATTTACACCCACTTTGCCGTACGCAGGAAATGACTCAAAAATTCATATTTTCATCCTAGCACTGTGCAAAATCCCCACATCTTCTAAACAAAATGTCTTTTCAGACCAACAAAGGGAATGTCCAAAAACATAGAAACATAAAAATATGTTGTGATTTTAACGATTTATCAGCGCAGCTGATCGACGAAATATTCCTATTTTCTGTTATGACTGTTTACAATACACTATGCAAGGTCTTAATGCAAAGCCCGAATAACACAATAATTCATCAAATGTATCAAGTATTTTAAACTTTTTGTGACTTTTGACATAATAGAACATCATGCAGGAAAGGAAAGCCTTTAAGCCGAACGCATTAATACTACAGGTGCACCTGTTTACAGCGCTTGATCCGATCGAATCGTCTTCGCTGTGTACACAAAACTGATATCAAATGATGGCGCCTGTCACGCATTCCTATATCTGGAATCGTTACGCCGCGAAAACACTTTTTGCTAGTCTGACTAAAACTGACAGGCAGGAAATTATCTTATCAATAGAGTATTCTATTATATTTATTGCTGTTTTCGTTGACAAGCTACAATATCAAGAATCATGCATGCATAAGTGCCCAGTGCATTAACAACAGCAACTTTTTAGTTTTCCAGGAACAGGCTCCTATCCATTCAGGTTAGAGTTTATAAAACAATTGGCCGATGATCGTCGCTATGAGCTTTCACTTTGTTTTGTTTTATGTTTGTCGTTAATGTTTTTATTTAGTATTTTTTTAAATATATTTCATTTTTCTGGTAGCCCGTGGTATTAAACCGACGAGTACCTGTTCTCAGGTCTTATCAAGCTCCCTGACTCAGGGTGGGGTTAGGAATAGCGGTGGAGTGTGCTTGCTAGCAGGAGGTCCGCTAGACTGTTCACAGTCCTCTATTTTTCCGTAAATCGTCGGTATCAAGCACATTCTCTAACAGGTGGCCTTCTTGGTTTTAAAATGTACCGGATTTAGCCTGGGGATGACTATAAAATCTACTCTTGGGGCAGCGGACCCAAGAAGGCCCGCACATCTGGACGATTTTACGGAAAGATAAGGGACAATGAACAGTCTGGTGGCCCGCAAGCAAACATCCCCCTTGCTATTATCCTAGAACAAATACTGTATCTTTGAAATTAGGTTACCCTGCATTTAAAACTGGCGTGCTGGTTTACCTCGTTTAGGGCTTTCGATTTTGACTCTATTCCTTCCGTTTCCGACTAGTAGTTTTAGCCAGGGCTAAAAGCGTCGCTCTGACTCGTTAATATACTAAAAGTTGTACCCCAGAAAAAAAGAAAATTAATAAAAATCGTATAATGCTAACCGTTGACGGCAACGAGAAATGCAATAAAAAATCAATAGGGCTTAAGAGCGAAAAAAAAGTTTGCACGTGCAGCACATTTTTTTTGTACATTTCTTTGCCATTGTTTTGCACGACTTCAAAGTACGTGAAACGTCCTAGTTGCACGTTTTATGGAGAAAAAATCGTATATGTTCCCACGTTCCATTTTTGTTTCACTGCCGCTCATTTTAACCTTGCTGGCCGCTAACATTTGTCATTTTCTCATCGCAGCTTTGAATTTTTTTTATGTTTTTTTCTTCCTCGATGAACTTCGTCTGCTTTCTTTTTTTTCTTTTTGTTTTGTTTTGTCAGTTTCGCTCTAGCTCTTTCTCTGTTATCGGTGTCAGTGTAATGGTAGTAGGGGGAAACAGTCGAACGCACGATCACGTGATTACGAAATTTTCTCGCATCTTACAGGTTACCATTTTTTTTTTCGCGCGCGCGAGAGCTTCGCTAATACTCATTCTCTATTACGGAAAGTGGTTAATTATTAATAGTGCCATATTTTCAAATTCTTGTCCCGTTATTGCCGAAATGCACATATTAAGCTAGCGATTTTCCTGAAAGGTTGTGAATTCACAGTGAGCCCGCGGAAGAAAAATGAGTAATAATAGGCAGGGTACAAACTCACCGAGGTAGAGTCGTTTTAACTTCTTCTCGCGTCTTTTCCAACAATCTTTTTCACTACTCAAGAGCACTCTACAACCATTTTAGTTATCTTTTGAAGAAGTTCAGATTTCCAGGTTCTTGTGCCAAATGAAATCCCAAGCAAATTGCTTTTGAAAGAAAAAGAGTGATTTCTGTGAGCCATCTCGCACATACATCAGAGGACGTTTGGCAGCAATTGTTTCCACAGCTTCGCTGCCATTTCTTTCTCCAGGTTCCTCATCGTCCGCTTAGTATGTATAGTCTTTTATTTTTTTTTTCAAATGATTTTGTTATAAAAATATTGCGAAAAAAATCGTTAAATTTTTACTTTTGAACCACTCGGCTTTGGTAAACATTCGTGTGCGTTCTGCGTTGCCAGCCCTCTGCCCCTCAAGGGGCACCTCTTCAGCTCAAAAATGGTATACAAAAGGTGGGTTGGACGATCAGGCTGGAGTCTCCCAGTATAACACTTTGTTGTATACCCCACCCCCTCCGATAGGGCGGAAAGGTAAGTTCGCTAATTAGACATATTGGTGTTGTTGTTGTTTTGTTTTTGCAATTCTCGTTGCCGTTGCAGGTTAGCATCACACGATTTTCTTTTTTGCTGGAGTACAACTTCAAGTATATCAACAAGAGCTGCTCTTTTAGCCCTGTCTAAATCTATATATTAGCGAGTTTGAAAGAAATCGAAAGCGCTAAACGAGGTAAACCACCATGCCACTTCACAGTCCTTAAATTCTTTACTAAGTTCTTAAATTTTCCGTAAATTCGTCGGGATCAAGCACATTCTCTAACAGGTGGCTATCTTGGTTTCAAATGTACCGGGTTTAGCCTGGGGACGATAATGATACAGATACAGTATTTGTTCTAGAATAATAGCAAGGGGGGTATTTGCTTGCAGGCCACTAGACTATTGTTAATCCCGGGAGGTACTTCCTTATAAGAGGCTATTAGGGATGTGCCGCTTGATGGGGTCGTATTTTCACGACTGGATTAACTATAATGGGGTCGCATTTTCAATAGTTACTAGAATGGGGTGGCACATTTTCGGATTTTTTGAGGTAAGACTTCTTCATATTTACGGTTAGCAAACGTACCAGAATGTTTGAACTGTAGATGAAAGGTGAAGTGTTCTTTATTCTAAAAAATGGGTCAATTCATAAAAATAGAGAGTGCCTAATTTGGGATCGCGAAAAATTACATATTTGCCCAAAAGTGGCTAAGATGGGGTCTATAATTGATTGGCCACAGAATAGACTATAATGGGGTAGGGGCTCTGAGAGGGCAGCGGCACGTACATACATACATACATACATACCCAGCAAACTCCCCCCCCCCCCCCCCCTCCCCGGGTTGTTTACGCACTATAGGTTCTTATGCATGCATGATTCTTGATTTTGTAGCTTGTCAACGAAAACAGCAATAAATATAATAGACTACTCTATTGATAAGATAATTTCCTGCCTTTCAATTTTAGTCAGACTAGCAAAAAGTGTTTGCGCGGCGTAACGATTCCAGATGTAGGAATGCGTGACAGGCGCCATCATGTGATACCAGTTTTGTGTACACAGCGAAGACGATTCGATCGGATCAAGTGCTGTAAACAGGTGCACCTGTAGTATTAATGCGTTCGGCTTAAAGGCTTTCCTTTCCTGCATGATGTTCTATTGTGTCAAAAGTCACAAAAAGTTTAAAATACTTGATACATTTGATGAATTATTGTGTTATTCGGGTTTTGCGTTAAGACCTTCCATCGTGTATTGTAAACAGTCATAACAGAAAATAGGCATATTTCGTCGATCGACTGTGGTGATAAATCGTTAAAATCACAACATATTTTTATGTTTCTATGTCTTTGGACATTCCCTTTGTTGGTCTGAAAAGACATTTTGTTTAGAAGATGTGGGGATTTTGCACAGTGCAAGGATGAAAATATGCATTTTTGAGTCATTTCCTGCGTACGGCAAAGTGGGTGTAAATCAAAAAATATTTAGTAGACACGAGTTGTTTTTGAAGGGCCAAAATTGTGTCCATTACATCATTTAAGGACCAATTTAGTCCTAGGAAGTGAAAAAAATCGTTGAAAGTGCAAAACTTTGAAGTGGTGAACTCGGCAATATGCGCTATTTTTACTCTTTGTCACTGCAAATATTTGGCCGCCGAGTGCTGAAGTGATTTTCCTCCCGAAAAATTTTATTTTGAAATATTTTCAAAAACTAATGCGGTTTCAATTACTTTTGGACTAAGATATATTCATGGGCAAAGTTTAAAGGAAATTGATTTTCCGACCCGAAACGCAGTGGACCGGTTTTAGGGAGACTCACTCATAAAAAGGACGACGAAACCAGTTGCAGTAACGTTAGAGCGATATCACTGCTAAACGTCCCAAGCAAGATCCTTGAATAAGTACTAAACAACACAATTGTCTGTCATGTCCATGAAGACAATAATCTGGTCAAAGGACAAATGACGGGCATACCAAAAGGGGACTTTGGCATATTAGGACCACTCATGGACTGCAACTCTGACTTATTTCAGTCTCAGGAAGGTCTTCATTGCAGGCCTGCGCTGCGAGACTTATTTTTAATTTGCCTAAAGACATGGTGTCTGCTTAAGTCCTACAACGGGCTTAATCGCCAACCCTCTCTTTTTATCATAAATTTGCTATTTTCATTTGTTTTCTTAAAGCTTTCCATGATAGGTTACTTGTCACAGTAATCGATTTTTTAACATTTCAAAGAAACGGGCCACAAGTTATTCAACCCGGGCATGCGTTTCTCCAGTAGTTCCGATTTTCAACACTCGCTTCATGCAAGACTCCGTCGCATGTAGAGGCTCAGTCCTATGGAACGCAGTGACCTATAATTATAGTGCCCTGGCAAATGATATTCCATGTCGTGGCCTCAGGCTAAAGCTAATTAAATCTTTAGATATCTTCAATAAATTTAACTTTTAAGATAACTTCCGCATCTACTCTTGCAGTCTTAGAAAAGATAATTTTGTATATAATACTTGACTTCCTCACATTTGTAAATATTTTGTCGACCCGTGCAACAATGCTGGGGCCAATTGTGTGAACAGTACTACTAGGAAAAATTGGGGCATATGGTGTAAGTGTTGCATAGCTTTGGGGCAGCAAAACGTTTGGCTGAACATTTCCTATCGGTATTGATTTTGTTAAAAATGATGATTGTTCGGATAAGGCAGGACAACAGTGCGCTGGGCACATGTCGTCACAGTGAATTGCACATTGCGATGGACAGATAGCAGGTGACTGTGTTGAAAAATTAGGAGGATAGCACTCTTGACAACAATGTTGTTGGCATGGCGAAATGCAGCTCACAGAGCAACTGCTTGGACATGAGCTTGGCATCGACGGAGACACCTTACAACAAAAAATGGGCACAATGGTAACTACAAATAGTTGGACATAATTCTTGTATTGATTGTGACTGTTCCATATAGTAGAAACTTGTTGAGA
>OZ037777.1:7704495-7929495 GCA_964035525.1 Porites cylindrica | reverse complement strand
GAACTACAAAGATGGCTGAGTGAAATAAATAATGACACCAGAAAAGATGCTAACCAAAGCAACAAAATGAGAACCTACCGGTTATTCAAAACAATGGACAATTACAAATGTGAAGATTACATACATCAGGTCACCAATACGCGACACAGAATAGCTCTAACAAAACTACGACTGAGCAACCACAAATTAGCCATAGAGACAGGATGTTATTCGAGACTGTTTAAGAAACCTGCAGAGAGAATTTGCGCAATTTGTAAAAAAGAAATGGAGGACGAATACCATTTTCTAAATATATGCTCTGCTTACCAGGAAAAAAGATTTTCGAAACTAGATTATTTGGAAAAAGAATATAGAATAAAAATAAGCAGAATGTCACTCAACAAAATATTTTTTTTCTAATAAACCCCCCTAGTTGAAATGCTAAAGCACAAAAACTAATAGTAAAACATATATTCGAATGCATTGAAAAAAGGAAAGGGGAAGACGGTAAAAAGTAGATACTCTAGGACTTAATTAATTAATAACTTATTCGCCATATATAGTTAGGAATTTTTTGTTTGTGATTTTTGTTATTTGGAAATAGTTGATATACTATTTATTGTATAAGACTCCAAATAAATAAAAAATTGGTGTGTTTGTATGTTTGTATGTTTGTATGCTTGTAGTCTCGCTTAGGGGTGTAAATTTTGGATTATGGTTTCACTTAGGGTGTTCTGGGCAAAACATTATTATATGTAACCATAAAGGTCTCTTTTAGGGTTGCACGTGAAGATATAATATATTTTGTCAGTTCGTTTTATTTACTCAATTCATGTAATCAAAGTTTTTTATAACATCAATTCCTAAAGAACATTGTAACAAGATGGTCTCTTTTGGAGGTTAAAAAAAGGAGGGCCCATGCCCAGGTTGGTCTCCGTTAGGGGTTTAATTCAAAATTTCTGACGGGCATCCCTTCCCCTTTCATATGGGAGTCTCCCCGGGCCTTGTACACGAATATACATTGTTTGCATTTGGAGCAGGCATTGAAACTTTACTGGAGGAAATGAAGCTTAATACAGATGTCCTTCATAAAACATTCGCTTTACAACTTGAATTGGTCTTTTTCCAAGCATACAGTTGCTTGCGCGAATATAACCATGCTGTGTTGTGTTACAGCTGTATGTCTTTGTAAAATTATCGACAAATCAGTCATGGGTTAATCTTTTGTTTTCTGTCCCGCAAGGCTTGATCCTCCACCCGATTCTTGATAGCTTTTTCCCGATTCTGTTTGATTGATTACCTGAGTGGCTTGATTGATAACGAACAGGCTTATACTGTTTGAAAGGTTGATCGACTGACAGGCAAGCTGTTAAATTTATTAACTGACTGGCTCACTTTTTGAATAGTTGATAGGTGGACTGATGGACTGACTGACATTTGTTGATGTAATTGCAATTTTTTGTTATTTTTCTACAAATTGCCCATACAATTCTCACTATCAATTTAGCAACAGATAGTCAGTATGTTAGCTAATTATATTGCAGAATTTGTGATTATAATTATTGCTCTTCAGTGCACCTTGGTTTTGACTTAGCATTTTATCTATCTTTAGAAGCATAATACCAGTGATACCATTGCATTATAGAATGTATTTGTGCTTGTAAATATTCATGTAAAAATCTCTTTCTTGCTTTATAGGAAGCAACTACTAGAATGGTAGACTGATGGAGATTTGCATTAATGATTGTGGAGTAGTGTTGGACACTAGATGGGAACAAATCAACTGGCTGGATGACATAACATACACCAAGTACAAGGCAAGTGGATAATGGAGAGGGCAGACTGGAGGGCAAACAAGACAGCTGGCTGGGCAATGGACAGGGCAAACTAGAGCTGGTTGCTGGATGACATCACCTAGTACAAGAAGTGTCAATGGAGAGGATGGATTAGACGGCAAGTGATATGAGACATCATGTGTGCCTGGTTCAAGAGTTGGGTTGTGGATTGAGGAGAGTCTTGCAACACCTGGTTTGTATTGTGTGATAATTGCGTTGACTAGAAATCTTAATTAAAATTATCTTACCATTAGTATCTATATTAATAATAACAATAATACTTATCTAATACCTGAACGCAAAAATGATTTAAAAACTTTCTGGCCCTGCCCGGGAGGCCTGAATGTGGGGTACAGCTGGCCTGGGGTTTTCCTCCTAGGAGCTAGTGGACGTACGGGGAGGTTTTTCACCCAGCTGTTGTTCCACAACCCCCATTCACTCAAGATTTTCTTAAACAAAAGAACAGAACTTTAATATTATAGAGCATAAAAAATGCACGTCAATCGTTTAATTACCCAATTGTTGTATGACTGAAATAACTTCCATATAACATGTCTGTAGGTCTGGAGTCCAATTTTTTTTACATTGAAACCTTTTCAAATTTCCAAAATCTTTGCAAATATTGATATGATCTCTGGGGTCGATAAAAATTTTTTCTGGGAAACAGTGGAAACTTGAGAAATTATATTTAAGGATTGTAAGGGGGGTTGCCAGAAAGTAGTCTGAGATGTCCAGAAATTTTGATTGGCTTTTATCAAGAAAAAAATTATTTTGGGGGATCTTCATTATTGTAGGTTAGTTGAAATTTTCAAAAATTTATGCATGTAGTCTGATGTTTTTCAGTCATGTGATAAATTGGAAGTAATTCCTTGATTGTCAAAAAAAGTAATACACATTATTTGTCCAGTGTGTGTGCCACCATTGTACAAACAGAGGCCATTGGGAAATGACAATAATTTACCAGCATTTTTACATTTGGGACTGTTTTCATTGAATAAATCACTTCTATACAAAGGATTGTAAAGTTTTGATCTTTAATTGGCAAGTCATTCCTAGACACATGTTTGTACAACCACTTATTGATAAGGTTTAAAGCTTCCATCACAAGATTCCATTGAGCAGTGGTTTTGTTTAACACAACATCTTAGTAGTAGCTTATGACTGTAGCAATAGGAGTCAAACTATCTCATAAAGCTTGGTAAAGAGGTAAATCAGTCTGACAATTAAGGGGGGAGGACACTTGTGAGGTTGCTGTTGGAAGGTTGCTGTGGTTACCTCCTTGTGCCTTCCTTGATAACTAAACATCCTTGAAATCAGTTTTCTAGGCATTAATTGCCATGCTCATCTATTAGTGATGAATTTAATAATCAACCAGTGGGTTATATCAGATGTTATGCTTATTTTCTGAAATATCTTTCTTTCCCCTGAAGATTTTAGTAGGAGGGTGTGGGTCTTTGGGGGGATTTTACAGGGAAATTACGCACTCATAGAATCATTTAGACTATTATATCCAGGAACCCAGTGCCATATTATTCATTTGAAACACGAGTGGTCACATCAAGCTGCAACTTCATAATTTTTGTCTTTTCAAACTTTGCTGAATTAACTTTGTTTCATATTATGGCTGATGATAAACAAAAGTTTCGTGCATTTCTTGAGCAAGAGGAGAATAGAACCGTAAAATAGAAAAGATTTCCAGGGAATTCTTCAAAAATTCAAGTTGCAAGGAGAAAAAAAAAGGAGCCAGATATTAGTTTCTGCTGTGAGTCAGAGAGAATTTATGTTCCTTTGTCTCTCCAAGCTCTTGTTCAAAGTATCAATGATTATTTCCAAGAAAATAGAGTAAGATTTTGTGCTTTCTGGAACCAGAGTCGTGGATAGGATAATATGTTATTGCATCATTTTATACTATTAAGGAAAGCATGTCAGGTCTTATTAATGAAGGTAGGGAAAATGACATACTGGTATTTTGGCGTGAAATAGGGTAAAGGTACCCAGGTCACATGCGAGACAATAATAATGTTATCATAATTCTACAATAATTACCTTTCTTCAATACATTAAGGTTACCACATTTGTCAGCACATCAATTAGGTTACCACATTTTTCCCGTTTGGTTTGTAAGTATTCTTTACTGCTATGGCAATTTTAATTAGAGGGTTTACACACTGCGTTTCCTCAGACGTCATTTTACGGGGTAGCAGGTAAAGGCATTGCAGAATGTGAGCTGTTTCCTCAAGTTACATGTTTAGATTCCTTTTCCACTGAAAACTGGTAACCTGGTGTTTTTAACTGCTCATTGGAATCTTGTTTAACATCACTGGGAATGCTAGGTGGGATCAGATGTTTTCATCATTAATAATTAATAATTGATCAATAATTAATCAAAAATTATTGACAGCATGTTGAAATCAACACATTGCTACCAAAATTTCACAGATTTGAAGGATAGGCATTTTCTGCCCTCCTGACAATTAAGAGCAACACTACTTTTTACTTATTCAAGTAATTTGGGGAAAAATCAGCTTCAGGTCCAGGTTTTCTCACGTTAAGACAACATAATGTTGGTAGCACTGTGTTGTTTCTGTTTTATAAGCAAGGTGAAGCAGTTAAAAACTGGAATGTCAAAATTGGATGAAATGGTTTATTCTTTTTGATGTTCTCTAGGGTAAAAATAATTTGCTTGGGCGGGACCCAAAGTAAATCCCAAATTTAGGACTGAAATGCAAAAGATTTAGTTTTTGTCAGAGTTCTTATATAATCAGGATTCAGCCCGTTGGTACCCTGGGAGTAATTCAGGGAATCATATTTAACTTTGAAATTGTTTGCTTTAAAAACTTTGTTGTTACAGTTGGGTGGGGATGTGTCTAGTTATGCTTCCCTTGGTTATAATATTTATATTATCTTCATCATCATCATCATTATTATTAGTAGTAGTATTAATTTTATCATTTATCATTAGACCATTGGCACAATTGCTTCATCCAACTGCAAACTACCAGAGGATTCTTTAGTTATTCAAGGATCCTTTAGTTATTAAAACTTTGATTCGTTTAATTTCTTTGGGATCACTGAATCTAATTATGGAACCTAGGGGAATTAATAGGATTTCTGGTAGTATTTTGTAGTCAAGTGAAGCCGTTATAAACATTAATGGTCTATTGAAATCCTGTATTATTTACATAGCAAATAGCAAGCCCATTAGCATCACAAGTAGGACTTTTAACAGGCATTAACTAGCATTAATTAAACCCTTACAAGCATAAATCATTTATTGCTAAAGACTAAGTGATTCTGTACTGGCAGTAAAAAAGGGGTCAATTTAAATATATTTGATTGGACACATACACAAACAAAAATGAGCTTTAAGGTTTAAGTTCATTATCCCATACAACATACTACAAGGCATAAGTTCTTGCTGCCTCTGCCTACCAAAAATCAAACAGGAACCAAACGGAAATAATTTAACAAAACCATAAAGTACTGAAAAACTGTTTTTCATTCAAGGTTAACTTACAATAACACAAAGTACTGGGTGTCATCTCAGTGCCATTAATAAGGTTAGATTTCATCAAAGACGTAATATTTATTTAATACTGTTTAAGGTCATCACTGGTCTGTTTTTTCATCGCCAGCTTTCATCTCGTGCAAATCTAGAAAACAAAGTAGCACCTAATTTCACAACTTATATAGTTGCAGCTTTGCAATGGTTTTACCATTCGAGAAAACGAAGAACTTTTAGAATAGCTTTCAAACATCCTAGCAACATTATTCAAGACAGCATAATTAACACTGCAGGCTATTAGTGACCATCACATTCTCTTAATTATGTTCAGATAATTATTTTATAATGCTTGCCTATATTTCTTGGTGTTACATAAGTTCCCTGCTTAAATATCATGTTGTTATTTAGTTGCTGTTTTTTTTTACTCTAGGTTTTTGCTTCTTAGCAGTAAAAAACTAGTAAAAAAATTAGGGTTATAAGTAATTTTTTCGGAATTTTACTGTAACACCAAGTAATATAGGGTTATTATGTTTTTAAAGTGCTAATGGGCTTGCATTTTTTACTTAAAATTTTAGCTTCTTATTTAATTTCAGATCTAAGGTGGCACACTCACAAGATTAGGAGCCCATCACTTGGGAAAGTTCATGTTTAATCTAGCCAACCTCGCTCCTGCTGGGCTGTGGAAGCTCTGCCTCTGAGAAGGTGTGAATTCTGATGTCCTCTGAGATATTCCAATGGAGAAATCCTGGGAAACTTTATCTGATCTTGTAATTCATGCTGGGGGCAGTTGAGCACTTGGAAGATTTGGCCGTTTGTTCTCAAGTGGGGAGGACAGTGTGGAGGAAGGTGAGAGTTTGCTTCTTATGTTCTTGGGGCTTCATTCATTTTGTCATAATACTACCCACACCTTTTTCCAAAAAAAACAGCAAGGTGCTTGTCTGCAATCAATATGTCTGGGAATGTTCCACTGCGGTAGGATGAAAAACGGGGGTGCTAACATTGTGTGACTAACGAAGTAGGTGAGTGGATGGAGGATTCGAGGACAGAGGACTGGACACTGAATCTCAGTGGTCTGGCGTGGGCGGATTTTTACAAATGACATCAAATTGAGCTGATAGTCATAAAAATCTCTCTAATGGGGGGCAACTGGTAATGGAGTTCTCTTCTAAACCTAAAAATTTCACATCTATCTCAAGCTTGCTTAGGCCTAATAATAAATAACCGTTCAAACCATCGCAGAGGATATATGCAAATCAATTATTATCTTAATCATCATTTCATTCTCATATTTGCGGCTTGAATTATCTAAAACTGATCAGAACTAAGGTTTTATTACATCAACATCTGTTGTTTTTTTGTCTGTTGTTTTTGTGTCAACTGGAAACAACAGTCAAACAAACGTGGCTGTTGATGTTAGACTAACTTCTCTTTGATATTATTTAAACCTTCGGAAAGCAAAATAACTAAACCATTTTAATTTAGGATTCAATTATTATCCTAATCATCATTTCATTCTCATATTTCCGGTTTGAATTATCTAAAACTGATCAGAACTAAGGTTTCATTACATCAACATCTTTTGTTTTTTTGTCTGTTGTTTTTGTGTCAACTGGAAGTAACAGTCAAACAAACTTGGCTGTTGATGTTAAAGACTAACTTCTCTTTGATATTACTTAAGCCTTCGGAAACATAGATAACTAAACCGTATTAATTTAGGATCAAATTATTACGATTAAATTAACTTGGTTAATCAGACTGCTGTGGAAGTCTTCTCTATTTCCTTTTTTTGAACGGGACAGAGTAGATTTCCTTGGCTTGTGTGATAAATCAAGTTAATTTGACCTTCATGCTTTAGGTTCGGTTGTAGGCATAAATTTATAAACAACGTTTTCTCATAAGCATAGATTTTAGTATCTTCCTTAAATTTTCAGCTAATTTCATTCAGCAGTGACTTCAATTGATACATTAAAATCGGCTTTCCCATAAAGGTCTGGAAGATGCTTTTTATTTATTTCTTTCTTTCTTTTTTTTAAAATTTAAACAGCGCATTTGACTAGTTCCAGTCTTTTGTTGGAAACCTGATGTTAAGTATCTATTCCGGTCACGACAGCTGAAACATCTCTAGGGAAATTGGCTCAAATTACTATTCCGGCAAATTTTCATTATTATGCGGATACTCATCGCGGCTAGCTGCATAAATTAAGACTTAAATCAAATCCAAGTTTTTCCAGCTAACATTTAATTTTACTTTATAGGATAAAAAATTTATATTTCCGCTAATTTCCGTAATGTCCTTTTCCGTTTCGAAATGCGCAAATTTGTCCGTTATTTTCATCAGAAGTAAAAGGATCCAAAATTTAACTTAAATGAAATATTTATTTACATAGTCGCTCTAGATCTAATCCCTTTGGCGAAATTTGAAGGCGAAATCTATTCGGCACTGATTCTAAATAACGGCATCCTAATTTATAATAGGGCGGGCAAATTTAGATATTAAGAAACATTAAGACCAAAATTCAATCGCGGCACATCGGCATTTTAGGATAAATGATAATAAACGGCGTTAGAATAAAATCTTATTTCACCTAAACATTAATCACTAAACATAAAAATAGGGCGAGAGAAATCCAGCATTAGTTGCTTCGCAGAGGAGAGATTATTATTGACTTGTGCTCTTTGGTGAAGTTTGTTAAATGAAGGTCAGTCAGACCAGCGCGATTCTTTGTTCAATTCTCTGCCTTCGTTTCTGACGGACACCCACTCGAAAAGTGAGTGACACTCTCTAGCACCCTCTTTTTTCTTGTCCGAGTCTCTGGATATTTTCACGATATATTGACTTTGTAGATACGCGTCTTCAACTGAAACAAATTTTATTCTTCGCTGATAATTATTTTTGGCCGGTGTGGTATTGTGACATAAATGAATGGGACCCTGAGGGTATGAGGAGCAAACTCTCACTTTCCTCTACGCTGCCCACCCCACTTGGGAACAAACGACTGAATTTTCTAAGTGTCCAACTGCCCCCAGCTTGAATGAAGGGATCAGATAAAACAGACCAGGATTTTAAAGTTGGAATATTAAATGAGGACAGAAGAATGAACACCGACTCGGAGCAGAGTGGAAGCAGCCCGGCAGGGGCGAGGAAGGCTAGATTATTATTTTTTTTATAATTTTTTTTATTGTAAATTCATGGACAACAGAGACAAGTTTTATTTCTTCAATAAAGTATTGTTATCTTCAGTACCCGTGCCGTTAACTTTGTAATCCAACTACTTGAGTGAACCAGATAAACGCCCTAAAGGCTTGGACACAGCGAAACATTGCGCACAGTAAAGACTTGTTTACACCAGCGACATAAACACAAGCACAAGTTAAGTGCGGAAGTAACAGCACAAGAATAAACACAAACACAGGAGAAAGTACGCACTGATTCTTTCTATTCTCACCAGTAATTCACGCATTTAAAGCACAAGTACAAGAAAACCAAACTTGTTCGTTTTATTCTTCTTACGCTTGCTCTTTAATTTTGTGAATTAGTGATGATCAAGAAAAGAATGAGTGTGTTCCTTCTTCCCATGTTTCTGCTTATGCTTTTGTTGTTGACGATCTCACTGAACTCAGTTGTACCGGTTTTGCTTGCGTATATGTCGCTAGTATAAACTAATCTTTGACTTACACCGTTTTCCAACCAAGCGATTGTTGCATTCAATGTTGTTGCAGATTTATTGAACAAATTGCTCTTCTTTGCACATCGCAAGCAACAATCTCAGCGCTAAAAAACGACGTAAATTTACTAGGCGCAATGCTTCAATGTGTCCCAGCCTTTACGTTTGAGAAAACCGTAAGTACTTCAACAACAAAGTACAAGTGTCGATGCGAACTTGGAAAAACAAAACACTATTAAGAGAACTTTCGCCCACGCAAATTCTTACAATTTGCTGATAAATTTTCAAGGTGTTTCGATTGAGTTTTTCGGAGACCATACCGATATTTTTCATTCATATTAAAAAGTGATTTTATCCTTAAGTGATCGCTACTGAATGATTTTGGATTTAATAGCCGTGATAAATTGTTCAATAAAAAATTTCTAAATGACTCAAATTAATCCTACGCTGTTTAATATCATAATTCACTGCTTGGAAATTTTGGTGAATTTTCTTTCATGCGATCCTGAAAACTCAGCTGTTATCCCACCACCTGTCTTAGTGCAACTTTATTCTAAATTTTGATTATTAGCGCTTCTCTGTAAATCTCTAGAACTGCTTGAGACAATTCTTTTTAAACCTCACCAAATAATCTTCATGATGTGCATAATTATGTCTGAAACTTTCATTAAGATTGATTCACTGTAACACCTTGAAATTTCAAGGCAAACGTAGCCTACAAACTGGCCAAAAATCTGCGTTAGTACAACATTCATCGTTTTGACGTTATGCTAATTTTTCTAATTTAATGCGGATCATCCATACCTCCATGACCAGTACATTTTAGTTTGAATTTTGTTGCAACTTTTGAATGTAAAACATTGACAATATTGACACTAAGGCGAATGAAAAATATCGGTATGGTCTCCGAAAAACTGTATTGAAACACCTCAAGGTCTTTCTCAAACTCGCACCAACACTCGTATTTTCAGATTAAAGCACTATCTGGTTTAAATCAAGAGAGAGAGAGAGAGAGCTAAGTTCTGCTTTTGATAAACCCTTAGTAAATCTTTGTGGTAAAAATCAGACTTATCTTTGTCAAGCAGTTTGCATTTCGACGCAAACTAAGCCACAAACAAGTGTTTTTCAGGAACGAAATCGGCCAAAAAATAATTATCTCTTATGAAATAAAATGGTGCAATCTTCCTTGAAGTGGCCCTTGGGGTCGTCACGCAGAGACAAACGCCTTGCGTGACTATCTCAAGGACAACTGCAAACAAGACTTCGATTCTGAAGCAAACTGGAAATAAAATGGATTCATAACGCACTCCTTTGTGGCGCATTTTGCGATGTAAACAAATCATTGACAAAGTTAGTCTCAAATTACACACTAAGCGTTTTCCAAGACCTTTTTCTTGATACTGTGAACTTCTTTTAGTTCCCAAGTGCTGAAAATGCCAATTCTCCTTGCTCATTCTCACAGCCCATTTATATCAGTGACGTGATTTCTCGCGTGCCAAACCAATACCCTAAATGGTCGTTTTCTTCATCTAACCACCCTTCCAGCTTCAAAACGTATTGGTTGTGACTAAAAAAAGATTCCATATTTCGAGGCGCCAAAGGCTAGTACCCACTCCCCTTGCAATTTAGGCAATTTCAGGTAGATTTGAGATTCGTCAAAAAGTTCACAGTAAATAAACCAAGAAATAAACTAGCACAGACATGCGATCCACCAAGACTATACAGTCGAGACGAGTCATTCATTCAGTTAGTAAATAAAGTCAAAGTCAATAAAGCACTAAGTTGTTCAGTCAATACGTCGATATATCAGTTAAGCAGTAAATAAGTATCAGTATGTCATGGAGTCAGCAAGTAACGAGGTAAATTGTTCAGCTAGTTCGGAAAACAAGCCCTCCTAGACTATAAAAAAAGGATTTCACATAGTCGCCATTTTGGATTTTTTCAGGGAATAACCTATGATTTTGGTCAAAAATTACAAACTTCCTCTTCGTTCGTTTTAGGAAAAAAATTGGCCTTGAAGTAGTGTTTGACGATTATCTAGTTAAAAAACAAGCCGTCCAAGACTATAAAATATTGATCTTAAGCAGTGGCCATATTAGATTTTCTCAAAGGGGTCAACCCATGATTTTGGTCAAAAAATGGAAATTTTATCTTTGTAGTTTTTTGGACAAATGGGTCTTGAAATATTGTTTAATGATCATTGAGGTAGAAACCAAGCCCTCATATACTATAAAAAATTGGATATGACAAAGTTGCCACACTGAGATTTTTTATATAGGTGTTAACCCAAGATTTTGGTCAAAACTTTTTGTTTGTTTGTTTTTTTTTTTTGGCAAAATAGGTCTTGAAATAATGTCTGATGATCATCTAGTTAAAAATCAGGCCTCAGCCAATCGAAGGTGTTAGCAATTTAACGATTAATAAGTCGTTTTATCCTGCAACAAATCATTCAGCCTGTATAAATTTTTGTCCACAGTCTGTCAGCCAGTCAGCTATGCAGTCAGTCAGTGAGTCAGCCAGTCAGTCAATTAGTCAGTCAGCTAGTCGATCAGTCAGTTAATCAGCTAGTCAGTCATTCAGCCAGTCGGTCAGTCAATCAGTCAACAAGCCAGTCATTTAGTCAGTCAGCAAGTCAGTCACTCAGTATGTCCATCAGCCAGTCAGTCAGCCAGTCAATCAGCCAGCCAGTCACTCATCAGCCAGTTGGCCAGTTAATCACTCAGCCAGTCAGTCTGTCTGTCCGTCCGGTAGTCAGTCGGTAAGTCAGTAAGCCAGCCAGTCAGCCAGTCAGTCAGTCAATGATTTTGGTCAAAAATATTGCAAATTTCCTTTTTGTTTGTTTTAGGAAAAAATAGGCCTTGAGGTAGTGTTTGACAATTATCTAGTTAGAAAACAAGTCGTCCTAGACTATAAAATGTTGATTTTAAACAGTAGCCATATTGGATTTTCTCAAAGGGGTCAACCCATGATTTTGGTCAAAAAATGGAAATTTTATCTTTGGATGTTTTTGGACAAATTGGCCTTGAAATGTTGTTTGATGATCACTGAGGTAGAAAACAAGCCCTCCTAGACTATAAAAATTTGGATATTACAAAGTTGCCAAACTGAGATTTTTTACATAGGGGTTAACCCAAGATTTTGATTTTGTTTGTTTGTTTGTTTATTTTTTGGCAAAATAAGTCTGGAAATAATGTCTGATGATCATCTAGTTAAAAATCAAGGCAATTTAACGATTAATAAGTCGTTTTTTCTTGCAACAAATCATTCAGCCTGTATAAATGTTTGTCCACAGTCTGTCAGCCAGTCAGCTATGCAGTCAGTCAGTCAGTCAGCCAGTTAGTCAACCAGTCAGTCAGTTAGTCAGTCAGCCAGCAAGTCAATCAGTCAACAAGCCAGTCAGTTAGTCAGTCAGTCAGTCAGTCAGTTAGTCAACCAGTCAGTCAGTTAGTCAGTCAGTCAGCAAGTCAATCAGTCAACAAGCCAGTCAGTTAGTCAGTCAGTCAGCAAGTCCGTCACTCAGTATGTCAATCAGTCAGTCAATCAGTCAGTCATCAGCCAGTTGACCAGTCAATCATTCAGCCAGTCAGTCTGCCTGTCAGTCCGGCAGTCAGTAAGTCAGTCAGTAAGCCAGTCAGCAAGCCAGTCAGTAAGTCAATGATTTTGGTCAAAAATTGCAAATTTCCTTTTACCCCCGGTAGTTTGTTTTAGGAAAAAATAGGCCTTGAGGTAGTGTTTGACAATTTTCTAGTTAGAAAACAAGTCGTCCTAGACCATAAAATATTGATTTTAAACAGTGGCCATATTGGATTTTCTCAAGGGGATCAACCCATGATTTTGGTCAAAAAATGGAAATTTTATATTTGTATGTATTTAGGCAAATGGGCCTTGCAATATTGTTTGATGTTCATTGAGGTAGAAAACAGGCCCTCCTAGACTATAAAAATTTGGATATTACAAAGCTGCCATACTGAGATTTTTACACAGGGGTTAACCAAAGATTTTGGTCAAAAATTGCAAATTTCCTCTTTGTTTGTTTGTTTGTTTTTTTTTGGCAAAATAAGTCTAGAAATAATGTCTGATGATCATCTGGTGAAAAATCAAACCCTCAGTCAATCAAATGTGCTAGCAATTTCATGATTAATAAGTTGTTTTTTCTTGCAACAAGTCATTCAGCCTGTATAAATTTTTGTCCACAGTCAGTCAGCCAGTCAGCTGTACAGGTAGTCAGTGAGTTAGTCAGTCAGTCAGTCAGCAAGTCAGTCAGGTAGTCAGTCCATCAGTCAGTCAGTTAGTCAGTCAGCCAGTCAGTTAGTCAGCAAATCAATGATTTTGGTCAAAAATTGCAAATTTCCTTTTTGCTTGTTTTAGGAAAAAATAGGCCTTGAGGTAGTGTTTAACGATTATCTAGTTAGAAAAGAAGTCGTCCTACACTATAAACATATTGATTTTAAACAGTGGCCATATTGTTTTTTCTCAAAGGGGTCAACCCGTGATTTTGGTCGAAAAATGGAAATTTCATCTTTGTATGTTTTTGGACAAATGAACCTTGAAATATTGTTTGACGATCATTGAGGTAGAAAACAAGCCCTCCTAGACTATAAAATTTTGGATATTACAGAGTTGCCATGCTGAGATTTTTTCATAGGGGTTAACCCAAGATTTTGTTAAAAAATTGCAAATTTCCTTTTCGTTTGCATTTTTGTGGCAAAATAAGTCTAGAAATATAGTCTGATGATCATCTAGTTAAAAATCAAGCCCTCAGCCAATCAACGGTGCTAGCAATTTATTGTTGTTTCATAAAGTGCTAAGTTCAACCATTCTTTTTGCCAACTTTTTTTGAGTTGTTGAGTTGAGGTTGCCACTTTGAGTTGCATATTGTCTTTTCATCAACAATCTAAACTTAATTCTTTGCTTTCTGTTGTAAACCTTTTCCTTAAACGTTCTAGGTACAATTGTAGTGTACATAAGGTTCTTTGAACCAGAAATTGACTTGGATGAATGGTAGTATGAAACTTGCAACAAATCATTCAGCCTGTATAAATTTTTGTCCAAAGTCAGTCAACGAGTCAGCTATGCATTCAGTCGGTCAGCAAGTCAGTCAGCCAGTTAGTCAACCAGTCAGTCAGTTAGTCAGCCAGTCAATTAGTTAGGCAGTCAGTCAGCCAGCCAGTCAGCCAGCCGGTCAGTCAGCCAGACAGTCAGTCAGCCAGTCAGTCAGTCTGTCAGCAAGTAAGTCAATCAGCAACACAGTAAGCCAGTCAGGCAGAATGTTAGTCCGTCAGGCAGCTAACAAGTCAATCAGTTAGTGATGCTAGCTGTATAAGCCACAATGTAGATCGCATGTCTGATCTAAACAACAGTCAGTTTTACATCTCTTCATCTTCCATGTGAAAATCTTGAGAACTTTGAACAAAGTTCTAACCATATTGCCAACAAAATTTAAAATTTGTTATGGTTTTCAAATTTTAAATTTTACAAAACATTATAAATGAGATTTTAGTGATCAGTCCATTTTAAAATTTTTACAAAGTTGTTGTTTCATTAAGTGCTAAGTTCAACCATTATTTTTGCTAACTTTTTTTGAGTTGTTGAGTTGAGGTTGCCACTTTGAGTTGCATATTTTCTTTTCATCAGTTGACAATCTAAACTTAATTCATTGCTTTCTGTTGTAAACCTTTTCCTTAAACTTTCTAGGTACAAAAATTGACTTGGATGAATGGTAATATGAAACTTCAATGGGTATTAATGCAAGCTTCCAGCACAATGCATGAATTATTTATCTCCACATTGGAAAAAATTAATGCTGGGTTGTTTCTCCTTTTTAAGCCAAAATTTTCCCTAGTTTTCCTTCACGTTTCCACATGTTTATTGACACAATGATTGTGAGCTTTAATCAAAGTTTTCAATAACATTGGTTCACTGACAATATGGCAGTTTTAAATTTTTGCAATGACTTTGCAAGTGCAAAAATTGGCACATGAAAATGGTGTAAAACTGCTTTTTAACTATAGCAGAACTTAGCTAATATCTATAACATAGCTGTGGCGAAACAGCTGATCAAAAGCAAACTAATACTTATCCAGGAGTAAAATCAAAAATCTATTAGGCATGATTAATTATCAAGCCAAAGGTTTTAAACGAGGTGGTTCTTTGCACAACAGGATTATAAAATGGAATTTTTACATGCATTATCATGAAATAAGATGAAGGGTGTGATAATTTCCAAAGCCAGTCAGAAAATCAATGTGAAACCGCTACATGTAACCTGTTCCATTGGTTCATTGAAACTCTCAAATTATGTTTCAAGTGGTATGAACACATAAAAAGTGTTTTGGAAGTCAATGTTTTCCTTCATTTTGTGTAGACAGTGACTTTGATTGCCTTTTGATCTTCAAATACAGACTGCTTTTCCTGAAAAAGTTAGGGTCAAGTGAAGTTTTCCAACTACACTAAGCCAGATGCTCTGAAAATAGACATTGATTCAACTCACTTTTTTTAACTTCAATTCTTTGAGGTGTTCCCAATTCTGTTCAAAATCATTGCAACGTTTCTGCATAACAGCAACTAAAGTGATTTTGCCATCAACTACATACAAGGCATCAGCTGTTGACAATTTTGCCTTGTATGTTTTACTTACAAATTTCTGCAGTTGAAAGATTGTATTAAGAAACCTTGTAGCAAAAAACCCTGCACAAGAAATCTCCACATGCCTTGTATCATGTGAATGTTGTAGTGAACTACTGGTGTGCGCAAACCAACCAACCCCTTACAGATGCACTTTATTGTTAACTCCTCTAAAGTGCATTTAAATGCATTTTTAATTTTGTGTCCTGGATAAGATTAATAATTGTCTTTTGAACAAGCAAGCCACATCTTGTTTATCTGGTTCACTCAAGAGCTGCATTACAAAGCATTTATATACAGCACTTACGGTACTTAAGATAACCTCCAAAGCTTAAAATATATGTTGAAGACTTGATCCAGTCTGTTTGTGGCATCTGATCTGGATAAGAAAAATATGAGCCTACATAAGCTATAGGTTAAACCAACTAAGTCAAGTTACAATCATTAAGATTACAAAAAAAAAATTATTCTAATTTTTCATTTCATTTATTTTCTAAGAACCATTAAAGTTAAGTGGATTGAATAATAATTATAGAGAAAATTTAAGGGCCTTCTTTCGCCAGTGACAAAACAAAAGTGCTGTTCAATAGTGTGTTTTCACATGATGTCACGAAGGTTATATTGGTGTCCCAAACCAGTCCTGTGGGAGTTAAACTCTTCTCTTATGCAAACGCTTTCTTTTTTTCCAATAAATTTGCATAGATGCTGGCCACGTGAGTAAAAACACTCTATAGTTTGGCTAAGTAGAGCAACACATCGGGCTAGCATGTTTGCAAAACTGCAAGACTTCTTGAGGCTTGTAAACATAAACAACATCTTGACAAAAGGGTGAGCAATTTTTAAAATTTTCATCTCACCCTGCCCAATCAAATTTGTTATTTCAAGGGTTGAATAAAATCTCGGAATCTAATGGGCAAGAGCAGCTTGAATTACACAATGTCTGATAAAGATTTTTCGCCAAATAAATAAGTTGGTGCCTCAAGCCTTTTTGTAACAGATTGTAGCTATGATAATAAAAATTAACAATTTATAATTATAATAACTATACTCATTGCGGTTACCCACATCACATTCAGAGACTGGTAAATTTGAGGAAGTAAAGTAATGTATGGTACATATAAAACTGTCCAATTTAACTAAGAGTCATCCCTAATCAAAGTGACAACCAATTTACTACATGATTAAGTTACATTCTACTTTGCCATGTTAGTAGTAGTACAAATGAAGGTCACAAACCAACCTATGAACTTGTGATCTCTATCCTGTGGCAATAATGTCCTTTAGTTTGCCCAGCTGCCTCCATCATTGGAGCCACTCATGAACATGCATCTGAAAATCTGTTCCACCCTGGTCAAAACAAATTACCACATTAATTTTAATATCAAAAGATTTCGCCTGAATAAGGGTTGTGGAACAACAGTGGGGTGAAATACCTAGTTCCCGTGGAACAACTTGCTTTTAGGGGATAACCAAAGCTGTTCCTCAGATCAGGGCTGTCAATAAGGGCAGGAGGTCTAGGATTTTCCCCGGCTTCTAAAGGGCATAACTAAGGGTCTTCAATAAGAGCCGGCAGCTAGCAAAATTTGCTGGCTATTCATGTAAACTTGCCACCTACTTTTCATTGGAAATTACTCCAGTTTTTTTAAAAAAAATCACGATTTAAAACAGTTACTAAAACAACCAGTGGTTCATACTGTAGCTTATTATATTGGCGAGACGAAATAAATAAATACAGGTAAATAAGAAATTATTCATTTGCTGTCACTGAATAAAAAAGCCAAAATTTAATGATGTCTGTGTTCTGTTTAAAAACTCTAATTTTTGCTCCATTTTGGCTAAGTCAGGGTTGTCGTTAAGATTTCGAGTTGCCGGGTAAATACAAGAAGTAGGCGGGGAATCAAACACCTAGGGGTTTCTTTTGGTTCTAATTTTCTTTTATTTTCCATTTAAAGTAGCCAGAGGCCACAATTATAGTAGCCGGGGGAAATCCCCACCCCTTGGCTCTTAATGACAGCCCTGTAAGTAGAGCAACACATCGGGCTACCATATTTTCTTCCGATGAGCAAGCAACATGTTGCTGAGATAAAGTCAAATTTACAATGTATGTTAGCTGAAAAGAAGGGGCGCGGGGGGGGGTTGTTGGTGGGACTGCAAGACTATAGTGTACTTCAGGCTAGTAAACTTAAACATCTAGACAAAAGGGTATGCAATTTTTTAAAAATATTCATCTCATCCTGCCTAATCAAAGTTGTTATTTCAAGGGTTGAATAAAATTTTGGAATCTAATCGGGAAGAGCAGCTTGAATTACACAATGTCTTATAATCATTTTTCACCAAATAAATAAGTTGGTGCCTCAAGCCTTTTTGTAACAGACTGTAGCTATGGTAATGAAAAATTAATAATTTATAACAATAATAATAACAACTTTACTCATTGAGGTTACCCACATCACATTCAGAGACTGGTAAATTTGAGGAAGTAGAGTAATATATGGTACACATGCAAAACTGTCCAATTTAACTAAGAGTCATCCCTAATCAAAGTGACAACCAATTTACTACATGATTAAGTTACATTCTATTTTGCCATGTTAGTATTAGTACAAATGAAGGTCACAAACCAACCTATGAACTTGTGATCTCTTTCCTGTGGCAATAATGTCCTTTAGTTTGCACAGCTGCCTCCATCATTGGAGCCACTCATGAACATGCATCTGAAGATCTGTTCCACCCTGTTCACAACAAATTGCCACATTAATTTTAATATCAAAAGATTTCGCCTGAATAAGGGTTGTGAACAACAGTGCCTGGTGAAATACCTAGTTCCTGTAGAACAACCTGCTTTTAGGGAAAAACCCCAGCTGTTCCTCAGATCAGGGCTGTCAATAAGGGCAGGAGGCCCAGGATTTTCCCCGGCTTCTAAAGGGCATAACTAAGGGTTTTCAGTAGTGTACTTCAGGCTAGTAAACTTAAACATCTTGACAAAAGGGTAAGGAATTTTTTAAAAATTTTTATCTCACCCTGCCCAATCAAAGTTGTTATTTCAAGGATTGAATAATAATAACTTTACTCATTGAGGTTACCCACATCACATTCAGAAACTGGTAAATTTGAGGAAGTAGAGTAATGTATGGTACACGTAAAACGGTCCAATTTACATGTAACTAAGAGTCATCCCTAGTCAAAATGACAACCAATTTACTACATGATTAAGTTACACTCTACTTTGCCATGCTAGTAGCAGTACAAATGAAGGTCACAAACCAACCTATGAACTTATGATCTCTATCCTGTAGCAATAATGTCCTTTAGTTTGCACAGCTGCCTCCATCATTGGAACCACTCGTGAACATGCATCTGAAGATCTGTTTGACCCTGTTCACAACAAATTGCCACATTAATTTTAATATCAAAAGATTTTGCCTGAATAAGGGTTGTGGAACAACAGTGCCCGGTGAAATACTTAATTCCTGTAGAACAACCTGCTTTTAGGGGGAAACCCCAGCTGTTCCTCAGATCAGGGCTGTCAATAAGGGCAGGAGGCCCAGGATTTTCCCGGGCTTCTAAAGGGCATTACTAAGGGTTTTCAATAAGAGCCGGCAGCTAAAGAAATTCCCTGGCTATTTCATGTGAACTCGCCACCTACTTTTCATTGGAAATTACTCCAGTTTTTTTTTTTTTTACAAATAACATGATTTAAAACAGTTACTAAAACAACCAGTGGTTCATACTGTAGCTATTGGCAAGACGAAATAAATAAACACAGGTAAATAAGAAATTATTCATCTGCTGTCACAGTATAAAAAAGGACAAAATTTAATGATGTCTGTGTTCTGTTTAAAAACTCTAATTTTCTCGATTTTGGCTAAGTAGAGCAACACATCGGGCTAGCATATTTTCTTCCGATGGGCAAGATGAAGATAAGGGCAGGAGGCCTGGGATTTGCCCCGGCTTCTAAAGAGCATAACTAAGGGTTTTCAATAAGAGCCGGCAGCCAGCTAGCCTGAATTTCATCCAATTACTTTGAGACTGTTATTACTCCCTCAGTAATGTCTGAATTGACCGGCTCTTAATGCCTTCCAGTGACGTCACTACTCCTTGACCTTTGCTTCAATTCATACAAAAAGCAAAACATGATTTTCAAGTGGCAAACCAAGAAAATATCGTTTGGAAATGTCTGCATGATACAGAATTGCTTTATTTTTTTAAATTGTAATTCATGTTTAACGTTGAAACTATCAACTGCATGCAGTACAACTCTGAACTGGTTGTACTGAATTCTACAATCAAACTCGGTCCCAATCATGCCAAGAAATAAAGACACACACGGAACACTTAGTTCAAAAACACAATGATTTGCTTTAATTGAAAAGAAGCTATTTGGTCCTTAACGAAGAAAAAAAACAAGGAAACAAGAAAGAAAAGCTAACAGAATCATTACACTTGACGGTCAAAATAGCAAGAAGGTCAAATTATAACATTGATCTCAGAAAACATCACGTAAACAAAATCACCGGCTGCCGAAACCACAAAGCGGTTCTAAATGAAAAACCTACCGACTCTCCGCAATGATTCTTCATTCGCAGTTCAATTTAGCATTTCAGTTTCGAAGACAGGGGCAGTTTTGCTGTTTAAGGTAAAGATTAAGCTTATAGAAATGTTTGAACTACATGAAAGAATGCCAGAGATGTGATCCGCTGAATATCAAGCGACAATAGTTATACATAATTAAGTGAATGTTTAGACAATCAACCAATCAAAATCCCTACCCAGTTTCCGGGTAGTGAGTGACGTCACCGGACAGCATTAACGGCCGGTCGATTCAGACGTTACTGAAGGAGTAATAATGACTTGAAGAAATCGGGATGAAATTCAGGCTATTTCACGTGTACTGGCCAACTACTTTTCATTAGAAATTACTCCAATATTTTTTTACAAATAGTTAACATGATTTAAAACAGTTACTAAAACAACCAGTGGTTCACGCTGTAGCTATTGGCAAGAAGAAATGAAATTTACCGGTAAATAAGAAATTACTTGTTTGCTGTCACTGAAATAAAAAAGCCAAAATTTAATGATGTCTGTGTTCTGTTCAAAAACTCTAATTTTTGCTCCAGAATGCTGGAAATGTATTCTAAAAGGCCTAGATTTTGAAAATTTTCTGGGAGACATGCCCCTGGAGTGCCCTAGAAACAGATGCAAGTTTTTTTCCATCTCTTCCTAATCCAAAGCTTTTGCCACCTACTTAAGACCTTATTGAAAACCCTGATAAGAAACCTGATAGCAAACGAAAGCAAAATAAAACCAAAGGGACATGTTAACTGTTCAGTTACCCAGCCTGCAAAAACAGACCTTTCTCCTTGTTCACTGCCGCTGGGGGATGTTTCATGAGGAGGAACGTTTGTCACTCAGTGACAGAAATTCCATACCCTTCACTAGATGACATAAAATCTGTCCAGAATTTGGTCATAAGCGCTGACTGGATGACGGAGTGGTCACATTCTTTTATCAAAGACTTACAGTGGAACAATAGATCGCAGTTAAGTCAGTCAGTCAGCCAGTTAGTCAACCAGTCAGTCAATTAGTCAGTCAGTCAGTCAGTTAGCCAGTCAGCCAGTCGATCAGTCAGTCAATCACACAGCCAGTCAGTCATTCAGCCAGTCGGTCAGTCAGAAAGTCAATCCGTCAACAAGCCAGTCAGTTAGTCAGTCAGTCAGCAAGTCAGTCACTCAGTATGTCAATCAGTCAGTCAGTCTGCCAGCCAGTCAGTCATCAGCCAGTTGGCCAGTCAATCATTCAGCCAGTCAGTCTGTCTGTCAGTCCGGCAGTCAGTCAGTCAGTCAGTCAGTCAATGATTTTGGTCAAAAATTGCAAATTTCCTTTTCGTTTGTTTTAGGAAAAAATAGGCCTTGAAGTAGTGTTTAACAATTATCTAGTTAGAAAACAAGTCGTCCTAGACTATAAAATATTGATTTTAAACAGTGGCCATATTGGATTTTCTCAAAGGGGTCAACCCATGATTTTGGTCAAAAAATGGAAATTTTACCATACCCTTCACTGGATGAGATAAAATCATGGTCGGACTCACCGGACACTTTGCTGCCATTTTGGAACATCTGGGCAACTGAAAAAGCTTGGGCTCATTACTGCAGAATCCCAGATGTTTGACTACATAGAAGTTGAAAGTAAGGTAGTTTTTGAGCCGCCGTCAAATCAGAGTTGTTGTCAGAGATGTTTTTGAATACTTTTATTTAAAAAAATAGTACTCATCCTTGGGTCTATTTTTTTGCGCCCCATTTGATGTGACAACATACATTTTATACAGCAATTTTTTTCCAAATTGCGGAAATCCTTCAAGGCCGTGCTCTAGAATAAACCCTGTAGTACAATTGTAACATTCACTCTTTATGGCTCAATTCAATAATGCGTCTATTCATGTCTCACTGTATGCACCGTGTGTTCTTGCAACTATATTTATACGTGTACGCAATCGTCCACTGGCTTGGCTTAAGACGTATTATGTTTGTCTAGCTATGAATCTATAGCAAACAATCAATACAAGAAGCATTAGAGTTTTGCTGGAGCTTGTTCGCAAATGAACACAACACTTCACCAAAATCGACCAAGAGAAATATAAAATTGAACAAATTTGCATTTGGAACCCAAGCACTACAGGATTTATTACAAATGTGTAAACATTGATTTGCATCATCAGTATAGAATTTCTGTTGCTGATTCCTGCAAAACGTCCCAAGCGGCGAGGAGCAAGGATAAAAGGCTGTTTTTTGCAGGCTAATTCCCTGCCAACTATAGTTTCATATACCCATCAACTTGACATTTTAGCCAGAACCCTGCCCCATGTAAATGACTTCCTAGCCTGTGTCAGCAAACATCTCCAGAACTAAATCTTTTTCTAAAATTCTGCAAGTAACCAATGAGAGTATTACTAATGAAGGTTCCCAAACTAACCTAGTTAGTATTATAACAACTTGTGATCTTTTTCCTGTGGCCATGATCCCCGTTATGTCAGCTACTCCTCTAATGTTGGAGCCACTTATAAACACCTGAAGATCTGCTACAATCCAGTTCAAGACAAATCTTTGTTCTTCTCCTCTGCCTGAAAAAGAAAAAAAAGGAATCGAAGATTGAGCAAAGTTTCATGTAATTATGTACAGGATAATTTTAGAATTCCAAAGTATTATTAAATATGGTTGAACCTCTCCACAATGGCCACCTTGGGGACAGAAGAAAGTAGCCATAATGATTGATGATTGGATCTGTTATCAAATTCTCTCCACTAATTCTTTAAGAAAATGTATGGAGATTAGTCTGGAGAATTTTTATGTTGATATTGGCGCAGAGAGGTGAGATAATTTGTCAGTGATACTACATGAACTCATGATGTACTTGTTTGCAATAGTTTGATGTAACTAGCAGTAGCCATTGGCTAGGAAGTGTGGGTGAAACCATTTTTATAATTATATAGGTGAATTTGATTGATATCAATTGTATCAATCAATCGGTAGATATCGATGACACACTATGTTTGGATTATCAATTTATCTTAATTTTACCGATTTCATCGATTAATATCCGAAGATACATCTGTTCATCCAAATGATAACTGATTTCATGCAAACAGTGAATTTCTTGACAAATGAATTGCAATTGAGAGTCGAAGTATCAAACAATTATCACTTTTTAAAAAAATCTTTAAAAAAATCTTATCTTTTCTTTAAAACCAGGCACCAGTTGTTCGAAAGGTGGATAACACTATCCACCGAATAAATTTCTATCCAATGGATTATTGGTTTCCAATGGATTATTGGTTTCCCTAATACTTATCCTCTGGATAGCGATTTATCCGGTGGATAGCGCTATCCAGCGTTTGAACAACCAGGACCAGGTTTAAAATCGTCTTCTGATGGCCAATATTGGTCAGGTTTGTGGGAGACTACTATTTGACGATTTAGATCTGCTGCCCTTTCAAAATAACATCAGTGTAGCAGTTCCGGGTGTAGATACATAACAGAGAAGCCAATGTATAAAAATTGAAATCAATACTGAATCATTAGCGTATGCAATCAAGTAACTTTTATCGATTGTTAATGGCAAACAGTGAAAATCTATCTAGGGAAATCTTTTAGCCTGAATTTCAGACATCCCTTCGAGTGAAGGGGATGTCTGAAAAAGAACAACTGAGAACTGAACATTATTACCAAAATGCTTTTGTTATTAGGTACAAAATAAAGGGTTTTAAAGAGAAACTTGTGTGTGTTGTAGTTTCCACATTTCTCATTTTAATTCATGTTTGTTGATTAGTTGTTACTCGTGGGTGTGTTTTCTTGGCTGCACTATCTAACTTATGCCAAAAAAAACAAAATTGGTGGACTTCCATTATAAATCGTTAAAATCATGAAAAATCAATAATAGTGATTTGACACAACAAAAATTATTTAAGTTATCGATTTTCACCAATTTTTATCGATTGACTGCTGCTGGGGTTAATAATAGCCTACAAGTTCTCCAGGGCGCTCTGGTGGTAGGGCGGGAAAAGAAAAGAGAGCTTGCAACTACATCTCTGGAATTTCAATATCTGCATCAAAAAAATTGATCCAAATTGCTGATTGGCGAGTATGACATTAGTTATATTGTCAATACCCTTGGTTCATGCTTTCACATGTTTTTCATTGTTTGTTTACATTCGCACTCATTTAAGCTTCGCACTGATTAAAGGAAATCTTACAGCTCAGTCGCGTTGGAGAGCTTGCTCGCAACCTAAGAAATCATAATCATAAAACAACGAAATTAAAACACAAGAAGAAAACAATGGACAATGAAAAACCAAAGAGAATTAGAACTGCCCACATAGCTTTCGTGCAGAAAACAATGGAAGGTGCAACGGGGATCTTAGTCAAGCCAATCACATGGAAGATTCAGCAAGGGAAAACCTTTTGGGATTGAAATTTACCGTGAATGAAAGCCTGGAAACTATCCAAAAACTGGCAAAACAATAATTCTGGAAAATACCAGGCCAAATCTGCAATAATGCAATTTAGCAGTTATGGTAGTTTATGAGTACAGTAATGTAGAAAGAGGCTAGGATGTCGTGTTCTTGATCTCATTGACATACAAAAATTTTTTATCAGCCCTCCTCCTCCCCATTCCTGCCTCTTCCTTGTTGTATGGTTTGTATTTTTCAGGTGGTTGATTGCCCTCACCTTCGCCAGCAATACATGTTTAATAAAAGTTTGAGTTTGTGTTTGTATTGGATTTTCAGAGTTTAATAAACAGGCTATGTGCAAAATTTCACATAGCCATTTTTCGCCATCATGTTGTTTGTATTGCCTTTTCAAATGGAGCACAGCACATATTTCATTCCGATTAAGGTTTGCCATTTTGTGGGTAGATTGAAGCATAAATATAATACTACTGGGTTGCCTCTCACTGAAGATAATTAGGAAACTGTCAATAATATTCTAAAACATAGATTTTGTAAGCCACAGTTGTTGATTTCTAACCACATGGAAGCTTTGAAATTGCTATAGTCAGTTCAGTGCATGAAACGAAGAAACTACATGTATGTGATTTGTATGACAATATTGAGATTAGTTTGAAGGCACTTGGCATTGAATCAGAGTCTTTTGGAAATTTATCAGTTCCAGTCATAATGGAGAAAATATATTCCTTCTGAGTTAAGATTAATCATCAGTCCCAAGTTTGGCAGTAAAGCAAATTGGATTTTGGATGTGAAATGCACTGAAATCTGAGTTGGAGGCAAGAAAGAAGGTGCAATGCGGTGAAAACAAGTACAGATGTAGTCCAACCAATTCTACCCCCCAACAAACAGAAGGAAACAACCAGAATTTTACAACCTGGAGACCTGATGCTACTGCAGCAGAAGCAAAGAAACAAAATACTTTAGCATAGTATACTTGGAATGCTGCGCATGTTCTGGTACTGTACAGATGTGAATTTTCTAGCTCCACACTAGGAGTGCATATTTTGTTTAATAAAGACAGCTGCCCACCTAGACTATAGCCTTTGCTATTTGTGGGCAGTGAGAAAATATAATATGTCTGAATAAACTAATAAATGAAATGAAATAAATGAATGTTGTTGAATAGATTACAATTTTAAGTTATTTAACGTAAATTTTGCAGTTTAAGTATGGTTAGAGATTAAAATAATAATATTAAATGAAAGCTTTCAAAATTCTATGAGACTTCAACATATAAACTTCTTAAACTTGAATAGAATAAATTTTGGACAGCGCTCAACTCTGAGAGGAGCAATGGTTATAATGATCAATTAGTAGTAAGATTTCAATTCATCGCTATATTGCGACAACGCTGTTTCATGTGGTCAAAGAATGGCCACACTCATCGGGCAATATTCACAAATGACCATTAAATTACAAGAACTGGCAATAAAAGCTAACTTGGGGTTGCTATGGTATTTACAAACAGTTGCTATAGTAAAAGCAAAGTTATAGTTGCTATGATATATATAAACAGTAAAAAATAGATGCTACGTGACATTCGCCAATCTTGTCACTTGCAGATAGATAACTGCGGCTTGTTTATGCGACATCAAGAATATAAATCACAAGTAACCAGCTACAAATAGAGGCTATGCATCCATTGACTACAGCAATCAAGGCATCAGTATAGCTTCTTTTCTCGTTCAGCAAAACCAGCTGGTGGCTTCAAACAACTTCATAGCAAGCGACCGAGGTAACAGTTTTTCTCCATTGTTCTTACTTTTGTAATTGAACCGAAAATCCAAATTCACGGTAATTTCGACAGATGTCACTTAAAAATTCTTTTCCTTCACATTATCTGCCAGGTTTTTTTAGCTGTCCTGCTGTGTAAAATCCTAGAATCCCGATGAGTTTTTAAAAGAATAATGTTCATTGCTGCAATGTTTTGATTTTTCATCCATGCAGTCCAGGCGAGTCCGTCCGCGTGTTGACAGTTTTGATAGACGTGTGACATGTGAATAGCGGAAGTCCCTTGTCTTTTCCGGTTTGTTCTAGTCGGGGTGATTCAACGAGTTTTTGTGGGCGTTTTTAATAAAACAATTATTCCACTCGCGCTTGTTGGATATGAGATGATTATAGCCAACTCGGCGCTACACGCCTTGTTGGCTATCTATCATCTCATATCCAACGCGCTCTCGTGGAATAATTGTTAAATATACATGACTACTGACCAGACCATTCACCACCCCCCGCCTCGACATTGTACTGATCAACAAAGCGGAGAGCAGGGTAAAAACTTATAGAAATAGCTGTGCCGTGGGATGTCAATATTGAGAACACGTACAAACATGAAGAAGGCTGACCATTATAAAGATCTGGCCAAAAAGCTCTCCATGTTGTGGCAGAAGCGGGTAACGATATTATTTCAATCATTGTTGAATCGCTGGCATGTGTAAAGAGCAGCCTTGATCAGGCTCTGAAAGACCTAAATATTGAAGATGAGTGCCGCAGCTACAGTGTATACTCTGCAAAAGACAGCTGTCTGGCCTCAGCAATATTATTATATTTTGCACAGAGTCTTTAATCTGCTAAGCTTAGAGAACTGACCATACTCTGCCAAGTGGATTTCCCTCTACAATACAGCAAACATGCACACATACTGTGAAACTTTAACATAATAATAATAATAATAATAATAATAATTAGGAACTATGATGGCACTGATTAAGAAGCTCCCAAGGAAGCATGTGTGGCTCCATTTAAAACTGATAATAAGGGATTATTTCGAAGCAGATGAAGTTTAGACAGAGCTCGATGTTGCAACCTGTGGGGTCGCCAATGTGACCAGCTTTTACACAGTGGGGACTAAATTTTCATACCTGGTCACCAACTTGGCCTCCAAGATAGGTCACTTTCTTATTTGGGAAAACGTACACTAATGATAATTTGTTTTCCTTTACAAAACTAATGGATAATTAACAGTTTTTCTAATGCTGTAACATTTTGCCCAAATGCCTTAACGGTTTGTCTAAACATTTGAATGATTTGTCTAAACACCTACACGATTTCTTCCAACACTCTAACAGATTGTTCTAATGATCTAACAGTTGGGCTGTCTAACATTTGACTTTTACTTGAAAGAGGATTGTGAAAATCACAAGTGATGAATTCGATGGAAGACTTAGGCCATCCTCTTTTTTTTCTCCGTTTAGCACCATCCGATCGACCCCAAATTTTTGGCATTTTCCAAAAAAAAGGAACGACATAGTTAAACCATTTTTCACTTGAATTATTCTTATTATTCTTTTAATCTGAAAAATGAGCATAGTAACAGCATAGAGAAAAACAGGAACAAAACCAGGAACATTTTTTACAGTACACAACTATTTTTTTTTTCAGTGCTTCTCAGTTTCACATCTTCTATTGGTTTAAAACTATAATTTGAATTCTCTTCTAACTCCTCCTCCTTGTAAAATTCAGTTTCATTTTCGGTTGCCTTGAGTAGCGGCTTAACCTTCCTTGCCCATGCAGTATGCTTGCCTTCTCCACACTGACATTGGGGGGAATAGACTGCATGACCAGCCAAGGAGCTGGGACTAGTGTTTTATGCTAGTCTGCTATCTCTCAGTTTTACCTTTCTAAAGCTGTTGTTATATACAAAGTCTGTTGCCTGCTTTTTACGCCTAGTCTGTGTTTTATACCCAGTCCGCAGTCCACGTTTTATACCGCTTTCTTATTATCCTAATCATCCTAGTCATCTTAGCCATCCAAGTTATCACTTATGACTATCTTCTTAGAAATAACTATTGCCCCATATCAGTGCTGCCAATCCTATCTAAAATTCTTGAAAACATGTAGCGAAGTCGCTATTAAAATATCTTCAAGAGAACAACAATTAGAATCAGCCTTCCATTCTGGTAATTCCACTGAAATGGCACTATCAGACTCGCTGACAAAATTTTCTTCCAAATGGACAATGATGAACTCACAGAACTAGTATTTTGTTGATTTCCATAAAGCTTTTGACATATTCGATCACAATCTATTATTGAAGAAATCATCAGTGTATGGTGCCAACCCAGATAGCGTGGCTTGGTTTCAATTGTATCTAGAAGGGTGACGGCAGTTTGTGAAACTAGGGCACAAAATTATACCATCTGAGCTGAAACCTGTCAGGAAAGGAGTACTGCGGGGATCAATCCTCGCTCCTTTTTTATTTCTCCTATTTGTGAATGATATACCTTTACATTTAAACAACTCCACCATTGATATACATGCTGACGATACCACCCTGTCCTTGAGTGCAAACTGGAACAATATCACTTCTTTAATTAAGGCTCTTGCTAATGATTTGGAGAATATTGAGAAATGGTCGACTGAAAACTGAATTGTACATCAATACCAAGAAGACCAAAGCATTACTTGTTATGGAAAAAAGGTTACAACCTACGCTTCGTGTGGAAACAGCAATCTTACAACTACACCTTAATGCCACAAATATCAACCAAATATTGCATCACAAGTTACTGGGTTTAATCATTGATAAAGATCTTAGATTTGAAGCACACATCGATGAATTATGTACAAGAAACGGTCAAAACGCCTAAAACTATTCTTATCTCAAGCAAAGCTGCAAAATTAATTAATTTTCTAACTTGCTCTTTTTTTCTCTTTAATAGTCATTTATTTACAAAACACAGGTTACAGTTACAAAATTTTAAAACTAAAAGAAAGTATATAATGATATTACAGATTGAATCAAAATTACATAAAAATGAAAAAGAATAGTACAGCAGTTATAATAATTTGCACAGTAACGTTAGACCTGTTAATTAACAGATTATTCCGGTAAGATGGACTCTTAATAGCTAATTGAAGGAAGGGGTTTTTCGAAATCATACCTCCAACTGATTTTAGCCTTAAATTTATCCAAAGATAAATCTTTAGGAGCTAACTTAGTTATGTACAAGTAATATTTAGCAAACAAAAGAGTAAAATCGAGCTTTTTGGCAATTGCCAATAAGCTTTGATTCTTTCTATCATCATTAACACCAAAGATTGGGGACTTTGAGAATGGCGCAAAGGAGGTGGCATTTTCGACGTTGAACCATTTGATTACTTTTGCAAAAAACCACTTGGTCCAGTGGCAGTTACAAAAAGTATGGATTATTGAATCATTATTTTTGTTTGCAGTAAGGACAAATCGCATTTTCTGCAATACCATATGTAAACAGTTCTCTTTTGGTGACGACAATTCTGTGTAAGAGTTTAAAGTAGAATTCTCTTAGTTTGTTATCTCTGCAAATATTTTTCACACAGGAGAAATATTTTTTCAGGTAGGAGGTCTCTTTCCCATTTCATGTTAGTGTTTATTTCATTGTGATCTTTACTAGTCAAAAGCCAGTAGTGGTTTCTATTTTTCATTTTATGTAAATCTAATGAAAGGTCCGCTGAGAGCTGGAAGGAGCTTTGAGACAAAATACTAGTTTTATCAATGTAGTATCTCCATGCGTCATTGATCAGATCCTTAGGAATCGCAGAAACAACTTGCACGTATTGTAACAAATTACCGTTCAGTTGAATTTCCTGAAAAACTCTGGGCAAGAAAGTACCTTACCATCATCTCCTAAGAGATCCCGAACAAGAAAGACATTTTTATTCAACCAACTTCTATAAAAGATTGGTTGGCTGCCAATTAAACCGGCAAAATTGCGTATTATAAGAAATTTAAAATTCTAAGAAATGAAGTAATATCCACTTATAGAAGTGAGGGAGACACATCTTATCAAGAAAATTCTTATCATAATTACAATGTAGCAGGAAGTTCAAGCCACCGAATTTATCGAGAAAATGGTTGCAGGGAATGACCTTCCATGATTTGTCGTCATACATTGGTATACTTTTTAAGAACCTGGATATCCATGCCAGTTTAAGTGATTTAGCCATAGTCTTTATGCTTGGAGCACATAGACCACCTTTGTTCTAGTCTTGGACCATAATTTTGCATTTGTTCGATTTTTCCAGATAAATTTAAAAATGCTTGAATTAACAGCTTGAACCAATTATTGTGTTAGGAAATCGAGGGCTGAAAGTGGGTGAACTACATGTTGCTGTGAGATGCCAAGAGATTTTGTTATAAGACACTTACCAAAAAGAGTGACGTTCCTAGAGTTCCATATGCCAAGAATGGTGTCAAGGTTTTGCATTTTTTCTTTAAAATTAAATTCCTTGTTTTGTTTCTCATTGTATGAAATGTAGGTTCCAAGGACTCTAAGCAGTTCTTTGGGCCACTTAAAGTTAAAAGGTTCGTCCCTGTGGTTACCAAAGCGCTGTTGGTTTTTGAAGGGTTTAGCCTAAGGCCGGATAGATTCCCAAAGGAATTAAGAACGGTGATAGCTCGATTGACCGAATTGCAATCATTGCATAAAAGAGTTGTGTCATTAGCAAACTGGATTAGTTTAAGTTCTTTTTGAAAGACTGTTATTCCTTTTATTGTTTTGTCTTGTCTAATTTTGCACGCGAAGATTTCCACCCCATACGATAAATAAATAAGGGGACAAAGGGCAGCTTTGTCTCACTTCCCTCAACAATTTAAAGAAATTTGTGCAAAAACCATCATTATGAACAGCGGGCTCTGAATTATTATACAAAGTTAAGACCCATTGTTGTATACTGTCTCCAAAATCAAAGAGTGCAAGACTTCTTTTAATGAAGCTCCATTCGATAGTATCAAAAGCTTTACAAAAATAAAGCTGTACAAGAATACCTGGAATGTTTTGTATTTTTGTTTGATTTACTACATCGTTGACCAATCTAATATTTGCCCAACATATCTACCTTTCAGAAGGCCTGTTTGGTCATGGCTTATTAAGAGATCCGAAACCTTTTCAAATCTCATAGCTATGACTTGATGCAATTTTATAGTCAACATTTAGCAACGTAATCGGACACCAATTTGCATGCTTTAGGAGGTTTGAGTCTTCTTTTGGGAGGAAACATATTACACCTCTTCGCTGCGAAATTGACATTTCGCCTTTCACATATGCCTCATTAAAACAATTTACTAAGTCCTGTCCTGGTAGATCAAAGAAACAATTATAAAACTCCCATGTAAAACCGTCCTCGCCTGGTGATTTCCCGCTACTTAAAGTCCGCAGTACTACTTTGCACTCCACCAGTGTAATTTTGATTTCTAATTCGTTTCTCTGTTGGTCTTGGAGTTTAGGAGTTTTTAGACTTTGCACAAACAAATAGAACAAGTCATTTTTGTCTAATCTGGAGTTATACAATTGCTTATAAAAGGTTTCAGTTTTCTTTAAGATTGTGTGGTTCCAGAAAATATCCATACCCCCCCCACGGAGGGTCACGGAATTTCCTAGGGGTAGGGGGGTCTAAAAGAGACAAATTTCTGAAGGGGAGGGGGGGTACATAAAGAGTTTTTCTTTCCAGAGGGTTTGAAATGCGATCGAATGAACACTTACGTATTTTTCCAATTGATTCGGGGTAGCCAAGAAAAACCAAAAGTTCTATCCGTGGAAATAGACGTAGGATTCCTTGTCATATATTTTCTATTATTATCCCGGCGCCAGATGACACGTACAGCTCCGAGGCACACGTCTGAGCACGTTCGACGTCGAGTCAAACAATTTCCCGCGAATTTCAAAGCTTCAATAACTAGATTATCGCATAGTTTTATCGTTTTCTGTGTAGTTACGAGTTTGGAAACGTTAGCAAAGTCGATACGGCGCCAGATGACACGTACAGCTCCGAGGCACACCTCTGAGCACGTTCGACGTCGAGTCAAACAATTTCCCGCGAATTTCAAAGCTTCAATAACTAGATTATCGCATAGTTTTATCGTTTTCTGTGTAGTTACGAGTTTGGAAACGTTAGCAAAGTCGACTGCAGCGAATACGACCAAAACAGACTACTAAAAAATTAGCCCCTTTTCTAATTTTCGGTCGACATTTTTTACCGCCGCGAAGTTACGCGAAACACAACAAAATACTAGATTGGGCGATCGCTTCTTGTCATCTCTGTTTATTTCTCCGTCAGTGTGTATATAACTTAAGTTTGTGTTTTCGAAAAAAACCGTACTAATGATTTGTATCTTGCCCTTTCTATCCCGGCTCCAAACTAAAAATTATGACACGATCCCACAAAGCAAGAGTCCAAGGGCTATGAGTGCTAACTCACCATAAGCCGGCTTCTCGCGGACATGACACTGGACTTGCCAGGTACGTTATTTTTACAAACAGTTGGATTGGCTCCGGGAATTCCTCTTCTACGTTCTTGCAGCGCCTTTTACGTGAACTTGCCTCTCGAAGCAATCGGACGTGAAATTAATACAGAGCTCCTTGAGGTTGAAGTTCTCGCTGCATGTTCGAAAAATGCGTTCCACAGCGCTCTTTTGCCTGTGCAAAGAAATTCCCTCTTTCGGATTGGAGACTGTTGCTGCAGTCCTGGACAACGTAGCAACAACGGCATCTTTGCCCGATGAAAATGACCAAGAAGAACTTTTCTTCCAGCTTCTGGGGATAAGATGACGTCACAGGCAACCCCGGTCGACCTCGATCCAATCCCTCCCCTTTTGCTCGGGCATTTTTAGTTTCGGTAATGGCGGACCGCCACTAAAGAAAAACACGGCTTAGAAAATCAGACTTCTAGTGAGAATTAGGATCTCAAATTTGGTATGTGTATTTATTAGCTATCAAACATTCTAAAAATCGTAAAACACAAATAATGCTTGATTTGATCACAGTAGCACTTTAAGCATAATTTTTTTGTAACCGTGAACAGCGATGAGAGACGGCGAAGATTTCATTTCGTTGTTTAGTTACCGGAATGAACTTGAAAAGTACGTTTTGCACATGAAATTAAAAAAAGTTAAAAAAAACTGTAAGGCGTGAAATTTACTATCATTTACAAACTACAGAGATAAAGCGTACAACTTTATTGAAGTATTCCTGTTGAAAGACGAACTTAAGTTTTTGAAAAATATGTTGCGTGACGGATTATGATTCCCGCTGATAAGCGAAGTCACTTCACGGCTCCACACAGGAAAACAACATTTGTTAGCAGTACTGTTCGCACATTATACTACATGTAGATAAAATTACACCTGCAAAGTACAAAAAATATCATGGAGATTAGCATCGAGTCAATTCCTGAGTTTTGCTTCGACAGCAAAAACAAGAATGATGTAATATTATAGTCATTTCGTGTTTAAAGTAATTCGATACGTTGTTTCGTCTATGCATAAATTACAAACTTCGACTAGGTTACAAAACGTTGATGATACCGTCAACTTTCAGTACTTTCTTAGATATTTTTTGAATGAAATCTTCTGTCAATTAAGCAGACGAAAGGTCAGCTGCCAGAACTATAGTGTTAATACGCTCAGTTGTTAGAGTTTGAACATTTCAAAATAGAGGAAGCGAGAGGCGCGTCTATTCATACGTCTAGAATTTTCCACGGTCATTTTTAAGAAAATTAAATCTCATAGCCTCCTCCAGCAATTTTGTACCTTACCTAGCGAATATCTCCATAAATAATGTTCCATGAAATAGCAAGTGTGGTTTGGCCAAATCGCTTACGTGAAAATTATGCCGCTTTACGTCTTCATCTGAATTGTAACTATAATCGGCTGCGGCTAAATTTTATTTCGGCACTAAGTAGACCAAAATAAATCAATGAAGTCTTTTTATTTCTGGATTTGGAATTTCCTAGGGGTAGGGGCGACCAAGTGAAAAAATCATGGAAATTCCAGGGGGTAGGGGGGAGCAACCTGAAGCCCTCTGGAACGGAAAATCCGGGGGGGTGGGGGCTCAAACTGTAAACAACCCTCCGTGGGGGGGGGGTATGGATATTTTCTGGAACTACACATTTCGTCCTCATTAGTCAAGGTTGTACCTTCTGCTCCCTCCAGCTTTTTAATTGACTTACGATTGTAGTTCGTCTTCTCTGGGTTAAAAAAGAAAGTGCTCGGCTTTTCACCTCATTCAGTTCAATTCAATTCAATTCCTGAGTATTTGCTTTGGATGGCAGCATAGCTGTCAGTGATTAAGGGTTATAAAGCCAGTTATGTTGTACCTCAGTCCAATTTGATAATCTGCTGGAAGAAATTGCTAGAAAGAGTCTTAAGGATACAGAGGAGAGCTGTATGCATTAGAACAACAGGCACGTTAACTATGTTTAATGAACTTAACTGGATTCCACTTTTTATTGGAACATATGTATAGATCTTCTATGCCTATAAGAGACTGGACAGAACGACTCCAGATTACATTAATTCTATATCAAAGACAAATTCTGAGATTCATAACAGATCCACTTATTTTTTAAATTTAAATTTTCATTCTCCTATTCTTAAGAAAAACACAGAAGGAGGCCGGACTTTTAGCATGAGGACAATTAGAAATTGAAATAAACTGTACTATTATTTTGTACTATTTATTTCCAACATCTGGGCATAACTTGATTGACACAACGATGTAATTTGATGTCATTACAAGGTCATGTTGTTAAATTATTTACTGGCAAAATCCAATTAATCCATAATATTATTTTCCAAGTTTACAATCAACTGTGCAAAGTTAATACGCGGGATATTAATGGGAAATGTCAGCGAGAAAAATGTCATAAGAATATTTGGGCCTTAAAGTCGTGTCATATTTGAATTATGGCAAACAATCTCAAATCGAAAATAGGTCTTGGATGGTTTATCAGCGTTGATTTTTGTTTATAAAGGGCCACAAGTTTATCAGTTTAGATTATAACTGTCACCCGTTTACCCTTTTTGAATAAAGGCATCACTTCACTTCACTTCACTTCACTTAGCCATCCTACTTTTTGTTATCATCCTAGTCATTATAGTCATTGCATTCATCCCAATCATCCAGTCATCCAAGTTACCACAGTTATATAAATCACACATTATTGAAAAGAACACATTGAAAAAATTTCCTAGTCGACTCAGTTATTTTAGCCTTCATATACACCGCACCGGTCCTGGTCTTTCCTTTCATTCCAGTCTTGTCACCTCAACCTCTCAACCCCATCATTGTAGTCATCCAAGTGATCCTAGTCACCCTAGTACTACCAGTCATCCCAGTCAACCTAGACATCCTAGTCACTCTAGTCATCCTAGTCATCCCTCTCACCCTACTCACCTTAGTCACCCTAGTCACCCTAGTACCTTAGTCACCCTAGTCACCCCAGTCACCATAGTACCTTAGTCACCCTGGTCACACTAGTAAACCAAGTCACCCTAGTCATCCTAGTCACCCAAGTCACCCTAGTCACCTTAGTCACCCTAGTCACACTAGTAAACCAAGTCACCCCAGTCACCCTAGTCATACAAGTCACCCTAGTCTCCTACAGTAAATCACCCCAGTCAACCTAGTCACCCTAGTCACACTAGTAAACCAAGTCATCCTAGTCACCCTGGTCACCCAAGTCACCCTAGTCACCTTAGTTACCCTAGTCACACTAGTAAACCAAGTCACCCCAGTCACCCTGGTCAACCTAGTAAAGCATGTCCCCCTTGTCACCCTAGTCATCCTAGTCATCCTAGTCACTCAAGTCACCCAAGTTACCCCAGTCAACCTAGTCACCCTAGTCACGCCAGTAACCCAAGTCATTCTAGTCGCCCTAGTCACACTAGACTCTCAAGTCATCCTAGTCACCTGTGTCACTCTAGTCACCCAAGTCACCCTAGCTACTCTAGTCGCCCAATTCACCCTAATCAGCCTAGTCACCCTAGACACTAAAGTCACCCAAGTTACCAAGCACTAGGATTTCAAATCCCATGGATAACAATTTTTCGGTTCTGTGGCAAGAGATCAAGGGAAACTATCTGTAACAATTTTTAGGTTCCTTGAAAATTCATAAGAACCCATAATGTAGAGAAACATGTTGTTAAACATACTTTAAAATTAAAGAACATCAGAGTGTACTATTTTTTACAAAAAACTTCAGTGTCTATTAAAAATAATGTCAGAAGAAGGCCAATTTAAGTGCTAAATGTGTGCCCACTTAAGTGTCAAAAACTCCAGACACCTCTTTGATCCAAAGAAGAAGAAGAAGAAAAATGTTCACTACATATCTTCTGTTTTCGTAAAGAGATTTGGGCCTTGTCATCAGTTTCAATAGTGAAATTATCACTAAAAGACCAACTTTTGGAGTCATACAGTAATTATATTTTTTTCTCGGCACTGGAAGCCATAACAACCGCTGTTGTTAACTGTAAAACATCTGCGTGCAACAATATGCAAATTGGCTGCCACCGAGGACTATTGTGTGTCAATTATTCATAGTCCCTCCAACGAATTGGTTGGGGAGACTATGAATTAACCTTTTAAAATTAAGGTGGTGGCCCACTAGGTTATTTTGTTCGGGAAGAATTAGTTTGCCAGGCCTAATCTACTGTGATCGAACATGATTGATATTTTTGGGTGTACATATAAGACTATTAACTCAATGACAAACATGTTCACACTTGGACTGTCAAATTATTTTTCTCTAAACTCACTTAGCCTTTGCCGCAAAAGTCATATGAATGTGTGCTAAAGTTAACTGATTTGTGGATTACAAGTACATTGTTTGATTTAAATTACGAATTTATCAACGAGAGCTTCGCTTTTAGCCCGGCTAAATCTATATTACATTTATCAATAATATTATTGAGAACTTCACACACTGAAAAATTTAGAACTTAATTTCTTAACTTCCAGAGTTTTTCAACAAAATACCTGATAGAATCCTTCTTGATGTGCTCATTTGTGAGTTTAAGGTTTCTAAAGCATCTTTTTTGCCCTGACATCTTCATTAATAACATTTTAAAAAAAACTTTGCTGCCATCTTGGCACTGAGACATACAGAAGGTTGCCATGGTAATATTGTAAATTAACGCTGAAATTTCGCACCAAAATTAAGGAGTAATTCATCACCCATGATATTCTCACATTTTTTTAAAACAATGAATTAATAAAGAAAGTAGCAAAATGATTACTTTCTTTATTAATAATTTAATGGTCAAATTCCACTTGTCAAAAAACTTTGGGGACTTATTAAAATGACTCTTGGGCTAGTACATGCAAGCTACAGCTAGACCAAGGGAGAAGCTGTAAAACTGACTTTCTTTGCAGCTGGCTAGACAGCAATACTAATTTCTTAATTGTTACTCTAACATTATTAAAGAGAAAAAGGGGCCACACAGGTTTCCAAACAAGATCCCCATAGTGGTGGTTCATTGGGCTGTCAACTGCCCATTCCAGTGGGTTTAATACTTTTTGTAAAATAACTAAGATAGTATGCGCGTTCTGATTGGTTAAAAACCTATGGTTTATTGTGCCGGTAAACTCATAGAAAACTTTAAGTTATTTTATAAAAGCAATAAACAGCACTTTCTATGGGTTTACCGGCATGATAACCCACTTGGGATATTGGGAGAACATGAGAAAAGCTTGTAAATCATGAGCCGAAGGCGAGTGATTTAGAAGCTTTTTGAGTGTTCTCCCAACATCCTGCGTGGGTTATCACGTAAACCCATAGAAAGTATGGTCTATTGCTTCAGAGAAGTATAGATTATGACAACACTTTTTTCTGGCTTGAGTTAGCCTGGGTAGCAGTCGTTTCCGTTTCCTTTAGGCCAAGCGGGGCAAAAGCAAAAAGATGGGCGAGGCAAAAAGGAGCAAGACTGCTACACAGGCTAGGCTTGAGTGTAAAGCTGCTATGCATAGCATACTCACCCTTTTTAAACAAGAAACAATTGACTTATTTTTAACTGGGACATTTCTACAACGCACCCCCACCCCCTTCTCCCAAACTCTCTGCCCTCCAAAATATAGCAGGACAGTATTACAGCTGTTAGTGACTAATTTGATCTTCTGGAAATTCCAAAAACTATTTTAGTTCTATGTTCATAAAACATAGCAGAGTCAATTTTGGTGTTTTAAATACTATTAAATCACAGTAAATTCCTGTTTCTAAAAACTTGCAAAACAAATTAAGTTTCAGTTTTATTTCTGTCGCACAGTGTGTTTAAAGCCCTTCTTACTACCCATGGCAGGTGAATATGTTTCTATTTGACAGGGCATTTTACAAATAGCATATTCCTTTACAGTAAGGAAAGACTTTTCACAAGCAGGGAGCGAATTTCACCATTTTAAATCATTTCTTGTGGACACCATGGCGGCCATTGTTTCTGGAGTTCCCACACAAGCTAATAACATCATCATACTGCATTATAGATAAAAATTCTGTGTAGATAATAGGGACAACTCCACAAAATAATTTTGTGTTTGTTCCAAATTTTGTCTTTTTTTGATGGAGAAAGCCCATTATAATAATTATTTCATAATTTGGCTCCATGGGCTGTCAAATAATTAACCCTATCCTAGACTGTGAGCAGTCTCTCATTTTCTTCAGATTTAGTGAGAGGAGTGCACGTGCAGCGGCAAAGCTGAGAGATGCGAGAAACAAGGGCTGCAGCCCGAGAAGAAAATAGAGAGGCTGTCCACATAACCAGAACAAAATTGGCCTCACAACACAAAATACTATTGGCTGATACATGAAGAGTTGACAACAAACTTTCAACAATTTAAACCATTGACAAGTTGATGACGGCTGAAGCACTGCAGGAAAGTTTGTCACGTTTCCCAAAAATAGAAACATTAGGTAAAGAGCGAAGAGAAGTAAGAAGGTTTCATCTCTCTGGGTGAGTGACGTGAAGCCTCTCCTCACTGACAAGGAATGCTTTAGGTCTTGCTTTAGAACTTATAACAGAAAGTTGCACAGACTGGAAGACTGATTATTTTAAAAAGCTAAAACAAAAGTAATTACCAACAGATGCACTACAGCACATCACACTATAAAATGGAACAAAGACTCGGTTACATTGAATCTCAAGAAAAAACAAAATAATCGGCGCCTAAAGAACGATCTTGAGTGACTTGCAGGGCAATTCTCTATAGTTGGCTTGGCTTTAGTTAAGCTACAATTAGGATGTGTAGAACACTATCCCATGAGAATTCAAATCCTGCAAACAAAAAAGAAGCTAGGCCTCGGGTGATCTCATTCAAAACATACCTTGTAAACCACAGGAAATGACTTATCAAATGCGAGAAACAGACCAGCTTCATGACCTCTAAATGTGAGACTAGCGGCCAAAATTAAGATTTGCTCAGTCAATTGGTTTAGAATTGACTCTATGCACTGCATATTTACCCATTAAAAAGAAAAGAAGGAAAACCTCTGTTTTTCAAGCAAACTCTAAGGTCACGTTTCATGTCCTTGGCCTGTCAACACTTCAGGTTTCACACCAAAAAATTACTAGACCGTGAAAGACCATTCTCTCTGGCTTTTACGGGGAGACTCTCTTTTTTCATAACTCTCACGTCTCGCGCCTTCAGTTATGCATGTAGTCATTTGCATGTCTCACACGTTTTGCTCAACAGACTTAGAAAAAAGAGACTGCTCATAGTCTAATTCTATCCCATCCCAAATTGTTTTGGCAGAGTCAACTTGATTAAAATGTTAATTTTTATCAACCTTCAGGCAGCAGAGGCAGCAGTTAAAGCTATTGGTTGTGGCAAAAAGGAGAAAGAGCACAAAGTTTTGTTTTAAAAAAATTATCTGAAAAAATTATCTTAAAGACATTAAAACAAAGTGGGCATTGCAATCCTTTTCAGCCATCCATCCACCTTCTGTTAATTCCTTTTGCAATGTTTTTTTATTTTTCTCGTGTTTTTCCGTGGGATGAAAAATCCGGTTTGGTTTGTTTTGCATTATTATTGCAAAGCCAGCCAATAGGATTGCATAATATCTTTATCGATTATTTCTTCTTTCAAGCTGACCAATGGGATTGTACAAAATCTTAATCGATTTTTAATCGATTTGCTTCCTCTGAAGAATGTTTCAGAACATTCCTTGCCAAATTTGTCACTTGTCAGGTTTAGCATGGCTTGTTAACCAGCGAAATCCTTCGGGATACTGGCAAGTCAAGGGAGGCGACCTAGGCCAAATTGTTTCTTTTTATTTTGGTTTTTGTCCCTTCATGATTCTTTTTTGTTTAGGTCTAGCTTTTTCTTAAGGTTTTAGTAGCGTCTGGTGGGGGGACATGATTTCAGATAAATTTTTCTAGTCGGAGTTCACCAGTTGCTGAGCAGAGCTAGAGTTCAGTTTTTTCTTTCCTTATCGAAAACACCATGACAATGCGAGGTTAAATCGCATAAATTTCAACTTGTACCCTTGACGATTGGCGGTGAAATCGTGAAAATATTGTCCTTGTTGATCAACAACTCCCTTTGACATGGGCTGGACTTCTGGATGGGACACGGATCCTGACCTTAGCGAACTTATTGAGCTATTTTGAAAAAATAGCTCATATGTCAGTGGTGTGAGCGTATGTATCTTAATATTTGTGGCTTTGTATGTTGGGATGTTTGTTGCAAGAGCCAAAAAGGTTGAAGGTACTATGAGTTGATGCTTAGGAACCAATGAAATCTTGGCATCTATTTAAACACGGCATTGGTAAAGGTCGAACAAGGGCACTTTGAGACCCCCATCTTGATGCTTCACAATTTTTTCGTCTTTTATTACGGCTACAGGTGTTTGGAAGAATTACATTAAATATCTTCATGACTCAAACGCTGTGTACAGTGATGCAGCTGTTTAAGGGTTCATATTTTAGTATGGATGCTGCTTCAAGGCATTTCTGACCTAATTCGGCTATCAGTACAATGCATGTCAGTATGAGTTCCGTTTCATCTGCTACAACTGGGTAGAGTATAAAAGATCATATATTTTCAAAGCCCTTCCAATGAAGCAATAATTGATATTTAGATATAGAGTTTAATTCAAAAGTATGCACCCTGCAAAATGTGGTTTTAGAAGTTTAAAAAGGCAGCTTATTTTTGTGAAAGCTGTACCGAGTATTGTTAATCCTGTAAACAAACTTTAAAAATATTATTCTCTTGCTTACAAAGTTCAACAGACCTTTTTCATGCTGGCAAAACAAAAAAAAGGATAATAAGTGAACAACATGATACATCCTTCCTGCATACTAAGTATTATAGTTTCTGAAACGTATTTTATTTAGTAAAGATGCGTAACTTTAGTAGAAACAGTAGCGTTAGGGAAGAAAATTGGAAGAAGCTAGTTGACACAATAATTAGATACTGTTGTATTGTGTGGAGTAACATGATACAAGTAGAAATATATTTCGGCAGTTTGATAATTTTCTTGGAAGTTAATAAATGTTAGGCTATCAACCTTGACGTTGCATGAAACATAATTTAATTGCAGATGTTGTAATAAAGGCGAGGTGATTTCTTAAAATCGCTTGAGAAAATTTTGTAGTAAAACAATTTGACTTTTTTTTTATGTACGAATTGTAAAAGGGCCAAAGACCAACATCTTCACATGCAAATTGTGTGCATGAGTTATTTTTATAATTCTGTTTACTAGATTACTGTGTGATAACTCGAATTCCCTCATGTATGAACCACGAAACGGGGCAAAGTCCAACACTTTCACGTGCCAGCTGTGTGACTGTACATCTTATGCAGATTGGCTTTTCACAATAATAATAGTAACTTGGACGTATGAAGACCTGTTTCGTTTAGTAACCAATGCCCTAAAAAAGGCTCTTGTCTTTTAAGAAGCAATAGCTTTTAAAACATGAAGAAATAAGTTGTCGGAGTTAACGACTGTCTCACAAATGTTAATAAATGTTAGGTTATCAACCTTGACGTTGCATGAAACATAATTTAATTGCAGATGTTGTAATGAAGCCGAGGTGATTTCTTAAAATCGCTTGAGAAAATTTTGTAGTAAACAATTTGCCTTTTTTTTACGAACTTTGTAACCTTGGATAGAGCAAGCAGGTGTTTTGTTTTTTTTTTTGTTCCATTAACCTAAAACTGCAATATTTATTTTTTCTTTGAAAAAGTTACCTGTGGCAACTTACTACCAAGATATGATGTATCTTTATACATATACGTGTAGTTCCTGTTCAGGTTAATAAAAGTATTATGTTCTCCACTACTTGTTTCCATGAACATTCCAATTTAAGTTACACAGGTAAACCTTGCTTTGATGCAAAATAACTTCTTTTTCTTATCCAAATTATGCTACAAAAGTAACTACATGGCGATAGATCAAAACAAGACCAACTCCATTCTTGCAACCACTGACAACAATAAATTCAGTCATAAGCATACAGGTAACCTACTCATCAATACTCATAACCTGACACATCTTTCTGATTTTCCTAATCAACCCACGTTACCAAGACGACACGAGAGTTTGGGCAAAATAAGTTTATTGAACCAAGCGGAGAAAGCTGACCGATAGCTTGACAATAAACCAAGACGCAACTAGATTAAATTAAATGAAACGAAGGGACAATATGGTTATAAACTCAACAAGAATACTGAGATATAAGGGGGGGAGAGGTGGGCAAGAGGTTACGCGTCGCCTCCGGATCTAACAAAAGATGACCGGTTAAGAATGTGCGCTCGTTTATATAAGACATTTGACACCTCCGTAACTAGTTAATTAACGATCATTAATAAATGATTACTCAATCAACCCACGTTACCAAGACGACACGAGAGTTTGGGCAAAATAAGTTTATTGAACCAAGCGGAGAAAGCTGACCGATAGCTTGACAATAAACCAAGACGCCAAAGTGCCCAAACTAGAGTGAGAATGTTGGTAGTGGGTTGAAAGAAGACTAAGGCATAAGTCGATAATAAAACTTAGTCGGAAAACATAGACTGAAGCGTTAGGGCCATAGCCTTGGCTGCCTGCTGTTTTTGTGTCTGAGATAATTCTAAATAAACAAGATAAGCGTCGCTCTTCCAGTCTCCCTGCAGTTTGATTATTTCGGATGGAATATGGCAATCAAATGCGAAAGTCGCCCCACCCCTTCGAAAACTATGAGGAGAGTAAAGGGACGGATCTAAATTGAGCGTAGACATAACCCGCGAAAGAAAAGCGCAAAATTGCTTGTCAGTAATTGGTACTAAACCCGACCTGGAGGAAACTGAAAAAAGGGGGGCAGACACGGGGCCCGGGTTGAGCGCGAAATGGCGTCGCAAAGCCGAAATCGGACAAAGGCGAGAGCCAGGAATCACGGGAATTGGCAAAATAAGAGAGCGTTGCTGACACTGAATGGTCTTCGTGGCTGAAACATGGATATTTGCGCCCGAAGACGTGAAAACCAAATCTGCCCGCGTGATAACCTTGGGGGAGATTTGCCTCGGATTATCGAGTACTAGATTGGATTTACGCAAAAAGGTGAAGAAAGCAACTAAAAACAGAGCCCACATAGCCGCATGTAGCGGTAAAGAAAAATTGAAAAGATCAAACGCGGCATGCAAAATTGAAGGTGTCATGGCCGATTTACGAGAAACGGCCGCACCCAGAAAACGCTTGGCGCCTCGTAATAAAAGCTGAAAGCGGTAATCGGAACTCCAAGTGAGTTCAGACCCGGCAAGTTGATGAGCGTGTTTAAGACTACTAATATGGTTAAGCACGGTACCGTAAGCCCGTTTCTGCGCGACTAAATATGCTACATACAAGCTAATCGATTTAACACTAATAGGAAAGGACTGAAGAGCCCTCAGGTCACAAAAAGTCCGATAACTACGAATATGAGCAGCTATATTCTTCTGTGTCGATGTTGCGTGTGCACAGGAGATGAGACGTGAGACGAAAGACTGCAATGTGACGATAGAAACATCTGACCGGGAATGCTGACCTGATCCCGGAGGGAGGTCTACAAGAGAAAAACAAAACTAAATAAAAAGAGTGTCACGCAACATCGAAAGAAAAACAAGCAGAGTCAACATCTTGAAAATAGAAAACTTGATTAAAGTCACTACAAAAGCGATAAAAGCTGTCGCGAGCTGAAGGATCGGAGTGCCAGCGACTAAGACAATCAGCAAACTGATTGTGTTTGCCCGGAACATGGAGCGCGCGGACTTCAAAGTCAAAGAGAGCAGAGGTGAACCATAACTGGCGTAGGCAGCGCTGCATAAAAAGGATCTTTTGATGCATTGGATGAGATGACCGTAACAGCCGCGGAGTTATCACATGCCACGATGAATTTTCGACCTTGTAACTGAGGAGCCCAGTGTTTTAGAGCGACAACGATAGTGAACAGTTCCAGAGCATTAATGTGAAGAGATTGGAGAGAAATGCAATCAGGAAAAACAAAACTGATACACTGTGTTTGGCAAGTGGCACCACCCCCTTGAAGACAAGCATCGGTGGAGAAATTCAGGCCCTCGAAATCCCACAGTGAAGGTTTGATAAGTGAAATGCGGTGATAGCGTGGAAGGAATTCAAACCACCATTGGATGTCCAAGAGCATAGTGGCGGAAATGGGGTACCGATGACTAGCAGCGTGATGTTTGCATTCGCGAAGACATTGTAGAAGTCTGGCCATGAAGATTCTCCCAGGCTTGACGCATGCCGTAACAAAAGAGAGCTTTCCCAGGAGCGATTGAAGTTGTCTCTTAGTAAAAGATGAAGATTGTTTCCAGATGATAAGCTCAGCTCGTAAATCCTCCAGACGTGAGGCTGGTACCTCTAGAGTGAAGGCTTCAGTATCGACGGAAATGCCAAGACAAATCATTGAAGTGGAAGGTGGCGTGTCCTTTTCCGGAGAAGAATCCAAGCCAAGTTGCTGGAATAATTGTCCAAGCTGTGAAAAAGCCTGAGGAGCAAGAGACGGATATTCGGCTCCGTAAAAGTCATCCAAATAGACATCCGCCGAAAATCCCTGCCCGTTAAAGATGTGAACGACGGCTTTGGTTGTGCGCTGACAAATCAGTGCCGACGATCGTAAGCCAAAGGGACAACGAGTATCAAAGTAGAACTGTCCTTGGTAACAAAACCCGAGCAGACTATAGTCCTTAGGATCAACAGGAAACTGTCTATAAGCGCGACGTAAGTCTTTCTTAAACACGAGACAGTTACGGCCTTTAGCGAGAATAAAGTCAACAAGCCGATCTATTCCAGGTAAACGCAACTTAAACTGTTCGCCTAAATATGTATCGGGCGGAATACCGTCATTCACTGAAGATCCTCGGGGAAAACTAAGATCCATAACCACTCTGCGAGTCGAAGAGCCACGTTTAGGGACCGTTTGAAGCGGAGAACACACAAAGGCGTCTGCGAAGGGAGGATTAGGGAAAGGACCAGCGATGGCATTGTAAGACAGCTCGGTATCCAGATAGGTTTGCACGTGAGAGTGAAAGTTTGAAGCGGACGGATGATTATGAGATGATGAGACAGGACGTGTAGCGGCAGTGTAGTTGATGGGCCAACCGTATGAAAGAAAATCAACCACAATGTTATCATGATAATCAGCAAGCGAGGTTCTCCACGTTGCCAGCAAAAGCGAAGATGGAACTAAAACCTTAGCGCCGAAAGCATTTGGTTGAGGATAACGCGAGGCACGTAAATAACGTACCACAGCTGCGGTGTTGAAAGATTCGTGTCCGTGTCCGTTCCGGGTCGAAGAGGTTAATGTGTTGGGAACTTGTAAAGCTGATTGTCACTGTGCCGGAATTGGTGTGCGGCGTTTCGGACAGTGTAACATCGGATGATCCGCTTTGCAGACCCGACAACGATGGTGTTCGCTATAGGCTGCACTGTCCTGTTTGTCGCAATCACAAGTACCAGTGTAATTCCACGCTCTACATGCCTTTAGACCGGGTTTGCCTGCCTGCTGATTTGAAGGTGTGCTATTGCCAGAATGCCAAGAATTCGGTTGCGAAACTTGCGCGATCTCGTGTTGCGAGGAGGAAGAGCGAAGATCCGAATGGCGAAAAAAGGTCGTGGCCTGATCATTGATAGCCTTGGAATCTTGCCATTCCAAACGGCGCTGCTCCACTTGTTTCGCAACGAACTTATGAAAAGCCCGCACGCTGGACCAGGAGTAACTGATGGATTTAATCATGAGTAATTCGAGGTGGACCAGGAACGCCTCCTTCAGCTGCGACTCATACGTTTTTATCATGACTAAAAAGCCGGCTACAAACTCTGCAAGATTTAACTTTTCATACTCGCCTTGAACACTGGGCACGAAGTCGTGAGGCCAGTCGATGGGTCTTTTAGTGCGTCGTTGGGAGGTTGGCTCTGTAACATCGTCGGCGAAACCGCCGCGCGTGTTTTCTTGGGGGCGTTCCCGAGAGCTCAGAGTAAGAACTTGCAACTCCAGTTCGAGCTTGTCTTTCTGTAGCTGGACAAGTTGAATTTGTTGCTCAAAAGTGAGCGTGTTTCCTGAATCCACTGAAGAGGTTGCCGGCGGCGAAGGGTCAGGAACCGTGGGTGATTTGGATTTGAAGGACTTCTGCTTTCGCTGCTTTGTTTTCGGTATGTTGTCGGCATCGTCCTCTACTTCTAGAGCCTCTGAAAACAACGAGTGTGAGGGAAGATCGTAGAGGAAATCCGGATCGTACGCGGGTTTGGGAGCGCGCTTTGGACGTGCGCCGGCTGAGAGTGACATTACGAAAGGAGCTTGGAGCGACGAACGTGAAGACAAGAGGTTACGCGTCGCCTCCGGATCTAACAAAAGATGACCGGTTAAGAATGTGCGCTCGTTTATATAAGACATTTGACACCTCCGTAACTAGTTAATTAACGATCATTAATAAATGATTACTCAATTTTTCCAAATTCAGATATAACGCCATTATGCTTCCATAGACCAACGCATCCCACGGGAACGACTTTAGCTGTCTTGTGTGCTTTATCTTTAACATTATTTTCAGGAAATACAGAGGTGTACTGGCAAACAGGTATGGAATAATGGTTTGGGTATTGAATTTTAATTACCATAACATTTTGTGAACTTAGCTTTAAATTTCGTCAATTAGCAGTCTTGCTTGTGTAAACAGCGAGACTCATAATCTGCAAGCTGTTTTTTTTCTTCGTATTTAGGACACAAAAGGGCAGTCATGGTCCCAGGCATTCCTAGTGGAGACCGTGGAAACTGGGAATGAGAACCGTTGCGTGACTGAAGCCACTAATGTTTTGCGAAGAAAGCTTATAAAAGATAAATGTGATTTAGAGCTTTTCTGGAACAGGTAGGTCCACGAATTCTATCACTTGAAACCTTTGATTACTTTGAAACAAGTGAATACTTCAGTGGTCAAAGAAAAAATAAAAACGAAGAAGAATCTTAATTAGCAAAACTTTGATGGTGAGGCAAAGTAAACTTTCACTGTATGCTAATGATCTTGTGATGAGCATGCAGTTCATTTTTGGCGACGATTGAAATTCATCAAGTTTTTGTGTCTGGCAATGATGTAATTTCTCTTGAATCGAGGCCCTTGAATTATCATGTAATTATACACCCGTATAGCCTGCGATTGCAGATGTATTTTTGGTCGTCGCTAACACGAATACTAATAAAATCAATTCAGAAACAAATCAACAAATATGATATAAAAAGTCAATATCCTGAAGAAACTCAACCGCCTATAAAGTTAAAAGGGAAAAACTTTAGCGAGTAAATCGTGTAAAATTAATTGCCTCCTTATTTCTTATCTAAACTGTAATCTCCGAGCAAGTGAGACTTAAACGCCGCTTTTAAGAGCGTTCCTGTTATTGTTCATTTGAGAAGCTAATCAAACACTCCAGAAAAAGGAAAGGGAAAACAAGAAGAGAAATGGAGCCAAACTGCATCCTGCACTTGTTTGCGGGATCCTTACTGGAGATGTGACAGTCACCTATTCGTCAATTTTTCTTTAAATCTAAATTGAACACCTTTCTTTTTAAGCGAGACTTTTTTGAAGCATTGTAAAGCGCTTAGCACTGAAAAGTGTAGGCGCTATATAAATATTATTATTATTATTATTATTATTATAGTGTAGCAACAATCCCAGAATCTTTGCAAAAGTAGACTCTGTGCAGTTTCCTTCTTTTTCCAAAGTGCGGAGTAGCCAGACACCTCAAAGTAGGTCTTCAAAACTTTCGCTTCACCTCACTTTTCAATCAACATCTTGGTGTCTTGGTGTCTACTCCTGAGCCACATCTTTACCCAAAATTTCCTTAAGTTCTCTCACCCACCCCATCCCCAGGCTTGATATACAGTGAAACCTGTATTTCACGGACCCCAGATTAGTATACGGGGATGATTAAAAGCCCGGAAAAGGGCTCTCTTGGAATTACCTGATGATTTTAAACCTAAGCTCAAGTTAAGCAAAGTTAAGCATACCTCACAAGACCAGTGCCTTGATTTTCACGACTTCTGCCATGCCACATCCGTGAATTCTTTATGCCAAAAACGAGGCAAAGCGTTGACGAATAAGTTAAAGAAACAATGGAGGTCAAATCAGAGTTCCTGGAGTCTAATTATGTTACTTTGTGTCCAATTTAAAAACACACGCGTTCTGAGTGTCCTCTTCGTCGCCATATTGGTTTTTTTTAGGACCCAGTCTCATTTGGCGCGTGAGGCTCACGCGCGAACTTTCGCAATACTTGTTTCGCCTTTCTCGAGTACACTCGACTCGGGCGTAAACGCGCTCTAGTTGATTTGTATTGTAGTCTTCTGCAAAGCCCGAGCTTCGAGGGCCTCAGAAAAATATATATTCTTACGATTTATTGGTGAGAATCAGATAAATAGTAAATCTTAATTACGTCTAACAGTGACGAGTATTTCAACTGGCATAGGGGTGGAAATTGCTCCCCCCGCTTTTTAGGTGCTTTTGTTTCTCCACTAAAATACGCCATTTTTCACACTAAAATGCTCGATCTTTCCCAAAAAAGATACTAAAATGCTTCGATAATGCTCATAATCGGAGGCTTTTTCATCAATTTTAAACGCCAACGCGAACAAAAACAAGTGAATAGTCTTTTCTACCGCAAAAAAAAAGTTCCTCTACAAGACTGTATAGGTGAAACATAATTCTCCAGAAAAAAATGCCATCAAAATGGTCGAATAATGCTGCTTTTGCCTCACTAAAAACTCACGAAAAAATTAATGCTAGCATAATGTCCAAAAGCCTATACATGAGTAACTATATTCTGAGCTTGTGAGCGCAAAATATGTTCATCGCATGTGTAGGAATCGAACTGTGACTAAAGTAAGGTACTCACTACGAGCGAGCGTACATTTAACGATAAGTAAAAATATCAAATTATTTCTCTTAGAACATTTAAATCATACTAGGAGCGCCATCGCGCCATACCCGTGGGGGTACTCAAAGAAGTTTTATACGGGGAGGCTACACCCCGAGCTCCAACCCTTAACCCTTTTATATACCATTTTTGACGTACAGGAGGCCCCTTACGTATACCTTCTATTGACCAACTGTACCCCTTTCACATACCTAGTAAAGAACGTTGCATCCCTTCAACTGCTGTAAATGCACTATCTTAAATAGGTCACAAAACCAGAAAGTTTTTCACTGCCATAAAAATATTCATCTTTTAGCCATTGGGCCTAGTATCGACAGAAATGGCGGATTTCCCTACCCTTTCATACAATTCAACCAGTGAGGTCCCACCCTTTCATATACCTGAAGCCTGTATAAAGTACCCCTTCTCCCTTCTCTTCAGCTGGAACCCGAATTCCCTTCTTTTAAGTAACTGAGCCCTTTGGAATAATCGCGAAAAAAGTGAAAGGATGTGAAGTGAATTTTTCAGCGACATTTTCATGGACGTCGCCGTTGTCGGGTCGTAAGGTCTCTAACGCGCATCCTCGATTTCTTCCTTCGCCCTAAAAAGAACCGGCGCCGGCTATGGAAGAGTTAATATTAATAGTTTCCTCAAAGAAAATATAAAATCGAGTAATACTAGAGACAAGGTGAAAACAACGAGAACGGTAAAAAAAACAACAACAACAGATCTAATTAGCAAAAAACAAACTTTGCACGTGCAGCACACTTTTTTTCTAATTAGCAAAAAAACTTTGCACGTGCAGCACAGTTGTTTCTAATTAACCGAGAAAACAACTTTGCACGTGCAGCACACTCTCACCGCCGCTATATAATTTTCATGTTTTCCTTCCAACGAAATTGGTCTCCGTTGTTATTTATTTCTCGCTCTAGCTCTTTCCCTGTTATCCAAGTTAATGTAGACTAGTGGAAAGAAAGACTTGTTTTTTTTTTTTCTCTCTAAAAGTCCGGGCGGCCAAATGAAATACCGCCGAAACGAGCGGGGTGCTTGAAGTGTAGAAATTTCACCTCAGCTACAACAAACTCCCCCCCTCCCCCCGACTAGCTGACTCCTGACTTCCCTCCCCCTCCCCCAGAGTCTGTACGGTCAGCGTTCGGTCGTACGCTGACGTCATGACCAAATTTTCTTAGGTATGGGGCTCCGCTCGCGGGCGAAGTAACCGTTTAGGAGAAACTTCCTTGACAATGACTCTGAACGTGAGGAATGTGAATGTGATTCCAATTATGGTACTTTATTGATAATTACCGTCAAAGACGATTTTATCAGTTCTCAATAAAGAACCAAAATACAAGGTGGAAAAGCTCAACTACAGGAAGTTGGAAGTTGTGTAGCCAAGGATCAAAAATAAACCATCCTGAATCAGTCCACACAAAGTTTTACAGTCGAGATTGATTAGTACAGTCTATCATTTATTAGTGAAGAATAATAAGGGGGAGGGGAGGGGCGCTTGAGAGGGCGGGGCTTATTAACTTTCTTCCCCAGAAATGGGGGAGCTTATTGGAGAGAAGGCGCTTATTTGAGAGGGGGTGGCTTAATAGAGGATTTACGGTAATTTCGCGTTTTTATGAGACGGTAATATTTCGCAGGGTTTTATTTTTACGATTTCAATAGGGAAATATTAGTCTGAGATCATGTCCTGTCCCTACTGTCCCTCTATGTCTCTCACGGGAAGAGTTTTTTCCCCTCTCGCCTCGCCCGCTCTTAAAAAAGAAAAAAAAAAACACGTGATAGCGATGCGACAGTGATGGTAGGTTATTTAACACTTTATTTAGGCCAGGGGGCTTTCTCGGTTTTCAAAACATATAGGGTTTAGATTGGGCATGAAAAGTAGCCTTTCTAGTCTATAAAATCATCGATTTAAGAAAGTTGCAAAGTTTGCATTTTTTCAAAGGTTTTTGGTGAAAAATTTGTCATTTTTTCTTCTTTTCGTTTTTGGTGAAATAGGGCCAGAAAAGGTCTTTGTGGGCGTTGTAAATAGAAAACTAGCCTGTCAACACTATAAAAACATCGGTTTAAGAAAGTCGCAAAATTTGCATTTTCCCAAAGGGGGTAGGCCATCGTTTTGGTCAAAAATTTGAAATTTTTTCTTCTTCTTCTTTTTTGGCAAAATAAGCCGAGAAAAGGTGTTTGGCGACGTTTTAGAAAGAAGACTAGCCGTTCTAGCCTATAAAAACGTCGATTTAAAAAAGTCGCAAAATTTGCATTTTTCCAAAAGGGTTAGGCAATGGTTTTGGTCAAAAATTTGAAATTTTTTCTTCTTTTCGTTTTTAGCAAAAAAAAGGCAAGTAAAGATAATTGGTGACGTTTTAGACTGAGAACTAGCCTTTCTAATCTATAAAAACACCGATTCAAGAAAGTCGCAAAATCTGCGTTTTTCCAAAGGGAAAAAATTTGTCATTTTTTCTTCTTTTCCATTTTTGGCGAAATAGGGCCAGAAAAGGTGTTTGGGGACGATGTAAATAGAAAACTAGCCTCTAAGGACTATAAAAACATCGGTTTAAGAAATTCGCAAAATTTGCATTCTCCCAAAGGGGCTAGGCCATGGTTTTAGTCAAAAATTTGAAAGTCTTTCTTCTCTTCGTTTTAGGCAAAATGGGCCGGAAAAAAAGGTGTTTGGTGACGTTTTAGATTGAAAACGGGCCTTTCTAGTCTATAAAAACATCGATTTAAGAAAGTCGCAAAATTTGCATTTTTCCGAAAGGGTTAGGCCGTGGTTTTGGTCAAAAATTTGTCATTTTTTCTTCTTTTCGTTTTAGTAAAAAAAGGGCAAGTAAAGGTATTTGGTGACATTTTAGAAAGAAAACTAGCCGTTCTAGCCTATAAAAACATCGATTTAAAAAAGTCGCAAAATTTGCATTTTTCCAAAGGGAAAATTTTTTTCATTTTTTCTTCTTTTCGTTTTTGGCGAAATAGGGCCAGAAAAGGTGCTAAGGACTATAAAAACATCGGTTTAAGAAAGTTGCAAAATTTGCACTCTCCCAAAGGGGCTAGGCCATGGTTTTGGTCCAAAATTTGAAATTTTTTCTTCTTTTCGTTTTTGGCAAAATATGCCGAGAAAAGGTGTTTGGTTACGTTTTAGATTGAAAACTAGCCTTTCTAGTCTATAGAAACATCGATTTAAGAAAGTCGCAAAATTTGCATTTTTCCAAAAGGGTTAGGCCATAGCCTTTGTTTGGTCAAAATTTGAATTTTTTTCTTCTTTTCGTTTTTATCAAAAAGGGCAAGTAAAGGTGTTTTGTCACTTTTTCGATTGAAAACTAGCCTTTCTAGTCCATAAAAATATCGATTTAAGAAAGTCGCAAAATTTGCATTTTTCCAAAGAAGTTAGTCCATGGTTTTGGTAAAAAATTTGTCATTTTTTCTTCTTTTCCATTTTTGGTGAAATAGGGCCAGAAAAGGTTTTGTGGACGTTGTGAATAGAGAACTAGCCTCTCAAGACTATAAAAACATCGGTTTAAGAAAGTCGCAAAATTTGCATTCTCCCAAAGGGCCATGGTTTTGGTCAAATATTTAAAATTTTTTCTTCTTTTCGTTTTTGGCAATATAGGCCGAGAAAAGGTGTTTGGTGACGTTTAAAATGAAAAGTAGCCTTTCTAGTGTATGAAAACACCGATTTAAGAAAGTCGCACGATTTGCATTTTTCCAAAGGGGTTAGTCCATGTTTTGGTAAAAAATTTGTCATTTTTTCTTCCTTTCGTTTTTGGCGAAATAGGGCCAGAAAAGGTGTTTGGTTACGTTTTAGATTAAAAAGTAGCCATTCTAGGCTATAAAAACATCGATTTTAGAAAGTCGCAAAATTTGAATGTTTTCAAAGGGGTCAGTCCATAGTTTTGGTCAAAAATTAGAAATTTTTTCTCTTATGCGATTTTGACAAAATAGGCCGGGAAAAGGTGTTTGGTGCTGTTTTAGATTAAACGCTAGACTTTTCAGTCTTTAAAAACCATCGATTCAAGAAGGTCGCAGAATTTACATTTTTTCAAAGGGGTCAGTCCGGGGTTTTGGTCACAAATTTGAAATTTTTCCTTTTCTTTGTTGTTACCAAAATAGGCCGGGAAATGGTGTTTAGTGACTGTTTCAAGGGATTTATCGCATAAACAAGAAAGCTCTTAGTAGCGTTGAGTCTCGCTTGCTTAGAGCCCATGGGGCTCGGAGACAAGTTTTGTTGTCAAAGGCGCTGGTGCTGTTATGCTACTTTTTCGTTTTGAATACAAAACGAGTGTTATATGTCATAGTGTTAACACTCAAAACGTAAAAATTGCAAGGAGAGAAAGGCCGCACATCTTAGCTTCACACCGGTTTGAAACCTTTGAGAACCTTTTACATCTTGATATGTCTCCAGTGATGAGAACTCTTTCAGAGATTTGACACTCAAAAAATTGAACGATGATTTTTGTCACTATAAATATATATGTTTTCTGCGGGAAAAGCGAGCGAGAGAGCTGGGCCAAACTACCGGAACCGGAAATGAGAAGCGAAGGACTTTGAGAAAGTCTAATGACCGGTTTACTTTTATCACTGATCTGATCGGAGACTGTTTGTGACCCAGTAAACTCTGTGCGCCACCAAAAACGGTCTCTGTTGAAGGGTGTGGCCATGCGGGACTGAAGTAGTTTCCGCCAAACAATTCTGTCATTTTCAGATGCAGCACTTGCTACATCAATTTTTATGTATTATACTATATATTTTTTTATATTTTCTCCTTCTTTTAACTTTTTGGCCATCATGAGTTAGCCTGGGCTTATATCAGTTACTGTTTTGTTTAGTTTATTCATTTTAAATTTTTATTCGTATCAAATTTCCAACAGTACCGCTTTTTAACTATATTTATGTATTTGTAACGACTTTCCGTTTCTTCAATAAATCCCTCGAAGAGGAACGGCTTAACCGTTCGAAACATCGGGAATACTCAAGCCGCTTTGTTCTTTCCTGTTTTGATATTACAGTTACTTAACTAATAAGCGACTTCCCCGAAGACGGAGTTTTCTTCGGAGTATTTTACACAAACCTTGCCTTGTTACATCTTCCAATTTTATTATTACCATTTATTGTTTTGTTGCAAAATAAACCTACTACACTTGCTGAAAACAGGGAAAATCTAATAAGTGCCCGCCCTGAATAAGCGCCCACCCTCAAGGTCCAAAAATTTAATAAGCGCTCAGGGCGGTTAATTGAATAAATACGATATTGAAATTCATACTAAAGAGCCTGTAAAAAATTCGCGTTGAGTTCAATGGATAATCAATAATTTTTTTATTGCTGAAAACAATCAATCACAGGTAAACAAGAAAAGGACAAAGATCTACTATGTGGATCTGCTACTTGTAAATCATCATCTATTTACTTATTCATTTGTTTATTGTTCATTAAAAGGGTACGAAACGAAACAAAGAGGAAAATCGTAAGTGAGAAGTAAGTGTTAATAGAGACCTTTAGCATCAGGTTTTTCATGAAAAACCGCAAACCGCAAACTGCAAAATGTCACGTGACCATGTTGCCCTAGGGGAGGGGTAGGTGGACAGTTTCCCAGAAAAGTATAATTATCTGACTTGCACATAAATTACTAGGAATTAATTTCATTTTTTTAATTAACAGTCGTTTACGGCGTTCTGAATGCCAAGTCCAATATAAAATAAACGTTGGTGGTCTCTTTCAATAAACCGTGTCAGGAGCCCATGACCGTTTTTGGTTCGATGAAAAATCTTAATCTTCGAGTTAAATACTCCGGTCAGCCAGAGAAGCGGGGGTTAGAGGTTGATTATTTTGCCCAGTCAACATTTTGGAGCAAGAAATTCACTGAGCACTTTAATTTGTGAGAATTTCTGAAGCTCAGCAAGAGATGTGATGTAAAATGCGCTTAGCTTTTGAGCTATTCACCACGGAAACTGGGTCGAGTTAACTTTCGCAAAGGCTTCTGGGACACTTACTAGGGACTGGAGAAAAACGTGCGATCCCATAAACAACTGCGGGCACAGTTCGGCTCCAATTCCCTCCTCATTTAAAAAGTGGCGAATAGGCTAGCTTGAAGAAATATATAAACAAGGTCGACCTATATTTCTTAAAAAACGTAACAAAACAGTAAAATCACTTGTCCAAAAAAAGTCACGATCCTTCACGCATTAGCTTTCTTTCCCTTCCGCACCAAACTTGCTAATGAGGCATTTTCATCATCGCCATCGTCGAATTCTTCTTGTATCTCTTTATCTCCCGCCGTGTTCTTTGTATCTTTCTTCAGTTTCGCCTCTTTATCTGTTTTTGTTACATCTTTTTCACGTTTATCCCTCGCTGCCTTTGGTGAATCTTCTGGCTTCTCATTTTCTACTTTTGCTGTGTTCACTCCTTGCTCTCTTTTTACAATGTCTGCTTTCTTCGCATTTCTTTCCTTCTCCTTTCCTGCCTTTGTTGTTACATCTTGTGGTTTCTCTTTGTCCCTGTCTGCTCCCTTAACATTTTCACGTTCTTCTTTCTCTTTATCTACTTTCTTAACATCCTCCTTCCCTTTCTCCTTATCAGATTTCTTAGCATTTTCTTTTGTTTTTTGTGTCCTTGTTGCGTTTTCTCGTTTCTCCTCGATTACTTTCTCAACATGTTTTTCTTCCTGCTCATCTGCTTTCTTTGAATCTGCTTTCCGCTTCTCATTTCCTGCCTGCTTTGCGTCCTGTTGTTTCTCTTTTTCTTCCTTTGTCATATCACATGCTTTCTCTTCCTTCTTATCTGCTCTGTTTCCTTTTCCTTGTCTCTCTTCCTCTTTATCTCCTCTCTTCACATCTCCTTGTTGTTGTTTCTCTACCCTTGTTACCTCTTCTCGTTCTACGTCTGCTTTCTTTACATTTCCGTCGCCTTTCCCCTTGTCTTTATCTGCCTTCTTTACATCTTTGCCTAGTTTCAATTTTTCCTCCTCTACTTTCGTTTCATCTTGTTTTTTTGGCTCTTTACTTGATCTTTCTACATCTTCTGCTTCTCTCGAGTCTACTTTCTTTTTACTTCCGTCTACCTTCTTGGATTGGTCTGCTTTCTCAAATTCTCCCTTTTGTTCTTCTTTCTCTTTAATGGCTTTATTTACATTTGTTTGCATGTCTTTTTCAGCCGCTTTGTTCTGATCTTCAACTCCTTCCTCTTTCTTTTTCTTGTCTTTCTTTACACTTTTGTCTCCTTCGTCTTTTCCTTCATCCGCGTTCTTTTCATTCTTTTCACCGTTTTTCTGCTTTGTTTCTTTGTCATATTTTTCTGTTTTAGCGTCAGTTGTACTCATATCTTCTACATCTACATCTTCGTCGCTTTCCTCTTCCTAACAAATAAAATCAACATGCCAAAGTGTAAAGACTTTCTGTATAGTAGTGGTCGTACTTAAATGGTAACGCTAATGGGCTTTAACCAATAAACAGCACCACAACAAAGAACTTCTCAGTAATTTTTTAGCCACCCACCCCCCCCTTCCCCCGCAACGGCCCCCTCCTAGAACCGCTTGCGGAGAAGGGGTATAAGCCCAGGGCTTAGAAGCGGCAGGTTGATATCGTACCCCCGGAGGGGTATTCCTGGGAATTCGTGATGGGGGTGTGCCGGCCGGTTCTCCAAATCCTGACCCAATTTCACACCCCAAAATTGACATTTTCCACACCGGTTTTCAGACCTGGCGTAGGCAGAAATTATGTTATCATTACCGGACATTGCAGGGACCTCCAGTTGGTGTTTTCATAAGTGAGAGTCCGAAATAGCGGGAGTTTATTTCAGTCAAACGACTGAAATTTATTTTCTTAAAATCCACCTCGAATTCGCGTATTACTCTTTCTTTCTTATTCCGTTGAAACGACAAATACGTTCATGCATTCCCTCAAAAACCATACCCGTTTTCAGACCAAAACGGCGCAAAAACCATATCCTTTGGGGTACCCCCCCCCCCCCACGGGTATCGTATGAAATATTGCTCCTCGTGTTATCCAAAGTTCTCAATCACTTACCGATTCGTCACATTCTGTGCAGAACCACAGGTATCCTCGCGTCTTGGGGTTGGCCTGCAAAATAAAAATAAAAAGTAAGATAAGTCTTAACTAAAAGGAGCTCTTTCCATCCTACAAGACAGTAGACAAAAAATAACGATAACTCCAAATTTGTTTTGCAAAACACTATCATGTGATAGGACAGCTGACTGGGTTTCATTTAAATGGTCAAACTGAAGGATTTTATCCACAGGCTTAAAAGTTAGAAGTACACCTCAACTTTGTACTAACAATTTTGAACGAGGAACGTAGTGTGACAGTCACGACAAAGTAAAGGTTGCAGCTTTATGATAACGTGTTACTCTGTGAGCTGTTACTGAACAGACGCACGGCAACATGCGACCGAGACGATTTCTTTCAGTTGAGGCCATTTCAAGTCGCCAAGAATACTCTTCGTCTCGGGTTTTTCCTTTTTCTTGTAAACAGCTCGTGATAAACTATTTTCGAGGACTTACTTGCTCAATTCGAAATAATCTCGCGACAACTTTCAAAACCGAGCAACTTGTTGGACAAAATAAAGCAAAAATTTTCCCCGTGACGTCATCTGTATGTCTGCACTCTAATATTTCATAGACAACGACCAATCACAGGGCTCGTGGTATTCAGGCTTTGTAAAACTAGTACGCTATTTGATATCTTGTAAAAAAGTAAAAAACGGTCTTTGCATCAAAATAATTTCAAAAATTATGGTTTAGTTTTGTTATTCAAGCTTATATTTAGGCCGTTTCCTAGCTATTCACTATTGCTACGGATGGAAAGGATTGACATGGATTAAAAGTTTTTAAAAAGTGGGCCATCTTTTTTTTGCTATACCTGCAAAAACCAACAAAAAATGCTGGATCATTATACATTTCTAGGAATCTGCCTACCTAGCCCTCCCCTAAGCCAACATTTTGCTTTAAGTGAGAAGTAAATGTTAATGTTGGCTTAGGGGAGGGGTTGGTGGGCAGATGGTTTGTGCTCGCTGAGGAAATTTGATTGATATCTTATTCATATCTCTGTAAAAGCACTTTGTGTGTAGTCAGGCACAAAGTAATGACTTCAGCACAGAATTGACCTAAAAAAGCGATATCCTCGTGACATACGCCCTTTAAAACTGAACTTACTTTTATCGGAGGATCAAGGCATTGGAAGTGATAACAAAGCTTGCACTGGTCGCATCTGCATAAAAGTAGTAAAGAATAAATAAGTGAGTAAATAAATAAATAAACAATGTCATCAGGCCTGGCACTTACTTAAGTCTGCAGAAACCGCCATATTTGATTTTAAAAGCAGAGGAAATTGGGAGGGGTGGGGGGGGGGTGTAGAAAATGTGACCATTAAAGTTGAGATAAGCTTACAAATATTACAACAACAACGAAATATAAAAGCAAACAAACAAAGAAGAGTGAATTTCAGGGTGGGGGAAAGGTCTGTATAACTCTTCTGAGCTCTGCGGTGACTTAAGAAACGTTGAAATCTTCACCACCTTCACCAAGACCATAATGCACCATAATTTCTCCTAGGTATAACAGTCGTCCCAAGAGAAATCGGAGACCATGGTTATGCCAAATTCTGGGGTGTAAACAAGGTGCATTATTGTCTCGGTGACAATGGTGAACTTCCCAGCATACCTCACAAGATTAGAATTGGTGCCGCTCTGTTTGCAAACACAACACTCAGTGCGAGAGTCTTCAGGCTTCTTCTTCTTTTCAGGTGGTTCTATGCTTCTTCGCCCAGGGCGCCTTCCTCTTCTCGCTGCAGGCGCAGAGCTTTCTTCTAATTTTGGCTTCTGCGAAAATCAACCACAGATCTTGATTAGTAAACGGCCACAAATAAATGCACAAGTTTTCTGAGGAATCTGTTTAAGATGAACGCGTAGTTGCATCAAACATTGTATTTCTAAATGGACAGAAGTGTATAGGTTTCTGAAATTCCCTGAGAACTGCAAATTTCCCTGACCAAATGAATTAACAAATTCAGAAATTAGTCTTTGATGGACTCAACCGCCCCCCTCCCCCCCCCCCCCCACCCCTCACAGCAATCCTCTCCACGACTGATTTATGCTTTCAGCAAGTCACGTGGAGTGTCCATGAATTGATAAAAAAAAATGTGTACTCTTAAAATTTCACTTTATCTTGACTTCTTTCAAGGACTTAAATTTTCCCTTGGTCAAAGTGAAATTCTCTGACTCTTGCCTGGCCTTGAAGAATAATTTTCGCTAACCATTTCCTGACCGATAGTAACCATGTGAGAGGGAAAGACGAGCCCCTCCTGCACGCTCGGTGTTGGTCCCGCAATAATAAGTTCTCTTTTTGGCCATGTAATTAATCCTTTGTATATTGATCAAGCTTGTTCCATGAAGATGGCTGGGTATTCATCGTTCTTTTTTGCGTTTTTATTGGCCAATATCTAGCCATGTTGACCACACCCATGTACAATAACGCATTTTTCCTACCGGATCAATGAGTGGTTTCACGACAAAAAACATGCAGGGGTCGGCAATGCCCCAACTCCTTAGAACAATAAAAGCTGTAGGATATGGGGAGTAGTGACAATAGAGGTCCTGAAGAAGCGCAGGGCTACATGAATCAGACAGCCCTCACCCGAGTTACTCAAAAGAAGGGAATTTAGGTTAGAACTGATGAGAGGGGACTGCGCCCGAGATCAGACAGAGATAGTAGAATTCATCGCCTTGCACAACTTAATAACCAATTCCACAGGAAAGAACTGCCGAGTAGCTTCCACTCAAATGGTCACGTGGCTCCACCTACAAGCTCCAAAGTCAGAATTGCATTTAATGTCTCCAGCGGTTAACTCCGATTGTGTCAGGCTTGAGTCAGTAGACAGATGAAAGTAGTTTGCAACATGTATTCCTGATGCAACCTGACTTACCTCTCCCTTGTCTGGAGTGAATTTAGTAGGTTCTTTGATGACCCGTCTTTGGCGGCCTTGAGAAATGGGTGTGGTGTCCTCAGTATCGACTTCCATTTCGTCATCATCATCGCTGGGGTCACACTCTGAACACTGCATGTAATAACAAACAAATAGGCTAAGGCTTGAAAAATTATGCACCGCGAAACAGTGCTGTTCCCTCGGATGAAGTGCACGTTTATGGAGGTCTTATAGCCAAATTCGTTGTATCGGGCTGCGTGTTTTGCAAACTTCGAAAGAATTTTGAGTTTTTCTGTTCCGTCCATCATCTTAGCGGACCTCTTAGGAAACAAATGTTTACTTGTGATTGGTGCATTTCGATCCACTTTGTTTGTTTCTGTCTTTCAAGGTTCGTTGCTTGTGATCGCCCTGTTTCGGGCAATAGTCGAACAGTTTTCTTCAAATATTTTTCTGATCTTTCTTATTCTTGTCTCTTGAAAGAATAAAGCAATGTCTGCCTCCTGCCCTCTACAAAAATACCACTCATCATCACGATTTCCTTCGCTATTCTTGAGCAGTCTAGACTCCTTCTCAGTTTTGTTTTTGCGGGCCAAGCTGGGCGAGTGCGTTGCATCGTCGCCGCTGAAGGGTTGAAAGACTAACCTGAAGAATGCAAGCAATTACTTCCCAAAGAAAAATAAAGCGATCGTAAGTGTTTGAGTTGGTCTTTAGTTATTTCATAGCGTTTGCGACCTCGTCCTGTCTGTGAAAGATCCAGCGGTGCAGAATAAGATATATCCAGTGAGTCAAAAATCTACATTGTTGCGGCATTCTATCCGACTTGAAAGCAAATCAGTTATGTAGGTTAAAGAATTCTTCAGGTGCTGCACAGGAACTTGAATCGCATTCGACGGAATACCAGTAGCATTTGTGAAACCATTCGACATGTCATTCAGCAGGAATGACAACGTGCCGAAGCATCCTCTAATCGACTCCTCGTTTGAATCAGAACGTCTGTCTCTAACTTATCAGCACTAGCCAACAGATTAAGAACGCTTTTTAGATTCTTTAAGAAAATCGCGAACCCACGTTCATTTCTCTCTCGTAACACCAGTGCACGTGACCGACGAGTACGAGCCGCCTGTTTGTTTTAGGTGCATTACCGTAGAGGCTTATGGGACATTTGCCAAAACTACGAAAAAATAATTATGACTAACGAAAAATAATTCTCGAATGGAAAAAATTAAATTATCATTATATTATGAGAAACGTACAACAAAATCAATTAATTATCCAAAAAACATAATTATAGCAGACAAAAAACTAATCAGCAACCGTAAAATAATTTGCGTAATGGACAAAAATAATTTCCAAGAAACATAATAATATAGACGGCACATAAAAAAATTAATTCCTGGTGAGGAAAACATAATTATGACGCATGGAAAAGTTAAAAAGAACACGAAAATAATTACTGGCATAGCTAAAAATAATTACAAACAGACAAAATATTAATAGCAGGTACTCATCAAATTAATTCATCAAGAGGGAAAAATTAATCACGCAATTTTGACCATGACGGGCCTTCATATTTACTGACCAATCAAGCCTTTTGTCTCCAGTTGTTTAACAAAATTAGCCTATAACCGATGAGTCTGATTGAGACTTTTAAACTAAAGCTACACACAGTAAATCATCTGGCAGGTTTAACCATGACCGAACAGTTCTGTACTGCAAAGCTACATGATACGGTCGAGGGAATAATTATTCAGTTGTAGATATTTTTTGAACGAAAAGTTCATGTAAATTTACTAGTAAGTTAAACCATGGCTGAACAGTGCTGCTCTCAAGCGGTGAATTTTTTGCTAAAATTTACTCGCTAAAGAAGAACTTCCCGCCTTGCTTTCTTTGTTTTATATTTCACATTCTCCTTCCAAAAATCAATGAAAAGGTAATCGCGGGGCGCGAAAGAAGTTCACCCATTCACAAAATGTGTTCATGTATGGAAGTTTCTGGATATATGGACAAAAGTACAAAAATCTTTGTACTGTGGTTGCTTGTATTAAGCATAAAGGTTAAAAAAAAAAAACAAGGAAAAAAAAGAGCATTTTGACAAGAAATGAGTTAACAAAAGAGGAAGGCCAGTCGCGCTCGCTGTACGGTGGTCCATTCAGACTTTAACATGGCGAGTTTTACACTTGAGAGTTATCTGAAAGAAAAAAGAAGGAAGACGAGAACAGCCCAAAATATTCGGTTCCAGGCCCTTCCAGAAACCCTACCGGCTTTGAAAACGCAAATCCTCGCTGACGTCACATTAAACTACGAAACAGGTGTTAAATTTTTCAAACTGAAAGTTTGCGTCGGATGGCTTAAAATTTTAAAAAGGAATAGAACTTCAAAAATCCATCACTACTTTATCATGTTTCAAAGACTTTCGGCTCGTCGGTTAAATTGAGAGAAAAACCTCGCCGTTTCAACTTTTTAGAATGATTTAACCTTCTATTGTTAAACCAGCCGTTTTAGATTAAATAAGCACATCTTTCCCAGCTTGAAACTTTTCGCATCTCAGTTATCAACAAAGAGGTAATTGGAACTTGATGGAAACGAACCATGTATTGAACATTTTAAACGTTGTGTTTTCATTATGTATGTTAATAAACGACCTTACAACCCTGTACTCTACAAACAATACACAGTGCGTTTGAGGCATATTAACCCGTCTAAATTAACATCGAGCGTCAAAGAAGTCGTCTATTTTAAAAATGGAACAGAGAACAGGTAACTAATGTAAAATGCTTGAAAAACAACCGGCAAGATAAAAAATGGCGGAACAGTACTGCAATCGAAGGTTGGAAGAATTTCTACAACTTGCCCGTTACAGAGAAACTTTCTTCTTTTCTCTCTGTTTCAAACTTCGCGTTTTCTCTCGTGACAAGTCTTGGAAATATTTTAGTAATTCGCGCCTTATTCAAAGCTTCGTCAATACCAGCCAACGTCAAGAACCTGTTCCTTAGTCTGGCTTTCTCTGATCTTGGGGTGGGATTCGTGTCGCAGCTAATGGCCGGCATTATTTTTGCCGTGATACTGAACACAGCATCAAAAGAAGACTAAAACTTAACGTCACTCTGTCCAACAGTTATAAATTTGTGGTTACATCTCTTCTATTTTCTCTGCGCTGCATCTCTCCTAACTCTCACGACCATTGCATTCGACAGACTTCTCGCTGTTTCGCTCCATTTGCGATATCAAGAGCTTGTCACGTCCAAACGCGTCACTATAGTATTGATATCTATATCGTTAACAAGTTTTATCACTGCCTTGATATACAATTTCCTTCCGAAAAGCAATGAAATGGTAGCTGCAGTTATTTTACTGGTAGGGTATTGTCTGACCACAGTGGCATGTGTTCGTATTTACAAAGTCGTCAAATATCACCAGAATCAGATATACAGTCAAAATCAGCTTCAAAATGCACAAACAAGGGAGGCACTCAGACAAAGGAAGTCCGCTTATAATGCTTTATTTGTCTATTTTGTTTTTCTAGTTTGTTGTCTTCCTTTTTTGCCTTCTGTAATATTGTACTTGATTAATACTTCTGAAATTTCGTTTCTCATAGCCAAATGTGCGTCGTTATTCTTAATTTACCTGAATTCATCATTAAATCCAATTGTTTATTGCTGGCGGTACCGAGAGATTCGCCATTTGTAAAAAGCACAATGAAGAAAATACTTCGTTTGGACGAGAATATAACGTGAGGATGCGAAGTTCTGCGAGACGAAATTTGGTGAGAACGAGCAATTCTAGAAGGAAACTGGGACGAGCTAACTTTCGCAAAGACTACTAGGACTGTTACAAGGAACAAGGGAAAAAATGACCAAAAATGACCGCGCTGATGGGCGCCTCCCCACCTGAGTAACAGTTTGAGAAAAAATTGCAGGAAATATTTCGGCCTTAATCGTTTCAAAAGTGGCGAATGGACTTGCTGTGCCCAAAGACCAAGGAAAGGTGTTGTAGACGGAAGAGGATTGGTCGCTACAATTGGAATTGGTCTCTCAATAGAGAACTTGAAAGCAGACACCTTTGAACTAAATTACGTAAACGACTTTCACGAAATGTAAAAGACTTACAGTGCTAAAAGACTAACATATAAAAGTGAATTTCAATTCAGCATTTTAAACATTGGGATGCAAGGCGATTTTTGTAGTAACTAACCACCTAAAATTGAATTCTTCAAAACACGATCTGGTCTCTCCGAATTGCGAAGAAAGAAGACACCTTTAGGGCACCTACTTAATCAAACTCAGTTCCCTTTTTCATCGTCAACTAACTTCTTAAAGAGAAAAGAGGGGATTTTCCCCTTTTTATGGACAAAACTGTGTTCGCTATGGCGCAAGAACCTTACAGGCGTGATTGTACCGATTACTTGCAAAGAATAAGCAACAATGTGACAAAATGGCCTTTGTTCAAGCTGAAATCGATTTCCATCCGAGCAATCGGCAGCCAAAGTAGTAGCTTACAACTGACTGTATGTGTCCACTGAAAAAGTGAAGTCTCTCTTTCGCTTGGCCGTGGGAGATCTGGGTACGAGATAAGACGCGCCGTACGGCTTGTCGTAAGCTACAGCGGAAGTTGCAATGTTGAGGATCTTTAGAGACGAACACATGTACTCGTTAGCATTCGAAAAGAGTTTACAAATAAGCAAGGTCATTCGCTTTGCGGCAGTCAATTTAGAAAAATCGTCGCAAGTCTACATTTGAGACAAATCTCAAAGAAAGACGAAGAAGGACGAAAACAGTCCATAATGTTGGGCTCCAGTCCATTTATAAAAACCTCACTGACTTGCAAGACTAAAAAGCCTCGCTGACTGGACGTCACTTTACTAACTACTACTGAAACAGGTGCTAAACGTTTTAAAACTGAAGCATTGCATCAAAATGCTTAAAATTTTAAATAAAAAATAGAACTAAACAAAATCCATCTGTATTCTATTATGTTTCAAAACTTCGCTGGACAGTTAAATTTAGAGGAAAAACTTAACCCTTTTAACGTTTTAGAATAAATTAAAGTTCTATTTCCTATACCGAGCATTTGCAATTAAACAAACGGTTCTTCTCAGCAGGCAACAGCTCACATGTCAATTATGGACAGAGAGGTAACTTGAACTTTATGGAAAGGACCCTATATTTAAGCAATAGAAAACGTTTTCTGTGTTTCCATAGCCTGATATAAACACGAGAGGGGTTTGGGAGAATTCTGGACAGTTATGCAAACCCAACACGAAGTCGAGAGTTTGCATAACTGTCGATAATTCTCTCAACGCCTCGAGTGTTTATATCAGGCTATGCAAACACAGGAAAAAAGTTTTCTATTGCTTTTATAAAATAAATTTCCCGAGAAAAAACGAAAAACTCTTTGTATGGCACTGATTAAAAGAGAAATTCTTACCAGTAGCAAATTCTTGTCCACGAAGTCTTGCACGCGTAATCAGTTGTCGTTTTGCAAAAAGATGCTTTCCAAAATACGGACTTTTCTCGCTTCAAATGTCAGCTTAAGCGAAAAAAAATTGACACACTTTCTTTGTAACGATTTTCCAAGTTTCAGCCGACCGAGGAATAGGCAAATAAAGTAAACTTGTCGAGTTTTGAACTTGAAAACTTTTTCAAATTCGCGCTTGCGTGATTAGCGCGCGAAAAGCAAAACATCTTGACGCCAAAACCATGTTTACATACTCGCATGAAAACACTCATCTCAGCCAATCAGAGCGCGCGTACTATCTTAGTTATTTTATAAATTGCGGTGTTTCATTCCTTTGTTTTCAATGCTAGTGTTGCAAAACCTTCCCTTTGCATTGTTTTCTGGGTTGGCCTTGTTTTGTACAATTTGATTCGGTGTTTCAACCCTTAAAAATCTCTCCCAACAATAACACTGAATTTCTGTTTGCACTCTACCCATAACATTAAGTCTAAGGCTTTGGTTAATGAACCGGCTTTATTACGCGCTACAGCAGATGGCCGAAGTGAAAAAAAGCTAATAAAAGGAGGGGGTAATTAAGGTAGTTATCAGTTTTAACCACGACAAATACATGCATATTGTGACAAGTAAAACTATGGCTGAACAGACTTGCACGGCTCGATTTCTGGATTATTGGATTAAACTGGTTTCCCACAGGAGAAGTTTCTTCCTTGGTTTCTGTGTTTTAAACTTTGTATTTTCCCTCGTGGCGACTCTAGGAAATCTTTTGGCCATCCGTGCCTTAATGAAGACCTCAACGATACCAGCCACCGTCAAGAAGATGTTCCTAAGTCTGGCTTTCTCTGATCTTGCAGTTGGATTGTTACCGCAGCTAATGACCGCTATTATGAGCGCCGTGATGTTGAAAATGGCATCAAGTGGAGACGACTTTGCCTTCTTTTGTCCAACAGTTTTTTTGATTGTGCATTTATATTTTCTGTATCTTCTCGCCGCTTCATCTTTCCTGAATGTTATTATCATTGCATTTGATAGAATTCTCGCTGTTTCGCTCCACCTGCGATATCAGGAGCTTGTCACGCCCAGACGTGTTACATTAGTGTTGGTGTCTTTATGGTTAACAAGCTGCATCTTCCCCTTCCTGGTTATTTTCCTCCCGAAAGGCATTGAAATGATACCTGGCGTTATTTCCGTTATAGGATATGTTCTGACAACCGTGGCGTACATTCGTCTTTACAAAGTTGTCAGATATCATCAGAATCAGATATACAGTCAAAATCAGCTTCAAAATGCCCAAACAAGAGAGGCACACCGACAAAGGAAGTCAGCCTATAATAGTTTATTTGTCTCTGTAGTTTTCTTAGCATGTTATTTTCCCTTTTTGCCTTGCACAATATTGTATGTGACAAACAGTTCAGAAATTTCATTTCTCGTGGCTCATTTTGCGTCTATGCTCCTGATTTACCTGAATTCATCATTAAATCCTTTTGTTTATTGTTGGAGGTTCCCAGAGATTCGCCAAAGTGTAAAAAGCTCAGTAAAACAGATATTTCAAATGAACGAGAACATGTCATAAAGAAGGAATTAAAGATCTGGGTAGTTTGAACCTATAGTCTTTTCAGTGTCTTTGCGAAGACTGGAAAACGAAATTTATTGCGAAAACTAATGGACTTGCTTTAGGCCAAAAGAAAATGAAAAATGTAAAACGAAAAAGAATAGTCTATTACAAAACTGGCTTGCTATAGGCGCACGCATCGATTTTAAAATATTACATTTAACATTTAAAAATTTAAACGATTTAGCTCCTTACTATTTGACTTCACTCCTTCTCAAATACCAGCCGGCTCGTTTACTCCGCTCATCTAATAGATTGCCTTTACAAGTTCCTTCTGTTAATACTGTGGCTTATGGCACCGCTCATTTTCATATTATGCACCGATAATCTGGAAAAGTCTACCAGATCATATCAAAAACTCTGAATCTGTTTCTACTTTAAAGCAACGTTTGAAAACTTTTCTTTTTAGGAACAATTACTATATATAGTTTCACTTAGACTTTATTTACTATTAAGAGCGCATTGAGAATTCTTTAAATGCGCCATAAAAACCTACTACTACTATTATTATTATTAAAATGGTAATAATGTTAAGAAATTGGGAAACGACTCACGACTAGTAAAGTGATCACCCGTTATAACTTTCACAAATTTATCACAGGAACAAAGTTATGAGGATCTTGTCATGTGATGGTCTAACTGTGCTTAGCCCTTTCAGCTCTAAGATTGATCAGCATCAAAGTTCTCCTTGTAATACCTATGCTTTAGAAAACGGAGTGGTCATGAGAATTATGGACATGATCGCACAGATTCTTTAACAACTTCTCACTTATAGGAAATGTATAGGGACAACAAATGAGAATTTAATTATAAACATTACAATTTAAAGGATTAATATGTGACAAGTATAATGCTTGCACAAAGTGGTCATAGACCTTTGCCAAGAAAAAGCATTTCAAATTCCACTGACTGATGAGAAAGACCCAAACTATTAGGTTCAAGTCCTTCCAGAAACCTCACCGGCTTTGAAACCGCAAAACCCTCGCTGACGTCACATTAAACTACGAAACAGGTGGTACATTTTTCAAACTGAAAGTTTGCGTCGGATGGTTTAGAATTTTAAAACGAATAGAATTTAAAAAAAATCCATCACTACTTTATTATGTTTCAAAGACTTCCGGCTGGTCGGTTAAATTGAGAGAAAAATCTCGCCGTTTCAACTTTCTAGAATGATTTAACCTTCTATTGTTAAACAAGCCGTTTTAGATTAAACAAGCACATCTTTCCCAGCTTGAAACTACTCGCATCTCAGTTATCAACAAAGAGGTAATTGGAACCTTTTGGAAACGCACATTTTAAACGTTGTGTTTTCATTACGTATGTTACTAAACGTTCGCACGGGGGACCTGGCGGGTCTTTTTGGTCATAGGTAAAGTACTCCAGTTTAGTAAAATTACTACTACCCAGCAGTAGTCACAAGATTTTTAGTAACCAATCATTATGCGACAAGTCTAGAGCGTAGCAATTCTTAGAGCTGGGACAACTAGGGTTACGCGCATTTTAGTCTTTCCAAGAAGGCAAGCACTTCTGTCTAGCAAGCCTCTTTTAGCTTTTCAAGTAAAATTTTCTTTTGCCCTCCCACAGCTCCCACGGACAGTCTTCTTATCGTATACGTAATTTGTTTTGTGTCTCTGTTTCTATTTTAGGACTTTTATCATAAGTTAGAATAAGTATTTTTCAATAGGTGCACTAGGTTTACGCGTTTATGTTTGTAATAAAAACATTGAGTCTGAGTCTTTAGTTTAATAATCAGAACCATCTATATAACGGGTCACAGCTGTTACGAAAGGTAGCCAATTAACCAAGAAGGTAATTAATGTAGATATTTCATCGAATGGAAAAATTAATATTTATAGACTGACAAGTTAAACCATGGCTAAACAGTACTGTACTCAAAGGCTAGATTCCTGGTTAAAACTTGTTCATCACAGCAAGTCTTCCATCCGTGCTTTCTGTGTTTCACACTTTAACATTTTCCCTCGTGGCGACTCTTGGAAATCGTTTAGTTATCCGCGCTTTAATAAAAGCCTCAACGATACCAGCCAACGTTAAGAAACTGTTCCTAAGTCTGGCTTTCTCTGATCTTGCAGTGCTGGGATTGTTACTGCAACTAATGAAGGCAATTATCTATGCGGTGGTGTGGAAGATGGCGTCAAGGGGAGACAACTTGGCCTCCCTTTGCCCAACAGTTTTACGCGTGTATTCTTGTTTTGGTTATCTTCTCATCGCTGCATCTTTCCTGAATGTTACTGTCATTGCAGGCGACAGGCTTCTTGCTGTTTCGCTCCATTTGTGATATCATGAGCTTGTCACACCCAAACGTGTTACAGCAGTGGTGTCTGTACGGATAATAAGTTGCGTCCTTAAAATCCTATTTATTTTCTTTCCAGACGAAATTCAAATGGTAGCTGCAGTTGTTTGTCTTACAGGATACGTTATAACGCCCATGACATATGTTCGAATTTACAAAGTTGTCAAATATCATCAGAATCAGATACACGGTCAAAATCAGCTTCAAAATTCCCAAACAAGAAAGGTACACCGACAAAGGAAGTCCGCCTACAATAGTTTATTTGTCTCGGTAGTCTTTTTCGCTTGTTATTTTCCATTTTTTTCTTTGTACAATACTATACAAGACAAACACCTCTGAAATTTCATTTCTTATAGCTCAAATTGCGTCGTTTTTCTTAATTTGCCTGAATTCATCATTAAACCCTATTGTTTATTGCCGGCGGTACCGAGAGATTCGCCAAATTGTGAAACACACAGTGAAGAAAATAATTTGCATGAACGAGAATACGACATTAGAAAAGACCTTAAGCTTAGGATAGTTTTAACTAAAAATGTAATGCGAAGTTTTATGAAACGAAATTAAGTGGGAAAATGCAATGGACTTGCTGTGCTCAAAGAAACGTGTAAAAGGGAGATTGGTCTATTCGATATCGGAAATGGTCTCGCTGGAAAGAGAAACAAAACGACACCTTTGATCTTAATTCCTTCTACAATTTCTACGAAATGGAATTTAGCAAGAAAACCAATAGACTTGCAGCGCAAAAAGACCAAGAAAACATATAATGTGAATTTCAATTCAGCATTTTAAACATTGGGCTGAAAGGCGATTTGTTATAATAAATATCTACCTAAGATTGGTCTCTGCGAAATTGGATCTGGACTCTATGAATTGCGAGACAAGAAGACGTCTTTGGAGCATTTAAGTAATGAAACTTAGCTCTATTTTTCATCGTCAAAACACTTCTTACAGAAAGAAACGTAAAAGCATTTTCCCTTTTAATGTACAATGTTAGCTACGGTGCAAGAACCTTATCGTTTTCAAGAAATATCCTTAAAACAATGACTGTACCGATAACTGCCAAAGAATAAGTAACGATGTGACAAAATGGCCATTGTTCAAGCTGTGATCTACAGCGAAAGTTGCAATCTTAACACTCTTTAGAGACGAACACATATGCTCGTTGGCATTCGAAAAGAGTTTACAAATAAGCAAGGTCATTTGGGTTCGCTGTGCGCTATTCCTATCAGAAAAACCGTCGCGCGTCTACATTTGAGAGAAATGTCAACAAAACACAAAGGAAGACGAAAACAATCCAAATAAAAATGTTAGGCTCCAGTCCATTTACAAAAACCTCACCTGCTTGAAAGACTAAAAAGCCTCGCTGACCGGGCATCACCGTCAACTACGAAATGGGCGCTAAACTTTTCAAAACTAAAACCTTTTGTCAAAAGTTTAAATAAAGAATAGAACTAAACAAAATCCATCTGTATTTTACTATGTTTCAAAAATTTCGCTGGACGGTTAAATTTAGAGGAAAAACTCGCCCTTTCAACGTTTTAGAATGAATTAAAGTTATATTTCTATACCGAGCATTTGCAATTTTAAAAACAAACGGTTCTTCTCAGCAGGCAACAGCACACATGTCAATTATGGACAAAGAGGTAATTGGAATTTGATGGAAGGACTATACATTGCGGTGTGTAATAATTGTTTTGTTTTTAATACTAGTGTTGCAAAACCTTCCCCTTCTATTGTTTTCTGGGTTGGCCTTGTTTTATACAATTTAATTCGTTGTTTCAACCCTTGAACAATGACATTAAATTTCTGTTTACACCCTACATATAACATTAAGTCTAACGATTTAGTTAATGAACCGGCTTTATTAGGCGCTACAGCAGATGGCCCATGTGAAAAGTAGCTAATAAACCGAGGGGGTAATTAATGTAGATATCAGTTTTATCCAAGACAGATACATGTATGTAATGTGAGAAGTCAAACTATGGCTGAAAAGAACTGCAATCGATTTCTGGATTATTGGATTAAACTAGTTTCCTACGGGAGAAGTTTCTTCCTTGATATCTAGGTTTCAAACTTTGTATTTTCCCTCCCTTCATAAAGCCCAAACACGAAAGGCAGACCGACAAAGGAAGTCCGCCTACAATAGTTTATTTGTCTCTCGGCAGTAGTTTTTTTAGCGTGTTGTTGTCCTCATTCGGACAATATGTAAAAGGTTTTCAGAGGTCTCACGTCGGTGAAGATGTGCGGCTTGTCACCCCTTACAGTTTTTACTATGAGGATTTTGTCATGTGATGGCCTAACTGTGCTTAACCCTTTATGCCCTAAGAGTGATCAGCATCAAATTTCTCCTAGTAATATTTCTGCTGTAGAAAACAAGGTTGTTATGAGAATTAGGGACATAATCACACAGAATCTTTGACAGCTTCTCTCAACTACTATTATCATGAGGAAACGTATGGGAACAACAAATGAGAATATGAATTTTAATATTACAATTTAAAAGATTATTATGTGACCAAGTAGATTAGTTCTTGCTTTAAATGGTCTCGGATCTTAGTCGAGAAAAAGCATTTTAAATTCTACTAACTTATGTCAGAGACACAAGAACGTGACGAACGTGTCACTTTCAGTTCCATATTTATACACTGGAATCCTAATTTTTGTGCATTTGGTGGGGAAGAGCTTACAAACGAGTAAGGTTATTGGGCTCGCTCTGCGCTAGTCCATTCAGACTACATAACACCGTTGTCAGTCCCCAGTTGAGGTTAATTAGTTTCCAGTCCTTTTTTAGAAACATCACTGGCTTTGAAGACTCAAAAGCCTAGCTGACGACACCTTCAACTAAGGAACAAGTGCTAATTTTTTCAAAGTGAAAAATTGCTTAAAACAAAAATCCACCATTATTTCATATGTGTGAACCATTTGCTGCTCGGATGAATAAACAAAATACTCGCTCTTTCAACGTTTTACGACGATTTAATGTTCTATTTTTATACTGATCGTTTCCAATGAAGCAACTTTTTCCTCTTAGCAGGGAGTAGCTCACATGTCAAATATGAGCTGAGGTAATTGGAACTTAATGGGAAAGGACTATATATTACGGTGTTTAATTTTTTGTTTTCAATACTAATGTCGTAAAACCTTTCCCTTGTTTTCTGAGTTGGCCTTGTTTACAATTCGATTCGGTGTTTTAAACCTTACAATTTTGTACCAACAATAGGAATTTCGGTATGCACTCTAACTATAAACATTGAGTCTAAAGCTTTAGTTAATGAACCGGCTATATAATGTGTCAAAGCAGATGGCTGTTATGGAAGGTAGCTAATTAACCGAGGGGGTGATCAATGTAGATATTTTACCAAAAAGGAAAAATTCATCTATACAATTTGACAGGTTAAACCATGGCTGAACAGGTCTGCCCTCTTGAGCTTGATTCCTTGCTTCAACTTGTTCATCACAGAAGATCTTCCCTCCTTGCTTTTTGTGTTTTAAACTTTGTATTTTCTGTCGTGGCGACTCTTGCAAATATTTTAGTTATTGGCGCCTTATTGAAAGCCTCAACGATACCAGCCACTGTAAAAAAGCACTGTGTTCGCAGCTTATGACCGCTAGTACCACCGCCTCGATATTGAAGATGGCATCAAGTGGAAAAAACACAGCCTTCTTCTGTCCAACAGTTTTGGGTGTGCAAAGTTACTTTAGGCATCTTCTCGCCACTGCATCTTTTCTGAATGTTATTGTCATCGCATTTGATAGACTTCTCGCTGTTTCGCTCCATTTGCGATATCAGGAGCTTATCACACCCAAACGTGTTAATGTAGCATTGGTGTCTTTGTGGTTAATAAGTTGTATCACCGCCTTCATATTCGTTTTCCTTTCGACAAGCGATGGAATAGTAGCTGCAGTGATTTTAATGATAGGGTATGTTCTCGCAACCGTGGCATATGTTCGTATTTACAAAGTCGTCAAATATCATCAGAATCAGATATACAGCCAAATTCAGCTTCAAAATGCCCAAACAAGGGAGGTACTCCGACAAAGGAAGTCCGCCTATAATACTATATGTGTCTATCTTGTTTTTCTAGCTTGTTATCTTCCTCTTTTGCCTTCAGCAACACTGTACATAATAAATACTTCTGAAATTTCGTTTATCGTAGCTAATTACTCATCGATATTCTCGATCAACCTGAATTCATCATTAAATCCTCTTGTTTACTGCTGGCGGTACCGAGAAATTCGCCAAAGTGTAAAAAGCACAGTGAAGAAATTATTTCGTATGAACGAGAACGTGACATGAGAAACAATTTAAAGCTCCGCATAGTTTGAACTGAAAGTCTTTCCAGTGTCTTTTGCGAGGTCTGCAAAACGAAATATGGTAAGGAAACCAATGGACTTATTTTGGTGCAAAGAAAATAAGAAATGTAAAACGAAACAGAATATTCTGTTAGAAACTGGAACTGGTGTTGATAAATTGTGAAACGAGACCTGGCTAAGAAACTTCTCAACATTCTCAACGGTTCTACGCCGACATATATGTGAAGCCTGTCATCCGTTACAGTTACTCACTCATAATGCTTTGCCACTTCGAGGAACAATCATACATGATATACATTTAAACGATATGTTTGTACACTTCACAAAAAAGCAAGGCAAGACTCTGATTTTCTTCCAAATTTTAACCTTAATAAAAACGCAACCTAGTGTCTAAAGCTTTCAGAAAAGATGGATCGAAACTACAGCAACCTGATTTGCTGGCAAGGAGCCAATCAAACCGCACTATTTTCGATCCTCCAAACGATCCAGGGTGCATATATAAACGCCCACCAAATCACGGCCAACAATACCGAATGGTTTAGAGTTCACCTCAACCATCCAACCACACAGCAACTGATGAGAATCGTAAGATTCCAAACCGCGGTCTTGCTTGTAAACTTACATTTAACTGCATATATTATGTAGTAGCACAAAGAAACCAGTCAATTGATTGGTAAACAAAGTAAATGCTATGGTATTTTAAATATCGAGCTTTTAAATACCATCGTCTAATAAACTACAGTCATATTCACAAAGCGATTGAGTAATAAATCTACATTCAAAGGACACAGCATTATAACGTATTTAAATAATGCCTCCACCAGAGGTGCGATAAATACCCAAAACAACCAGAGTCTAATCTAGACATATTTAAAGAATGCATGCTGTGCACAGCTAAACATTGTGCTCTGAGGTCGAATAAGCCTCAACTGTACGGAGATGTTAAAAGCGGATACTTAAGATAACAGCAGCTACGGAAAATGATCACAATTACTTTCACGCGATTTTAGGCAGACATATCGTATAAAACGGACAAAACATTCAACAGAAAGCACACAAACTGAATAAATTGTCTGTTGCATTTTTCCTCTGCTGCGTAAAGAATGCACTGAACCTATCCTTGGTCGGCTTTATAGAAGCTGTATCAAGTTAACAGGCATAACAGCCCACCTATCGTAGAACTTTTAAAGTGTAAAATCCCTGAAAGAGTTCTCCTCTCTGGCTCCGCTAGCCCCTATAGTTATTCCAGGCAGCCAGTACTCTAATTTTACTTTCAATATTTTCATTGTCGTAATTTAGTGTTTAGCAAAAGTGAGACCAAATAAAGATTGTTGTTGTTATTTTCCTCATTGAAGCAATATGTAAGGAGGTTTTCACAGGTTTCACGCCGGTGAAGATGTGCGGCCTGTCACCCCTTGCAGTTTTTAATATGAGGATTTTGTCATGCGATGGCCTAACTGTGCTTAACCCTTTAAGCCCTAAGAATGATCAGCATCAAATTTCTCATAGTAATATCTCTCCTTTATAAAACAGGGTTGTTATGAGAATTAGGGACATGATCACACAGATTCTTTAACAACTTCTCCCAACTACTATTATACAAATCTGTAGGGACAACAAATGAGAACTCGAGAGTTAAGATTTAAAGGGTTTATATGTGACCAAGAAGATTAGTTCTTGCACAAAATGGTCTTAGACCTTCGCCAAGAAAAAGCATTTCAAATTCCACTATCTGATTTCGGAGACATAAGAACGTGACGAACGTTCATGTTACAATACTGTTGGTATCTGTGTGGATTCCTCGCCTTCCAATTTGTTTACTTCACCAAAGAAATTGAGAAGGTAGCTGCGGTTATTTGCCTTATAGGATATGTTATAATGACCATGTCATATGTTCGAATTTACAAAGTTGTCAAATATCATCAGAATCAGATTTACTGGCAAAATTAGCTTCAAAATGCCCAAACAAGAGAGGCACACCAAGAAATATCCTTACAACCGTGACTGTACCGATAACTGCCAAAGAATAAGTAACGATGTGACGAAATGGCCTATTTTCAAGATGTAATCGATTTCCATCCGAACAATCGCCAGTCAAAGTAGTTGCTTACAACTGTATGCATGTCTCCATTTAAAATAGAAAATCTCCCTGCCACTTGGCCGTGGGAAATCTGAGTACGAGATAAGACGCGCCCTACGACGTACGACGTGCGCCTACTGCGGAAGTTGCAATCTTAACACTCTTTGCTCGTTTAAAAATAAGTAAGGTCATTTGGGTTCGCTCTGCGCTATTCCGTTCAGAAAAACTGTTGCGAGAGCTCATTTGAGACAAATCTCAAAGAAAGACGACGGAAGACGAAAACAGTTCAAATGTTAGGCTCCAGTCCATTTACAAAAACCTCACCGACTTGCAAGACTAAAAAGACTCGCTAAGCGGACATATCAGTCAACTACGAAATGGGTGCTAAACTTATCAAAACTGAAACCTTGCGTCAAATTCCTTAAAAGTTTAAATAAAAGAATAGAACGAAACAAAATCCATCGGTATTTTATAATGTTTCAAAACTTTCGCTGGACGGTTAAACTAATTTAGAGGAAAACTCGCCCTTTCAACGTTTTAGAATAAATTAAAGTTCTATTTTCTATACCGAGCATTTGCAATTAAACAAACTGTTCTTCTCAGCAGGCAACAGCTCACATGTCAATTATGGACAGAGAGGTAATTGGAACTTAATGAAAAGGACCATGCCAAAAACTCTTTATACACGTTATCCACGATGATTAATATCTTTCATGACATTTTATTGTTTTGTTTGCAATACTTGTGTCGCAAAACCTTCCCCTTGCATTGTTTTCTGGGTTGCCCTTGTTCTATACAATTTGATTCGGTGTTTCAACCCTTCAAATTTACACCAACCATAACACTGAATTTCTGTTTACACTCGACCTATAACATTAATTCTGAGGCTTTAGTTAAAAAACTAGCTTTATTACGCGCCACAGCAGATGGCCGATGTGAAAAGTAGCTAATAAACCCAGGGGGTAATTAATGTAGATATCAGTTTTATCCACGACAAATACATGTATATAATGTAACCAGTTAAACAATGGCTGAAAAGAACTGCAATCGATTTCTGGATTATTCCGTTAAACTGGTTTCCCACAGGAGAAGTTTCTCCCATTGTTTCTGTGTTTTAAACTTTGCATTTTCCCTCGTGGCTACTCTAGGAAATCTTTTAGTCATAGATACCGTCAAGAAGCTATTCCTAAGTCTGGCTTTCTCTGATCTTGCAGTTGGATTGTGTTCGCAGCTTATCACCGTTTACAATTCGATTCGGTGTTTTAAACCTTACAATTTTGTACCAACAATACGAATTTCGGTATGCTCTCTAACTATAAACATTGAGTCTAAAGCTTTAGTTAATGAACCGGCTATATAACGTGTCACGGCAGATGGCTGTTATGGAAGGTAGCTAATTAACCGAGGGGGTAATCAATGTAGATATTTTACCAAACGGTAAAATTCATCTACATAATTTGACAGGTTAAACCATGGCTGAACAGTTCTGCACTCGGTTGCTTGATTCCTTGGTTCATCTTGTTCATAACAGATCTTCGCTCCTTGCTTTTTGTGTTTTGAACTTTGTATTTTCCGTCGTGGCGACTCTTGAAAATCTGTTAGTTGTTCGCGCCTTAATGAAAGCCTCAACGATACCAGCTACTGTGAAAAAGCTGCTCCTAAGTCTGGCTTTCTCTGATCTTGCAGTTGGACTGTGTTCGCAGCTTATGACCGCTATTATCAGCGCCTCGATATTGAAGATGGCATCAAGTGGAAACAACACAGCCTTCTTCTGTCCAACAGTTTTGGGTGTGAGAAATTACTTTATACATCTTCTCTCCTCTGCTTCTTTTCTGAATGTTATTGTCATCGCATTTGATAGACTTCTCGCTCTTTCGCTCCATCTGCGATATCAGGAGCTTATCACACCTAAACGTGTTAATATAGCATTGGTGTCTTTGTGGTTAATAAGCTGTATCACCGCCTTCATATTCGTTTTCCTTCCGACGAGCAATGAAATAGTAGGCGCAGTTATTTTAATGATAGGGTATGTTTTGACCACCGTAGCATATACTCGTATTTACAAAGTCGTCAAATATCATCAGAATCAGATATACAGCCAAAATCAGCTTCAAAATGCCCAAACAAGGGAGGTACTCAGACAAAAGAAGTCCGCCTACAATGCTATATTTGTCTATCTTGTTTTTCTAGCTTGTTATCTTCCTTTTTTGCCTTCAACAATACTGTACATGACATATACTTCTGAAATTTCGTTTTTCATAGCTTATTACTCATCGTTATTCTTGATGTTCCTCAGTTCATCATTAAATCCTCTTGTTTATTTCTGGCAGTACCGAGAAATTCGCCAAAGTGTAAAAAGCACAGTGAAGAAATTATTTCACATGAACGAGAACGTGACATGAGAAACGATTTAAAGCTTCTGATAGTTTGAACTGAAAGTCTTTCCTGTGTCTTTTGCGAGGTCTGCAAAACGAAATATGGTAAGGAAACCAATGGACTTATTTTGGTGCAAAGAAAATGAGAAATGTAAAACGAAACAGAATATTCTGTTAGACATTGGAACTGGTGTTGACAAATTGTGAAACGAGAACTGGCTAATAAAGTTCTCAACGTTCTCAACGGTTCCACACCGACATATATGTGACGTCTGTTATCCGTTACAGCTACTCACTCATAATCCACTGCCACTTTGAGGAACAATCATACGTGATATACATTTAAACGATATGTTTGTATACTTTACATAAAAGCAAGGCAAGACTCTTGTTTTTTCCAAATTTTAACCATAATAAAAACGCAACCTAATGTCTAAAGCTTTCAGAAAAGATGGATCGAAACTACAGCAACCTGATTGGCTGGCAAGGAGCCAATCAAACCGCACCATTTTCGATCCTCCAAACGATCCAGGGTGCATATATAAACGCCCACCAAATCACGGCTAACAATACGGAATGGTTCAGAGTTCACCTCAACCATCCAAACACATAGCAACTAATGAGAATCGTAGGATTCCAAACCGCGGTCTTGCTAGTAAACTTATATTTAACTGCACATATTAAGTAGTAGCACAAAGAAGCCAGTCAATTGATTGGTAAACAAAGTAAATGTTATGGTATTTTAAATATCGAGCTTCTAAATACTATCCTCTAATAAACTACAGTCACATTCGGCCGTAAGGCCGTATTTAAGTTTAGAAAAAGAAAAAAAATCGCGTTATTTTCACCTAGTTTATAAAGCAGACGCGTGAAATTAGGAAGTTTCACGTCGTAGTCATGCTACGACGGCTAAGAAATGTACAAAAAAGCGTGGTGCACGTGCAAAGTTGTTGTTTTGCTATCTAAACTTATTGCGTTTTCGCCGTTCTTGTTGCCATCTCCGTCGTCGTCGTCGCTTAAGTTCGCTATTGTTGTGATCCAAACATTTTGCTACCATGGTAACACGGTGACGTCACACTTCTCCTCTCTATTGCTTTGCTTTCAAAACTTAGCTCGCAAAACCTTTCCGATCTTTCCTGGGTGGCTTTGTCTACAATCGAATTGGTGTTTGAACCTATTAAAATTTATACCAACAATAACAATTTCTGTTTGCACTCTACTTATACACATTGAGTCTAAGGTTCGGCAAAACAAACCGGCTATATAACGTGTCACAGTAGGTGGCTGTTATGAAAGGTAGGTAATTAACAGAGGGGGATATTAGTGTATATAGTTTATCGGAAGGAAAACTTTATCTCTTTAATATTACAATTTAAAACATGGATGAACAGTACTACGCTCGAATGCTGGACATTTTGGTACAACTTGTTAGCCAAAAAAGAAGTTTCTTCTTTGTTTTTTCCTGTCTTCCGTCAACTTTCTTTCAGATTAGCCCCAATTGGGGACTGGCGACGATGCAGTCTGTAGGAATTAGCGTTCCAACCTACAGATCCATTGATGTAGAAATCCACCGATCGTTTTCAATAAAACTAGCGGTCCTTCCCAACAGGGAGCAGCTCATATCTCAATTATGGACAGAAACGTAATTTGAAATTAATGGAAAAACCATATACAATGTATTACGGTGTTTAAATGTTTTGTCTGCAATACTTACGTCACAAAACCTTCCCCTTGTTTTCCCCTTCCCCCGATTGATCTTGTCATCTGTTCGATGTTTCATCCCTTAAAATTCATTCCAACAATACGACTGAATTTTTGTTTGCACTCTACCTAGAAACACTGAGTCTTAGTCTTTTAATAGTTTAATAATCAGAACCATCTATATAACGGGTCACAGCTGTTACGAAAGGTAGCTAATTAACCAAGAAGGTAATTAATGTAGATATTTCATCGAATGGAAAAATTAATATTTATAGTTTGACAAGTTAAACCATGACTGAACAGTACTGTAGTCAAAGGCTAGATTCCTGGTTAAAACTTGTTCATCACAGCAAGTCTTCCATCCTTGCTTTCTGTGTTTCACACTTTACATTTTCCCTCGTGGCGACTCTTGGAAATCGTTTAGTTATCCGCGCTTTAATAAAAGCCTCAACGATACCAGCCAACGTTAAGAAACTGTTCCTAAGTCTGGCTTTCTCTGACCTTGCAGTGCTGGGATTGTTACTGCAGCTAATGAAGGAAATTATCTATGCGGTGGTGTGGAAGATGGCGTCAAGGGGAGACAACTTGGCCTCCCTTTGCCCAACAGCTTTAAGCGTGTATTCTTATTTTGGTTATCTTCTCATCGCTGCATCTTTCCTGAATGTTACTGTCATTGCAGGCGACAGGCTTCTTGCTCTTTCGCTCCATTTGTGATATCATGAGCTTGTCACACCCAAACGTGTTACAACAGTGGTGTCTGTATGGATAATAAGTTGCGTCCTTAAAATCCTATCTATTTTCTTTCCAAACGAAATTCAAATGGTAGCTGCAGTTATTTGTCTTACAGGATACCTTATAACGACCATGACATATGTTCGAATTTACAAAGTTGTCAAATATCATCAGAATTAGATTTACAGTCAAAATCAGCTTCAAAATGCCCAAACAAGGGAGGTACACCGACAAAGGAAGTCCGCCTACAATAGTTTATTTTCCATTTTTTCTTTGTACAATACTAACTATACAAGACAAACCCCTCTGAAATTTAATTTCTCATAGCTCAAATTGCGTCGTTTTTCTTAATTCGCCTGAATTCATCATTAAACCCTATTGTTTATTGCCGGCGGTACCGTGACATTCGCCAAATTGAAAAAAATTCGCATGAACGAGAATATGACATAAGAAAAGACCTTAAGCTCAGGATAGTTTTAACTAAAAATGTAATGCGAAGTTTTATGAAACGAAATTAAGTGGGAAAATGCAATGGACTTGCTGAGCTCAAAGAAACGTGTAAAAGGGAGATTGGTCTATACGATATCGGAATTGGTCTCGCTGGAAAGAGAAACAAAAAGACACCTTTGATCTTAATTCCTTCTACAATTTCTACGAAATGGAATTTAGCAAGAAAACCAATAGACTTGCAGCGCAAAAAGACCAAGAAAACATATAATGTGAATTTCAATTCAGCATTTTAAACATTGGGCTGAAAGGCGATTTGTTATAATAAATATCTACCTAAGATTGGTCTCTGCGAAATTGGATCTGGACTCTATGAATTGCGAGACAAGAAGACGCCTTTGCAGCATTTAAGTAATGAAACTTAGCTCTATTTTTCATCGTCAAAACACTTCTTACAGAAAGAAACGTAAAAGCATTTTCCCTTTTAATGTACAATGTTAGCTACGGTGCAAGAACCTTATCGTTTTCAAGAAATATCCTTACAACAATGACTGTACCGATAACTGCCAAAGAATAAGTAACGATGTGACAAAATGGCCATTGTTCAAGCTGTGATCTACAGCGAAAGTTGCAATCTTAACACTCTTTAGAGACGAACACATATGCTCGTTGGCATTCGAAAAGAGTTTACAAATAAGCAAGGTCATTTGGGTTCGCTGTGCGCTATTCCTATCAGAAAAACCGTCGCGCGTCTACATTTGAGAGAAATGTCAACAAAACACAAAGGAAGACGAAAACAATCCAAATAAAAATGTTAGGCTCCAGTCCATTTACAAAAACCTCACCTGCTTGAAAGACTAAAAAGCCTCGCTGACCGGGCATCACCGTCAACTACGAAATGGGCACGAAACTTTTCAACACTAAAACCTTGTGTCAAAAGTTTAAATAAAAGAATAGAACTAAGCAAAATCCATCTGTATTTTACTATGTTTCAAAAATTTCGCTGGACGGTTAAATTTAGCGGAAAAACTCGCCCTTTCAACGTTTTAGAATGAATTAAAGTTCTATTTTCTATACCGAGCATTTGCAATTTTAAAAACAAACGGTTCTTCTCAGCAGGCAACAGCACACATGTCAATTATGGACAAAGAGGTAATTGGAATTTGATGGAAGGACTATACATTGCGGTGTGTAATAATTGTTTTGTTTTTAACACTAGTGTTGCAAAACCTTCCCCTTCCATTGTTTTCTGGGTTGGCCTTGTTTTATACAATTTAATTCGTTGTTTCAACCCTTGAACAATGACATTAAATTTCTGTTTAGTCCCTACATATAACATTAAGTCTAACGATTTAGTTAATGAACCGGCTTTATTACGCGCTACAGCAGATGGCCCATGTGAAAAGTAGCTAATAAACCGAGGGGGTAATTAATGTAGATATCAGTTTTATCCAAGACAGATACATGTATGTAATGTGAGAAGTCAAACTATGGCTGAAAAGAACTGCAATCGATTTCTGGATTATTGGATTAAACTAGTTTCCTACAGGAGAAGTTTCTTCCTTGGTATCTAGGTTTCAAACTTTGTATTTTCCCTCCCTTCATAAAGCCCAAACACGAGAGGCACACCGACAAAGGAAGTCCGCCTACAATAGTTTATTTGTCTCTCGGCAGTAGTTTTTTTAGCGTGTTGTTGTCCTCATTCGGGCAATATGTAAAAGGTTTTCAGAGGTCTCACGTCGGTGAAGATGTGCGGCTTGTCACCCCTTACAGTTTTTACCATGAGGATTTTGTCATGTGATGGCCTAACTGTGCTTAACCCTTTATGCCCTAAGAGTGATCAGCATCAAATTACTCCTAGTAATATTTCTGCTGTAGAAAACAAGGTTGTTATGAGAATTAGGGACATAATCACACAGAATCTTTGACAGCTTCTCTCAACTACTATTATCATGAGGAAACGTATGGGAACAACAAATGAGAATATGAATTTTAATATTACAATTTAAAAGATTATTATGTGACCAAGTAGATTAGTTCTTGCTCTAAATGGTCTCGGATCTTAGCCGAGAAAAAGCATTTTAAATTCTACTAACTTATGTCAGAGAGACAAGAACGTGACGAACGTGTCACTTTCAGTTCCATATTTATACACTGGAATCCTAATTTTTGTACATTTAGTGGGGAAGAGCTTACAAACGAGTAAGGTTATTGAGCGCGTTGTGCGCTAGTCCATTCAGACTACATAACACCGTTGTGAGTCCCCAGTTGAGGCTTATTAGTTTCCAGTCCTTTTTTAAAAACATCACCAGCTTTGAAGACTCAAAAGCCTAGCTCACGACGTCTGAAATAAGGAACAAGTGCTAATTTTTTCAAAGCGAAAAATTGGTTAAAAACAAAAATCCACCATTATTTCATATGTGTAAATCATTTTCTGGTCGGATCAATAAACAGAAAATACTCGCTCTTTCAACGTTTTACAATGATTTCACGTTCTATGTTTATACTGATCGTTTCCAATTAAGCAACTGTTTCCTCTTAGCAGGGAGCAGCTCACATCTCAAATATGGACAGAGAGGTAATTGGAACTTAATGGCAAAGGACTTTATATTACGGTGTTTAATTTTTTGTTTTCAATAATAATGTCGTAAAACCTTTCCCTTGTTTTCTGAGTTGGCCTTGTTTACAATTCGATTCGGTGTTTTAAACCTCAAAATTTTGTACCAACAATAGGAATTTCGGTATGCTCTCCAGGGGCGGATCTAGGGGGAGGGTGTAAGGGGTGCGCAGCCCCCCCCCCCCCCCTGAGATGACCTGCGGTTTTCTAATACAACTGGTATTCTCCAAAAAAAAAAACTATGTGGTTTATTGGTGCTGAAGAGACGAGTGCACCCCCTCCTAAAAAAAATCCTGGATCCGCCCCTGCTCTCTAACTATAAACATTGAGTCTTCTGAAATTTCGTTTTTCATAGCTTATTACTCATCGTTATTCTTGATGTTCCTCAATTCATCATTAAATCCTCTTGTTTATTGCTGGCGGTACCGAGAGATTCGCCAAAGTGTAAAAAGCACAGTGAAGAAAATATTTCACATGAACGAGGACGTGACATGAGAAACGATTTAAAGCTTCGGATAGTTTGAACTGAAAGTCTTTCCAGTGTTTTTTGCGAGGTCTGCAAAACGAAATATGGTAAGGAAACCAATGGACTTATTTTGGTGCAAAGAAAATGAGAAATGTAAAACGAAACAGAATATTCTGTTAGAAACTGGAACTGGTGTTGATAAATTGTAACACGAGACCTGGCTAATAAACTTCTCAACATTCTCAACGGTTCCCCGCCAACATATATGTGAAGTCTGTGATCCGTTACAGGTACTCACTCATAATCCCTTGCCACTTCGAGGAACAATCATACGTGATGTTCATTTAAACGATATGTTTATATACTTTAGATAAAAGCAAGGCAAGGCTCTTATTTTTTCCAAATTTGAGCCTTAATAAAAACGCAACTTAGAGTCTGAAGCTTTCAGAAAAGATGGATCGAAACTACAGCAACCTGATTGGCTGGCAAGGAGCCAATCAAACCGCACCATTTTCGATCCTCCAAACGATCCAGGGTGCATGTCTAAACGCCTACCAAATCACGGCTAACAATACGGAATGGTTCAGAGTTCACCTCAACCATCCAACTACATAGCAACTAATGCGAATCGTAAGATTCCAAACGGCGGTTTAGCTAGTAAACTTATATTTAACTCATATATTATGTGGTAGCACAAAGAAGTCAGTAAATTGATCGGTAAACAAAGTAAATGCTATGGTATTTTAAATATCGAGCTTTTAAATACTGTCCTCTAATAAACTACAGTCACATTGACAAAGCGATTGAGTAATAAATCTACATTCAAAGGACACAGCATTATAACGTATTTAAATAATGCTTCCACCAAAGGTGCGATAAATACCCAGAGTCTAATCTGGACATGTTTAAAGAATGTATGCTGTGCACAGCTAAACATCGTGCTCTGAGGTGGCGTAAACCTCAACTGTACGGAGATATTAAAAGGGGATACTTAAAATAACAGCAGCTATGGAAAATGATCATAATTACTTTCACGCGATTTTAAGCAGACATATCTTATAAAACAGACAAAAAATTGAACAGAAAGCAGACAAACTGAATAAATTGTCTGTTGCATTTTTCCTCTGCTGCATATAGAATGCACTGAGCATTTCTTTGGTCGGCTCTATAGAAGCTGTATCAACTTAACAGGCATAACAGCCCACCTATCGTAGAACTTTTAAAGTGTAAAATCCCTGAAAGAGTTCTCTCTGGCTCCGCTAGCCCCTATAGTTATTCCAGGCAGCCAGTACTCTAATTTTACTTCCAATATTTTCATCGTCGTAATAAAGTGTTTAGCAAGAGTGAGACCAAATAAAGATTGTTGTTGTCATTGTCCTCATTGAAGCAATATGTAAAAGGTTTTCACAGGTTTCGCGCCGGTGAAGATGTGCGGCCTGTCAGCTCTTGCAGTTTTTACTATGAGGATTTTGTCATGTAATGGCCTAACTGTGCTTAACCCTTTAAGCCCTAAGTGTGATCAGCATCAAATTTCTCCTTATAATATCTCTGTTTTAGAAAACGGAGTGGTCATGAGAATTAGGGATATAATCACACAGATTCTTTGACAGCTTCTCTCAGCTATTATTATCATGACGAAACGTATGGGAACAACAAATGAGAATTTGAATTTTGATATCACAATTTAAAGGATTATTATGTGACCAAGTAGATTTGTTCTTGCTCTAAATGGTCTCAGATCTTCGCCAAGAAAAAGCATTTTAAATTCCACTAACTTATGTCAGAGACACAAGAACGTGACGAACGTGTCACTTTCAGTTCCATATTTATACACTGGAATCCTAATTTTTGTACATTTAGTGGGGAAGAGCTTACAAACGAGTAAGGTTATTGAGCTCGCTGTGCGCTAGTCCATTCAGACTACATAACACCGTCGTCAGTCCCCAGTTGAGGCTAATTAGTTTCCAGTCCTTTTTTAAAAACATCACCAGCTTTGAAGACTCAAAAGCCTCGCTGACGACGTCTGAAATAAGGAACAAGTGCTAATTTTTTCAAAGTGAAAAATTGGTTAAAAACAAAAATCCACCATTATTTCATATGTGTAAATCATTTTCTGGTTGGATCAATAAACAGAAAATACTCGCCTTACAATGATTTCACGTTCTATTTTTATACTGATCGTTTCCAATTAAGCAACTGTTTGTCAAATATGGACAGAGAGGTAATTGGAACTTGATGGGAAAGGACTATATATTACGGTGTTTAATTTTTTGTTTTCAATAACCTTTCCCTTGTTTTCTGAGTTGGCCTTGTTTACAATTAGATTCCGTGTTTTAAACCTTAAAATTTTGTACCAACAGCGTCTCAATATTGAAGATGGCATCAAGTGGAACAACACAGCCTTCTTCTGTCCAACAGTTTTGGGTGTGAAAAGTTACTTTGTGTGTCTACTCACCACCGCATCTTTTCTGAATGTTATTGTCATGGCATTTGATAGACTTCTCGCTGTTTCGCTCCATCTGCGATATCAGGAGCTTATCACACCCAAACGTGTTAACATAGCATTGGTGTCTTTGTGGTTCATAAGTTGTATCACCGCTTTTATATTCGTTTTCCTTCCGACGAGCAATGAAATAGTAGCCGCAGTTATTTTAATGATAGGGTATGTTTTGACCACCGTAGCATATGTTAGTATTTACAAAGTCGTCAAATATCATCAGAATCAGATATACAGCCAAAATCAGCTTCAAAATGCCCAAACAAGGGAGGTACTCCGACAAAGGAAGTCCGCCTACAATGCTATATTTGTCTGTCTTGTTTTTCTAGCTTGTTATCTTCCTCTTTTGCCTTTAACAATACCATACATGACAAATACTTCTGAAATTTCGTTTTTCGTAGCTTATTACGCATCGTTATTCTTGATCTTCCTCAATTCATCATTAAATCCTCTTGTTTATTGCTGGCGGTACCGAGAAATTCGCCAACAAATGAGGGTTTATATGTGACCAAGAAGATTAGGTCTCGCACAAAATGGTCTTAGACCTTCGCCAAGAAAAAGCATTTCAAATTCCACTAACTGATTTCGGAGACATAAGAACGTGACGAACGTTCATGTTACAATACGATACTGCTCTCTCTGAATTGTGAAACAACAAGAAACCTTTAGGGCACTTACTTAAAAAACTGTATATGTACCGATTACTACCAAAGAACAAGTAAAATTGTGAAAAAATGGCGAATTTTTAAGATAGAAACGATTTCCATCTGAGCAATCGCCAGAAAAAAACGTTGCTTACAACTGTACGTATGTCTCGATTTAAAATACAAAGTCTCTCTTTCGCTTGACCGTGGAAAATCTGGGTACGAGATAAGAAGCGTCCTACGGCGTAAGCCTAAAGCAAAAGTTGCCACGTTAAGACTCCTTAGAGAAGAACACAAATACTCGATGGCATTTGAGAAGAGTTTCAGATTACATTGTCGTGTGTCCCTAACTGAGGCTTATCTCAAAGAAAGAAGAAGGAGGAAGAAGAGCCCGAAATATTAGGTTTCGATCCTTTTTCAGAAACCTTTTCGACTTTGAAGACTCAAACGCCTCGTCGACGACACCTTGAACTACCAAAAAGATGCTAACTGAAAACTTGCGTCAGATTCCTTATAAGTTTAAATAAAAGTATAGAATTCAATAAAATCCATCATTATTTTACGTGTACATCATTTGCTTGTCGGATGAATTATTAACGACAAAATAACTCGCCCTTTCAAGTTGACACCGAGCGTTGTCAATTAAAGAAGAAGTTCTACTTAGCAGGGAACAGCCCACATGTCAATTAAGGACAGAGAGGTAATTGGAACTTGATGAAAACGGACTATATATTGCGGTGCTTAATTGTTTTGTTTTCAATACTCATGTCGCAAAACCGGCGTTCCCGTTGTTTTCTGAATTGGCCTTGTTTTCTACAATTTCACTCAGTATTTCAACCCTTAAAAATTATACGCCTCTACGCTACCAGCTAACGTCAAGAAGGTGTTGAATTGCAAAAAAGAGGAGAACTGGGGTGAGGCAAAGGGAGAGAGAGATGATACTTTTTTTCTCCTCTCCCTCTCCCCTTTTTTCCTTATTTTGCCCTAGGGTTAACCACCACCACCACCACCACATTTCTATTGTTTTCCCTCCACCACCACCACCACAATTGTATTGTTTTCCCTCCACCACCACCACCACAACCAAATTTCTATTGTTTTCCTCCACCACCACCGCCACCACATTTCTATTGTTTTCCCTCCACCACCACCACATTTCTATTGCTTTCCCTCCACCACCACCACCACATTTCTATTGTTTTCCTCCACCACCCCCACCGAGTCCTTGTACAATAGGGTAGTGGTTTTATTGAAGATGTATTAGCCCCTGTTGTTTCAAGCGTAGGATTTCTAATGCTATAAAAGAGGTGACGCAACGGCAAGTTGATCATTCGAAGCTAAGTCTGTCACGGGTACTCATCAAAATGAAGAGAAAGATAGATTTGGTTGAAGAAGAACACGAGAGTGAACATCAAGAAAGCGAAAGTTCTGGTGATGAAAGCGAGGATGAAGAACCGAGAATAAAAGACGAACCAAGAATGAAAGATGTTTTGAGTCATCTTTCCCGCGCAGTGCCGGAAAAGCGAGCTTCTGATTTGCTGCATAGTATGGCCGCGTCCAAAGATATTCTTTTCTGGACTCCCAGCGGACAATTGCTTCGAAATAAACGCACTATTCCCGTCACAAACATCGCCGAGCTAGTTGAGTATGTGTTAGTCCCTCATAACAATGAGGTTATCAAGCCTCGTGCGCTGAATACGTTTCTAGATGGACTTGCGGAGTTAGGAATCGATAAAGGTTTAATCAAGAACAAAAAGTTGTTAAGCGATTTAATAGAAAAGGAAAAAGGCTACCAAAATGTAGAAAATACTTCCGATAACGAGAGTAATAATGAGGAGAGTTCATCGGATATTGAAAATCAGGAGGAGGAGGAGGAAGTGTCTTCTGAGAATAGCGTTGAAGCTGAAGGCACCCAAGAGAGCAAAAACGACACTGAAATCGACAGTCAGGAAACAGAAAGTAGTAACCCTGAAACGTCCACCACCTTTCACTCTAAACGTCCCTGTGAAGACTGCGAGAACTCTAATGTGTACGGGACATTGATCATGAAATGCCCTAAATGCTTTTGGCACGATTACTACAAGATTTGTCCTATATGCGATCACCAGATTCCCGAGGGGATAAATTACATGAAAGAGGGCTTTCTTCGGTGTCACGATTGTGGAGCAGTTACACACAAAAACGCGAAGACGTTGGAAACCAATTTCTATTCCCCTTCTACAGAGGAGAACGAAGAAGAGGATTAATTAATTTCCATTCCTTACAAATCGCTATGTATTTGACTCTTTTTGTCATTGTTTTTTAATAAAGTTTTTAAAACGGTATCTCTCTTGTGTTTTTAATGCTAGCAATTACTAGTCGCGTGTTTTAATTGACCCTTTGGGTTTTTACTGCAGAGCTAATTTGTATGCAACGGTGGGCTTGTGAACTCGCATAATTACCTGACTAACGGCGCGTGAAACGCTGACACTTTAATAGTTTTTCATGTCCTCGACAAAGAACGGAGAAAACGTCAGACAAAATTGAAATAGAGAGTTTTCAGCTCCCCTTAGTGTATGTTTTGTTTATATATCCGAGTTTTAGAGCTAAATAAGAAGACATAAACTAAACTGAAATAAAGACTTTTCAACTCCACTTTGTGTATGTGTTTTGTTTATATATCTGAGTTTAAGCGCTAAATAAGATATAGGAAGCCCTTTCTCGCGTTGCTAGGTGATCGCTTCTCTTATTCCTATTTCTCTTTTAATAGACGGTCTGAAAACCGGGCTCAAATTACTTAACGGGCAAGCTCAGGCAAGCCTATTGTTTCTATTGAAGTAGAGAGACGCTCATTAGTAAACCTATCCACTTCATTAGTATATATGGAGGAAGTCAAAAAATTAGTATGCAGGAAGACACTTATACATATTAATGAAGGGAATCCACTTCTTGCGAGGGAATCCAAAGGGAATCCACCGACGGGGTCAAGTTTGACCCTAGTAGACTACCTGTATGTCTTCACTTAAAATAGAACGTCTCTCTGCCACTTGGCCGTAGGAAATCTGGGTACGAGATAAGAAGTGTCCTACGACGTACGCCTACAGCGAAAGTTGCAATCTTACCACTCTTTCGAGACGAACACACATGCTCGTTGGCATTCGAAAAGAGTTTACAAATAAGCAAGGTCATTTGGGTTCGCTGTGCGCTATTTCAATCAGAAAAACCGTCGCGAGTCTACATTATAGAGAAATGTCAAAAAAAGACAAAGGAAGACGAAAACAGTCCAAAATGTTAGTTTCCAGTCCATTTATAAAAACCTCGCCGGCTTGGAAGACTCAAACGCGCGCCTCGCTGACTAGAAGTCGCCTTATTGACTACTAAACAGGTGCTAAACTTTTCAAAACTGAAACCTTCCACCAAATTGCTTAAAAGTTTCAATAAAACGATTGAACTAAACAAAATCCATCTGTATATTATTATGTTTCCAAATTTCGCTGGACGGTTAAATTAACAGGAAGAAATCGCCCTTTAAACGTTTTAGAATGACTTAAAGTTCTATTTCTCTACAGAGCATTTTCCATTAAACAAACGGTTCTTCTCAGCAGAGGACAACTTACATTTCAATTATGACCGGACAGAGATGTAATTGGAAAGGACCATACATTGCGGTGTTGAATTGTTTTGTTTCCAATACTAGTGTTGCAAAACCTTCCCCTTGCATTGCTTTCTAGGTTGGTCTGCTTTCAACTCTTAAAAATCTATACCAACAGTAACACTGAATTTCTATTTACACTCTACCTATAACATTAATTCTAAGGCTTGACTTAATGAACCGGATTTATTACGCGCTACAGCAGATGGCCGATATGGAAAAAAGTTAATAAACGGAGGGGGATAATTAAGGTAGATATCAGTTTTATCCACGACAAATACATGCATACTGTGACAAGTAAAACTATGGCTGAAGAGACCTGCACTCAATTTCTAGATCGATGGATTAAACTGGTTTCCCAAAGGAGAAGTTTCTTCCTTGGTTTCTGTGTTTCAAACTTTGTATTTTCCCTCGTGGCGACTCTAGGAAATCTTTTGGCCATCCGCGCGTTAATGAAGACCTCAACGATACCAGCTACCGTCAAAAAGCTGTTTCTAAGTCTGGCTTTCTCTGATCTTGCAGTTGGATTGTGTTCGCAGCTTATGACCGCTATTATCAGTGCCGTGACGTTGAAGATGGCATCAAGTGGAAACGACTTAGCCTTCTTTTGTCCAACAGTTTTGATTCTGCTTTTATACTTTCAGTATCTTCTCGCCATTGCATCTTTCCTGAATGTTATTGTCATTGCATTTGATAGACTTCTCGCTGTTTCGCTCCACCTACGATATCAGGAGCTTGTCACGCCCGTACGTGTTACAATAGTGTTGGTATCTTTATGGTTAACAGGTTGCGTCTTTGCCTCCCTATATATTTTCCTTCCGAAAGGTATTGAAATGGCAGCTGGCGTTATATCCGTTCTAGGGTATGTTCTGACAACCATGGCGTACGTTCGTATTTACAAAGTCGTCAGATATCATCAGAATCAGATATACAGTCAAAATCAGCTTCAAAATGCACAAACAAAGGAGGCACTCAGACAAAGAAAATCCGCCTACAGTAGTTTATTTGTTTCCGTACTTTTCTTAGCTTGTTATTTTCCTTATTTTCCTTGTACCATACTATACACGACAAACACCACTGAAATTTCGTTTCTCGTAGCTCTATTTGCGTCAGTGTTCTTAATTTTCCTGAATTCATCATTAAATCCCATTGTTTATTGCTGGCGGTACCCAGAGATTCGCCGAATTGTAAAAAACACAGTGAAGAAAAAAATTCGCATGAACGAGAATATAACATAGGGAAAGACCTTAATCTCAAGATAGTTTTAACTAAAAAATATAATGCGAAGTTTTACGAAACGAAATTAAGTCAGAAAATATAATGGACTTTCTCCGCCCAAAGAGTAAGGAAAGGGTGAAAAGGGAAAGGACTGGTCTATTCGACATCGGAAATGGTCTCGCTGGAAAGAGAAACAAAAAGACACCTTTGATCTTAATTCCTTCTACAACGTCTACGAAATGGAATTTACCTGGAAAACCAATGGACTGGAGGCGCAAAAAGACCAAGAGACTGACATATAAAACTGAATGTCAATTGAGCATTTTAAACATTGGGTTGCAAGGCGAATTTTTAGGATAACTACCCAACTAAGACTGATCTCTTCGCTTCTGGACCTGCTCTCTCTGAATCGTGAAACAACAAGAAACCTTTAGGGCACTTACTTAAAAAACCGCATATGTGCCGATAACTACCAAAGAAAACGTAAAAATGTGACAAAATGGCGAATTTTTAAGATGGAAACGATTTCTATCTGAGCAATCGCCAGACGAAAAAGTTGCTTACAACTGTACGTACGTCTCGATTTAAAATACGAAGTCTCTCTTTCGCTTGACCGTGGAAAATCTGGGTACGAGATAAGACGCGTCCTACGGCGTAAGCCTAAAGTGAAAGTTGCCATGTTAAGGCTCTTTAGAGAAGAACACAAATACTCGTTGGCATTTGAGACGAGTTTCAGATTACATTGTCGTGAGTCCCCAATTGAGGCTTATCTCAAAGAAAGAAGAAGGAGGACGAGAAGAGCCCGAAATATTAGGTTTCGGTCCTTTTTCAGAAACCTTTTCGACTTTGAAGACTCAAACGCCTCGTCGACGACACCTTGAACTACCAAAAAGATACTAAGTGAAAACTTACGTCAGATTCCTTATAAGTTTAAATAAAAGTATAGAATTAAATAAAATTTATCATTATTTTACGTGTACATCATTTGCTGCTCGCATGAATTATTAACGAGAAAATAACTCGCCCTTTCAAGCTTACACCGAGCGTTGTCAATTAAAGACGAGGTTCTACTTAGCAGGGAACAACCCACACGTCAATTAAGGACAGAGAGTTAATTGGAACTTGATGAAAACGGACTATATGTTGCGGTGTCTAATTGTTTTGTGTTCAACACTAATGTCGCAAAACCGGCGTTCCCGTTGTTTTCGAAATTGGCCTTGTTTTCTACAATTTAACTCAGTATTTCAACCCTTAAAATTTATATCCACGATCAGACTGAATTTCTGTTTGCACTCTACCTATAAACATTGAGTCTAAGGCTTTAGTTAAAGAACCGGCTATATGACGTGTCGCAGCAGATCGCTTATTTGAAAGGTAGCTAATAAACGGAAGCGTAATCAATATAGATATTTCATCGAAAGGGAAAACTTCATGTATATAATCTAGCAAGTTAAACCATGGCTGAACAGTACTGCACTCGGTTCTGGATTTTTTGTTACCAATTCTCTCATTGTTCGCCACAGAAGAAGTTTCTTCTTTGCTTTCTGTGTTTTAAACTTTGTATTTTCTCTCGTGGCGACTCTAGCAAATCTTTTAGTTATCCGCGCGTTAATGAAGGCCTCTACGCTACCAGCCAACGTCAAGAAAATGTTGAATTGCAAAAAAGATGAGAACTGGGGCGAGGCTGAGGGAAAGAGAGATGATACTATTTTTTCTCCTCTCCCTCTCCCCTTTTTTCCTTATTTCGCTCTAGCGACAACCCATGGATTGCTATTTCTATTCTCCCCGATCTTCATCTGTCAAAAAAAAAAAATTGAAGACGGCAGATAATTCTCTACTCACCAAAGACACTTGGCAGATCGCTTGGGCATGCGCGTTAGAGGTGGATCGACGCATGCCAGGTGATAGTGGTAGTGGCACGTGTCACACTGCACGAGTTGATGTTGATTCTCGGTTGTTTTGCACGTGTTGCACCTGCCGGGGAAAAACGTGACAAAACATTCAGGTTATGTTATAACTTCCTCTTCCTGTTTAAACAGACCATTTACTCGAGCCAACGGAAAACGCTTTTTGTACGATGACGTGTTATTACTACTAAGACAGTCGCCACAGTCAACTCCCGATAACTCGAAACTTCAAGGGAAATCTAAAAAGGGTGGAGTTAACGGGGATTCGAATCAAGTAACCGAAAATGAGAAAATAAGAAAATGGGATGGGGAAAGAATACAAGTATCATGCACACTTGGAATTAAGAAAACAGAACTTCAATTAAAATATACAGGGCTGCTATACACTGTAGTCGAATTGAAAGTGGAGACAAAGAATACACAGTTGTTTTGAAATATTAAATTCAATATTTCGGACTGCAGAACACACTTTTTTCTTTTTTGATCGACTTGTCAGGCGCTTAAGATCGAGGGTAACATTATGTAGAGGTCATCTGAAGGGAAGCAAAAATAACTTCGAGTGAGCGGGAGGTTCGAGTTATCGAGGGCTCGAGTTACCGAGGGTAAAATTACTGTATATGTATCAAAGAAATCCAAGGGAAATCGATTTTGGTTCGAGTTAGCGACGGTTCGTGTTATCGGGAGTCGACTGTATTCAAATTTGGTTAACCTAGTGAGGTTTAAATAACAAAAACCCTTAATTTGCAGAAAAAAGCAAAACCGTGAAGGGTTCTGGTAGAAGTAGTAAAATGACGCCATCGTGGAAATGACCTATTTTCCAGCTAATCAATCTCGAACCCAGAGCTCACGCTCTTGACTCCGCGTTGTCATGCGCAATAGAGAAGGGTTCTGGGGGAGGGGGGGAGGGTCGTAAATACAGGCCAATCAGAAGCATATAGTGACTACTAGAGTCGACCACAAAAACAGTGAATGCAGGGAACAAGTGTTAAGTTAAAGATTAGAGTCGGGTATGTTTTTTCAAAAGCCAAGCGCGAATCTCGAAAATTTTGCGCAAAGTGAAAACTGAGCGCGAAGTCTTAAACGGTTGTAAGGCCCTAGGGCGTCAGTTTCTATAACGACGAAGGACAGTGAGAAATGCTACATTAAAAAGTCGGACTAAAGTAAAAACGCGCAACTAAGAACCTGCATAATTACATAAATGGTAACAAGACAAATTTAGGCTATTTAGGTTCGTAAATATTTAGGTTCTTAAACTACTTAGGTTCCTATTTTCTTAAGAACGAATTATATTGTAGCCAAGATTATTTAAAGGTCTCCAGCTTATTGCTATACAAAATTTGCATACTAAATTAGCATTGCAGTTGGAGTGATAAGGCACCTATATCTCCAAAAGGATTCTGATCTGTGTTGACTTATCTTATTTGCCCTGGTGCACAGATTTTAGAAAATAAGAAGTAGTTTCAAATTTTAGCCTAACAAGTTCTTAGTCGCAGGTTTTACTGTATATCACAGCAAAGGAGTCACGCCGACTTTGCGTGACTTACAAGTAATCAAATCCGATATAGCGTCACTTACATGTGGAGTTTTAAAGGCTTCATCCGTGTTTGTGAAGCTGCCGTCTTCGTTTTTTTGGATTCCAATACGGACGGCTGAGTTAACTCCTGAAAAGCAAAAAAAAAAAAAGAAAAAAAGCCTTTTCTTGGATGAACAAAGGCACTTTTGCGAGCCGTACAGGAGACGTTTTCATTGATACGTTGTGTAATAGGACGGGAAACTAAGTTCTGAAAGCCTTCAAAAAAAAAGAAAACTAACTAACTAATGAAATTGTTCGAGTCTTAAACAAATTTAAGGAAGAAGCAGCAGTAGGACGGTTCTCCCCTCCGTGCGAACAGTTTGCGCCAAGACCCTGTGCACACTTACCCCGCATAAATTCAAAAACGCACCTTTTTCCTCCGCTTTGGCCCGGCGTCCACGGCGCTTTTGAAAGCTTTTCGAAAACGGTCTCCAGAGCGGATAATTTGTGAAACTTGACTCTTGACTCAAGTAACGTGCATACGCATGCTGTAAAAGTCACACCTTCATCTTGGGCCTATATCCTCTACAGAGGCCTCTTTGCGCCACTAGGAGCTGGGGCCAATGAGAAGGGAAAAGAGAAAGATATAGGCCCCCGCTAGCCTTTCCTTCTTCCCATCGACGTCCGCGCGCTTACCATATCTTTTCAGTTTCAATAGACCTTTTTACCGATACGGCGGCCATATTGAATTAATTCGATTTAAGGAGTATTATAGGATGCCCAGGGGGCATGAGCACATTTCGTTTGTATTTTCGAGCGCATTTCGGGACATTTTTTCTTAATGTTTTCTTAGAATAAGATTGTAATGGGGAAAAAAATCCTTGTGCCATGTTTCGATGTAATAATGATCGCCTTTTTCCCGAGAAATATACGGTGAAAGACCATATTTCTAATACTAAACTAGAAAAACGCGATTATTATTACATCCCAACACGGCACAAGGATCTTTTTTCCCATTACAATCCTATTCTAAGAAAACGTTAAGAAAAAATGTCCAGGAAAGCGCTCGAAAATACAAACGAAATGTGCTCATGCCCCCTGGGCATCCTATAATACTCCTTAAATCGAATTAATTCAATATGGCCGCCGTATCGGTAAAAGGGTCTATTACATTTTTGGAATACCAGTGGAGGACTCAGTAGCCTGAGAATCCAGCCCCCGCACACAGGCTGAGGCCTCAGCAGAGAAGGGAGTTCTTGTATCAGGGCAACTTTTCGTTTAGAAATTTCATAAAACATAGTGTAGATCTTCTTTACTGATACAGTCAACTCTCTCTTAATGGACACCTCCGTAAAACGGACACCTCCATAAGACGGACACCTCTGTAAAACGGACACCTCTGTAAGACGGACACCTCTATAAGACGGACATCTCTGTAAGACGGACACCTGTATAAGACGGACACCTCTGTAAAATGGACTGCTAAGGTTGTCTCTCCCTTTCCTTAACTCCCTTTATTGTACTCTCTATTGGACAGACATCTTTCTAAAGGTGATGTTACACGGGACGATTCGCAACGACGATTTTTAGCGCAATACAGCGCTGCAATGTTGGGACAATGTTGTAACCATTCGAAATAATGTCGCAACAATGTTGCAACGCTGTGTTGCGCTAAAAATCGTCGTTGCGAATCGTCTCGTGTAACGTCACCTTAAGACAGACACTTAGTGCCGGTCCTAAAGATCTCCTTCTTGCAGAGAGTTGACTGTAATTCATAAAGACCAAAGAAGACGTTAGTTACCTTGCCCGCCAGCTTACACAAGCAGCGGTGAAGCCGTGTCGTTTCTTGTCTCCTTTCAAGGATGTCTTCTGCCAATAGCTGAATAGTTTCAGTCAACTGATAGAGATGATAAACACAAATAAAACAAAACATTTCGATGGATAGTAGGAGGCAAGTGTTTTGGTTATTCGCCACGTTAAAAACGAGAGGGGAACTGGGCCGAGTAAACTTTCGCAAAGACTTCTGGGACTGTTACTGGCGCGTGCCTAGTAACGATCCCAGAAACAATTGTGGGACACATGTCGGCTCCAGTTCCCTTCTCGTTTCAATAGTGCTTTTATACCATCGTATTCGCCAAGTTAGAAACGAGAAGGGAACTGGGTCGAGTAAACTTTCGCAAAGACTTCTGGGCATGTTACTGGCGCGTGCCCAGTAACGATCCCAGAAACAATCGCGGGACACATTTCGGCTCCAGATCCTTTCTCGTTTCAATAGTGCTTATTAGTAGCTCAGTTTATACCATCGAACCCGGGAGTGACCTGAAACGTTTGTTTTGCTGTACAACATTGCTGTTATGTGGATAGAACCTTAAAGTGCGACTACTATAACCGGGGCCACCCAGAAAAAGTTGACCAATCGGATTACAGGAAAATAACAATTTATTCCTAGAAAGTTAGTTGTCAATCATAATTACCACGAAACAAAATTAACGACATGGATCGAAATTAACCAATTACAACCTGCAGACATGACCCTTTAAACCCACTGAAGAAAGCACGTGTTTCCCGAGAGGTCCGTTAGAGTGAGTGACGGGGGCGAAAATCGTAAACGGTAGTTATATTTTTGACTTGCGGTCGCATGTTATTACAAAGCGCGGCAACAGGAGCGAAGAAATTTCTGGTACATAACAAAATAACAGCTTGAGCCAAAGAAATAGTTCTCCTGGGTGTTGTGTGCAAAGTTTCGAATAGAAAAACATTGTCTGGTGAAACATTCTGCTTTCCTGAAAAACGCTTGCCATCAATATTAAATTTTGCGCTTCGAGTAACTTATTGTTTTTTTACGAGTTGCTGATTGGCCAACAACCAACCTGTTTGGAATGTATTGTTATTTTTCTGTAATCCGATTGGTCAACTTTGTCTAAGTGGCCCCGGTTACAGTTGTCGTACTGTAAGGCAGTCACAAAAGTGAAAGCTGCTGGAAATATTTTGATACGGTTAAGTCGGTCTTGCTTTTAATAAGGCAATCATAACGACAACGGCAACGAGAGCGTCAAAATACACTGGTTAAACGAGAAGAACAACAGCTATGCACTTGCAGCACGTTTTTTGGTACATTTCTTTAACATCCACAGCACGACTTCGAAGTGAAACCTTTCAATGCGAGGTTTTATAGAGGACGTGAACACAAGACGACAAATCTTTCTTGTTTAAAACTTGGCAGTATAGAGCACTTAAGAATTCAACTCAAAGCCTACATTTCACAAATTGACCAAGGGAATATTTGCAGTCCTGAAGAACCCTTTTGCTCCTAAACTTGCCGATAAACAGGCAATTGAAGATGAACTTAACATCGATGGTGGTAAGCATATTTTAGCTTGTTTGTAAACTAGGAATTATTTTGAATGAATAATAAAACAATTATTGAATTCGGCTTTTGTATCATCTGAAGTATTATGTACACCTCGGAGGGTATGCTCTATCTCCATAATTCTTCAGATCATACTCAGCCTCATCCAATAATTGTTAGATATAAGTAGAGAAAGATCAAATGTGTATCTACTGTATAGGGTGACCCCACAAACCACACGTTCATGAGGGGCTATTTGTAAAGTGTACTACGAGGACCGCCTCTCTAGGCATGCGCCCTTGGCTTTCTCGCGCACCAAATTTTCCAACTCCCCACTATTTTTAAATGCCTACCACGCATTCTACAACCCCGGACAAAACTCTTTAGGTATTTCCATGTAATTTCGCGCCATACTACGATCATTTCTAACGGGAACAAAGTCGCCCTCTCCCCACCCCCTGTTCAAAGTTGGTTTGGTCTAAAAGCTCACGTGTGTAATTCTGGTGTTACCACAAACAAAATTGGAATAGGGGAAGGGGGGAACGGTTTTTCATTTTGCGACGGTAAGCTTTTTGGTCAGGACGAGTGCAAAAAATAGGTAGTTTGTAATAGGCTTCAACAGTTTTTGTCCGATGTTGTACCGAGCTACATGTAAGAATTCAAACCTCGTGATATTTTTCTCTCAAGTCCTGTTCCTCTTGTTGTAACCTTTTGTTGTTTGACTCAAGTTCTTCTTGGCTTTCCTGCATCTCTTTCAATCGAGCACTTCGATCTGATACAGAAACACAGTGAACGTTTCTTTAAAGGCCACCTCTGAAAGACGGACACCTCCCTAAACCAGACACCAACAGTTGGTTCCTGCCGTTGTTCAGTCATTTTCTTTGAAACTCTCTATATGACGGACACCTCCCTAAACCGGACACCTAAAGTTGGTCCCTGCCGTTCTCCACTCATTTTCTTTGACCCTCTACAAGATAGACACCTCCCTAAACCGGACACCAAGAGGTTGGTCCCTGCTGTGCTTCAGTCATTTTCTTGGACTCTCTATAAGACGCACCTTTTATTACAAATAAACTATGTGAAAAAATGTTAACATTATACTTACTGTGATAATAATGAACAAATTCGCTTGTGAGAGCAGGTTGGACAAACCATTTCCGCCGAACGTTTACAATACTCTGAGTCTAAGAAAAGGAAGGTTGGAAGAAAACGATTCACCCACATCTTTAAAATAGCCTAAAATCTGGTTAAGCCATAACTACAATGACTTATCGATGGGAACAGTCAACAACAAAATGGTTGAGACCCTTGAAATGGGCTACACTTTATAGGACAAAACAATCCGTACCCCTCCAGTCTTCCCCATCCTAACCTCCCCACCCCCTCCCCAAACAAAGCCAGCTTTCGCACCGGAAAGTGGAGCAAAGGCACAAAACTCACTTCGGGGGAGGGGGAGGAAAGGCTTGCTTAAGAGCACAAGAAAAACGTGCACAAAGTCTAGCTAACTTTGATGCCGATTAAAGGGCAGGGATAGTCTGCTACACAGCCGTTTTTAGTGTCGTCACGCAACGCTCGTTGCGTGACGACACTAAAAAGGGCTGTGTAGCAGACTAGGGTAGGGAAGGCAAGAAAGGAAGTGAAAATGGAGTTCCAGCAAAGCAATATCGTCCTCCACGACATTTGTCTTTTTTACTCTCCGCCAAACTTGCTTTGAGTGAATGATTTTCCATTCAAACAAAATTAGGCTATTCAGGTCATTGGTCAACTAACCTGGAATTTTGGCCGCGCGATTTGAAACCATTTTTCAACTTTGAGCGCTTTAAAAAAATTTAATAATCGTTGATCTAAACTCAAAACACCTAAAACTTTGGAATCGAGCATTTTCTATAGAAACTATCGGGCACACTAATGTACTAAGCAAAGTACCGATCCTGTGCAAGCTGATATAAAAAGATTACCTGTCCTGTGGTGTAACCTAGGAGCTGGGCTTTCTTGAAAAGCTGCCGGCATGCTGTGGAATAAAAGATTTGACAGAATCGAAGTCAGGATCAAAAAGAAAGTAAAGACAAAATGACTGTTGCAAACACCATTCAGAAAACGACTATCAGATTGCTAGAGCAATCAAAGCAAAACAAGTAGTCCAACGAAGAGGACAGTGGAAAAAAACAGCTTGCAATTTCGTTTGTAAGGACTCGGTTGTTCAATGTATAGATCTACCTGAATTTATGAAAACCGGGTTAGCAAACATTTTGTAATTTATCACAACTTCCTCTGTCTTAGCCTGTTTTTATTATTTCTGTGGTACTTTCAACTAAGGGACGGACCATTAGAAATCTTATGGGGGGGGGGGGGGGGGGGGGCGGGCGAAGTACAAAAAATAATTCGCGCAAGGGAAAATTAAATGAAAAAAATTCTTGCACGCCAATTAACCCTAAAAAAAATTCATACAAGGAATTTGATAACGAAGAAAAATTCCTGCGGCTCGACAATTCCCCTCCCCCCCCCCCCATAACTTTTCTAATGGTCCGTCCCTAATAAACTGTGAAACTTTTATATTGGAAAGTTTACGAGGAAGTCTTTGCTTAAGCATTTCAGTACTTTACCAGTGAGATAAACGTAGCATATTATTTTACTTACCCTCTTAGGTAAGTTACTGTAGACTTGAAATGACACCGGGATGAAACTTTATGGCGTCAGATTACTGAATAAATGTTCTAAAATTTGCGTCATTTTAAATTTGGACTCAGTGAAATGCCACTAAGGGCCACAGATAAAGGTTTTTAATCGGCATTTGAATGACTTTTCATTGTTTTAAATTGCCAAGTAGTAGAATGAGTTGATTTTTTTGGCTAACCCGGTTTTGAAAGCTCCAGGTATAGATAAATGAAGGAAAAAATGTCATACAAAGCCTAAAGACATGAAAAAAAAAAAAACCGTACAAAATGACACACGATAGCGGTGGATTCCATTTCTTCCTTTGGCCCACAATGGCGATTTGCAGAATTTTACGTCTATATACCCTGGCCACCAAAGAATTAGAGAGTTCACTGTCCCCTACTTTTTTTAAGATCGTTGAGACTGACACCATGAATCCGAGAGGTCAGGAATTAAGGAAAAAACTCTGTTACCCGGGGTAGGACACAGAGTGTTCACCTCGGAGCTTACGGGTACGGGTGGCCATCTTGGTTTCAAATGTAAATAGCAGGGGGGGGGGGGGGGCAAGAAAAATAGCCTCCTTCGAAACTGTCCCCTCCCACCTAAGATTTGAAACTCACCCCCAGACTTTATCAGGTACACTTGAAACCAAGATGGCCGCCTGTAAGGGTAGGTGCTCGATCCCGACGATCTTTCGGAACAAAAGGGGACAATGAACAGTTTACGAGACTTAACATTGCGGTTCGCCGTTTACGGTTTCGGTCGCCGCTTGTAGCTTCGGCCATAGGCCGAAGATGTGTCTGCCTGCAGCCCACCCCGAAGCATCCCGCTGCACGCGGGAGAATAATTTCACGTGACAACGTTAATTATAATTTTCATACTCCTTACCTCCAGGACAGGTATTTAAAAGTCGAGGAATCTTCTCCGAAGGTGCTGGGAAAACAAATACGGAAAATTAGGCCCGGTCCAAACGTATTTTTCATGCGCCGAATCGAATCATTTGATTCGGGGCATGCAAGTTCGACGTTTGAATCAATTAAATTTGGGTGGCCCCAACTAACAAATTCGACCAGCTCAGTCGCATAAAACGGCGAAAGTGCGAATCGGATTCACGCGTCGAACTTCTAAGGTGCAGAATTTAATGCATACATTATTTTCGTGCATTTCCTAACCACAATCCAGCAATGTAAGGTTACTTGTCATATGCAGTATTTCGCACGCTGAGATGAAACCTGAAAACTAACATTTACTAAACAATTCGACTATACTTACTATAGTATTTTGGTATGTTCTTCATTCTTTTTGCTTGAAAGTCTGAGCGGACAGCTTCCAAACACTGCTTTACTCTTTCCTGCAATTATATAAAGGAGGCCGAAAGAACCGTGAATAATGGTAACCATCCAAACTTCCCTCCAGTTACGTGTTGGACGGGAATGGGGTCACACATGATTGAAAACGAGCATTCACCATGCTGAATTTTCACATGTTTGGAGACGAAATTTCGTTGGGATCCGATGCCATGGAGTTTCAAGGGTCAGATAACGCTCATCAACGACCACATCGTCATCAGTGACCACGTTCCGGGGAGATGCATTGTTTTTCCACTGCAGGTACTCGGAACTCAAAATGAAGGAGATATTAGCGATAGATTTTGGGGAGTTCAAATTCATGATTCTAGAAAGTTTGGAGGGTAGGGAGTTCTATCATGTTGATTTCTGAGTGGCTCAATTCAAGTTGGGATACTCTTTGTTTAGTGAACACTAAATGGCAAGTTTCATGGTAAAATTGCCGAGAAAAATATGCACCTAGTATTCATGACCCTTGAATATTTTAGAATTGTGGCTTTAACTTTTGTCCAAAAGATTTTAGCGGGCTCTGTTTTCAATACAAAAATGGGAGAGAAATCCAAATGCAAAGAAAAGAGAGAGCGCTTTGTTTTCTCTCCTTTGCCCTCCTTCTTTTTTATCGCTCTCTTTCCAACGTCCTCGACAAACTCGCGCGGAAACGCTTGCTACGCAGGCTACCCCAGAGAAGAAGTTTATCTATACCTTGTCGTCAGTTGATCGTCTTTCAGCAGTTTTCTTGTAGCACGACTGGTAGGCTAGCCATGTGCGTCTCTAAGAGAAAAAATATATAACACACAGAGGCAACAAATTATAAAAATATTCTGTTAATCAGAACAACTTAATTAGTTGTAACACATTGCGCAAGTGAAATTTGCTCAAACAATGAACACCAAAAAGGTACAGTGAAAGAAACTAAAAAATATATACACTAAACAATATCTATGTTGCTTCTATCCGTTGCAGAATTTCTCATTGCAAATACATCCTCCGTGAAAAAAGGAAAAGAAAACAAACGAACAAAAAGTTGATGTTTTTGTGTAAAGTTCAAATTTTCAAAGCCTAAACTGCCAACATTCTTTCTATCACAGAAAAGTGTCCGCCTCAAAGACGGTCAAAGGAAATAACTGAAGAACGGCTGGGACTATCGCTAGGTGTCCGTTTAAGGGTGGTGTCCGCATTATAGGGAGACAAAGAAAAATGAATGAAGAACCGCAGGGACAAAGTCTTTGTTTCCGCCTTATAGAGAGTTTGAGAAAACGACTGAAAAAACGGCAGGGACTAACACTTGCTGTCCGGTTTAGGAGGGTCTCCGTCTTATAGAGAGTCAAAGAAAATGACTGAAGAACGGCAGGGACCAACTCTAGGTGTCCGTTTAAGAGAGGCATTGGCCTTATAGAGAGTCAAAGAAAATGACTGAAGAACGGTAAGGAGCAACTCTAGTGTCTAGTTTAGGGAGGTGTCTGTCTTATGGAGAGTCAAAGAAAATGACTGAAGAACGACAGGGAGCAACTCTTGGTGTCCGTTTAAGACAGGCATTGGCCTTTTAGAGAGTCAAAGAAAATGACTGAAGAACGGTAAGGAGCAACTCTAGTGTCTGGTTTAGGGAGGTGTCTGTCTTATGGAGAGTCAAAGAAAATGACTGAAGAACGACAGGGAGCAACTCTTGGTGTCCGTTTAAGAGAGGCATTGGCCTTATAGAGAGTCAAAGAAAATGACTGAAGAACGGTAAGGAGCAACTCTAGTGTCTGGTTTAGGAAGGTGTCTGTCTTATGGAGAGTCAAAGAAAATGACTGAAGAACGACAGGGAGCAACTCTTGGTGTCCGTTTAAGAGAGGCATTGGCCTTTTAGAGAGTCAAAGAAAATGACTGAAAAAACGGTAAGGAGCAACTCTAGTGTCTGGTTTAGGGAGGTGTCTGTCTTATGGAGAGTCAAAGAAAATGACTGAAGAACGGCAGGGACCAACTCTAGGTGTCCGTTTAAGAGAGGCATTGGCCTTATAGAGAGTCAAAGAAAATGACTGAAGAACGGTAAGGAGCAACTCTAGTGTCTGGTTTAGGGAGGTGTCTGTCTTATGGAGAGGCAAAGAAAATGACTGACGAACACCTGGCATTTTAGGGAGGTGTGTGTCTTATACAAAGAACAAAAACAAGGAAAAACCTTAGGTTTCTGTTTAAGAAAGTCGTCTCTCTTGTAAAGGTGTTCATTAAGAGACAGTTTACTGTCATACGGCATATTTCTTCATCCATTACTTCATTATACTGATTATAGCATTCCCAAATGTATTATACTGACAATTTTGCAGATATGGTCAAGTATTTGGTGTTTTTCTCACCTTGCTATCTGATGTCCTTTTATCTGCATGAAGTCTACAGTGCACAAACAAAGGATCAGCAACATCCTACAAGGAAAGCCAAAAAAAGAACATTGTCAGGTTAAAAACATCACCAAAGTTAATGTAAAGGGTTACATTTCAGTCTCTCAGTGTTGCAGCATACCTCATCACATTCTTCTGGAACCTCTGACAGTAGTCCATACATCTGAGCACTAAAAATAAAGCGATAATCAATTTTGACGACACAAAATGTCAGGAATAATTGAGTTTGATGTTTGGCCACGTGATTAAGAAGGTGAAAAATATGTGACAAAATCAGGGCTCATAAAAACTTGAATTCTAGCTTGTCTTTTGGGCAAGCAGCTTTGGGCGCCTGGACTTTTAGAAAGAAAAAATAACAACAAAGCCATGTCTTTATTGGCATTATTTTTTATGTTTACACTAACGTGGATACCAGAGAAAGAGCTAGAGCGAGTTATTGAAAACAACATTCCTTTCCCATGCTTAGCCAAGCACATTGTACTTTCCAAATTCTGGAAAGTTGACCTTGACCGCAAGGTAATCTGATAATTACTCGATCTGCAAGAAACACTGGGAAAGCTTTCTGACCTCTAATAACTGTTAGATTCAGAGCAGCAAAAATAAGATTTAGTCAAATTTTAGAATACTCCATGCACTGCATAACCTTAACGAAGGAAAGAAAAGAAGGAAAATGGTAACTCTAGGGTCACATTTTAGTCGTGTTTAGCCTGTCAACACTTAATTGCACAACTATTGATTGGTCACTTACCACGCAAATAAAACAATGGGAAAGGAATGTTGTTTTCGGTGACAATGAAAATATTAAAAGTAAAAATTAGAGTACTCAGGCTGCCTGGAATAACCATAGCGGCTAGTGGAGCCAGGCAGCCAGTTGACATTAGCATTAAATACAAATAAATTACAGGTCAGCAAGAAAATGCCATCTTTCTCGCTGACCGTAACATTTTCAGGATAGACATAGACCTAGGCACTTTACGTGGTAAATATGTTTAGCTATACGGCTACTACAGATATCCCACAGGTAAAATTAAGGTAGAAATTAGAATACAAAGTTTTAAAAATCTAAATTACTAATTGTTATGAATAGGAATTAGCTAAGATATAATTAAAAATACCTTGACCTGAAATTATGATTCAATGACAAAAGCTATAAAAATTCTAAAAATCTAAAACTTTAAAACACAAACCCTGCTAGCAAATTCCTTAGTTCCAGCTGAAGCACGAAAATTGTATGCGTATCAGGATGCGTATCATTTTAATCTGATCCATTGAGAGCCAAAGACAGTTCACTGTATATACAGCTTACAGGATGATATTCTTACAAATTATCAAAAAAAAGTCACAAATGTATTTAAAGAAGGGTGGTTGTATAACCCTTCTTCAATGTTGAGAAAACCGTTGCAATACGTTATTGTTATTAGATGCTAAATGAAGCGCACGCATGTAAATTGTAGCGTGTGCCATATATACATCTAGCATGCATAAAGGTGAAAATTCTGTTCTCAAAGGTTTGCACTGTTATTGAAAACAAATAAAATAGAGTTTAAAAGCAATGGGAAGATCATATCGGGTACATTCAGCTAAATTGGAGTATCCGGTTTGTAAAGGAGCAATGAAATGCGTAATTTTCTGCCCATATCTCCCACAGTCAGATGTGCATTCTTGTAACACCAAGATCCGGGGTCTTTTAGTTACTCCATTGCAGGACTAATTTAAGAAAGTTGTCTATCTGTTTCCAAGGTCCTAAGTTCTTTAACTCTATTAGTGTTGAAATTGAAAATGCAACAAGCATTGCGTCCTTTTTCCGTAAACTAAAAGCATCTCCGTATCAAAACTAGCCTGCGTAGCATGGCGGTTTTGTCGATCCGGGCGCAGGAGCGCTCGCCCGCCTTTATTACTTAGCGCGCTCAACCAAAACCGCCATGCTACGCAGGCTATACCAAAACATATTTCATTTGCCTCTCCATTTAATTTTTTTGCACTTTTTGCTTCGCATTTTTTAACCTAACTAAGCTTAATGTTAATATCTAGTATGTTATAATGTTTAGTGTTAAGTAGCTATGCCATTTATTTGACATGTATACTTCCGCTGATACTTTGTAATAATAATTATTTGAGGAAGCCTATTCCTTGGGCTTCCTCATGGTTAGCTTCTTATATGTAAGTAATTCATTTGTATTGTGGCAAAACAATAAACTTCTAACTTGAAGTGAGATCTCAAATTAGAGAACTTTAGATTCAAGGATGAGGACGACTACGAATGAGAGATTTGACTTAAAGTTTTTTCGCGTATTCTCATAATATAGACTTCCCGCAAAGCTTCATTTTACCATTTTTCACTAGAAAAGTTATCACTGTTACTTTTAGTGAAGTATTTGTGATTGTTGCTTCTTGCTGCCCAAACACTGGACATTCATCTGGGTTCGCAGGTTAGGGCGGGGCACTCTTAACATGTTGTTTGTTAACAATAAGTAACAGCTGCTGTTGTGGATCACTTTTGTTTGTTGTGGTGAGGAATTAGACGAAATTTTCGGGACGGAATTAATTAAAAGAAATAAACAGGTTATAGCAAACACATGGGTATTGTTTAGTGAAGGAATAAAGTAAACTTACTTGTGCTATATTTGCATTCCTAAGTTGTGTTGAAGAGATCTTTGCTTTCTTTGTGATCCTGTCTTAACCTTTATAAAATGGACATTTAATGGAGAAAGAATAAACAGTCATAAAGAGGGCTCTTCAAAAACCTTTCAGGTAACTAAACACAAATATTATTGGTGAGTGGTAAGTGGTCATGGTAAGTATTTTGAGCCTGGGAGGAGGGGGTGGTGCTTCCAAATATGGGGTATAAGCCTCCCGATAGGGTATGGTTTCTAAGGGTCAGGATCCTTAAATCGGGTATCATTTTTGATCACCTAGTTAGCTACATGAGAGGACACAGAGGCTTTTTACTGGAAGTACAATCCCACGCAGGGATGTAATTTCCCTGCGGGCAGCTAATCCGACTTAATCCCATTTAATATGTCGCGCTCCTCGAAAGTGCGAAAATTTTCTTGTCGTGGATTAGATTTCAGATACATTTTATAATCTTCATTTCGCGCCAGAATAAATTAGTTTGCGTGCAAAGGGCTCCTGAAAAAATCACAAGGTTTGTCCCACTTCGAGTCCACCTTCTGGAGATACGCCGGCTTGGTAGCTGGAATACATTGCCAAGGCGAAGATCTGGCATTTTTTCCTCCTCGTTGTATTTTCTTCACGAGAAATGTTTATATTTGTAGTGAGAATGCAGCGCATATCGGTGGATTTTACTTCATGCGGCTTGCTACTTCTGAAAGAAGAGTGCCGGATTTCATCGTTTTTTTCATGTTTCCTAGTGCTGGCAAATGTAAGGTAGATGAACCGATCACTGTAAGGTAAGAATTGAAGTTTTAAATTTGTTACTCGGCGAAAAATCGTGCAATTGGAATTCGTGAAACTCGTGAGTATTACCTCTGTTACCTAATGTCATGCGATCACTCCTCGCTTTTTCGATGCGTAACACGGATACAAGCGATTTATTTCTTTCGCAAAGTGAAGTATAATTTACTTAACGAGACCATTTGATGAATATTTCTCGTTATATGCTTTATTTATATTTGCTTGGCTTATTCAGGCTACATGCCAGGAGTTTGATGACAATGTTTGTGTGCTATAATTATGCTGATAAGTTTTTGCACCTTTAAATTGAAACTCATGAAAGCCAAACGTTTGTTAACTCTAGCAAAACACTCTTCCATTATGGAGGAACTTTTAACGTCTTTCGGGGCCCAATATGGTGTCAAATTTTTAGGGGAAACAAAGCTTGATTTTTGGCGAAACAGACTATAGCTTTTTTGTCTTTGAAGAGAGTGCGAGGCAAACGTCCGTGAGCGCAGTGTAACCCAGTGAATCTTTAGGTAGAGCTAACAAACATAGGCTGCACTTTAGGTGGCACACCCATGGGTGCAGTGTAACCCAGTGATTCTTTAGGTAGAGCTAACAAACATAGGCTGCACTTTAGGTGGCACACTCATGGGTGCAGTGTAACCCAGTGATTCTTTAGGTGGAGCTAACAAACATAGGCTGCACTTTAGGTGGCACACCCATGGGTGCAGTGTAACCTGGTGATTCTTTAGGTAGAGCTAACAAACATAGGCTGCACTTTAGGTGGCACACCCATGGGTGCAGTGTAACCTGGTGATTCTTTAGGTAGAGCTAACAAACATAGGCTGCACTTTAGGTGGCACACCCATGGGTGCAGTATAACCCAGTGATTCTTTAGGTACGCTAACAAACATAGGCTGCACTTTAGGTGGCACACCCATGGGTGCAGTGTAACCCAGTGATTCTTTAGGTAGAGCTAACAAACATAGACTATACAGGTGTAAATTAGATGGCAACAAGTTTTCCAGTTAAAACTTTGTCATAAAGTGCTACACCATGGCACTTCGACTATTTCTTTATCGCGCTTGTTTTGATGCACAATTGATAGTCAGGAGAAGTCGTATTGTCTAAAGCCATAGCAAAAGACAAATTTACACACATCACAGAGGTAAGGTAAGGTAATACACAGTATTTCCTTCAGGTATATTTACATTCAAGTATAAAAAAATAACTACTAATAACTAAGCTAGAAATGAATCTAAGATAAAAACTAAAATGACAACGATATAACAATAAAAAAACCTGCTTTAAATTGAGGCCCTGTGTAAACTTGTGTAAAGATACATAGATCTAAATTAAGGCTTTTTAATTTTCCTTTAAAAAAATTATTGCCGCATCTTCAGAGACAAGCTGTTCTACAACACTCTTCCATTATAAGAAAGGCTTCTTTTTTAAAATTCAGTGCGGGGTTGTGGAACAGCGAGCTTGTTTGAATTCATGCATTTTCTGTTAGGTTATAACCGATTAAATCGCATGCAGCGACGAACAAAACGCGAAGCCGTCAGACATTCTGGAACCGTGTTATTTACAGTGCTGTACATTATTATTGCTTAACTAACTAACTACGTGCTGATGGAAATAAGTTTTAGCCGCTTTAAATTTTGAAACAATTCACTGGTACTGTATAGTCATAATTGGAGCGGAAAGTTAGCACGCGAGCAGGGCGATTCTGCTGTAGTTTCTGCAATGTAGAAGATATTACGGCAATGACGCTCCCGAGGTCCGTTCCCGAAATCACAACTACATGTAGGATGAAATGTATTCTGTGTGCAGACGTCTCCTTAATTCCAGGTTAGGTTAAATAAACCATACCAACGGTTTGTTTGACAAAGCTCCCGCGAGACGGTTTCTTGGTGATTTTATTAATTTTTCCAAGCCATTTTTTTTTCACCTCTATTTTCGCGGCTTTTGCAATACAAACTAAATTCACTTTTAGTTGTGATGGCATTACACTGCTTACTCATGACGGCTTTGGAAGAAACTGAATAATTATATTGCACTTCGCGATTTCGCAAAATCGCTGGGGAATTAAAAAATATTTTCTTCCAAAAAAGTGTTTTCACGCTTCTTTCTCTAGTCAATTATCTCGTTTGTCTCATTTTCTAAAGGGCCTTGAGAACCGAATAAGACAATATTTTATTACGTGCAACCTAAAAACCTGATTTATTTTGACCAGATCGAAACAAAACTGGCCTCTGAAATGGAAGAAGAAAAGCCTTTGATTTTTGCCGGCTTCGGCCTGCCGAAGCGATCCTGTCTGGTTTGCTTTCATATGATGACATTTTCCTGACAGAAGGGTGTCGGGAAAAACACCTCGCGATGATCATACATGACAAAATCCGCCGCGCCTAAGCTAATGAAGAAAAGTCTCCTCGAAAGCTCCATACAAGTCCTTATAACAAAATTATAAGGAATTGTATGGAGCTCTCCGGGATACTTACAGTGCAAGCCCTGTGTGTCTCCTCATGGTTGTGAGTTCAAACCCTGGCAAGACCAGAGAAATTGCCGCTTTTGTACTGACATCTGCAAACAGTTAGACTTTTTAGTCTTCTCGGGTAAGGAAGAAAAACTGTAGGACCCGTCTCACAGCACTTTCACTAATCTGGTTCTTGTGGGACGTAAAAGAACCCACAGCACAAAAAAATTGAGCTTGGAGTGCTGCCATAGTATGAGAAATAGTAGCTAAGCATCTGTTTTCCCTTGTATGGGTTGTCATTTTTCGAGTTTGGACCTCAAATAGGGTAGCGTCAGGGTTTAGGACTCTGGACGACACACACCTATCCGAAACTTATGGGAGTGCCACTCACCTCTCACCGCCGGGGTGTTATAAGTCAAGACCAAAGCCCGGACCATAGGCAAATGATTTTGTCAAGCGAAGTGCATTTAGTTGGACAATATGCATTCGTTTGGCCTTTTCCTTTGCTAGTTATATGTAATTTTAATTCTCTTACCTTAACCTCGCACGTACGCCCAGGTAGGTAGTTGTCTCTCTGGAACTATTAAAGCTGAACGTGAACACATGTGGACTGGAAAACCACTTTTGAGAATGCTGCGTCGTTCCTCCACCCGCCTGAAACTTTTGAAGTTTCATACTCTTTCGCGGTCCTAAATGCACCTTTTTCAATTGTATGTTCCCCTTTTAGCGGGTAGACTTGGGTTCGGAATAAAGTTCTTTAAAAGTTTGAAACTTTTGCCAATCATCGTTCAGCGATCCGCCATGTTGGCCGCGAGTTATAGAAGCCTGGGAGAGAGCATTATGATAGATAGCCCCAAGACTTCCCGGTCAGAGCCAGACACGCCTGGCACAAGGAAGACGTTTCACATTGGGGAAATCGGTTAGAAACAAAAACTTGCTTGTCTGAGGCTAAAAAAGAGTCATTTACCATTTACACAAGAGTAAAATGGCTAGTGTATCCACAACGTAACGGGACGCACATTTTAAGTCCAGTTGTTAATAATTGCTGTTAACTATCGAAAAACTTGATAAATTATCGGTTTTTGTTACCGTATGTTGCCCAGTATCCGGACACTTCAGTTTAACATTGCAATAACTTTGGTAATCGCAAGAGCTCTAAAATTTGGCCCAGAGAGGATCTATTTAGTCCCTAATATGACGAAAGACATTTTAACTATTTTTTTGGCCTTTGTTTCCGTCGCAAAATTATTATTTTTGCAGAACTCCTATGTTGCCCAGTATCCGGACACAACAATAACAAGGCAATTTTACATAAATTTCGACAGGCAAGTACTTGCACTTGCAAAGTAGTCTGGCAATCGATGACTGGGGTATGGTGGGGAACGCGAGCGGCTGTTAAATGGTATTATTCTTAGGTACTTCCTTGTCTAGGAACTTTTTCACTGATTTAAGGAAGGCATCCGTGGATATGCCGAAGCCGCGGTTTGCAAGCTCAAATAGCCAATCTGCAAACGACTTTTTTCTTCAATTTTTATTTTTAAAAAAAGCTTGGGGAAGGGACCTCAATCCCACGGTTAAAGGCCACTCTCCTATTTAGTCTGACCTGCAGTATCGATTTCTTCATGTTAAGTCCCCACAATGAGCCTGCTTTTGTAGCACTAACTCCTCCTTTCACATCTCTCAATCCCTTTGTGACATTTTTCAGACCGCTGCAACCCCAATCTAGCAGTCACAACTGGGGAAAGTATGAGAATTCCTGGTTCAACTCCGACGCTTCCGGTTATGTATAGAAAATGCAGTCACGCGAAACAAGCCGTGCACACGAAATCAAGTCATCAAGTCGCCTCTGAATGAGTGAAGCAAATTTCCATAAGGAGTTGAGTAGAATTACACTTTACGACTATATCATATATCCTAAGCTTTAATTATAGTTATAGATATGAAATAAATCTTATCCGGATAACGTACACAGCTAATTCATCGATTCTGTACAGCAAAGAAAAAAACTGGCGGGATAATGGGCACCTGACATCAATATTTAGTAAATGTTTCTGGCCTCCGTTATTCCAAACAAAACGAATTTCAAGAAGAATTAATAAACTTTCTGAGAACCTGACTTAAATATAAAACAGTTTCTTGAAAATATAACATATTACCTACCCTTTTCTGAGCAGCACTAATTTTACTGCGCAGTGAACAGCGTAAATAATAGCCATGAAAAGTTTACGCACGCGCAACGTTTACCAACATGTACAGAACCACACTCTTCACTCTTCTATAATTATTCAAAAACTTCTCGCAACCTGCAACTACCTCATTTGCAGCAGGACAGGTTGATTCGTGGGTGGTAAACACGCAACATTGCAGACAACTCGTTTTACAGCAATGTTGCCAGACAGTTCTTCATTTATTCTTATTTAAAAGACAGTGTATTTACACCAGTTAAAAGGAATGCAAAGTTTTAAACTGACCACCAGTAACATATACAGCAACTAAACCATCAACGTGTGTCAATATAAGGTATAAGGAAAGCGTACCTTTTCTGGCAAAAATAGTATAGAAGTGTACGGGGCTGCACCTCGGGGGGGAGCTTCCCCGTATAAAACTTTGTTGAGTACCCCCGGGTTACGGGTCTAAATCCCCTCTATAAAAAGTGCGGTGCACGCCTAGTAGGCCAGTTTCTAATTATTAAAGTTCATACTAAAGAGCCTATAAAAATCGCGTTGAGTTTGATGGATAATCAATCATTTTTTAATTGCTGAAAACAATCAATTACAGGTAAAAAAGAAAAGGACAAAGATCTACTCTGCGGATCTCATCATCTATTTACTTATTCATTTGTTTATTTTTCATTAAAAGGGTACGAAACGAAACAAAGACGGAAATCGAGCACAGACTAGCTCATAAATTACTAAGAATTAATTTCAATTTTTCAATTACCAACAGTTCACGGCGCTCTGAAGGCTAAGTTCAATATAAAATAATCGTCGGCGGTCTCTCTTTCAATAAACCGTGCTTTGTTCGATGATAAATCTGAATCTTCGAGTTAAATACTCCGGTCAGCAAGAGATGCGGGGAAAGGAAGTTGATTGTTTTGCTCAGTCAACATTTTGCAGCAAGAAATTCCCTCAGCACTTTGAACTGTGAGAACTTCTGAATCAAGAGATGTGATGTAAAATGCGCTTTAGAAGGAGACTGGGTCGAGTTAACCTTCGCAAAGCCTTCTGAGACACTTATTAGGGACTTGGGGAAAAACGTGGCCAATAGAGAGGAGAAGTCGTTACGTTATGTTCGCATGGTAGCAAAATTTCTGGATGACAACAAGCGAAATTTTCTGGGGCTGAATCCGAAAGGACCGTATTAAAGTTTAGAAAAAGAAAAAGAAAATTTTTGTGTTGTGTTTACCTACTCCATAACGTAAGCGCGTGAAATTAGGAAGTTTCACGTCGAAGTCTTGCAACGATGGCCAAGAAATGTACAAAAAAGCGTGATGCACGTGTAAAGTTGTTGTTTCGATAATATAAACTTATTGCTTTTTAACTGTTCTTGTTGCCGTCGCCGTCGTCGTTGCTTAAACTCCCTATTGTTATGATCCAGAAATTTTGCTACCATGGTAACGTGACGTCACACTTCTCTCTATAGAGAATTTAAGCTTCACGTATACGGCCAACGTCAGATTCAAGCTGAGAACTTCTCAAAATAGCAAATGAGCAGATAAAAAGAGCTCAAAACAATTCTTATGGATAAAAAATTGCGTGAAACTACTAATTTATGTGCAGAAATAATGAACAGTAATTATTAATTGCGGGGCACAGTTCGGCTCCTGTTCCCTCCTCATTTATAAGTGGCGAATAGGGTAGCTTGAAGTAATATATATATGAGGCCAACATATATTTCTTAAAAAACGTAACAAAACAATAAAATCACTTGTCCAAAATCAATCACGATCCTTTACGCCTTAGCTTTCTTTCCCTTCCGCACCAAACTTGCTAATGAGGCATTTTCATCATCGCCATAGTCGTCTTCTTCTTGTTTCTCTTTGTCTCCCACTATCTTCTTTGTATCTTTCTTCAGTTTCTCCTCTTTATCTGTTTTCGTTACATCTTTTTCACGTTTATCCCTCGCCGCCTTTGGTGTATCTTCTGGCTTCTTATTTTCTACTTTTGCTGTGTTCGCTCCTTGCTCTTTTTTTACATTGTCTGCTTTCTTCGCATTTCTTTCCTTCTCCTTTTCTGCCTTTGTTGTTACATCTTGTGGTTTCTCTTTGTCCCTGTCTGCTTCCTTCACATTTTCACGTTCTTCTTTCTCTTTATCTACTTTCTTAACATCCTCCTTCCCTTTCTCCTTATCAGCTTTTTTAGTATTTTCTTTTGTTTTTTGTGCCCTTGCTGCGTTTTCTCGTTTCTCCTCCATTACTTTCTCAACATGTTTTTCTTCCTTCGCATCTGCTTTCTTTGAATCTGCTTTCCCCTTTTCATTACCTGCCTGCTTTGCGTCCTCCTGTTTCTCTTTTTCTTCCTTTGTCATATCACATGCTTTCTCTTCCTTCTTATCTGCTCTGTTTCCTTTACCTTGTCTCTCTTCCTCTTTATCTCCTCTCTTCACACCACCTTGCTTTGGTTTCTCTGCCCTTGTTACCTCTTCTCGTTCTACGTCTTCTTTCTTCGCATTCCCGTCGCCTTTCCCCTTGTCTAGTTTCAATTTTTCCTCCCCTACTTTCGTTTCATCTTGTTTTTTTGGCTTTTTACTTGATCTTTCTACATCTTCTGTTTCTCTCCAGTCTACTTTCTTTTTACCTCCGTCTACCTTCTTGGATTGGTCTGCTTTCTCAAATTCTCCCTTTTGTTTTTCTTTCTCTTTAATGGCTTTATTTACATTTGCTTGCATGTCTTTTTCAACCACTTTGTTCTGATCTTCAACTCCTTCATCTTTCTTTTTCTTGTCTTTCTTTACACTTTTGTCTCCTTCGTCTTTTCCTTCATCCCCTTTCTTTTCATTCTTTTCACTGTTTTTCTGCTTTGTTTCTTTGTCACATCTTTCTGTTTTAGCGTCAGTTGTACTCATCTCCTCTACATCTACATCTTCGTCGCTTTCCTCTTCCTAATTAAAAAAAATCAACATGACAAAGCGTAAAGACTTTCTGTATAGTAGTAGTGATAGATAAATGGTAACGCTAAAGGGCTTCAACCAATAAACAGCAAGCCACCACAACAAAGAACTCCTCAGTAATTTTTTAGACCCCCCCTCCGGCCCCCTCCAAAAACCCTTTACGAAGATGTGTAAGCCCAGGGCTTAGAAGCGGCAGTTTGATATCGTACCCAGGAGGGGTATTCCTAGGAATTCGTGGTAAGGGTGCACCGCCCGGTTCTCAAAATCCTCACCCTATTTCAGACCCAAAAATTGACATTTTCCACACCAGTTTTCAGACCTGGCGTCGGCAGAAATTATGTTATCATTACCGGACATTGTAAGGACCAACAGTTGGTGTTCTCATTAGAGAGAGTCTGTAACAGCGGGAGTTTATTTCAGTCAAACGACTATAAAATATTTTTGCCCGAGATTTAGATGCTGTCCGAATTATTAGGGTGTCTGTTATAGCGGGGTGTCCGCAAGGCGAAAGTTGACTGTACTTAGATTAAAACGCCAACAAAAAGATTTCTTAAAATCCACCTCGAATTCGCATATCACTCTTTCTTTCTTATTCATTTGGAATTGAAACGACCAAGAGAGAAACGACAAATACGTTCATGTATTCTCTCGAAAACCATACCCGAATTCAGACCAGAATAGGCAAAGTCTATACCCGTTTTTAGACCAAAACGGCACAAAAACCATACCCTTTGGGGTGGCTCATACCAAAAAGGCCAATATAATAGAGTACCCCCTCCGCCACGGGTATCGTATGAAATAATCCTCCTCGTGTTATCCAAAGTTTTCAATCTCTTACCGATTCGTCACATTCTGTGCAGAACCACAGGTATCCTCGCGTCTTCGGGTTTGCCTGCAAAATAAAAATAATAAGTAAGATAAGTCTTAACGAAAAGGAGCTCTTTCCATCCTACAAGACGGTAGACAAAAAATAACGATAACTCCAAATTTTGTTTTGCAAAACACTATCATGTAATAGGACAGCTGACGAGGTTTCATTTAAATGGTCAAACTAAAGGATTTCATTCACAGGTTTAAAAGTCAGAAGTGCACTTCAACTTTGTACTAACAATTTTGCACGAGGAACGTAGTATGACAGTCACGACAAAGTAAAGGTTGCAGCTTTATGGTAACGTGTTATTCTGTGAGCTATTACTGAACAGACGCACGGCAACATGCAGCCTGGAAGATTTCCTCCAGCTGAGGCCATTCAAGTCGCCAAGAATACTCTTCGTCTCGGGTTTTTCCTTTTTCTTGTAAACAGCTCGTGATAAACTTTTTTCGAGGACTTTACTTGCTCAATTCGAAATAATCTCGCGACAACTTTCAAAACCGAGCAACTTGTTGGACAAAATAAAGCAAAAATTTTCCCCGTGACGTCATCTCTATGTCTGCACTCTAATATTTCATAGACAACGACCAATCACAGGGCTCGTGGTTTTCCCGCTTTGTAAAACTAGTACGCTATTTGATATCTTGTAAAAAAAGCAAAAAACGGTCTTTGGATCAAAATAATTCCAAAAATTATGGTGGATCATTATACACCTTTGCGAATCTGCCCACCAACCCCTTCCCTAAGCCAACATTTTGCCCTAAGTGAGAAGTAAGTGTTAATGTTGGCTTAGGGGAGGGGTAGGTGGGCAGATGGTTTGTACTCGCTGAGGAAATTTGATTGATATCTTATTCACATCTCTATAAAAGCACTTTGTGTGTAGTTAAAGGCACAAAGTAATGACTTCAGCACAGAATTGACCTAAAAAAGCGATATCCTCGTGACACGGCCCCTTTAAAACTGAACTTACTTTTATCGGAGGATCAAGGCATTGGAAGTGATAACAAAGCTTGCACTGGTCGCATCTGTGAAAAGTAGTAAAGAATTTATAAGTGAGTAAATAAATAAATAAACAATGTCATCAGGCGTGGCACTGATCAGGCTACTTAAGTCTGCAGAAGCCGCCATATTTGATTTTACAAGCAGAGGAAATTGGGAGGGGGAATGTAGAAAATGTGACCATTAAAGTTGACATAAGCTTAAAAATATTACAACAACAACGAAATATAAAAGCAAACAAACAAAGAAGAGGGAATTTCAGGGTGGGGGAAAGGTCTGTATAACTCTTCTGCGCTCGGCGGTGACTCAAGAAACGTTGAAATCTTCACCACCTTCACCAAGAGCATAGTGCACCATAATTTCTCCTAGATATAACAGTCGTCCCAAGAGAAATCGGAGACAATGGTTAGGGCAAATTCCGGGGGGTGGGGGGGGCGGGGTAAACAAGGTCCATTATACTCTTGGTGACAATGGTGAACTTCCCAGCGTACCTCACAAGATTAGAATTGGTGCCGCCCTGTTTGCAAACACAACACTCAGTGCGAGAGTCTTCAGGCTTCTTCTTCTTTTCAGGTGGTTCTATGCTTCTTCGCCCAGGGCGCCTTCCTCTTTTCGCTGCAGGCGCAGAGCTTTCTTCCAATTTTGGCTTCTGCGAAAATCAACCACAGATCTTGATTAGTAAACGGCCACAAACACATGCATAATTTTTCTCAGAAACCTGTTTAAGATGAACACGTAGTTGCATCAAACATTGTACTTCTATAGGGACAGAAGTGTATAGCGGTAGATATAGCTGAGTCCGCGCGCGGGAAAGATGAAGCGAATCCTGTCTTCTCATTGGCTATCCGAGCCATGGATGCCACAGCAGACGTTTCTGAAATTCCCTGACTTTTCCCTCACAAATGCAAGTTTCCCTGACCAAATGAATTAACAAATTCAAAGAATAGTTTTTGACGGACTCAACCCCCCCCCCCCCCTTCCTCACCCCTCACAGCAATCCTCTCCACGACTGATTTATGCTTTCAGCAAGTTACGTGGAGTGTCCATGAATTGATAAAATAAATGTGTACTTGGCCATATAATAAATCCTTGGAATATTGACCAAGCTTGTTCCATGAAGGTGGCTGGGTATTCATGGTATTGACTTCGTTCTTTTTTGCGCTTTTACTGCGTTTTTATTGGCCAATATCTAGCCATCTTGACTACACGCTTGGACAATAACGCTTTTTTCCTGCCGGAACAATGAGTGATTTCACGACAAAAAAACATGCTGGGGTCGGCAATGCCCCAACTCCTCAGAACAATAAAAGCTGTAGGATATGGGGAGTAATGACAACAGAGGTCCTGAAGAGGCGCAGGGCTACATGAACCAGACAGCCCTCACTTACTTTGCTGTCCGATGTAGTGGTTTCACCTTCTCCTTCTCCACCTTCTGTTGCGGGCGTTTTGCGCTTGAATGACTTTTTCAGCTTGCGCTTTTTTGACTGAAAGGAAACGCAAAACGGATTAAAAGTTCCGAAGGTATACTGCTATGAAACTCGCCAAGAGTAGTAACGGAATGTCGCGGAAGAGAGAACATCAGTACGTCTCCTCCTTACATGATATATTAGGGACCTTACGAACCGATAACGGAGACGTCCGTGAAGACGGCCCTGAAAAATAGACCACACATCCTTTCTACCATTTTCGCGACTATCCCAAGTCACCCGAGTTACTCAAAAGAAGGGAATTTAGTTTGGAACTGAAGCGAGGGGACTGCGCCCGAGATCAGACAGAGGTGGTAGAATTTATCGCCTTGGACAACTTAATAACCAATTCCACAGGAAAGAACTGCCGAGTAGCTTCCACTCAAATGGTCACGTGGCTCCACCTACAAGCTCCAAAGTCAGAATTACATTTAACGTCTCCAGCGGTTAACTCCGATTGTGCCAGGCTTGAGTCAGTAGAAAGATGAAAGTAGTTTGCAACACGTATTCCTAATGCAACCTGACTTACCTCTCCCTTGTCTGGAGTGAATTTAGTAGGTTCTTTGATGACCCGTCTTTGGCGGCCTTGAGAAATGGGTGTGGTGTCCTCAGTATCGACTTCCATTTCGTCATCATCATCGCTGGGGTCACACTCTGAACACTGCCTGTAATAACAAACAAATACGCTAAGGATTGAAGAATTATGCACCGTGAAACAGTGCTGTTCCCTCGGATTAAGTACACGTTTATGGAGATCTTATAGCCAGATTCGTTGTATTGGGATGCGTGTTTTGCAAACCGGTTTTTCTGTTCCGTCAATCATCTTAGAGGACCTCTCAGGAAACAAATGTTTACTTGTGTTTGGTGCATTTCGATCCACTTTGTTTGTTTCTGTCTTTCAAGGTTCGTTGCTTGTGATCGCCCTTTTTCGGGCAATAGTCGACCAGTTTTCTTCAAATATTTTTCTGATCTTTCTTATTCTTGTCTCTTGAAAGAATAAAGCAATGTCTGCCTCCTGGCTTCTACAAAAATACCACTCATCATCCGATTTCCTTCGCTATTCTTGAGCAGTCTAGAGTCATTCTCAGTTTTGTTTTTGCGGGCCAAGTTGGGCGAGAGCGTTGCATTGTGATTAACATTAACTCCGATACAACGAATTTGGCCATAAGATACAGTTTCCGTGTACGACGTGCTCGGGTAAATAAAGAGCTTAAGCAACAACGACGGCGAAGACTACGAAAACGTTACTTAAAAAGTTTCAGTTCGTTAAATGTTACCAGCTTTTTCTGAAGTTGAATTCTAAAAAACTGTATCGAAGTTCAAGAAAAAAAGGAAGTCGTTGTCAAGTGTTCACGTCCTCAACAAAACATGAAGTTAAGTTAAGTCGTGCACTGACGGGAAAGATATGTACAAAAAAGAGTGATGCACGTTGTTGTTTTGCGAATCTAAACCTAATGCTTTTTTTGTCGTTCTCCTTGCCGTCGCCGCCGTCGTTGCTTGAGCTAAATATTTAGTAAACTGCAACCTACCAAGTCACTCTTATTCGCCTCCCTCTTCGTTTTATCTTCGAATTTCTTTTTTACTTTTGCCTTATTTAATTTACTTTATAACAAAATACCAGCAAAAAGAACAGAAATGTTAATTGGTGATTCTTAGTCTCAACTTATGCCTGTGCAGCTCTATGTGGAAAAAATTATTACTCCATTTTTAGGCTCTACGTGCTTGGTAACAGACGATTGAGTGTCAAAGTCTCTTGTTTAGTAACAAAAACAACGGCAGACTGTCAAATTAAGAATAAAGGACTGAACAGGTTCTATTAGTTTTCAGCCGCTATCATGGGACGCTTGTCACACTTAAGGTCGCACGGCTACTTCCCCACCCTCCACCCCCACACTATGTCTCCAGAATCTACATCTTATACTCAGCTGAGAGATTCAACGACACGTAAAAGGGTTAGTGGCGCTGTCACTTGTTGAAGACAAGCGTCGAATTGTTTTGAAACCTTGAAAGAACACCCACTAAAACAACGCATTTACGCCTATTTAACCCAAAATAGGCCTAAATAGGTCTTGTATATGGCTTCACATGTTTGCCGACTAATGAAAGCAATTTTGAATAAGAAGGAAAACAATTTCGCCTTAAAAGCATTTTAAAATGTTTGATAGACTGCTTGCAGTCCGCTGTTTCTCTTAAAATCCGTCTAGTTCTTATCTCAGCCAGCGCGATTGCAAACCGCGACGTTATGTTACTATATTTTCCTTCTCGGGTTTTCGCCCTCGTTTATCGCAGCTTCGCCGTTCGCGTGCAGTAACTTTGCAAAGAAAAATAAGAGACTGCTTGCAGTCTAAATGTTTGACGATTTACTGACCAATAAAGCCTTTTGTCTCCAGTTGTTTAACAAAATTAGCCTATAACCGATGAGTCTGATTGAGACTTTTACACTAAAACGACACGCAATAAATCGTCTGGCAGGTTTAACCATGACCGAGCAGTTCTGTACTGCAAAGCTACATGAATTTGAGCAATTCGTTCAACAAAAGAGAGATTCTATGCTGGCCTTTTGTGTTTTACACCTGGCGTTTTCAGTTGTGGCCACTCTTGGAAATCTTTTAGTGATCCGGGCCTTGTTTAATGCCTCATCGATACCAGCCACCGTCAAGAAGCTGTTTTTGAGTCTGGCTTTCTCTGATCTTACCGTGGGGTTGTTTCCGCAACTCATGTCCGGGGTTATCAGCGCCGTCGTATTGAAAATGGCATCAAGTGAAGAAAACACCTTTACCTCATTTTGCCCAACGGTTCTAACAGTGTATTATTATCTTTTGTTTCTTCTCGGCGCTGCATCTTTCCTAACTGTTACTGCTATCGCAGTAGATAGACTTCTCGCTGTTTCGCTGCATCTGCGATATCAGGAGCTTGTCACTTCCAAACGTGTGATCACTATATTGGTGTTTCTATGGTTGACGAGTTGCATCACTGCCTTCATATACGTTTTCCTGCCCAAAGGCAGTGAAACGGTATCTGGTGTTATTTCATTTGCAGGACATATTTTGACAACAGTGGCTTACGTTCGCGTTTACAAAATTGCAAAATCTCATCAGAATCAGATCAACAGTCAAAATCAACTGCAAATTGCCGAAACAGTGGAGGTAATCCGACAAAAGAAGTCTGCCTACAATTTTTTATTTTTCTATGCAGTTTATTTAGCTTGTTATCTCCCATATCTGCCCTCCGCAATATTGTACTTGCTAAACAGATCGAATATCTCCTTTTTCGTACCAAAATGGGCCTCAATATTCTTGCTGTTTCTGAATTCCTCGTTAAATCCTTACGTATACTGCTGGCGATATCGAGAGATCCGGGAAATTGTGAAGAGCACAATAAAGAAACTATTTCGCATGAAATAAAAGAAGGAAATTAGTTTGACCTTTTTAAAGTCCTATAAAACGCCAAGTATTACGTTACACACTTGTTTACAACAACAAAAGGTTGTATGATAGTAAAAAGTACAAAGAAAAATCTCTCAGAACTTGAAAATGGTCTTTTTGATGGAGAAAACAGAGTGATCGAATAAACAGTGACAATGGTTTCAATTTTCATGGTTTCGTGCGAAAGGTTAGATGCAACTATTTGATGAAGTGACCAATCAACTGCAAGACCTTCGGCGCCACAAGCGCTAAAACTGAGGTGCTACTGGCCGGAGCTACTGCTCATTGGCGATTTCAATACCAGAGTTGGATCTGATCACCAAGCCTGGCCCTCTTGTCTAGGACATCACGGCTCAGGAAAAATGGACAAAATGGACAAAGACTTTTGGAACTCTGCTCCTTGCGCAATCTGTGCATAACCTACACCTTCTTTGAAGGTAAGCCGCAACATTGTGTTTCATGGAAACCTCCTCGGTCCCACAGATGGCATCAGCTTGATCTACTTATCACCAGACCACGCAGTCTGCTCAACGTTCTCTCCACTCGCAGTTACCACAGCGCCGACTGCAATACTGATCATGTCCTGGTGTCCAACGCCACCGCACAAAGAAACCAGGCCATCCCGGCATAAACACTGCAAGCACGTCTGACTCAGCGTCAGCGCAAATTCCTCAGCAAGGTACAGGAAGCCCTCGAGGACCCCTAGGGTCAGGATGCCACCTCCAGGTGGGACCTTTTGAGGGAGGCCATCCACTCTTCGGCCATGTCGGCTCTCGGCGGAATGAACAGGCCTAGTCACAGCTGGTTCAACGCCAGCCTACCGATCATGGAGCCCCTTATTGAGGTCAAACAACAAGCCCACTTGAAATACAAAAAGAACCCATGTGAGAAAATGCTGACAGCACTCCCCGCTGCACGCAGTTTAACTCAGAGCACTGCCAGACCTTGTGCCAATGAATACTGGCTTAAACTTTGCAACGAAGTACAGCTAGTCACAGTCTTGGGCAATATCAGAGGCATGTAAGACGGCATCAAGAAAGCTTTGGGTCCATTACAGACCCCAAAGAACAAATGGACAGGTGGGTGGAACACTACTCCGGGCTCTCTCTGCGTGAGACAGTTGTTAACCACGCTGCCCTCAACTGAATCACCTTCCCCCCAGTCATGGACGAACTTGATGCTGAGCCGACCATTCAAGAGTTTGTACTAGAATACCCTCAAATAAAAGCCGAAAACTGAACACATCTCAATAGTGGACAGAGCGGTAATAATAACTTGATTAAAAGAGACCATATTCTATTGCGGTGGGGGTTTAATTTTTTTTCCATCTATTCCCGAATTTAATTGTTTTGCTTGTCGCAAAACCTTCCCCTTATTTCCTGGGTTTGTTTGCAAAAGATTTAGTTTCACAACCCTAAAATTTATTGTACCAACAATAAAAATTCCTGGTTGAAATCTTCTCTTTAAACACTAAGTCTAAGGCTTAGCATGTTAACCAACCATCGACATTAGGGAGTTTAAGATACCACGACGGCGACGGCGACGACCACGAAAACGTCGCTTGAAAATTGAATTCGCGTTCTTACAATCTCTATCGCGATTACTCCAACTCACTTACTTTGTCAAATGCAAGTGAACTCTTTGTGAGCCGAATTCCTAAGAACCATATTTAAGTTCAGAAAGAAAAAGAAAATTTAGCCGTCGCCTGTTTACGTCCTCCATAAAACGGTGAAATTAGAAACTTTCCCGTCGTAGTCGTGCAGTGACGGCAAAGAAATGTACAAAAAAGCGTGATGCACGTGCAGAGTTGTTGTTTTCCTTATTCAACCTATTGCCTTTTTGAGGTTCTCGTTGTCGTCGCCTTCGTGGCATGTTAAAGTCCATATTAGCACGAAGCATCACAGCAGATGGCTATTTGGAAAGGAAGCTAACATACGGTCGAGGAAATAATTATTGTAGATATTTTTTGAACGAAAAGTTCATGTAAATTTACTAGTAAGTTAAACCATCGCTGAACAGTGCTCCACTCAAGCGTTGAATTTCTTGTTAAAATTTACTCGCTACAGGATACCTTCTCGCCTTGCTTTCTTCGTTTTATACTTCACATTCTCTTTCCGAAAAGCAATGACAAGGTAGTCGTGGAAATTTGCAGTGTAGAATATACTATGACAACCGTGGCACATGTTCGTATTCATAAAAATGTAAAATATCACCAGAATCAGATAAGCAGTCATAATCAGCTTGAAACTGAGCAAACAAGGGAGGCATTGCCGCAAAAGAAGTTCACCAATTCACAAAATGTGTTCATGTAAGGACGTTTCTGGATATATAACGTCCTAGTGTATATATGGACAAAAAGTACAAAAATCTTTGTACTGTGGTTGCTTGTATTAAGCTTAAAGTTAAAAAAAAAAAAGGAAAAAAAAGAGCATTTTGACAAGAAATGAGTTAACAAAAGAGGAAGGCCAGTCGCGCTCGCTGTACGGTCAGGGGGTGGTCCATCCAGACTTTAACATAGCGAGTTTTACAGTTGAGAATTATCTAAAAGAAAAAAGAAGCAAGACAAGAACAGCCCAAAATATTCGGTTCCAGGCCCTTCCAGAAACCTCACCGGCTTTGAAAACGCAAATCCTCGCTGACGTCACATTAAACTACGAAACAGGTGTTAAATTTTTCAAACTGAAAGTTTGCGTCGGATGGCTTAAAATTTTAAAAAGGAATAGAACTTCAAAAATCTATCACTACTTTATTATGTTTCAAAGACTTTCGGCTGGTCGGCTAAATTGACAGAAAAACCTCGCCGTTTCAACTTTTTAGAATGATTTAACCTTCTATTGATAAACCAGCCGTTTTAGATTAAATAAGCACATCTTTCCCAGCTTGAAACTATTCGCATCTCAGTTATCAACAAAGAGGTAATTGGAACTCGATGGAAACGAACCATGTATTGCACATTTTAAACGTTGTGTTTTCATTATGTATGTTAATAAACGACCTTACAACCCTGTACTCTACAAACAATACACACTGCGTTTGAAGCATATTAAACCGTCTACATTAACATCGAGCGTCAAAGTAGTCGTCTATTTTAAAAATGGAACGGAAAAGAGGTGACTAATGTAAAAATGCTTGAAAAACAACCGGCAAGATAAAAAATGGCCGAACAGTACTGCAATCGAACGTTGGAAGAATTTCTACAACTTGCCCGTTACAGAGAATCTTTCTTCTTTTCTCTCTGTGTTTCAAACTTCGCGTTTTCTCTCGTGACAAGTCTTGGAAATATTTTAGTAATTCGCGCCTTATTCAAAGCTTCATCAATACCAGCCAACGTCAAGAACCTGTTCCTTAGTCTGGCTTTCTCTGATCTTGGGGTGGGATTGGTGTCGCAGCTAATGGCCGGCATTATTTTTGCCGTGATACTGAACACAGCATCAAAACAAAATTACAACTTAACGTCACTCTGTCCAACAGTTATAAATTTGTGGTTATATATCTTCTTTTTTCTCTGCGCTGCATCTCTCCTAACTCTCACCACCATTGCATTCGACAGACTTCTCGCTGTTTCGCTCCATCTGCGATATCAAGAGCTTGTCACGTCCAAACGTGTCACTATAGTATTGATATCTATATGGTTAACAAGTTTTATCACTGCCTTGATATACATTTTCCTTCCGAAAAGCAATGACATGGTAGCAGCAGTTATTTTACTGGTAGGGTATTTTCTGACCACAGTGGCATATGTTCGTGTTTACAAAGTCGTCAAATATCACCAGAATCAGATATACAGTCAAAATCAGCTTCAAAATGCACAAACAAGGGAGGCACTCAGACAAAGGAAGTCCGCTTATAATGCTTTATTTGTCTATTTTGTTTTTCTAGTTTGTTATCTTCCTTTTTTGCCTTCTGTAATATTGTACTTGATTAATACTTCGGAAATTTCGTTTCTCATAGCCAAATCTGCGTCGTTATTCTTAATTTACCTGAATTCATCATTAAATCCCATTGTTTATTGCTGGCGGTACCGAGAGATTCGCCAAATTGTAAAAAGGACAATGAAGAAAATACTTCGTTTGGACGAGAATATGACGTGAGGATGCGAAGTTCTACGAGACGAAATTTGGTGAGAACGAGCAATTCTAGAAGGAAACTGGGACGAGTTAACTTTCGCAAAGACTTCTGGGACTGTTACAAGGGAGAAGGGGAAAATGACCAAAAATGACCGCGCTGATCGGCGCGTCCCCACCTGAGTAACAGTCCCAAGAAAAAATTGCGGAAAATATTTCGGCCCTAATCGTTTCAAAAGTGGCGAATGGACTTGCTGTACCCAAAGACCAAGGAAAGGTGTAAACGGGAGAAGATTGCTCGCTATAATTGGAATTGGTCTCTCAATAGAGAACTTGAAAGCAGACACCTTTGAACTAAATTCCGTCCACGACTTTCACGAAATGTAATGGACTTACAGCGCAAAAAGACTAACATATAAAAGTGAATTTCAATTCAGCATTTTAAACATTGGGATACAAGGTGACTTTTGTAATAACTACCTACCTAAAATTGAATTCTTCAAAACACGATCTGGTCTCTCCGAATTGCGAAAAAAGAAGACACCTTCAGGGCACCTACTTAATGAAACTCAGTTCCTGTCAACTAACTTCTTAAATAGAAACATTTAATAGGATTTTCCCCTTTTTATGGACAAACTGTGTTTGCTACGGCTCAAGAACCTTAACGTTTACAAGCGTGATTGTACCGATTCTTGCAAAGAATAAGTAACAATGTGACAAAATGGCCATCGTTCAAGCTGTAATCGATTTTCATCCGAGCAATCGACAGCCAAAGTAGTAGCTTACAACTGACTGTATGCGTCCATTGAAAAAGTGAAGTCCCTCTTCCGCTTGGCCGTGGGAGATCTGGGTACGAGATAAGACGCGTCCTACGGCTTGTCGTAAGCAGGACGGATAACGGTTGGGCGGTGAAACAAGCGCGTCCGAGCAAAAAGGTGTGATGCAGTGGACTGGGACTCTGTTTAGAAATGTCGCTTGTTTTCGACTTCGGTCAGGGCTTGCGATGTGGTTTGTCCTTTAGACACTGCCGCTGTCACTGAATTATGGCGGCTTGAGAATTGAGTTATTTTCTTTCACTTTTCTTCCTCGTTCCTTTGTGTTGGTACGCTGTCTCCAAGAGGCAAATGTTGCTAATTTTTTGCGGGAGGTTTAGTTGGAGTAGACAAACATCTCTTTCAAATGGTTTCTCTGGTTACTTCCATGACTCCACCACTGAATTATATTTTCGTTATATTACGCCAAAGTCGATGTTATTCCAAAACAACTAAATACTGTTTAAAACACGAAAGAAAATCTCATCCATGGCAAAAGTAAAAGACAGCAGATGGTTTTTCATAACTAGATGACGCATGTACTTTATAAATGCGTGCAGCTCGTGCAAGGTGTAATTATGCTAATTTCATTATATTTCTGTATTTCATTATATTTCAAAAATTTCTCTGGACAGTTAAATTTAGAGGAAAAACTCGCCCTTTCAACGTTTTAGAATGACTTAAAGTTCTATTTTCTATACCGAGCATTTGCAATTAAAAAACGGTTCTTCTCAGCACGCAACAGCTCACATGTCCAATATAGAAAGAGAGGTAATTGGAACTTTATGGAAAGGACTATATATTGCAGTGTTTAATTGTCCTGTTTTCAATACTAGTGTTGCAAAACCTTCCTCTTGCATTGTTTTCTGGGTTGGCCTTGTTTTATACAATTTGATTCGGTGTTTCAACCGTTAAAGATCTATACCAACAATAACACTGATTTCTGTTTGCACTTTACTTATAACATTAACTCTAAGGCTTTAGTTAATCAACCGGCTTTATTACGCACTACAGCAGGTGGCCGATGTGGAAAGTAGCCAATAAAAGGAGGGGGTAATTACTGTAGCTATCAGCTTTAACCACGACAAATACATGCACGTTGTGAAAAGTAAAACTATGGCTGAACAGAAGTGCACTCGATTTCTGGATTTTTGGATTACACTGGTTTCCCATAGGAGAAGTTTCTTCCTTGGTTTCTGTGTTTTAAACTTTGTATTTTCCCTCGTGGCGACTCTAGGAAATCTTTTAGTCATCCGTGCCTTAATAAAGGCCTCAACGATACCAGCTACCGTCAAGAAGATGTTCCTAAGTCTGGCTTTCTCTGATCTTGCAGTTTGATTGTTACCGCAGCTAATGACCGCTATTATCAGTGCCGTGATGTTGAAGATGGCATCAAATGGAGACGACTTGGCCTTCTTTTGTCCAACAGTTTTGATTGTGCTTTTATGTTTTCGGTATCTTCTCGCCTTTGCATCTTTCCTGAATGTTATTGTCATTGCATTTAATAGACTTCTCGCTGTTTCGCTCCATCTGCGATATCAGGAGCTTGTCACGCCCAGACGTGTTACAGTAGTGTTGGTGTCTTTATGGTTAACAAGCTGCGTCTCTCCCTTCCTATATATTTTCCTCCCGAAAGGTATTGAAATGATAGCCGGTGTTATTTCCGTTATAGGATATGTTCTGACAACCGTGGCGTATGTTCGTATTTACAAAGTTGTCAAATCTCATCAGAATCAGATATACGGTCAAAATCAGCTTCAAAATGCCGAAGCAAGAGAGACACACAAACAAAGAAAATCCGCCTATAATAGTTTATTTGTCTCTGTAGCTTTCTCAGCTTGTTATCTTCCTTTTTTGCCTACTACAATATTGTATTTCACGAACACTTCTGAAATTTCATTTCTCGTAGCTCATTTTGCGTCGATATTCTTGATTTACCTGAATTCATCATTAAATCCTTTTATCTATTGTTGGCGGTACCCAGAGATTCGCCAAAGTGTAAAAGGCACAGTAAAGCAAATATTTCACATGAACGAGAAAATGTCATAAGGAAGGAATTAAAGATCTGGGTAGTTTGAACTGACAGTCTTTACATTGTCTTCGCGAAGTCTGGAAAACGAAATTTGGTAAGAAAATAATGGACTTGCTTTAGGCCAAAAGAAAGTGAAAAATACAAAACGAAAAAGAATAGTCTATTACAAAACTGGCTTCCTATTGGCGCAAGCATCGGTTTTAAAATATTACTTTTAACATTTAAAAATTTAAACGATTTATCTCCTTCTTATTTGACTTCACTCCTTCTCAAATACAAGCCACCTCGTTTACTCCGCTCATCTAACAGATTGCTTTTACAAGATCCTTCTGTTAATACCGTGGCTTATGGATCGACACCGCTCATTTTCATATTATGCACCGATAATCTGGAACAGTCTACCTGATCATATCAAAAACTCTGAATCTGTTTCTACTTTAAAGCAACGTTTGAAAACTTTTCTTTTTAGGAATAATTACTATATAAACTTTCACTTAGACTTTATTTACTGTTATAAGCACATAGAGAATTCTTTAAGTGCCCCATAAAAACCTACTACTACTAACTCTATTATTATTATTAAAATAGAAATGGTGTTGAGATATTGGGAAACGACAAATGACTAGTACAGTGGTCACCGTTATAACTTTCACAAATTTATCACAGGAACAAAGTTATGAGGATCTTGTCATGTGATGGTCTAACTGTGCTTAGCTCTTTGAGCTCTAAGATCGATCAGCATCAAACTGCTACTTGTAATACCTACGCTTTAGAAAACGGAGTGGTCATGAGAATTATGGACATGATCACACAGATTCTTTAACAACTTCTCCCAACAACTCTTATAGAAAATGTATAGGGACAACAAATGAAAATTTAATTATAGACATTACAATTTAAAGGATTAATATGTGACAAGTATAATGCTTGCACAAAGTAGTCATAGACCTTTGCCAAGAAAAAGAATTTCAAATTCCACTGACTGATGAAGGCTCAAACTATTAGGTTCACGTCCTTTCCAGAAACCTCACCGGCTTTGAAAAGGCAGAACCCTCGCTGACGTCACATTAAACAACGAAACAGGTGGTACATTTTTCAAACTGAAAGTTTGCGTCGGATGGCTTAGAATTTTAAAACGAATAGAATTAAAAAAATCCATCACTACTTTATTATGTTTCAAAGATTTCCGGCTGGTCGGTGAAATTGAGAGAAAAATCTCGCCGTTTCAACTTTTTAGAATGATTTAACCTTTTATAGTTAAACCAGCACATCTTTCCCAGCTTGAAACTACTCGCATCTCAGACATCAACAAAGAGGTAATTGGAACTTGATGGAAACGAACCATGTATTGCACATTTTAAACGTTATGTTTTCATTACGCATGTCAATAAACGACCTTACAACCCTACAAACAATACACACTGCGTTTGAGGCATATTAAATCGTCTACATTAACATCGACCGTCAAAGTAGTCGGCTATTTTAAAAAACGAACGGAGAAGGGGTGACCAAGGTAAAATGCTTGAAAAACAAACGGTAAGATAAAAAATGGCTGAACAGTACTGCAATCGAACGTTGGAAGGTTTTCTACAACTTGCCCGTTACAGAGAAACTTTCTTCTTTTCTCTCTGTGTTTCAAACTTCGCGTTTTCTCTCGTAACAAGTCTTGGAAATATTTTAGTAATTCGCGCCTTACTGAAAGCTTCATCAATGACAGCCAACGTCAAGAACCTGTTCCTTAGTCTGGCTTTCTCTGATCTTGGAGTGGGATTGGTGTCGCAGCTAATGGCCGGCATTATTTATGCCGCGATACTGAAGACAGCATCAAAAGGAGACTACAACTTAACGTCACTCTGTCCAACAGTTTTAAATTTGAACTGTTATCTCTTGTTTTTTCTCTGCGCTGCATCTCTCCTAACTCTCTCCACCATTGCATTCGACAGACTTCTCGCCGTTTCGCTCCATCTGCGATATCAAGAGCTTGTCACGTCCAAACGCGTCAATATAGTATTGATATCTATATGGTCAACAAGTTTTATCACTGCCTTGATATACATTTTCCTTCCGAAAAGTAATGAAATGGTAGCTGCAGTTATTTTACTGGTAGGGTATTTTCTGACTACAGTGGCATATGTTCGTGTTTACAAAGTCGTCAAATATCACCACAATCAGATATACAGTCAAAATCAGCTTCAAAATGCACAAACAAGGGAGGCACTCAGACAAAGGAAGTCCGCTTATAATGCTTTATTTGTCTATTTTGTTTTCCTAGTTTGTTATCTTCCTTATTTGCCTTCTACAATATTGTACTTGACCAATACTTCTGAAATTTCGTTTCTCATAGCTAAATACGCGTCGTTATTCTTAATTTCCCTGAATTCATCATTAAATCCCATTGTTTATTGCTGGCGGTACCGAGAGATTCGCCAAATTGTAAAAAGCACAGTGAAGAAAATACTTCGTTTGGACGAGAATATGACGTGAGGATGCGAAGTTCTACGAGACGAAATTTGGTGAGAACGAGCAATTCTAGAAGGAAACTGGGACGAGTTAACTTTCGCAAAGACTTCTGGGACTGTTACTGGGACAAGGGAAAAAATGACCAAAAATGACCGCGCTGATCGGCGCCTCCCCACCTGAGTAACAGCCTCAGAAAAAAATGCGGGAAATATTTTGGGGTTAATCGTTTCAAAAGTGGCGAATGGACTTGCTGTCCCCAAAGACCAAGGAAAGGTGTAAACGGGAGAAGATTGCTCGCTACAATTGGAATTGGTCCCACAACAGAGAACCTGAAAGCAGACACCTTTGAACTAAATTCCGTCTACGACTTTCACGAAACGTAATGGACTTACAGCGCAGAAAGACTAAGACTAAGATGCAAGGCGGTTTTTGTAATAACTACCTACCTAAAATTGAATTCTTCAAAACACGATCTGGTCTCTCCGAACTGCGAAAAAAGAAGACACCTTTAGGGCATCTACTTAATGAAACTCAGTTCCCTTTTTCATCGTCAACTAACTTCTTAAAGAGAAAAGAGGGGATTTTCCCCTTTTTATGGACAAAACTGTGGTCGCTATGGCTCAAGACTGAACCTTACAGGCTTCTTAGTTAAGTTTAAAACATTGTAATTAGTAATTAGCTAACATTGTAATTAGTATGAGACAAGTGTTGTAATTAGTTATTATAAATAATGTAATATAATCATTGTTCCTGAAAAGCCCCTTTGGGAAGGTAACAATAAAGTATGTCTGTACAGGCGTGATTGTACCGATTACTTGCAAAGAATAAGTAACAATGTGACAAAATGGCCACTGTTCCAGCTGTAATCGATTTCCATCCAAGCAATCGACAGCCAAAGTAGTTGCTTACAACTGTATGCATGTCTCCATTAAAAAAAAGGAAGTCTCTCTTTCGCTTGGCCGTGGGAGATCTGGGTACGAGATAAGACGCGCCGTACGGCTTGTTGTAAGCTACAGCGGAAGTTGCAATGTTGAGGATCTTTAGAGACGAACACATGTACTCGTTAGCATTCGAAAAGAGTTTACAAATAAGCAAGGTCATTCGCTTTGCGGCAGTCAATTTAGAAAAACCGTCGCAAGTCTACATTTGAGACAAATCTTAAAGAAAGACGAAGAAGGACGAAAACAGTCCATAATGTTAGGCTCCAGTCCATTTATAAAAACCTCACCGACTTGCAAGACTAAAAAGCCTCGCTGACTGGACGTCACCTTACTTACTACTACTGAAACAGGTGCTAAACGTTTTAAAACTGAAGCATTGCATCAAAATGCTTAAAATTTTAAATAAAAAATAGAACTAAACAAAATCCATCTGTATTCTATTATGTTTCAAAACTTCGCTGGACAGTTAAATTTAGAGGAAAAACTTACCCTTTTAACGGTTTAGAATAAATTAAAGTTCTATTTCCTATACCGAGCATTTGCAATTAAACAAACGGTTCTTCTCAGCAGGCAACAGCTCACATGTCAATTATGGACAGAGAGGTAACTTGAACTTTACGGAAAGGACCCTATATTTAAGCAATAGAAAACGTTTTCTGTGTTTTCATAGCCTGATATAAACACGAGAGGGGTTTGGGAGAATTCTGGACAGTTATGCAAACCCAACACGAAGTCGAGAGTTTGCATAACTGTCGATAATTCTCTCAACGCCTCGAGTGTTTATATCAGGCTATGCAAACACAGGAAAAAAGTTTTCTATTGCTTTTATAAAATAAATTTCCCGAGAAAAAACGAAAAACTCTTTGTATGGCACTGATTAAAAGAGAAATTCTTACCAGTAGCAAATTCTTGTCCACGAAGTCTTGCACGCGTAATCAGTTGTCGTTTTGCAAAAAGATGCTTTCCAAAATACGGACTTTTCTCGCTTCAAATGTCAGCTTAAGCGAAAAAAAATTGACACACTTTCTTTGTAACGATTTTCCAAGTTTCAGCCGACCGAGGAATAGGCAAATAAAGTAAACTTGTCGAGTTTTGAACTTGAAAACTTTTTCAAATTCGCGCTTGCGTGATTAGCGCGCGAAAAGCAAAACATCTTGACGCCAAAACCATGTTTACATACTCGCATGCAAACACTCATCTCAGCCAATCAGAGCGCGCGTACTATCTTAGTTATTTTATAAATTGCGGTGTTTCATTCCTTTGTTTTCAATGCTAGTGTTGCAAAACCTTCCCTTTGCATTGTTTTCTGGGTTGGCCTTGTTTTGTACAATTTGATTCGGTGTTTCAACCCTTAAAAATCTCTCCCAACAATAACACTGAATTTCTGTTTGCACTCTACCCATAACATTAAGTCTAAGGCTTTGGTTAATGAACCGGCTTTATTACGCGCTACAGCAGATGGCCGAAGTGAAAAAAAGCTAATAAAAGGAGGGGGTAATTAAGGTAGTTATCAGTTTTAACCACGACAAATACATGCATATTGTGACAAGTAAAACTATGGCTGAACAGACTTGCACGGCTCGATTTCTGGATTATTGGATTAAACTGGTTTCCCACAGGAGAAGTTTCTTCCTTGGTTTCTGTGTTTTAAACTTTGTATTTTCCCTCGTGGCGACTCTAGGAAATCTTTTGGCCATCCGTGCCTTAATGAAGACCTCAACGATACCAGCCACCGTCAAGAAGATGTTCCTAAGTCTGGCTTTCTCTGATCTTGCAGTTGGATTGTTACCGCAGCTAATGACCGCTATTATGAGCGCCGTGATGTTGAAAATGGCATCAAGTGGAGACGACTTTGCCTTCTTTTGTCCAACAGTTTTTTTGATTGTGCATTTATATTTTCTGTATCTTCTCGCCGCTTCATCTTTCCTGAATGTTATTATCATTGCATTTGATAGAATTCTCGCTGTTTCGCTCCATCTGCGATATGAGGAGCTTGTCACGCCCAGACGTGTTACAATAGTGTTGGTGTCTTTATGGTTAACAAGCTGCATCTTCCCCTTCCTGGTTATTTTCCTCCCGAAAGGCATTGAAATGATACCTGGCGTTATTTCCGTTATAGGATATGTTCTGACAACCGTGGCGTACATTCGTCTTTACAAAGTTGTCAGATATCATCAGAATCAGATATACAGTCAAAATCAGCTTCAAAATGCCCAAAGAAGAGAGGCACACCGACAAAGGAAGTCAGCCTATAATAGTTTATTTGTCTCTGTAGTTTTCTTAGCATGTTATTTTCCCTTTTTGCCTTGCACAATATTGTATGTGACAAACAGTTCAGAAATTTCATTTCTCGTGGCTCATTTTGCGTCTATGCTCCTGATTTACCTGAATTCATCATTAAATCCCTTTGTTTATTGTTGGAGGTTCCCAGAGATTCGCCAAAGTGTAAAAAGCACAGTAAAACAGATATTTCAAATGAACGAGAACATGTCATAAAGAAGGAATTAAAGATCTGGGTAGTTTGAACCTATAGTCTTTTCAGTGTCTTTGCGAAGACTGGAAAACGAAATTTATTGAGAAAACTAATGGACTTGCTTTAGGCCAAAAGAAAATGCAAAATGTAAAACGAAAAAGAATAGTCTATTACAAAACTGGCTTGCTATAGGCGCACGCATCGATTTTAAAATATTACATTTAAAAATTTAAACGATTTAGCTCCTTACTATTTGACTTCGCTCCTTCTCAAATACCAGCCGGATCGTTTACTCCGCTCATCTAATAGATTTGCTTTTACAAGTTCCTTCTGTTAATACCGTGGCTTATGACACCGCTCATTTTCATACCATACACCGATAATCTGGAACAGTCTACCAGATCATATCAAAAACTCTCAATCTGTTTCTACTTTAAAGCAACGTTTGAAAACTTTTCTTTTTAGGAACAACTACTATATATAGTTTCACTTAGACTTTATTTACTATTATAAGCGCATGGAGAATTCTTTAAATGCGCCATGAAAACCTACTACTACTAATACTATTATTACTAGTAGTAATCATAGATCAATAAGTGCGTTCGAGTTTTCTTAGCTCCAGATTAGCTTTTGTGTCGTCAAGCTTGATTTCAAAATCATGGAAGAGATCATGAATTAAAAGGTAAACATTCTTTTCGTAAAAAATGTTCTTCGCGTATACGGCTTCAAAATATCTCACTCATTAACTCTCTACTCTTAAAATGTCTTACTCTCCCTCAAGCATGGTCGATAAAAATGTAAAGTAGATCGTAAAAAGTTCTTTGTTGTTAAAAAGATAAACATGTCACTACAAACTTCGAACAAATAGTAGCCTTGAAGGTTAAAAGTCTTGGCTTCTTGCGTGACACAACTTGAAGTGAAATCAATGATCATAGGAGCGACGGAAACATATTAGGTTTCTGCTAGATTACTGATGTCAGAGAACCGGACAGAATCTTTTGCCATTGTGCAAACTTTTCATCTCATGATTATTTTACGTTCATGTAGGTCAGTTCAACATGTTTTAAACTTAGCTTGCTTCAGCGAGCGAGATACTTATCATGCAAAATTACCCGCGTAGAGATATCAGACGTGAATAAAGCATTACAGTTGTAACAAACTGCACTGATACGCTCAAGCTTACTTTTTCGTGCATGAAAGAGGTTAAACTACAAATATGTAAATAGACTCAAACGCACGGGTAAACTTCTCACGGCACAAATGTTACCTGGTCTTTATTTGTGTGTTTCTACGAAGTTCCAGCTCGATTTGAACGGCATTGACCGAAAAGTTTAGCAGAATCATCAGCTCAGTGATAAAACCCGCTTAGAAAACAACTCCAACGTTCATTCTTTTGCCGAACTCAAATATTCCCGTGTAATCATCTAGTTGACCTTGATGGAACCAGTGATGCACGTGATTGCCATATGACAATTGCTTATGACGTAAAAAATAGTTGTGTGCGCATGTCCACCAGGTGAGCCCGCAATTTCTTTGGCCGGCTATTGGGCTTAAAATTCGTGCGCGCGCTTAATAATTATTCAAAATGGCGCAGATTTTGAACATCGCCCGTCCAAGTAACCAAAAATCTCGAATCTTCACGCCTGGCATGCACAGGTATCCCATCGACCACAGGATCCCCAAAGATTACGAAGCGTTCTCCTAACGTCGAACGCAATTATTAAAATAGAAATGGTCTTGAGATATTGGGAAAGGACAAATGACTAGTAAAGTGGTCACCGTTATAACTTTCACAAATTTCAGGAACAAAGTTATGAGGATCTTGTCATGTGATGGTCTAACTTTGCTTAGCCCTTTGAGCCCTAAGATTGATCATAATCAAAGTTCTCCTTGTAATACCTATGCTTTGGAACACGGAGCGGTCATGAGAATTACGGACATGATTACACAGATTCTTTAACAACTTCTCCCAACTACTCTTATAGGAAATGTAAAGGGACAACAAATAGACAATACAATTTAAAGGATTAATATGTGGCAAGTATAATTCTTGCACAAAATGGTCATAGATCTTTGCCAAGAAAAAGCATTTCACATTCCACTGACTGATGAGAAAGGCCAAAACTATTAGGTTCAGGTCCTTCCAGAAACCTCACCGGCTTTGAAAACGCAAAACCCTCGCAAACGTCACATTAAACTACGAAACAGGTGTTACATTTTTCAAACTAAACGTTTGCGTCGGATTGCTTAGAATTTTAAAACGAATAGCATTAAAAAAATCCATCACTACTTAATTATGTTTCCAAGATTTCCAACTGGTCGGTTAAATTGAGAGACAAATCTCGCCGTTTCAACGTTTTAGAATGATTTAATCTTCTTTAGTTAAACCAGGCGTTTTAGATTAAACAAGCATATCTTTCCCAGCTTGAAACTACTTACATATTAATTATCAACGAAGAGGTAATTGTATTTGGTAATTGTATTTTCCCTCGTGGCGACTCTAGGAAATCTTTTTGTCATCCGCGCCTTAATGAAGAACGCAACGATACCAGCTACCGTCAAGAAGCTGTTTTTAAGTCTGGCTTTCTCTTATCTTGCAGTTGGATTGTGTTCGCAGCTAATGACCGCTTTTTTCAGTGCCGTGATGTTGAAGATGGCATCAAGTGGGGACGACTTAGCCTTCTTTTGTCCAACAGTTTTGATCGTGCATTCATATTTTGTGTCTCTTCTCGCCGCTGCATCTTTCATGAATATTACTGTCATCGCAGGCGATAGACTTTTCGCCATTTCGCTCCATATGCGCTATCAGGAACTTTTCACGCTCTTACGTGTTACAATAGTGTTGGTGTCTTTATGGTTAACAAGTTGCGTCTATGCCTTCACATTATTTTTCACTCCAAAAGGCACTGCAATGGCAGGTGCGGTTATTTCCGTTATAGGATATGTTCTGACAACCTTGGCGAATGTTCGTATTTACAAAGTTATCAGATATCATCAGAATCAGATATACAGGCAAAATCAGCTGCAAAATGCCCGAACAAGAGAGGCACACCGACAAAGGAAGTCCGCCTATAATAGTTTATTGATCTCTGTAGTTTTCTTGGCCTGTTATTTTCCCTTTTTGCCTTGCACAATATTGTCTTCGATAAACCCCTCTGAAGTTTCATTTCTCGTAGCTCATTTTGCGTCGATATTCCTGATTTACCTGAATTCATCATTAAATCCTTTTGTTTATTGTTGGCGGTACCCAGAGATTCGCCAAACTGTAAAAAGCACAGTAAAGCAAATATTTCACATCAACGAGAACATGTCATAAGGAAGGAATTAAAGCTCTCGCTAGTTTGAAATGGCAGTCTTTTCAGTGTCTTTGCGAAGTCTGGAAAACGAAATTTAGTAAGAAAACTAATGAACTTGCTTTAGGCCAAAAGAAAATGATAAATGTAAAACGACAAAGAATAGTCTATTACAAAATGGAAATGGTGTTGAGAAATTGGGAAACGACACATGACTTGTAAAGAGGTCACCGTTATAACTTTCACAAATTTATCACAGGAACAAAGTTATGAGGATCTTGTCATGTGATGGTCTAACTGTGCTTAGCCCTTTGAGCTCTAAGATTGATCAACATCAAAGCTCTCCTGGTAGTACCTATGCTTTAGAAAACGGAGCGGTCGTGAGAATTAGGGACATGATCACACAGATTCTTTAACAACTTCTCCCAACTACTATTATAGGAAATGTATAGGGACAACAAATGAGAATTTGAATATAGACATTACAATTTGAAGGGTTCATATGTGACAAGTATAATTCTTCCACAAAATGGTCTTAGATCTTCGCCAAGAAAAAGCATTTCAAATTCAACTGACCGATGTCGGAGACACGAGAATATAACGAACGTGTCACTTTCAAGATGCGTATCATTTTATTCTGGGCAATCGAGAGCAAAAGACAGTTCCATATTTATACACTGGAATCCTAATTTTTTGGCGTTTAGTGGGGAAGAGCTTACAAACGAGCAAGGTTATTTGAGCTCGCTGTGCGCTAGTCCATTCAGACTACATAACACCGTCATGAGTCCCCAGCTGAGGCTAATTAGTTTCCAGTCCTTTTTTAAAAACATCACCAGTTTTGAAGACTCAATAGCCTGCGTGGCAGGCGTCAAAAGCCTCGCTGACGACACCTCGAACTAAGGAACAAGTGCTAAAGTTTTCAAACTGAAAGACTGCTTAGAAGTTTAAATAAAAGAATAGAATTGAACAAAATCCATCATTATTTTATTATGTGTAAATCATCTGCTGGTGGGATCAGTTAAGAAAAAAACTCGCTCTCTCAACGTTTTACATAATTTAACGTTCTAGTTTTATGCCGATCGTTTTCAATTAAACAAGTGGTTCCTCTTCGCAGGGAGTAGCTCACATTTCAATTATGGGACAGAGAGGACGACAGAGAGATAATTGGAAATTGATGGACAAGGACTATATATTGCGGCGTTTAATTGTTTTGTTTTCTATACTAATTTCGCAAAACCTTCCCATTGCATTGTTTTCTGAGTTGGCCTTGTTCACAATCTGAGTCGGTGTTTCAAACCTTAACGTTTTGTACCAACAATAAGAATTTCTGTACTCGCTCTAACTATAAACATTGAGTCTAAAGCTTTAGTTAATGAACCAGCTATATAACGTGTCACAGCAGATGGCTTTTATGAAAGGTAGCTAATTAACCGAGGGCGTCATCAATGTGAATATTTTACCAAAAGGAAAAATTCATCTATACAATTTGACAGGTTGAACCATGGCTGAACAGTACTGCAGTCAAGTGCTGGATTCCTTTTTAAAACTTGTTCGTCATAGCAGGTCTTCCATCCTTGCTTTCTGTGTTTTACAATTTACATTTTCCCTCGTGGCGACTCTCGGAAATCTTTTAGTTATCCGCGCTTTAATAAAGGCCTCAACGATACCAGCCAACGTCAGGAAGATGTTCATAAGTCTGGCTTTCTCTGATCTTGCAGTTGGATTGTTGCCGCAGCTTGGACGCTATTATCTATGCCGTGGTGTGGAAGACGACGTCAAGGGGAGACAACTTAGCCTTCCTTTGTCCAACAGTTTTAAGCGTGCTTTATTATTTTATGTATCTTCTCCTCGCTACATCTTTCCTGAATGTTATTTTCATTGCATTTGATAGACTTCTGGCTGTTTCGCTCCATTTGCGATATCAGGAGCTCGTCACCGCCAGAAGTGTTACAACAGTGGTGTCTGTATAGATAATAAGTTGCGTCCTCGCCATCCAATTTATTTTCTTTCCAAAAGAAATTGACATGGTGGCTGCAGTTATTTGCCTTATAGGATATGTTCTAACGACCATGGCATATGCTCGAATTTACAAAGTTGTCAAGTATCATCAAAATCAGATATACAGTCAAAATCAGATTCAAAATGCCCAAACAAGGGAGGCACTCCGACAAAGGAAGTCCGCCTATAATAGTTTATTTGTCTCAGTAGTTTTTTTAGCCTGTTATTTTCCTTTTTTTCCTTGTACCATACTGTACATGGCAAACACCTCCGAAATTTCATTTCTCATAGCTCAATTTGCCTCGTTTTTCTTAATTTGCTTGAATTCATCATTAAATCCTCTTGTTTATTGCTGGCGGTACCGAGAGATTCGCCAAATTGTAAAAAACACAATGAAGAAAATAATTCACATGAACGAGAACATGACTTGAGGAGAGACCTTGAGTTCTAAGACACGAAATTTAGCGAGAAAAAGCAATGGACTTTCTGTGGCCAAAGACCAACGAAACGTGCAAAAGGGAAAAGATTGGTGTCTTCGACAACGGAATTGGTCTCTCTGAATAGAGAGACGAAAAGACACTTTTGATCTAAATTCCGTTTAGAACTTCAACGAAACGGAATTTAGTAAGAAAACCAATGGACGTTCTGCGCAAAAAGACCATGAGAAAATGTAAAGGGGCATTTCAATTCGGTATTTCTGCCACTGGGCTCAAGGTGACTTTATTAAGATAAGTACCTAGGTAATATTGGTCTCTTCGAAACTGGATCTGTTCTCTCTGAATTGCAAAACAAGAAGACGCCTACATATCACTTACTTATTGAAAATCAGTTACTGTCCGCTTTTCATCGTCAACTAACTAACTTCTAAAAGAGACAAGCCTGCCCCACTGTGTGGGAATTTTCCCCTTTTATGGACAAATCTGTGTTAACTATGGCACCAAGACCCTTGGCGGTTTCGAGGAAAGGTCTTACAACCGTCATTTTAACGCTTACTGCCAAAGAACACGTAACAATGTGACAAAATCGCCACTTTCAAAGTGTAAACGAGCAATCAACAGCCCGAGTGGTTTCTTCTAACTGTATCTTTGTCTGCATTTCAAAAGTGAAATCTACCATTCGCTTTGCCGTGGGAGATCTGGGTATGTCATTAGGCGCGTCTCAAGGCGGAACTTCTATTCTCGAAGCTCTTAAGAAACGAACAAACACACTTCAATATTTAGTAACTTAAGCAACCTTTGGACAAGTCCGCCTATACCATCGCGAGTCCACATTTGATACAAATCTGTTCTTGTTTTCACTTCGCTAACAGACAACCAGCCACTTTTAGCACCTTAAAAACAATCAACTAAGCTTTGTAATGGCGTATCCCTCTCATCGAAAAAAGACAATTAGGATACCGTCACATACTATTATTTATTATTTCTATTATTTCCCGATCCCAAAAATCATATCAATCAACGGTGGAAACAGGCCAAAATCAGACGTCTTTATGAACACAATTTGGATTTTGGAGCACTGTTGCCTGTTGAAAGGTTCATCAACGACAGAATGGCCGTACAAGAAACTCTACACATTTCCAACGTTAGCTTTTGCGACGTTTTCCGTTGTGAACTAGCCACTCAAATATCTTTATCAGCTTCCAGTGTTATATAGGCTATGGTCTCCACCACAATCCACCACTAGGTCCGTTTGTTGGATCAGTGGACAAAGAATGTTCTTGTCAGCTACCTCGATGCTGACCAACAACAACGCAGGCCGTGTTTATGGACGGAATGGATTCTCCAAAATGAGGTTGCCGTTAATTGACAAGAACTAAACAAAATTTTGAAGGAAGACAAAGGAAGACGAGAAACCCGGAAATATTAGGTTCCAGTCCTTTTTCAGAAACCTCACCGGAAGACTCAAAAGCCTTTCTGACGTCACAAAACAGGTGCTAAATTTTTCAATATAAAAACTTGCGTCCGATTGTTAAAAAGTTCAAAAGAACGCAGGAAAGTTAACAACATTTATCACTCTTTCACAACGTCTATGTCATTTTTATATCATTTCAGTAGTTTCCACGTTTTCAGAATGATTTAACGTTCTATTATTACACCAAGCGTTTTTAATCAAACAAGCACATCCTTCCCAGACAGAAACAGTTCACATCTCAATTATGGACGGAGAATAATTGGAACTTAATGGAAAGGGACCATATATTGCGGTGTTTATAGAGAAGTAGTTACGTCACGTTGCCATAGTGGCAAAATTTCTGGATGACAACAAACCGACAAACGTCACTTAAAACTGTTTCAGACTTCATCGATCTCGTTCAGTTTCAATAAATTTGTCAAATGTCGGCTAAACTTTCTGCGGTTAAATCCGAAAAGGACCGTATTTAAGTTTAGAAAAAAAATCGCGTTGTTTTCACCTAGTTTATAAAGTGGACGCGTGAAATTAGGAAGTTTCACGTCGTAGTCGTGCTACGACGGCCAAGAAATGTACAAAAAAGCGTGGTGCACGTGCAAAGGTGTTGTTTTGCTATCTAAACTTATTCCGTTTTCGCCGTTCTTGTTGCCCTCTCCCTCGTCGTCGTCGTCGCTTAAGTTTCCCTATTGTTGTGATCCAAAAATTTTGCTACCATGGTAACACGGTGACGTCACACTTCTCCCCTCTATTGCTTTGCTTTCAAAACTTAGCTCGCAAAACCTTTCCGATCTTTCCTGGGTGGCTTTGTCTACAATCGAATTGGTGCTTGAACCTATTAAAATTGATACCAACAATAACAATTTCTGTTTGCACTCTACTTATACACATTAAGTCTAAGGTTCGGCAAAACAAACCGGCTATATAACGTGTCACAGCAGATGGCTGTTATGAAAGGTAGCTAATTAACAGAGGGGGTTAAATTTATCTGTATAATATTACAATTTAAAGCATGGATGAACAGTACTACGCTCGATTGCTGGACGTTTTGGTACAACTTGTTAGGCAAAGGAGAAGTTTCTTCTTTGCTTTCCTGTCTTTCGTCAACTTTCTTTCAGATTAGCCCCAATTGGGGACTGGCGACGATGCAGTCTGTATATGAACAAGCGTACCAATCTACAGATCCATCGATGTAGAAATCCACCGATCGTTTTCAATTAAACTAGCGGTCCTTCTCAACGGGGAGCAGCTCATATCTCAATTATGGACAGAAAAGTAATTTGAAATTAATGGAAAAACCATATACAATGTATTACGGTGTTTAATTGTTTTGTCTGCAATACTTACGTCACAAAACCTTCCCCTTGTTTTCCCCTTCCCCCAATTGATCTTGTCATCGGTTCGATGTTTCAACCCTTAAAATTCATTCCAACAATATAACTGAATTTTTCTTTGCACTCTCCCTAGAAACATTGAGTCTTAGTCTTTAGTTTAATAATCAGAACCATCTATATAACGGGTCACAGCTGTTACGAAAGGTAGCTAATTAACCAAGAAGGTAATAAATGTAGATATTTCATCGAATGGAAAAATTAATATTTATAGATTGGCAATTAAACCATGGCTGAACAGTGCTGTAATCAAAGGCTAGATTCCTGGTTAAAACTTGTTCGTCACAGCAAGTCTTCCATCCTTGCTTTCTGTGTTTCACACTTCACATTTTCCCTGGTGGCGACTCTTGGAAATCTTTTAGTTATCCGCGTTTTAATAAAAGCCTCAACGATACCAGCCAACGTTAAGAAACTGTTCCTAAGTCTGGTTTTCTCTGATCTTGCAGTGCCGCGACTGTTACTGCAGCTAATGAAGGTAATTATCTATGCGGTGGTGTGGAAGATGGCGTCAAGGGGAGACAACTTGGCCTCCCTTTGCCCCACAGTTTTAAGCGTCTATTTTTATTTTGGTTATCTTCTCATCGCTGCATCTTTCCCGAATGTTACTGTCATTGCAGGCGACAGGCTTCTTGCTGTTTCACTCCATTTGTGATATCAGGAGCTCGTCACACCCAAACGTGTTACAACAGTGGTGTCTGTATGGATAATAAGTTGCGTCCTTAAAATCCTGTTTATTTTCTTTCCAAACGAAATTCAAATGGTAGCTGCAGTTATTTGTCTTACAGGATACGTTATAACAACCATGACATATGTTCGAATTTACAAAGTTGTCAGGTATCATCAGAATCAGATATACGGTCAAAATCAGCTTCAAAATCCCCGGCCCAAACAAGGGTGGTACACCGACAAAGGAAGTCCGCCTACAATAGTTTATTTGTCTCGGTAGTCTTTTTCGCTTGTTATTTTCCATTTTTTTCTTTGCACAATACTATACAAGACAAACACCTCTGAAATTTCATTTCTTATAACTCAATTTGCGTCGTTTTTCTTAATTTCCTGAATTCATCATTAAACTCTATTGTTTATTGCCGGCGGTACCGAGAGATTCGCCAAATTGTGAAACACAGAGTGACGAAAATAATTTGCATGAACGAGAATATGACATTAGAAAAGACCTTAAGCTCAGGATAGTTTTAACTAAAAATGTAATGCGAAGTTTTATGAAGTTTTTTTCTCGCTGGAAAGAGAAACAAAAAGACACCTTTGATCTTAATTCCTTCTACAACTTCTACGAAATGGAATTTAGCAAGAAAACCAACAGACCAAGAAAGACCAAGAAAACATATAATGTGAATTTCAATTCAGCATTTTAACACTTTGTTGCAAGGCGATTTGTTATAATAACTATCTACCTAAGATTGGTCTCTGCGAAATTACATCTGGTCTCTGTTAATTGCGAGACAACAAGACGCCTTTAGAACATTTAAGTAATGAAACTTAGCTCTGTTTTTCATCGTCAAAACACTTCTTACAGAGAGAAGCGTAAAAGCATTTTCCCTTTAATGTACAATGTTAGCTACGGTGCAAGAACCTTATCGTTTTCAAGAAATATCCTTAAAACAATGACTGTACCGATAACTGCCAAAGAATCAGTAACGATGTGACAAAATGGCCATTGTTCAAGCTGTGATCGATTTCCATCCGAATAATCGCCTGCCAAAGTAGTTGTTTACAACTATATGCATGTCTTCATTTAAAATAGGAAGTCTCTCTTCCGCTTGGCCGTGGGAAATCTGGGTACGAGATAAGACGCGTCCTACGACGTACGCCTACAGCGGAAGTTGCAATCTTACCACTCTTTAGAGACGAACACATATGCTCGTTGGCATTCGAAAAGAGTTTACAAATAAGCAAGGTCATTTGGGTTCGCTGTGCGCTATTCCTATCAGAAAAACCGTCGCGAGTCTACATTTGAGAGAAATGTCAAAAAAAGACAAAGGAAGACGAAAACAATCCAAATAAAAATGTTAGGCTCTAGTCCATTTATAAAAACCTCGCCTGCTTGGAAGACTAAAAACACTCGCTGACCGGGCATCACAGTCAACTACGAAATGGGCGCTAAACTTTTCAAAACTGAAACCTTGTGTCAAAAGTTTAAATAAAAGAATAGAACTAAACAAAATCCATCTGTATTTTACTATGTTTCAAAAATTTCGCTGGACGAATAAATTTAGAGGAAAAACTCGCCCTTTCAACGTTTTAGAATAAATTAAAGTTCTATTTCCTATACCGAGCATTTGCAATTAAACAAACGGTTCTTCTCAGCAGGCAACAGCTCACATGTCAATTATGGACAGAGAGGTAATTGGAATTTGATGGAAGGACTATACATTGCGGTGTGTAATAATTGTTTTGTTTTTAATACTAGTGTTGCAAAACCTTCCCCTTCCATTGTTTTCTGGGTTCGCCTTGTTTTATACAATTTAATTCGTTGTTTCAACCCTTGAAATTTATACCAAAAATGACATTAAATTTCTGTTTACACCCTACCTATAACATTAAGTCTAAGGATTTAGTTAATGAACAGGCTTTATTACGCGCTACAGCAGATGGCCGATGTGAAAAGTAGCAAATAAACCGAGGGGGTAATTAATGTAGATATCAGTTTTATCCAAGACAGATACATGTATGTAATGTGAGAAGTCAAACTATGGCTGAAAAGAACTGCAATCGATTTCTGGATTATTGGATTAAACTAGTTTCCCAAAGGAGAAGTTTCTTCCTTGGTATCTAGGTTTTAAACTTTGTATTTTCCCTCCCTTCATAATGCCCAAACAAGAGAGGCACACCGACAAAGGAAGTCCGTCTACAATAGTTTATTTGGCTCCCGGCAGTAGTCTTTTTAGCGTGTTGTTGTCCTCATTCCAGCAATATGTAAAAGGTTTTCAAAGGTCTCACGTCGGTGAAGATGTGCGGCCTGTCACCCCTTACAGTTTATACTATGAGGATTTTGTCATGTGATGGCCTAACTGTGCTTAACCCTTTAGGCACTAAGAGTGATCAGCATCAAATTTCTCCTAGTAATATTCCTGCTGTAGAAAACAAGGTTGCTATGAGAATTAGGAACATAATCACACAGATTCTTTGACAGCTTCTCTCAACTACTATTATCATGAGGAAAAGTATGGGAACAACAAATGAGAATTTGAATTTTAATATTACAATTTAAAGGATTATTATCTGACCAAGTAAATTAGTTCTTCCACTAAATGGTCTCAGATCTTCGCCAAGAAAAAGCATTTTAAATTCCACTAACTTATGTCAGAGACACAAGAACGTGACGAACGTGTCACTTTCAGTTCCATATTTATACACTGGAATCCTAATTTTTGTACATTTAGTGGGGAAGAGCTTACAAACGAGTAAGGTTATTGGGATCGTTGTGCGCTAGTCCATTCAGAGTGCATAACACCGTTGTGAGTCCCCAGTTGAGGTTAATTAGTTTCCAGTCCTTTTTTAAAAACATCACCAGCTTTGAAGACTCAAAAGCCTCGCTCACGACACCTTGAACTAAGTGCTAATTTTTTCAAAGTGAAAAATTGCTTAAAACAAAAATTCACCATTATTTCATATGTGTAAATCATTTGCTGGTCGGATCAATAAACAGAAAATACTCGCTGTTTCAACGTTTTACAATGATTTAACATTCTATTTTTTATACTAATCGTTTCCAATTAAGCAACTGTTCCCTCTCAGCAGGGAGTAGCTCACGTCTCAAATATGGACAGAGAGGTAATTGGAACTTAATGGCAAAGGACTATATATTACGGTGTTTAGTTTTTCGTTTTCAATACTAATGTCGTAAAACCTTTCCCTTGTTTTCTGAGTTGTCCTTGTTTACAATTCGATTCGGTGTTTTAAACCTTACAATTTTGTACCAACAATAGGAATTTCGGTATGCACTCTAACCAAAAACATTGAGTCTAAAGCTTTAGTTAATGAACCGGCTATATAACGTGTCACGGCAGATGGCTGTTATGGAAGGTAGCTAATTAACCGCGGGGGTAATCAATGTAGATATCTTACCAAAACGAAAAAATCATCTATATCATTTGAAAAGTTAAACCATGGCTGAACAGTACTGCACTCGGTTGCTTGATTCCTACGTTCAACTTGTTCATCACAGAAGATCTTTCCTCTTTGCTTTTTGTGTTTTAAACTTTGTATTTTCTGTCGTGGCGATTCTTGAAAATCTTTTAGTTATTCGCGCCTTAATGAAAGCCTCAACGATACCAGCTACTGTGAAAAAGCTGTTCCTAAGTCTGGCTTTCTCTGATCTTGCAGTTGGACTGTGTTCGCAGCTTATGACCGCTATTATCAGCGCCTCGATATTGAAGATGGCATCAAGTGGAAACAACACAGCCTTCTTCTGTCCAACAGTTTTGGGAGTGAACAGTTACTTTGTGCATCTTCTCGCCACTGCATCTTTTCTGAATGTTATTGTCATCGCATTTGATAGACTTCTCGCTGTTTCGCTCCATCTGCGATATCAGGAGCTTATCACACCCAAACGTGTTAATATAGCATTGGTGTCTTTGTGGTTAATAAGTTGTATCGCCGCCTTTTTATTCGTTTTCCTTCCGACACGCAATGAAATAGTAACCGCAGTTGTTTTAATGATAGGGTATGTTTTGACCACCGTAGCATATGTTCGTATTTACAAAGTCGTCAAATATCATCAGGATCAGATACACAGCCAAAATCAGCTTCAAAATGCCCAAACAAGGGAGACACTCCGACAAAGGAAGTCCGCCTATAATGCTATATTTGTCTATCTTGTTTTTCTAGCTTGTTATCTTCCTCATTCGCTATCAGTATTACTGTACATGACAAATAGTTCTGAAATTTCGTTTTTCCTAGTTTTTGGCGCATCGTTATTCTTGATCCGCCTAAATTCATCATTAAATCCTCTTGTTTATTGCTGGCGGTACCGAGAAATTCGCCAAAGTGTAAAAACCACAGTGAAGAAATTATTTCACATGAACGAGAACGTGACATGAGACACGATTTAAAGCTTCGGATAGTTTGAACTGAAAGTCTTTCCAGTGTCTTTTGCGAGGTCTGCAAGACGAAATATGGTAAGGAAACCAATGGACTTATTTTGGTGCAAAGAAAATGAGAAATGTAAAACGAAACAGAATATTCTGTTAGACATTGGAACTGGTGTTGATAAATTGTAAAACGAGACCTGGCTAATAAACTTCTCAACGTTCTCAAAGGTTCCACGCCGACATATATGTGAAGTCTGTCATCCGTTACAGTTACTTACTCATAATCCATTGCCACTTCGAGGAACAATCATACATGTTATACATTTAAACGATATGTTTGTATACTTTACAAAAAACCAAGGCAAGACTCTTATATTTTCCAAATTTTAACCTTTATAAAAACGCAACCTAGTGTCTAAAGCTTTCAGAAAAGATGGATCGAAACTACAGCAACCTGATTGGCTGGCAAAGAGCCAATCAACCCGCACCATTTTCGATCCTCCAAACGATCCAGGGTCCATATATAAACAAACGCCTACCAAATCACGGCTAACAATACGGAATGGTTCAGAGTTCACCTCAACCATCCAACCACATAGCAACTGATGAGAATCGTAAGATTCCAAACCGCGGTCTTGCTAGTAAACATATATTATGTAGTAGCACAATAAAGCCAGTCGTTTGATTGGTAAACGAAGTAAATGCTATGGTATTTTAAATATCGAGCTTTTAAATACTATCCTATAATAAACTACAGTCACATTCACAAAGCGATTGAGTAATAAATCTACATTCAAGGGACACAGCATTATAACGTATTTAAATAATGCTTCCACCAGAGGTGAGATAAATACCCAAAACAACCAGAGTAAGAGTCTTATCTGGACATATTTAAAGAATGCATGCTGTGCACAGCTAAACATTGTGCTCTGAGGTCGAGTAAACCTCAACTATACGGAGATGTTAAAAGCGGATACTTAAGATAAGAGAAGCTAAGGAAAATGATAGTTATTAATTTAACGCGATTTTAAGCAGACATATCTTATAAAACGGACAAAAAATTCAACACAAATGCACACAAACTGAATAAATTGTCTGTTGCATTTTTCCTCTGCTGCGTATAGAGTGGACTGAGCCTTTCTTTGGTCGGCTTTATAGAAGCTGTGTCAACTTAACAGGCATAACAGCCCACCTATCGTAGAACGTTTAAAGTGTAAAATCCCTGAAAGAGTTCTCCTCTCTGGCTCCGCTAGCCCCTATAGTTATTCCAGGCAGCCAGTACTCTAATTTTACTTGCAATATTTTCATTGTCGTAATTTAGTGTTTAGCAAGAGTGAGACCAAATAAAGATTGTTGTTGTTATTGTCCTCATTGAAGCAATATGTAAAAGGTTTTCACAGGTTTCACGCCGGTGAAGATGTGCGGCCTGTCACCCCTTACAGTTTTTACTGTGAGGATTTTGTCATGTGATGGCCTAACTGTGCTTAATCCTTTAAGCCCTAAGAATGATCAGCATCAAATTTCTCCTAGTAACATCTCTCCGTTATAAAACAGGGTTGTTATGAGAATTAGGGACACGATCACACAGATTCTTTAACACCTTCTCTCTTTCTTTCTTCTCCTTCTTCGCTTGACCGTGGAAAATCTGGGTACGAGATAAGACGCGCCCTACGGCGTACCTAAAGCGAAAGTTGCCATGTTGAGGCTCTCTAGAGAAGAACACAAATACTCGTTGGCATTTGAGAAGAGTTTCAGATTACATTGTCGGGAGTCCCCAATTGAGGCTTATCTCAAAGAAAGAAGAAGGAGGACGAGAAGACCCTGAAAAATTAGGTTTCGGTCCTTTTTCAGAAACCTTTTCGACTCGCCTCGTCGACGACACCTTGAACTACCCAAAAGATGCTAACTGAAAACTTACGTCAGATTCCTTATAAGTTTAAATAAAAGCATAGAATTAAATAAAATCCATCATTATTTTATGTGTACATCATTTGCTGGTCGGATGAATCATTAAAGAGAAATAACTCGCTCTTTCAAGCATACACCGAGCGTTGTCAATTAAAGAAGAAGTTCTACTTAGCAGGGAGCATCCCACATGTCAATTAAGGACAGAGAGGTAATTGGAACTTGATGAAAACGGACTATATATTGCGGTGTTTAATTGTTTTGTTTTCAATACTTATGTCGCAAAACTTTCCCCTTATTTTCTGAATTGGCCTTGTTTTCTACAATGTTGCTCAGTATTTCAACATTTAAAATTTATATCAACGATCAGACTGAATTTCTGTTTGTACTCTACCCATAAAACATTGAGTCTAAGGCTTTAGTTAAAGAACCGGCTATATGACGTGTCACAGCAGATGGCTTATTTGAAAGGTATAATATAAACGGAGGTGTAATCAATATGGGTATTTTATCGAAAAGAAAAACTTCATGTGAATAATCTAGCAAGTTAAACCATGGCTGAACAGTACTGCACTCGAGTCCTGGATTTTTTGTTACCAGTTCTCTCATTGTTCGCCTCAGAAGAAGTTTCTTCTTGGCTTTCTGTGTTTTAAACTTTGTATTTTCTCTCGTGGCGACTCTAGCAAATCTTTTAGTTATCCGCGCGTTAACGAAGGCCTCTACGCTACCAGCCAACGTCAAGAAGATGTTGAATTGCAAAAAAAGAGGAGAACTGGGGCGAGGCAAAGGGAAAGAGAGATGATACTGTTTTTTCTCCCCTCTTCTCCCCTTTTTTCCTTATTTCGCCCTAGCGACAACCCATGGATTGCTATTTCTACTCTCCCCGATCTTCATCTGTCAAAAAAAAAATTAAAGATGGCAGATAATTCTCTACTCACCAAAGACACTTGGCCGATCGCTTGGGCATGCACGTTAGAGGTGGATCGACGCATGCCAAGTGATAGTGGTAGTGGCACGTGTCACACTGCACCAGTTGATGTTGATTCTCGGTTGTTTTGCACGTGTTGCACCTGCCGGGGAAACACGTGACAAAACATTCAGGTTAAAACTTCCTCTTCCTGTTTAAACAGATCATTTACTCGAGCCAACTGAAAACGCTTTTTGTACGATGACGTGTTATTACTACTAAGACAGTCAAAACAGTCAACTCCCGATATCTCTAAACTTCAAGGGAAATCTAAAAAGGGTGGAGTTAACGGGAGTTCGAAGCAAGTAACCGAAAATGAGAAAATAAGAAAATGGCATGGGGAAAGAACACAAGTATCATGCACACTTGGAATTGAGAAAACAGAACTTCAATTAAAATATACATGGCTGCTATACACTGTAGTCGAATTGAACTGACCAAAAAGTGAAGACAAAGAGTACACAGTTGTTTTGAAATATTAAATTCAATATTTCGGACTGTAGTACACACTTTTTTCCTTTTTTGATCGACTTGTCAGGCGCTTAAGACATGGTTCCAGTTATCGAGGGTAAAATTATGAAGAAGTCATCTGAAGGGAAGCCAAAATAACTTCGAGTGAGCGGAAAGTTCGAGTTATCGAGGGCTCAAGTTACCGAGGGTAAAATTACGGTATATGTATGAAAGAAATCCAAGGGAAATCGATTTTGGTTCGAGTTAGCGACGGTTCGTGTTATCGGGAGTCGACTGTATTTAAATTTGGTTAACCTAGTGAGGTTTAAATAACAAAAACCCTTGATTTGCACAAAAAAGCAAAACCCTGAAGGATTCTGGTAGAAGTAGTAAAATGACGCCATCGTGGAAATGACCTATTTTCCAGCTAATCAATCTCGTACCCAGAGCTCACGCTCTTGACTCCGCGTCATGTCATGCGCAATAGAGAAGGGTTCTGGGAGGGGGAGGGGAAGGGTCGGAAATACAGGCCAATCAGAAGCATATAGTGACTTCTAGAGTCGACCACAAAAACAGTGAATGCAGGGAACAAGTGTTACATTAAAGATTAGAGTCGGGTATGTTTTTTCAAAAGCCAAGCGCGAATCGCGAAAATTTGGCGCAAAGTGAAAACTGAGCGCGAAGTCTTAAACGGTTGTAAGGCCTTAGGGCGTCAGTTTCTATAACTACGAAGGACATTGACAAATGCTACATTAAAAAGTCGGGCTACAGTAAAAACCCGCGACTAAGAACCTGCATAATTACATAAATGGTAATAAGCACAAATTTAGGCTATTTAGGTTCGTAAATATTTAGGTTTTTGATTTGTAGATTTTAGAAAATAAGATGCAGTTTCAAATTTTACCCTAACAACTTCTTAGTCGCGGGTTTTTACTGTATATCACAGCAAAGGAGTCACGCCGACTTTGTGTGACTTACAAGTAATCAAATCCAATATAGCGTCACTTACATGTGGAGTTTTAAAGGCTTCATCCGTGTTTGTGAAGCTGCAGTCTTCGTTTTTTTGGATTCCAATACGGACGGCTGAGTTAACTCCTGAAAAGCAAAAAAACAAAAAACAAAAAAAGCCTTTTCATGGATGAACAAAGGCACTTTTGCGAGCAGTACAGAAGACGTTTTCATTGATACGTTGTGTAATAGGACAGGAAACTAAGTTCTGAAAGCCTTCAAAAAGAAAAGAAAACTAACGAACTAATGAAATTGTTCGAGTCTTAAAAATTTAAGGAAGAAGCAGCAGTAGGACGGTTTTGCCCTACGCGCGAACAGTCTTTCGCCAAGACCCTGTGCACACTTACCCCGCATAAATTCAAAAACGCACCCTTTTCCTTCGCTTTGGCCTGGCATCCACGGCACTTTTGAAAGCTTTTCGAAAACGGTCTCCAGAGCGGATAATTTGTGAACCTTGACTCTTGACTCAAGTAACGTGCATACTCATGCTGTAAAAGTGACACCTTCATCTTGGGCCTATATCCTCTACAGAGGCCTCTTTGCGCCAATAGGAGCTGGGGCCAATGAGAAGGGAAAAGAGAAAGAAATAGGCCTCCGCTCAGCCTTTCCTTCTTCCCATCGACCTCCGTGCGCTTACCATATCTTTTCAGTTTCAATTTTATTTTTGGAATACCAGTGGAGGACTCTGTAGCCTGAGAACCCCGCCCCCTCCTCCTACCGCACACAGGCTGAGGCCTCAGCAGAGAAGGGAGTTCTTGGATCAGGGCAACTTTTCGTTTAGAAATTTCATAAAACGTAGTGTAGATCTTCTTTACTGATACAGTCAACTCTCTCTTAATGGACAACTCCGCAAAACGGACACCTCTATAAGACGGACACCTCTGTAAGATGGACACCTCTATAAGACGGACACCTCTGTAAGACGGACACCTCTATAAGACGGACACCTGCTAAGGTTGTCTCTCCCTTTCCTTACTCCCTTTATTTTACTCTCTATTGGTCAGACATCTTTCTAAAGGTGATGTTACACGGGACGATTCGCAACTACGATTTTTAGCGCAACACAGCGCTGCAATGTTGGGACACTGTTATAACCATTCGAAATAATGTCGCAACAATGTTGCAACGCTGTGTTGCGCTAAAAATCGTCGTTGCGAATCGTCTCGTGTAACGTCACCTTAATACAGACACTTAGCGCCGGTCCTAAAGATGTCCTTCTTACAGAGAGTTGACTGTAATTCATAAAGACGAAAGACGACGTTAGTTACCTTGCCCGCCAGCTTACACAAGCAGCGGTGAAGCCGTCTCGTTTCTTGTCTCCTTTCAAGGATGTCTTCTGCCAATAGCTGAATAGTTTCAGTCCACTGATAGAGATGATAAACACAAATAAAACAGAAAATTCTAATGGATAGTAGGACCTCACATTCTATGGTGCTAAGAGTCTTCTCAGACAAGAGGTTTGGTTATCCGCCACGTTAAAAACGAAAGAGGAACTGGGTCGAGTAAACTTTCGCAAAGACTTCTGGGACTGTTACTGGCGCGTGCCCAGTAACGATCCCAGAAACCATTGCGGGACATGTTTCGGCTCCAGTTCCTTCTCGTTTTAATACTGCTTATCAGTAGCTCAGTTTATACCATCGTATTCGTCACGTTAAAAACAAGAGGGAAAATGGGCCGAATAAACTTTCGCAAAGACGTCTGGGACTGTTACTGGCGCGTGCCCAGTTACGACCCAAGAAACAATTGCGGGACACATTTCGGCTCCTGTTCCCTTCTCGTTTCTAAAGTGCCTATCAGTAGCTCAGTTTATGCCATCGATCCCGGGAGCGACATGAAACGTTTGTTTTGCTGTATAAGTTTGCTCTTATGTGGATAGAACCTTACAGCGCTTTTCAAAAACACGCGAACTCTGATGTTCTAAAGCCGCTCTCACTATTACGTTTTCCGCTGCCGTCAATCAAAATTACGATCACAAGTAACCTTGAAACACGGAAACACACAAAACGGATTAAAATCCACCAATCGCAAAGCATATCAAAAAATTTTCTTCGGCCCTTCGGGCCTCAGTTTCGTCTAAAAATAAGGAGGGCCAAGCCCCAGGGCCCCTCCAATGGATACGTCACTGATTTTTGAATGTCTAACCACGCATTCTACAACCCCGGACAAAGCTCATTAGACATTTCCATGTGTTTCGTAATTTCGCGCCATACTACAATCATTTCTAACGGGAACAAAGTCGGCCCCCCCTCCTCCAACAATCCTTGTTCAAAGTTGTTTGGTCTAAAAGCTCAAGTGTGCATTTCTGGTGTTACCACAAACAAAATTGGAACAGGGGAGGGGGGGGGGGGGACGGTTTTTCATTTTGCGACAGTAAGCTTTTTGGTCAGGACGAGTGCAAAAAATAGGTATTTTGTAATAGGCTTCAACAGTTTTTGTCCGAGGTTGTAGCGAGCTACATGTAAGAATTCAAACCTCGTGATATTTCTCTCTCAAGTCCTGTTCCTCTTGTTGTAACCTTTTGTTGTTTGACTCAAGTTCTTCCTGTCTTTCCTGCATCTCTTTCAATCGAGCACTTCGATCTGACATAGAAATACAGTGAACGTTTCTTTAACGGCCACCTCTGAAAGATGGACACCTCCCTAAACAAGACACCAACAGTTGGTCCCTGCCGTTGTTCAGTCATTTTCTTTGAAACTCTCTATATGACGGACACCTCCCTAGACCTGACACCTAAAGTTGGTCCCTGGCGTTCTTCATTCATTTTTCTTTGACTCTCTAGAAGATGGTCACCTCCCTAAGCCGGACACCTAAAGTTGGTCCCTGCCATTCTTCAGTCATTTTCTTTGACTCTCTAGAAGATGGACACCTCCCTAAACCGCACACCTAAAGTTGGTCCCTGCTGTTCTTCAGTCATTTTCCTTGTTTCTCTATAAGATGGACAACTCCCTAGACCGGACACCCAGAGGTGGTCCTTGCAATTACACTCTCATTTTCTTGACTCTTTGACTCTCTATATGACAGACACTTCCCTTGACCGGACACCTAAAGTTGGTCCCTAACGTTCTCCTGTTATTTTCTTTGTCTCTCTAAAAGACGGACACCTCTGTAGACAGGACACTTCAATCATTTTTTTTAACTCTATACAATGAACACCTCCCAAGACAGGACACCTAGAGTTGGTCGCTACCTTTCTTCAGTCATTTTCTTTGACTCTCTATAAGACGGACACCTCCCTAAACCGGAAACCTAGAGCTGGTCCCTGCCGTTCGTCATTTTCTTGGACTCTCTATAAGATGCATCCCTTATTATAAATATAAACAAGGTGAAAAAAATGTTAACATTATACTTACCGTGATGATAATGAACAAATTCGCTTGTGAGAGCAGGCTGGACAAACAATTTCCGCCGAACGTTTACAATACTATGAGTCTGAAAAAAGGAAGGTTGGAAGAAAACCATTCACCCACATCTTTAAAATAACCTAAAATCTGGTTAAGCCATAACTAATTTGACTTATCGATGGGAACAGTCCACGACAAAATTGTCGACACCCTTGAAGTGGGCTACACTTTGGAGGACAAAACAATCCGGACCCCTCCAGTCTTCCACATCCTAACCTCCCCACCCCCTCCCCAAACAAAGCCAGCTTTCGTACCGGAAAGTGGAGCAAAGGCACAAAACTCAATTCGGGGGAGGGGAAGGAAAGGCTTGCTTAAGAGCGTAACAAAAACGTGAACAAAGTCTAGCTAACTTTGATGCCGATTAAAGGGTAGGGAAGGCAAGAAAGGAAGTTGAAGTGGAGTTCCAACAAAGCAATATCGTCCTCCACGACGCTTCTCTTTTTTACTCAGCGCCAAACTTGCTTTGAGTGAGTGATTTTCCATTCAAACAAAATTAGGCTATTCAACTAACCTGGAATTTTGGCCGCGCGATTTGAAACCATTTTTCAACTTTGAGCGCTTTAAAAATAATCGTTGATCTAAACTCAAAACTTTGGAATCGAGCATTTTCTATAGAAACCATCGGGCACGCTAATGTACTAAGCAAAGTACCGATCCTGTGCAAGCTGATATAAAAAGATTACCCGTCCTGTGGTGTAACCTAGGGGCTGGGCTTTCTTGAAAAGCTGCCGGCATGCTGTGGAATAAAAGATTGACAGAATCGAAGTCAGGATCAAAAAGAAAGTAAAGACAAAATGAAAGTTGCAAACACCATTCAGAAAACGACTTTCAGATTTCTAGAGCAATCAAAGCAAAACAAATAGTCCAACGAAGAGGACAGTGGAAAAAAACAGCTTGCAATTTCGTTTGCAATTTCGTGTCAGGTTACTGAATAAATATTTGAAAATTTGCGCCTTTTTCAAATTTGGACTCGGTGAAATGCCACTGAGGGCCACTAACGTACCGCCTGGCGTCAGATATTAAGGAAAAAACTCTGTTACCCGGGGTAGGAGACAGTGTCTATGAGTGTTCACCTCGGAGCTTACCGCTACGGGTGGCCATCTTGGTTTCAAATGCAAATAGCAAAGGGGGTGGGGGGGGGGGGGGGGAGGCAAGAAAAATAGCCTCCTTCGAAACTGTTCCCTCCAACCTAAGATTTGAAACTCACGCCCAGACTTTATCAGGTACACTGGAAACCAAGATGGCCGCCTGTAAGGGTAGGTGCTCGATCCCGACGATCTTTCGGAGAAACAGGGAACAATGAACAGTTTACGAGACTTAACATTGCGGTTCGCCGTTTACGGTTTCGGTCGCCGCTCGTAGCTTCGGCCATAGGCCGAAGATGTGTCTGCCTGCAGCCCACCCCGAAGCATCCCGCTGCACGCGCGAAATGCTGACCTTTTCTGGAGAATAATTTCACGTGACAACGTTAATTATAATTTTCATACTCCTTACCTCCAGGACAGGTATTCAAAAGTCGAGGAATCTTCTCCGAAGGTGCTGGGAAGACAAATACGGAAAATTAGGCCCGGTTCAAACGTATTTTTCATGCGCCGAATCGAACCATTTGATTCGGGGCATGCAAGTTCCACGTTTGAATCAATTAAATTTGGGTGGCCCCAACTAACAAATTCGACCAGCTCAGTCGCATAAAACGGCGAAAGTGCGAATCGGATTCACGCGTCGAACTTCTAAGGTGCAGAATTTAATGCATACATTATTTTCGTGCATTTCCTAACCACAATCCAGCAATGTAAGGTTACTTGTCATATGCAGTATTTCGCACGCTGAGATGAAACCTGAAAACTAACATTTACTAAACAATTCGACTATACTTACTTTAGTATTTTGGTATGTTCTTCATTCTTTTTGCTTGAAAGTCTGAGCGGACAGCTTCCAAACAGTGCTTTACTCTTTCCTGCAATTATATAAAGGAGGCCGAAAGAACCGTGAATAATGGTAACCATCCAAACTTCCCTCCAGTTACGTGTTGGACGGGAATGGGGTCACACATGATTGAAAACGAGCATTCACCATGCTGAATTTTCACATGTTTGGAGACGCATTTCGTTGGGATCCGATGGCATTGAGTTTCAAGGGTCAGATAACGCTCATCAACGACCACATCGTCATCAGTGACCACGTTCCGGGGAGATGCATTGTTTTTCCACTGCAGGTACTCGGAACTCAAAATGAAGGAGATATTAGCGATAGATTTTGGGGGGTTCAAATTCATGATTCTAGAAAGTTTGGAGGGTAGGGAGTTCTATCATGTTGATTTCTGAGTGGCTCAATTCAAGTTGGGATACTCTTTGTTTAGTGAACACTAAATGGCAAGTTTCATGGTAAAATTGCCGAGGAAAATATGCACCTAGTATTCATGACCCTTGAATATTTTAGAATTGTGGCTTTAACTTTTGTCCAAAAGATTTTAGCGGGCTCTGTTTTCAATACAAAAATGGGAGAGAAATCCAAATGCAAAGAAAAGAGAAGCGCTTGGTTTTCTCTCGTTTTCCCTCCTTCTTTTTTATCGCTCTCTTTCCAACGTCCTCGACAAACTCGCGCGGAAACGCTTGCTACGCAGGCTACCCCAGAGAAGACGTTTATCTATACCTTGTCTTCAGTTGATCGTCTTTCAGAAGCTTTCTTGTAGCGCGACTGGTAGGCTAGCCATGTGCGTCTCTAAGAGAAAAAATATATAACACACAGAGGCAACAAATTATAAAAATATTCTGTTAATCAGAACTTAATTAGTTGTAACACATTGCGCAAGTGAAATTTGCTCAAACAATGAACACCAAAAAGGTACAGTGAAAGAAACTAAAAAATATATACACTAAACAATATCTATGTTGCTTCTATCCGTTGCAGAATTTCTCATTGCAAATACATCCTCCGTGAAAAAAGGAAAAGAAAACAAACGAACAAAAAATTGATGTTTTTGTGTAAAGTTCAAATTTTCAAAGCCTAAACTGCCAACATTCTTTCTATCACAGAAAAGTGTCCGCCTCAAAGACGGTCAAAGGAAATAACTGAAGAACGGCTGGGACTATCGCTAGGTGTCCGTTTAAGGGTGGTGTCCGCATTATAGGGAGACAAAGAAAAATGAATGAAGAACGGCAGGGACAAAGTCTTTGTTTCCGCCTTATAGAGAGTTTGAGAAAACGACTGAAAAAACGGCAGGGACCAACACTTGCTTTCCGGTTTAGGGGGATCTCCGTCTTATAGAGAGTCAAAGAAAATGACTGAAGAACGGAAGGGACCAACTCTAGGTGTCCGTTTAAGAGAGGCATTGGCCTTATAGAGAGTCAAAGAAAATGACTGAAGAACGGTAAGGAGCAACTCTAGTGTCTGGTTTAGGGAGGCAGGGCTCGAACTTAACTTTTGAACTTAATAGTCAAATGGCTAGTACATGCTCGGGCTTTACTAGCCATAAACGTGTTTCTAGTAGTCTAGGCACTTCTGTACAGCATAAGATTTTAAAAAAATGTCAAAAATCCTGTGGTTATTAAACGTTAATAAAAACTGCAACATAAGAAAAATTTAAATGCATCTTGTCTTGTATGTTTAGTGACAATACAATAATAAATTTTACTGAACTCTACAAACAAGAACCCAACAGCACTTGCGCTGGTCTGCAGTTTAAAGTCCAGCAGCCAGCACCTGCACAAGTTGTATTGTCTCTACACAATTTGCAGAACATTTGGTTTGCTTCAACATCGTTTGTGAGCCATGGAAAGTCTTTCAGCCAGGTCCGTACAAATTTTCGTATTGATGAAGATTTACATGTAGACGTGCTGCCTCCAGCAGAATCATCGCTTGCTCTCTTTAGACCTTTAGTTGTTTTATTTGACAACAGAAATGCCCTAATATCCATGACAATCATGCGTGGACTGTGATTGTAGATTTGCATTTCAAGATGGTGTACATTTGTTTTTTGGCTAGCTTTGCATCATGGGTACGGCCTGGCCCATGCTCCCTGGTCAAACAAAATTTCAAGATGGCAGCGAATAAACGCGAAACTGAAAACCGAATTAACAAATATTATTCTTTCTTTCATTCATGCCAGTTGTTAATGGGGGAATGAAATAAGAGGTTACTAGAAGGTGTGGATCAACTTGGAAAATGTTGAAAACACTTCAAGGCTTATGTTGTTTACAGGTGCGAAACTTAACTAGCCAAGATGGCTAGTAAATGAGCTAAATCCACTAGCCAAAAATCAAAATCTACTGGTATTTGGCTAGTAGACCACCGCCAAGTTCGAGCCCTGGGAGGTGTCTGTCTTATGGAGAGGCAAAGAAAATGACTGACGAACACCTGGCATTTTAGGGAGGTGTGTGTCTTATACAAAGAACAAAAACAAGGAAAAACCTTAGGTTTCTGTTTAAGAAAGTCGTCTCTCTTGTAAAGGTGTTCATTAAGAGACAGTTTACTGTCATACGGCATATTTCTTCATCCATTACTTCATTATACTGATTATAGAATTCCCAAATGTATTATACTGGCAATTTTGCAGATATGGTCAAGTATTTGGTGTTTTTCTCACCTTGCTATCTGATGTCCTTTTATCTGCATGAAGTCTACAGTGTGCAAACAAAGGATCAGCAACATCCTACAAGGAAAGCCAAAAAAAGAACATTGTCAGGTTAACATCACCAAAGTTAATGTAAAGGGTTACATTTCAGTCTCTCAGTGTTGCAGCATACCTCATCACATTCTTCTGGAACCTCTGACAGTAGTCCATACATCTGAGCACTAAAAATAAAGCGATAATCAATTTTGACGACAAAAAATGTCAGGAATAATTGAGGTTGATGTTTGGCCACGTGATCAAGAAGGTGAAAAATATGTGACAAAATCAGGGCTCATAAAAACTTGAATTCTAGCTTGTCTTTTGGGCAAGCAGCTTTGGGCGCCCGGACTTTTAGAAAGAAAAAAAAAACAACAAAGCCATATCTTTATCGGCATTATTTTTTATGTTTACACTAACGTCGATAACAGAGACTGAGAAAGAGCTAGAGCGAGTTATTGAAAACAACATTCCTTTCCCATGCTTAGCCAAGCACATTGTACTTTCCAAATTCTGGAAAGTTGACCTTGACCGCAAGGTAATCTGATAATTACTCGATCTGCAAGAAACACTGGGGAAGCTTTCTGACCTCTAATAACTGTTAGATTCAGAGTGGCAAAAATAAGATTTAGTCAAATTTTAGAATACTGTATGCACTGCATAACCCTAGCAAAGGAAAGAAAAGAAGGAAAATGGTAACTCTAGGGTCACATTTTCGTCGTGTTTAGCCTGTCAACACTTAATTGCACAACTATTGATTGGTCACTTACCACGCAAATAAAACAATGGGAAAGGAATGTTGTTTTTGGTGACAATGAAAATATTAAAAGTAAAAATTAGACTACTGGCTGCCTGGAATAACCATAGCGGCTAGCGGAGCCAGGTAGCCAGTTGACATTAGCATTAAATAGAAATAAATTACAGGTCAGCAAGAAAACGCCATCTTTCTCGCTGACCGTAACATTTTCAGGATAGACATAGACCTAGGCACTTTACTTTACGTGGTAAATATGTTTAGCTATACGGCTACTACAGATATCCCACAGGTAAAATTAAGGTAGAAAATAAAATACAAAGTTTTAAAAATTTAAATTACTAATTGCTATGAATATGAATTAGCTAAGATATAATTAAAAATACCTTAACCTGAAATTATGATTCAATGACAAAAGCTATAAAAATTCTAAAAATCTAAAACTTTAAAACACAAACCCTGCTAGCAAATTCCTTAGTTCCAGCTGACGCACGAAAATTGTATGCGTATCAGGATGCATATCATTTTAATCTGATCCATCAAGAGCCAAAGACAGTTCAATGTATATACAACTTGTAGGATGATATTCTTACAAATTATCAAAAAAAAGTCATAAATATATTTTAAGAAGGGTGGTTGTATAACCCTTCCTCAGTGTTGAGGAAACCGTTGCAATATGTTATTGTTATTAGATACTAAATGAAGCACGCGCATGTAAATTGTAGCGTGTGCCATATATACATCTAGCATGCATAAAGGTGAAAATTCTGCCCTCAAAGGTTTGAACCATTATTGAAAACAAATAAAATAGAGTTTAAAAACAATGGGAAGGTCATATCAGGTACATTCGGCTAAATTGGAGTATCTGGTTTGTAAAGGGGCAACAAGACGCCTAATTTTCTGCCCATATCTCCCATAGTCAGGTGTGCGTTCTTTTAGTTACTCCATTGCAGAATTCATTTAGGAAAGTTTTCTATCTGTTTCCAAGGTCCTAAGTTCTTTAACTCTCTTAGTGTTGAAATTAAAAATGCAACAAGCATTCGTCCTTTTTCTGTAAACTAAAAGCATTTCCATACCAAAACATATTTTCTTTGCCTCTCCATTTAATTTTTTCCACTTTTCACTTTGCATTTTTTAACGTAACTAAGCTTAATACAAATATCTAATATGTTATAACGTTTAGTGTTACGTAGCTCTGCCATAATTTTATTTGACATGTATACTTCCGCTGATACTTTGCGATAATAATTATTTAAGGACGCCTAGTCCTTGGGCTTCCCTGCGGTTAGCTTCTTATATTTAAGTAATTCATTTGTATTTGGCAAAACAATAAACTTCAAACTTGAAGTGAGATCTCAGATTAGAGAACTTTAGATTCAAGGATGAGGACGACTATGAATGAGAGATTTGACTTAAAGTTTTTTCGCATATTCTCATGATATAGACTTCCCGCAAAGCTTCATTTTACCATTTTTCACTAGAAAAGTTATCACTGTTACTTTTAGTGAAGTATTTGTGATTGTTGCTTCTTGTTGCCCAAACACTGGACAGTCATCTGGGTTCGCAGGTTAGGGCGGGGCACTCTTAACATGTTGTTTGTTTCCAATAAGTAACAGCTGCTGTTGTGGATCACTTTTGTTTGTTGTGGTGAGGAATTAGACGATTTTTTCAGGACAGAATTAATTAAAGAAATAAACAGGTTATTTAAAACACATGGGTATTGTTTAGTGAAGAAATAAAGTTACTTGTGCTATATTTGCATTCCTAAGTTGTGTTGAAGAGATCTTTGCTTTCTTTGTGATCCTGTCTTAACCTTTATAAAATGGACATTTCATGGAGAAAGAATAAACAGTCATAAAGAGGGCTCTTCAAAAACCTTTCAGATAACTAAACACAAATTACTGGTGAGTGGTAAGTGGTTATGGTAGGTATTTTGAGCCTGGGGAGAAGAGGTGGTGCTTCCAAATATGGGGTATAAGCCTCCCGATAGGGTATGGTTTTTAAGGGTCGGGATCCTTTAAATCGGGTATCATTTTTGATCGCCTGGTTAGCTAGGTTGTGAGTTCTAACCCTGGCGAGACCAGACAAATTGCTGCTTTTGTAATGACATCTGCAAACGGTTAGACTTTCTAGTCTTCTCGGGTAAGGAAGAGAAACTGTAGGACCCGTCTCACAGCACTTTCACTAATCTGGTTCTTGTGGGACGTAAAAAAACCCAGAGCACAATAAAATTAAGATTGGAGTGCTGCCATATAGTATGAGAAATAGTAGCTAAGCATTTGTTTTCCCTTGTATGGGTTGTCATTTTTCGAGTTTGGTCCTCAAATAGGGTAACGTCAGGGTTTAGGACCCTGGACGACACACACCTATCCGAAACTTATGGGAGTACCACTCACCTCTCACGCCCGTGGTGTCAGTATGAGTCAAGACCAAAGCCTGGACCATAGGCACATGATTTTGTCAAGCAAAGTTCATTTAGTTGGACAATATGCATTCGTTTGGCCTTTTCCTTTACTAGGTATATGTAATTTTAATTCTCTTACCTTAACCTCGCATGTACGCCAAGGTAGGTAGTTGTCTCTCTGGAACTATTAAAGCTGAACATGAACACATGCCGACTGGAAAACAAATTTTGAGAATGCTGCGTCGTTCCTCCTCCAGCCTGAAACTTTTGAAGTTTCATACTCTTTCGCGGTCCTAAATGCACCTTTTTCAATTGTATGTTCCCCTTTTAACGGGTGGACTTGGGTTCGGAATAAAGTTCTTTAAAAGTTTGAAACTTTTGCCAATCTTCGTTCAGCGATCCGCCATGTTGGCCGCGAGTTGTAGGAGCCTGGGAGAGAGCATTATGATAGATAGCCCCCAGACTTCGCGGTCAAAGCCGGCCACGCCCGGCACAATGAAGACGTGTCCATAATTTCACATTGCGAAAATCCGTTACAAACAAAAACTTGCTTGCCTGAGGCTAAAAAAGAGTCATTTACACAAGAGTAAAATGGCTAGTGTATCCACAACGTAACGGGACCGCACATCCAGTTTTTAATAACTGCTATTAACTATCGAAAAACTTGATAAATTATCGGTTTTTGTTACTGTATGTTGCCCAGTATCCGGACACTTCAGTTTAACATTGCAATAACTTTCCTTTGTTAATCGCAAGAGCTCTAAAATTTGGCGCAACGTTTACCAACATGTACAGAACTACACTCTTCACTCTTCTATAATTATTCAACAACTTCTCGCAACCTGCAACTACCTCATTTGCCGCAGGACAGGTTGATTCGTGGGTGGTAAACACGCAACATTGCAGTCAACTTGTTTTACAGCAATGTTGCAAGACAGTTCTTCATTTATTCTTATTTAAAAGACAGCGTATTTACACCAGTTAAAAGGAATGCAAAGTTTTAAACTGACCACCAGTAACATATACAGCAACAAAACCATCAACGTGTGTTAACTAAGTACCACTTGTCAATATAAGGTATAAGGAAAGCGTACCTTTTCTGGCAAAAATAGTATAGAAGTGTACGGGGCTACACCTCGGGGGGGGGGAGCTTCCCCGTATAAAACTTTGTTGAGTACCCCCGGGTTACGGGTCTAAATCCCCTCTATAAAAAGTGCGGTGCACGCCTAGTAGGTCAGTTTCTAATTATTAAAATTCATACTAAAGAGCCTATAAAAATCGCGTTGAGTGTAATGGATAATCAATCATTTTTTTATTGCTGAAAACAATCAATTACAGGTAAAAAAAGAAAAGGACAAAGATCTACTCTGCGGATCTCATCATCTATTTACTTATTCATTTGTTTATTTTTCATTAAAAGGGTACGAAACGAAACAAAGACGGAAATCGAGCACAGACTAGCTCATAAATTACTAAGAATTAATTTCAATTTTTCAATTAACAACAGTTCACGGCGCTCTGAAGGCTAAGTTCAATATAAAATAATCGTCGGCGGTCTCTCTTTCAATATACCGTGCTTTGTTCGATGATAAATCTGAATCTTCGAGTTAAATACTCCGGTCAGCAAGAGACGCGGGGAAAGGAAGTTGATTGTTTTGCTCAGTCAACATTTTGCAGCAAGAAATTCCCTCAGCAATTTGAACTGTGAGAATTCCTGAATCAAGAGATGTGATGTAAAATGCGCTTTAGAAGGAGACTGGGTCGAGTTAACCTTCGCAAAGCCTTCTGGGACACTTATTAGGGACTTGGGGAAAAACGTGGCCAATAGAGAGGAGAAGTCCTTACGTCATGTTCCCATGGTAGCAAAATTTCTGGATGACAACAAGCGAAATTTTCTGGGGCTGAATCCGAAAGGACCGTATTAAAGTTTAGAAAAAGAAAAAGAAAATTTTTGTGTTGTGTTTACCTACTCCAAACGCAAGCGCGTGAAATTAGGAAGTTTCACGTGGCAGTCTTGTAACGACGGCCAAGAAATGTAACGTGTAAAGTTGTTGTTTCGATAATATAAACTTATTGCTTTTTAACTGTTCTTGTTGCTGTCGCCGTCGTCGTTGCTTAAACTCCTCATTGTTGTGATCAAGAAATTTTGCTACCATGGTAACGTGACGTCACACTTCTCTCTATGGAAAATTTAAGCTTCACGTATACGGCAAACGTCAGATTCAAGCTGAGAACTTCTCAAAATAGCAAATGAGCAGATAAAAAGAGCTCAAAACAATTCTTATGGATAAAAAATTGCGTGAAACTACTAATTTATGTGCAGAAATAATGAACAGTAGAGGACAGGTAAAGGGGAAACTTGGTCACGTGGTACAAATTCGCGTTTGCCGTCTGACGTAAACGTGATGCTTAATCTCTCTGATAACTGACCGGCGCTTCCCCAGTAACGATCCAATTGCGAGGCACAGTTCGGCTCCTGTTCCCTCCTCATTTATAAGTGACGAATAGGGTAGCTTGAAGTAATATATATATGAGGCCAACCTATATTTCTTAAAAAACGTAACAAAACAATAAAATCACTCGTCCAAAATCAATCACGATCCTTTACGCCTTAGCTTTCTTTCCCTTCCGCACCAAACTTGCTAATGAGGCATTTTCATCATCGCCATCGTCGTCTTCTTGTTGTTTCTCTTTGTCTCCCACTGTCTTCTTTGTATCTTTCTTCAGTTTCTCCTCTTTATCTGTTTTCCTTACATCTTTTTCACGTTTATCCCTCGCTGCCTTTGGTGCATCTTCTGGCTTCTCATTTTCTACTTTTACTGTGTTCGCTCCTTGCTCTGTTTTTACATTGTCTGCTTTCTTCGCATTTCTTTCCTTCTCCTTTTCTGCCTTTGTTGTTACATCTTGTGGTTTCTCTTTGTCCCTGTCTGCTCCCTTAACATTTTCACGTTCTTCTTTCTCTTTATCTACTTTCTTAACATCCTCCTTCCCTTTCTCCTTATCAGCTTTTTTAGCATTTTCTTTTGTTTTTTCTCGTTTCTCCTCGATTACTTTCTCAACATGTTTTTCTTCCTGCTCATCTGCTTTGTTTGAATCTGCTTTCCCCTTCTCATTTCCTGCCTGTTTCGCGTCCTGTTGTTTCTCTTTTTCTTCCTTTGTCATATCACATGCTTTCTCTTCCTTCTCATCTGCTCTGTTTCCTTTTCCTTGTTTCTCTTTCTCTTTATCTCCTCTCTTCACATCTCCTTGTTGTTGTTTCTCTACCCTTGTTACCTCTTCTCGTTCTACGTCTGCTTTCTTTACATTTCCGTCGCCTTTCCCCTTGTCTTTAATTTCCTTCTTTACATCTTTGCCTAGTTTCAATTTTTCCTCCTCTACTTTCGTTACATCTTGTTTTTTTGGCTCTTTACTTGATCTTTCTACATCTTCTGTTTCTCTCGAGTCTACTTTCTTTTTACCTCCGTCTACCTTCTTGGATTGGTCTGCTTTCGGCAATTCTTCCTTTCCTTTTTCTTTCTCTTTAATGGCTTTATTTACATTTGTTTGCATGTCTTTTTCTAACGCTTTGTTCTGATCTTCAACTCCTTCCTCTTTCTTTTTCTTGTCTTTTTTTACACTTTTGTCTCCTTCGTCTTTTCCTTCATCCCCTTTCCTTTCATTCTTTTCACTGTTTTTCTGCTTTGTTTCTTTGTCATATTTTTCTGTTTTAGCGTCAGTTGTACTCATCTCTTCTACATCTACATCTTCGTCGCTTTCCTCTTCCTAATTAATAAAATCAACATGCCAAAGCGTAAAGACTTTCTGTATAGTAGTGGTGGTAGTTAAATGGTAACGCTAATGGGCTTTAACCAATAAACAGCACCACAACAAAGAACTTCTCAGTAATTTTTTAGCTAAGGGCTTAGAAGCAGCAGTTTGATATCGTACCCCCGGAGGGGTATTCCTGGGAATTCGTGGTGAGGGTGTGCCGCCCGGTTCTCCAAATCCTGACCCAATTTCACACCCCAAAACTGACATTTTCCACACCCGTTTTCAGACCTGGCGTAGGCAGAAATTATGTTATCATTAAAGCCAACTCAGACACTGTAAGGACCTCCACTTGATGTTCTCATAAGTGAGAGTCCGAAATAGCGGGAGGTTATTTCAGTCAAACGACTGAAATTTATTTTTGCCTGGGATTTAGCTGCTGTGGGTATTATCGTAGTGTCCGTTATATCAAAGTGTCCGCAAGGCGAGAGTTGACTATACGTTGATTAGAGCGCCAAGAAAAAGATTTCTTAAAATCCAACTCGAATTCGAATGTTACTTTTTTTTCTTATTCGTTTGGAATTGAAACGACATATACGTTCACGTGATTCCCACGAAAACCATACCCGAATTCAGACCAAAATAGGTAAAGTCTATAACCGTTTTCCGACCAAAACGGCGTAAAACCCCAACCCTTTGGAGCGGCACATACCTATAAGGCAAATATTAGGGAGTACCTTCCCTCACAGTTATCGTACGACATATTCCCCCTCGTGTTATCCAAAGTTCTCAATCACTTACCGATTCGTCACATTCTGTGCAGAACCACAGGTACCCTCGCGTCTTGGGGTTGGCCTACAAAATAAAAATAAAAAAGAACTTTGTTTACCTTTAAGTTTATGTACTGTACATGCATACGAATAAGCTGGAGTTTTAGGCCATGGTCCCTTTGGGCTATTCTGGACGACTTTGTGATATTCAGAACGAACGGCATTACATTTTGAAAACAGATAAGTCTTAACGAAAAGAAGCTCTTTCCTTCCTACAAGACAGTACAGAAAAAATAACGATAACTCCAAATTTTGTTTTGCAAAACACTATCATGTGATAGGACAGCTGACTGGGTTTCATTTAAATGGTCAAACTAAAGGATTTAATTCACAGGTTCAAAAGTTAGAAGTACACTTCAACTTTGTACTAACAATTTTGTACGAGGAACGTAGTATGACAGTCACGACAAAGTAAAGGTTGCAGCTTTATGGTAACGTGTTACTCCGGGAGCTATTAATGAACAGACGCACGGCAACATGCAGCCTAGAAGATTTCTTCCAGTTGCGGCCATTTCAAGTCGCCAAGAATACTTTTCGTCTCGGGTTTTTCCTTTTTCTTGTAAAAAGCTCGTGATAAACTTTTTTCGAGGACTTTACTTGCTAAATTCGAAATAATCTCGCAACAACTTTCAAAACCGAGCAACTTGTTGGACAAAATAAAGAAAAACATTTTCCCCGTGACGTCATCTGTATGTCTGCACTCTAATATTTCATAGACAACGACCAATCACAGGGCTCGTGGTATTCAGGCTTTGTAAAACTAGTACGCTATTTGATATCTCGTAAAAAAGCAAAAAACGGTCCTTGCATCAAAATAATTTCAAAAATTATGGTTTAGTTTTGTTATTCAAGCTTATATTTAGGCCGTTTCCTAGCTATTCACTATTGCTACGGATGGAAAGGATTGACATGGATTAAAAGTTTTTAAAAAGTGGGCCATCTTTTTTTTGCTATACCTGCAGAAACCAACCAAAAATGCTGGATCATTATACATTTCTAGGAATCTGTCCACCTACCCCTTCCCTAAGCCAACATTTTGCCCTAAGTGAGAAGTAAGTGTTAATGTTGGCTTAGAGAAGGGATTGGTGGGCAGATGGTTTGTACTCGCTGAGGAAATTTGATTGATATCTTATTCATATCTCTATAAAAGCACTTTGTGTGTAGTTAAAGGCACAAAGTAATGACTTCAGCACAGAATTGACCTAAAAAAGCGATATCCTCGTGACACGGCCCCTTTAAAACTGAACTTACTTTTATCGGAGGATCAAGGCAATGGAAATGATAACAAAGCTTGCACTGGTCGCATCTGTAAAAAGTAGTAAAGAATAAATAAGTGAGTAAATAAATAAATAAACAATGTCATCAGGCCTGGCACTGATCAGGCTATTTAAATCTGCAGAAGCCGCCATATTTGATTTTAAAAGCAGAGGAAATTGGGAGGGGGGGGGGGGGGGTGTAGAAAATGTCACCATTAAAGTTGACATAAGCTTGAAAATATCACAACAACAACGAAATATAAAAGCAAAAAAACAAAGAAGAGAAAATTTCAGGGTGGGGGAAAGGTCTGTATAACTCTTTTGCGCTCTGCGTTGACTTAAGAAACGTTGAAATCTTCACCACCTTCACCAAGACCATAATGCACCATAATTTCTCTTGGGTCTTGCAGTCGTCCCAAGAGAAATCGGAGACAATGGTTATGCCAAATTCCGGGGGGTGGGGGGCGGGGGGTAAACAAGGGGCATTATAGTCTCGGTGACAATGGTGAACTTCCCAGCATACCTCACAAGATTAGAATTGGTGCCGCTCTGTTTGCAAACACAACACTCAGTGCGAGAGTCTTCAGGCTTCTTCTTCTTTTCAGGTGGTTCTATGCTTCTTCGCCCAGGGCGCCTTCCTCTTTTCGCTGCAGGCGCAGAGCTTTCTTCCAATTTTGGCTTCTGCGAAAATCAACCACAGATCTTGATTAGTAAACGGCCACAAACACATGCATAACCTGTTTAAGATGAACACGTAGTTGCATCAAACATTGTACTTCTAAAGGAACAGAAGTGTATAGGGGTAGAAATGGCTGAGTTCGCGCGCGTGAAAGATGAAGCGAATCCTGTCTTCTCATTGGCTATCCGAGCCATTGATGCCACAGCCAGAGGTTTCTGAAATTCCCAGACTTTTCCCTGACAAATGCAAGTTTCCCTGACCAAATGAATTCAGAAATTAGTCTTTGACGGACTCAACCCCCCCCCCTCCCCCCACCCCTCACAGCAATCCTCTCCACGATTGATTTATGCTTTCAGCAAGTCACGTGGTGTGTCCATGAATTGATAAAATAAATGTGTACTCTTAAAATTTCAATTTTTCTTGACTTCTTTCAAAGACTTAAATTTTCCCTTACTCAAAGAGAAATTCTCTGACTCTTGCCTGACCTTGAAGAATAATTTTCCCTAACCATTTCCTGACTGATAGTAACAATGCGAGCGGGAAAGATGAAGCCCATCCTGCACGCTCGGTGGTGGTCCCGCAATAATAGGGACTTTAAGATCCAACGACCCGGACGGCAACGAGAATGTCAAAAAAAAAACAGTAGGTTTTATGAGCAAAACAACAACTTTGCACGTGCATCACGCTTTTTGAATATTTCTTTGCCCGTTTTTGCACGACTACGACGTGAAAATTTCTATTTTCACGTTTTATAAAGTACATAAACAAACAACCAAGAAATTTTATTTCTCTTTCTGAACTTAGATATGGTCCATAGGAATTCAAATCCAGGAGGGTTCGCCTACGTTTGACAAAAGTAAGTGTGAAGGAATAATTACGATAAATACTGAAAGAACGTGAATTCACATTTTAAGCGACGTTCTCGTTGCCGTCGCGTTGTTGGATCTTAAAGTCCCTAATAAGTTCTCTTTTTGGCCATGTAATATATCCTTGGAATATTGACCAAGCTTGTTCCATGAAGGTGGCTGGGTTTCCATGGTATTGGCCTCGTTCTTTTTTGCGTTTTTACTGCGTTTTTATTGGCCAATATCTAGCCATATGACTACACGCTTGGACAATAACGCTTTTTTCCTGCCGGAACAATGAGTGATTTCACGACAAAAAAACATGCTGGGGTCGGCAATGCCCCAACTCCTTAGAACAATAAAAGCTGTAGGATATGGGGAGTAATGACAACAGAGGTCCTGAAGAGGCGCAGGGCTACATGAACCAGAGAGCCCTCACTTACTTTACTGTCCGATGTAGTGGTTTCACCTTCTCCTTCTCCACCTTCTGTTGCGGGCGTTTTGCGCTTGAATGACTTTTTCAGCTTGCGCTTTTTTGACTGAAAGGAAACGCAAAACGGATTAAACGTTCCGAAGGTATACTGCTATGAAACTCGCCAAGAGTAGAAACGGAATGTCGCGGAAGAGAGAACATCAGTACGTGTCCTCCTTACATGATATATTAGGGACCTTACGAACCGATAACGGAGACGTCCGTGAAGACGGCCCTGAAAAATAGACCACACATCCTTTCTACCATTTTCGCGACTATCCCAAGTCACCCGAGTTACTCAAAAGAAGGGAATTTAGCTTGGAACTGAAGAGAGGGGACTGCGCCCGAGATCAGACAGAGATAGTAGAATTTATCGCCTTGCACAACTTAATAACCAATTCCACAGGAAACAACTGCCGAGTAGCTTCCACTCAAATGGTCACGTGGCTCCACCTACAAGCTCCAAAGTCAGAATTACATTTAATGTCTCCAGCGGTTAACTCCGATTGTGCCAGGCTTGAGTTAGTAGAAAAGATGAGAGTAGTTTGCAACATGTATTCCTGATGCAACTTGACTTACCTCTCCCTTGTCAGGAGTGAATTTAGTAGGTTCTTTGATGACCCGTCTTTGGCGGCCTTGAGAAATGGGTGTGGTGTCTTCAGTATCGACTTCCATTTCGTCATCATCATCGCTGGGGTCACACTCTGAACACTGCCTGTAATAACAGACAAATACGCTAAGGCTTGAAAAATTATGCACTGCGAAACAGTGTTGTTCACTCGGATGAAGTCCACGTTTATGGAGACCTTATAGCCAAATTCGTTGTATCGAGCTGCGTGTTTTGCAAACTTCGAAAGAATGTTGGGTTTTTCTGTTTCGTCAATCATCTTAGCGGACCTCTTAGGAAACAAATGTTTACTTGTAATTGGTGCATTTCGATCCACTTTGTTTGTTTCTGTCTTTCAAGGTTCGTTGATTGTGATCGCCCTGTTTCGGACAATAGTCGACTAGTTTTCTTCAATTATTTTTCTGATCTTTATTATTCTTGTCTCTTGAAAGAAAAAAGCAATGTCTGCCTCCTGCTCTCTACAAAAATACCACTCATCATCACGATTTCCTTCGCTATTCTTGAGCAGTCTAGAGTCATTCTCAGTTTTGTTTTTGCGCGCCAAGCTGGGCGAGTGCGTTGCATCGTCGCCGCTGAAGGGTTGAAAGACTAACGTGAAGAATGCGAGCAATTGCTTCCCAAGAAAAATAAAGCGATCGTAATTGTTCAAGTTGGTGTTTCGTTATTTCATAGCGTTAACGACCTCGTCCTGTCTGTGAAAGATCCAGCGGTGCAAAATAAGATATATCTAGTGAGTCATAGAAGTCTACATTGTTGCGGCATTCTATCCGACTTGAAAGCAAATCAATTATGTGGGTTAAAGAATTCTTCAGGTGCTACACAGGAACTTGAATCGCATTTGACGGAATACCAGTAGCATTTGTGCAACCACTAATCGACTCCTCGTTTGAATCAGAACGTCTGTCTCTAACTCATCAGCACTAGAGCCAACAGATTAAGAACGCTTTTTAGATTCTGTAAGAAAAGCGCGAACCCACGTTCATTCCTCTCTCGTAACACCACTCCACGTGACCGACGAGTACGAGCCGCCATGTTTTAGGTGCATAACCGCAGAGGCTTATGGGGCATTTGCCAAAACTACGAAAAAATAATTATGACTAACAAAAAAATAATTCTCGAATGGAAAAAATTAAATTATCATTATATTATGAGAAGCGTAAACCAAAATCAATTAATTATCCAAAAAACATAATTACAGCACACAAAAAAAACTAATCCGCAACCGTAAAATAATTTGCGTAATGGACAAAAATAATTTTAAAGAAGCATAATAATAAAGACGGCACATAAAAAAATTAATTCCTGGTGAGGAAAAAATAATAGTGACGCATGGAAAAGTGAAAAAGAACACGAAAATAATTACAGGCATAGGTAAAAATAATTACAAACAGACAAAATATTAATAGCAGGTACTCATCAAATTAATTCATCAAGAGGGAAAAGACCAGAACGGGCCTTCATAGGTTAGTGGCGCTATCAGTTGTTGAAGACAAGCGTCGAATTGTTTTAAAACCTTGAAAGAACACTCATTAAACAACGCATTTACGCCTATTTAACCCAAAATAGGCCTAAATAGGTCTTCTATGGCTGCACATATTTGCCGGTGGATGAAAGCAATTTTGAATAAGAAGGAAAACCATTTCGCCTTTCCCGTCAAAGGAGAAATCGAGACCGGTGTACTCAAGGGATATGACGGAACTGGCGAACGAGTTCAATGAGTTCTTTACTTCTGTGAGGGCAAGGGCTGCAGCTGAATCTAAGAGTCTTGCTTCAGTTAACGTTTTTCCAACTAGAGGAATTCCGATTCCGCGCAGTTACTACCTTTGAAGTACACCAGATCATCTTGTCTTTTCCTTCAAATAGGGCACCAGGAATGGATAAGTTACACATGAGTGTGATCAAGGATGCCCTACCAGTTATACTTCCAGTCTTGACAGAGCTTATAAATAGATCGCTTTTAACATCCGTTTTTCCATTTGCTTGGAAAGAGTCCGTGGTAATACCGATATTAAAGGAAGGGGATCATGAGGTTGCTAATAACAACCGGCCAGTATCACTGTTGCCAGCTCTGTCTAAGATCTGCGAACGAGCAGCTCTTAATCAGTTAACGGAGTGCACAACACGTCAGAACTCTTTAACTGAACATCAAAATGGAAACAAGAAGAAGCACTCGACAGAAACACTCCATATTTTCATGTCCGATATGATTCTCGAAGCAATGGATCGAAAACAAGTCGCAGCGTTGGTTCTGTTGGACTTATCAAAGGCCTTTGACAGTATCGAGCTTGGGATCCTATTACGTAAACTTCGAGAACTGGGTGTGTCTATACAGGCTATGGGATGGTTTAGAAGCTATCTGACGGACAGGAATCAGCAGGTGAGGATTGGTTGTGTGGTGTCAGATCCTCGCCAGGTAGCTTATGGTGTACCTCAAGGGTCGATCTTGGGGCCAGACCTTTTTAATATATACATCAACGATCTTCCAGCTGCCCCTAACCTGTGCTTACTAAAGAGTTACGTAGATGATTCCCAGCTCTATCTCTCGTTTCCTGTCCAGGAGACAGCCATGGTTGTGGAACATTTGTCTGAAGATTTGCAACGGATTGCCGCCTGGTGTTCCACACACAGCTTGCTGATTAATCCAGATAAGACTAAGTTATTGCTTCTTGGAACCCCGCAGATGTTAGCTCGTGTGCCGGAGGGTTTTGGAGTTACGCTACTCGGTAAAGAGATTCTGCCTTCTCGTTCTGCAAAAGATTTGGGGGTCATTGTAGACTCGCGCCTTAGTTTTGACGAACATGTGACCGGGGTTGTATCTAAGTGTACTGGTAGCCTGTGCCAAATCAATCGTGTGAAACATTTGTTTGATAGGTCTGCGCTCATAACCATAATAAATTCATTAGTGTTCAGTACGCTTTTCTATTGTTCGTCCATGTGGTCTAGTACAACAAAAAAGAACATTGCCAGGCTTCAAAAAGTTCAGAATTTTGCGGCACGGATTGTGACTGGCGCAAGAAAGTATGAGCACATCACGCCGATGTTGAAGGAACTCCACTGGTCGCCGGTTGCTAAGCAACTGGAGGTTAGAGACATTTTAATGGCTTTCAAATGTATAAAGGGATTAGCCCCACCATCCTTGTGTAATAGGTTTTCGACAAGAAGCCAGGTGCATACTAGAAATACTAGGAATAAAGATAAACTTCATATACCATCTTATCAGCAACAGGTCAGCGATCTTTCTCATATAGGGCTGTTCAGCTCTGGAATGACCTTCCAGAAAGTTTAGCAAACATAGAGTCATTTAATGTTTTTAAGAATGCGATTAAAGGACGTGCACTTGACGAGTTTTTAAGCCGTTGACTTTCAATAGGTGTAATCATGCATATTTTATATTTTTTAAATAATATGGTAATGTTTTATCACTTTCAAATGTTTATTTTAGATTTCTATTGTTCATATTAGATTTTATTGTAATTGGTATGTGAAAACCCATTTTAATTGGATGTACCAATAAAGTTGATTGATTGATTGATTGATTGATTGATTGAAAGCATTTTAAAATGTTTGATGATTTACTGACCAATCAAGCCTTTTGTCTCCAGCTGTTTAACAAAATTAGCCTATAACCGATGAGTCTGATTGAGACTTTTAAACTAAAGCCACACACAATAAATCATCTGGCAGGTTTAACCATGACCGAGCAGTTCTGTACTGCAAAGCTACATGAATTTGAGCAATTCGTTCTCCAAAAGAGAGATTATACGCTGGCCTTTTGTGTTTTACACCTGGCGTCTCCAGCTGTTTAACAAAATTAGCCTATAACCGATGAGTTTGATTGGGACTTTAAAACTAAAGCGACACGCAAGGCAGGTTTAACCATGACCGATCAGTTCTGTACTGCAAACCTACATGAATTTGAGCAATTCGTTCTCCAAAAGAGAGATTCTATGCTGGCCTTTTGTGTTTTACACCTGGCGTTTTCAGTAGTGGCCACTCTTGGAAATCTCTCGGATTTTCGCCCTCGTTTATCGCAGCTTCGCCGTTCGCGTGCAAAGAAAAATAAGAGACTGCTCGCAGTCTAAATGTTTGACGATTTACTGACCAATCAAGCCGTTTGTCTCCAGCTGTTTAACAAAATTAGCCTATAACCGATGAGTCTGATTGAGACTTTTAAACTAAAGCCACACACAATAAATCATCTGGCAGGTTTAACCATGACCGAGCAGTTCTGTACTGCAAAGCTACATGAATTTGAGCAATTCGTTCTCCAAAAGAGAGATTCTATGCTGGCCTTTTGTGTTTTACACCTGGCGTTTCCAGTTGTGGCCACTCTTGAAAAACTCGCGGGTTTTCGCCCTCGTTTATCGCAGCTTCACCGTTCAAGTGCAGTAACTTTGCAAAGAAAAATAAGAGACTGCTCGCAGTCTAAATGTTTGACGATTTGCTGACCAATCAAGCCTGTTATCTCCAGTTTTTTAACAAAATTAGCCTATAACCGATGAGTCTGATTGAGACTTTTAAACTAAAGCCACACACAATAAATCATCTGGCAGGTTTAACCATGACCGAGCAGTTCTGTACTGCAAAGCTACATGAATTTGAGCAATTTGTTCTCCAAAAGAGAGATTCTATGCTGGCCTTTTGTGTTTTACACCTGGCGTTTTCAGTTGTGGCCACTCTTGGAAATCTTTTAGTGATCCGGGCCTTGTTTAATGCCTCATCGATACCAGCCACCGTCAAGAAGCTGTTTTTGAGTCTGGCTTTCTCTGATCTTACCGTGGGGTTGTTTCCGCAACTCATGTCCGGGGTTATCAGCGCCGTCGTATTGAAGATGGCATCAAGTGAAGAAAACACCTTTACCTCATTTTGCCCAACGGTTCTAACAGTGTATTATTATCTTTTGTTTCTTCTCGGCGCTGCGTCTTTCCTAACTGTTACTGCTATAGCAATAGATAGACTTCTCGCTGTTTCGCTTCATCTGCGATATCAGGAGCTTGTCACTTCCAAACGTGTGATCACTATATTGGTGTTTCTATGGTTGACGAGTTGCATCACTGCCTTCATATACGTTTTCCTGCCCAAAGGCAGTGAAACGGTATCTGGTGTTATTTCATTTGCAGGACATATTTTGACAACAGTGGCTTACGTTCGCGTTTACAAAATTGCAAAATCTCATCAGAATCAGATCAACAGTCAAAATCAACTGCAAATTGCCGAAACAGTGGAGGTAATCCGACAAAAGAAGTCTGCCTACAATTCGTTATTTTTCTATGCAGTTTATTTAGCTTGTTATCTTCCATATCTGCCCTCCGCAATATTGTACTTGCTAAACAGATCGAATATCTCCTTTTTCGTACCAAAATGGGCCTCAATATTCTTGATTTTTCTGAATTCCTCATTAAATCCTTACGTATACTGCTGGCGATATCGAGAGATCCGGGAAATTGTGAAGAGCACAATAAAGAAACTATTTCGCATGAAATAATAAAAGGAAATTAGTTCGACCGTTTTAAAGTCCTATAAAACGCCAAGTATTACGTTACACACTTGTTTACAAGAACAAAAGGTTGTATGATAGTAAAAAGTAGAAAGAAAAATTTCTGAGAACTTGAAAGTGGTATTTTTGATGGAGAAAAAAGAGTGATTGAATAAATAGTGAAAATGGTTTCAATTTTAATGGTTTCGTGAGAAAGGTTAGATGTAACTATTTGATGATGTGACCAATCAACTGCAAGCCCTTCGGCGCCACAAGCGCTAAATCTGAGGAGCTACTGACCGGAGCTACTGCTCATTGGCGATTTCAATACCAGAGTTGGATCTGATCACCAAGCCTGGCCCTCTTGTCTAGGACATCACGGCTCCGGAAAAATGGACAAAATGGACAAAGACTTTTGGAACTCTGCTCCTTGCGTAATCTGTGCATAACCTACACCTTCTTCGAAGGTAAGCCGCAACATTATGTTTTATGGAAACCTCCTCGGTCCCACAGATGGCATCAGCTTGATCTACTTAGCACCAGACCACGCAGTCTGCTCAACGTTCTCTCCACTCGCAGTTACCACAGCACCGACTGCAATACTGATCACGTCCTGGTGTGTAACTCCACCGCACAAAGAAACCAGGCCATCCCGGCATAAACACTGCAAGCACTTCTGACTCAGCGTCAGTGCAAATTCCTCAGCAAGGTACAGGGAGCCCTCGAGGCCCCCCAGGGTCAGGATGCCACCTCCAGGTGGGACCTCTTGAGGGAGGCCATCCACTTTTCGGCCATGTCGGCTCTCGTCGGAATGGACAGGCCTAGTCACAGCTGGTTCAACGCCAGCCTACCGATCATAGAGCCCCTTATTGAGCCAAACAGCAAGCCCACTTGAAATACAAAAAGAACCCATGTGAGAAAATGCTGACAGCACTCCCCGCTGCATGCAGTTTAACTCAGAGTACTGCCAGACGTTGTGCAAATGGCCATTGGTTTAAAATTTGAAACGAAATACAGCTAACCACAGTCTTGGGCAATATCAGAGGCACGTAACACGGCATCAAGAAAGCTTTGGGTCCATTACAGACCCCAAAGAGCAAATGGACAGATGGGTGGAACACTACTCTGAGTTCTCTCTCTGCGTGAGACATTTGTTAACTACGCTGCCCTCAACTGAATTACCTTTCTCCCAGTCATGGACGAGCTTGACGCTGAGCCGACCATTGAAGAGTTTGTACTAGAATACCCTCAAATAAAAGCCGAAAACTGAACACATCTCAATAATGGACAGAGCGGTAATAATAACTTGATGAAAAGAGACCATATTCTATTGCGGTGGGGGTTTAAGTTTTTTTTCCATCTATCCCCGTGTTCAATTGTTTTGCTTGTCGCAAAACCTTCCCCTTACTCCTGGGTTTGTCTGCAAATAATTTAGTTTCACAACCCTAAAAATTATTGTACCAGCAATAAAAATTCCTGGTTGAACTCTTCTCTTTAAACACTAAGTCTACGGCTTAGCAAGTTAACCAACCATCGACATTAGGGAGTTTAAGATACCACTACGACGACGGCCACGAAAACGTTGCTTAAAAAGTGAATTCAGTTCGCGTTCTTACAATCTCTATCGGGATTACTCCAACTCATTTACTTTGTCAAACGCAAGCGAACTCTTTGTGAGCCGAATTCCTAAGAACCATATTCAAGTTCAGAAAGAGAAAGAAAATTTAGCCGTCGCTTGTTTACGTCCTCCATAAAACGGTGAAATTAGAAAATTTCCCGTCGTAGTCGTGCAGTGACGGCAAAGAAATGTACAAAAAAGCGTGATGCACGTGAACAGTTGTTGTTTTCCTAATTCAACCTATTGCTTTTTTGAAGTTCTCGTTGTCGTCGCCGCCGAGACATCTTAAAGTCCATATTAACACTAAGCATCATAGCAGATGGCTATTTTGAAAGGAAGCTAACATACGGTAGAGGAAATAATTATTGTAGATATTTTTTGAACGAAAAGTTCATGTAAATTTACTGGTAAGTTAAACCATTGCTGAACAGTGCTGCACTCAAGCGTTGAATTTTTTGTTAAAATTTACTCGCTACAGGAGAACTTCTCGCCTTGCTTTCTTCGCTTTATAATTCACAATCTCTTTCCGAAAAGCAATGACAAGGTAGTCGCGGAAATTTGCATTGTAGAATATACTATGACAACCGTGGCACATGTTCGTATTCATAAAAATGTAAAATATCACCAGAATCAGATAAGCAGTCATAATCAGCTTGAAACTGAGCAAACAAGGGAGGCATTGCCGCAAAAGAAGTTCACCAATTCACAAAATGTGTTCATGTAAGGACGTTTCTGGATATATAACGTCCTAGTGTATATATGGACAAAAAGTACAAAAATCTTTGTACTGTGGTTGCTTGTATTAAGCTTAAAGTTAAAAAAAAAAAAGGAAAAAAAAGAGCATTTTGACAAGAAATGAGTTAACAAAAGAGGAAGGCCAGTCGCGCTCGCTGTACGGTGGTCCATCCAGACTTTAACATAGCGAGTTTTACAGTTGAGAATTATCTAAAAGAAAAAAGAAGCAAGACAAGAACAGCCCAAAATATTCGGTTCCAGGTCCTTCCAGAAACCTCACCGGCTTTGAAAACGCAAATCCTCGCTGACGTCACATTAAACTACGAAACAGGTGTTAAATTTTTCAAACTGAAAGTTTGCGTCGGATGGCTTAAAATTTTAAAAAGGAATAGAACTTCAAAAATCTATCACTACTTTATTATGTTTCAAAGACTTTCGGCTGGTCGGCTAAATTGACAGAAAAACCTCGCCGTTTCAACTTTTTAGAATGATTTAACCTTCTATTGATAAACCAGCCGTTTTAGATTAAATAAGCACATCTTTCCCAGCTTGAAACTATTCGCATCTCAGTTATCAACAAAGAGGTAATTGGAACTCGATGGAAACGAACCATGTATTGCACATTTTAAACGTTGTGTTTTCATTATGTATGTTAATAAACGACCTTACAACCCTGTACTCTACAAACAATACACACTGCGTTTGAAGCATATTAAACCGTCTACATTAACATCGAGCGTCAAAGTAGTCGTCTATTTTAAAAATGGAACGGAAAAGAGGTGACTAATGTAAAATGCTTGAAAAACAACCGGCAAGATAAAAAATGGCCGAACAGTACTGCAATCGAACGTTGGAAGAATTTCTACAACTTGCCCGTTACAGAGAATCTTTCTTCTTTTCTCTCTGTGTTTCAAACTTCGCGTTTTCTCTCGTGACAAGTCTTGGAAATATTTTAGTAATTCGCGCCTTATTCAAAGCTTCATCAATACCAGCCAACGTCAAGAACCTGTTCCTTAGTCTGGCTTTCTCTGATCTTGGGGTGGGATTGGTGTCGCAGCTAATGGCCGGCATTATTTTTGCCGTGATACTGAACACAGCATCAAAACAAAATTACAACTTAACGTCACTCTGTCCAACAGTTATAAATTTGTGGTTATATATCTTCTTTTTTCTCTGCGCTGCATCTCTCCTAACTCTCACCACCATTGCATTCGACAGACTTCTCGCTGTTTCGCTCCATCTGCGATATCAAGAGCTTGTCACGTCCAAACGTGTCACTATAGTATTGATATCTATATGGTTAACAAGTTTTATCACTGCCTTGATATACATTTTCCTTCCGAAAAGCAATGACATGGTAGCAGCAGTTATTTTACTGGTAGGGTATTTTCTGACCACAGTGGCATATGTTCGTGTTTACAAAGTCGTCAAATATCACCAGAATCAGATATACAGTCAAAATCAGCTTCAAAATGCACAAACAAGGGAGGCACTCAGACAAAGGAAGTCCGCTTATAATGCTTTATTTGTCTATTTTGTTTTTCTAGTTTGTTATCTTCCTTTTTTGCCTTCTGTAATATTGTACTTGATTAATACTTCGGAAATTTCGTTTCTCATAGCCAAATCTGCGTCGTTATTCTTAATTTACCTGAATTCATCATTAAATCCCATTGTTTATTGCTGGCGGTACCGAGAGATTCGCCAAATTGTAAAAAGGACAATGAAGAAAATACTTCGTTTGGACGAGAATATGACGTGAGGATGCGAAGTTCTACGAGACGAAATTTGGTGAGAACGAGCAATTCTAGAAGGAAACTGGGACGAGTTAACTTTCGCAAAGACTTCTGGGACTGTTACAAGAGAGAAGGGGAAAATGACCAAAAATGACCGCGCTGATGGGCGCGTCCCCACCTGAGTAACAGTCCCAAGAAAAAATTGCGGAAAATATTTCGGCCCTAATCGTTTCAAAAGTGGCGAATGGACTTGCTCTGCCCAAAGACCAAGGAAAGGTGTAAACGGGAGAAGATTGCTCGCTATAATTGGAATTGGTCCCACAACAGAGAACCTGAAAGCAGACACCTTTGAACTAAATTCCGTCTACGACTTTCACGAAATGTAATGGACTTACGGCGCAAAAAGACTAACATATAAAAGTGAATTTCAATTCAGCATTTTAAACATTGGGATACAAGGTGACTTTTGTAATAACTACCTACCTAAAATTGAATTCTTCAAAACACGATCTGGTCTCTCCGAATTGCGAAAAAAGAAGACACCTTCAGGGCACCTACTTAATGAAACTCAGTTCCTGTCAACTAACTTCTTAAATAGAAACATTTAATAGGATTTTCCCCTTTTTATGGACAAACTGTGTTTGCTACGGCTCAAGAACCTTAACGTTTACAAGCGTGATTGTACCGATTCTTGCAAAGAATAAGTAACAATGTGACAAAATGGCCATCGTTCAAGCTGTAATCGATTTTCATCCGAGCAATCGACAGCCAAAGTAGTAGCTTACAACTGACTGTATGCGTCCATTGAAAAAGTGAAGTCCCTCTTCCGCTTGGCCGTGGGAGATCTGGGTACGAGATAAGACGCGTCCTACGGCTTGTCGTAAGCAGGACGGATAACGGTTGGGCGGTGAAACAAGCGCGTCCGAGCAAAAAGGTGTGATGCAGTGGACTGGGACTCTGTTTAGAAATGTCGCTTGTTTTCGACTTCGGTCAGGGCTTGCGATGTGGTTTGTCCTTTAGACACTGCCGCTGTCACTGAATTATGGCGGCTTGAGAATTGAGTTATTTTCTTTCACTTTTCTTCCTCGTTCCTTTGTGTTGGTACGCTGTCTCCAAGAGGCAAATGTTGCTAATTTTTTGCGGGAGGTTTAGTTGGAGTAAACAAACATCTCTTTCACATGGTTTCTCTGGTTACTTCCATGACTCCACCACTGAATTATATTTTCGTTATATTACGCCAAAGTCGATGTTATTCCAAAACAACTAAATACTGTTTAAAACACGAAGGAAAATCTCATCCATGGCAAAAGTAAAAGACAGCAGATGGTTTTTCATAACTAGATGACGCATGTACTTTATAAATGCGTGCAGCTCGTGCAAGGTGTAATTATGCTAATTTCATTATATTTCTGTATTTCATTATATTTCAAAAATTTCTCTGGACAGTTAAATTTAGAGGAAAAACTCGCCCTTTCAACGTTTTAGAATGACTTAAAGTTCTATTTTCTATACCGAGCATTTGCAATTAAAAAACGGTTCTTCTCAGCACGCAACAGCTCACATGTCCAATATAGAAAGAGAGGTAATTGGAACTTTATGGAAAGGACTATATATTGCAGTGTTTAATTGTCCTGTTTTCAATACTAGTGTTGCAAAACCTTCCTCTTGCATTGTTTTCTGGGTTGGCCTTGTTTTATACAATTTGATTCGGTGTTTCAACCGTTAAAGATCTATACCAACAATAACACTGATTTCTGTTTGCACTCTACTTATAACATTAAGTCTAAGGCTTTAGTTAATCAACCGGCTTTATTACGCACTACAGCAGGTGGCCGATGTGGAAAGTAGCCAATAAAAGGAGGGGGTAATTACTGTAGCTATCAGCTTTAACCACGACAAATACATGCACGTTGTGAAAAGTAAAACTATGGCTGAACAGAAGTGCACTCGATTTCTGGATTTTTGGATTACACTGGTTTCCCATAGGAGAAGTTTCTTCCTTGGTTTCTGTGTTTTAAACTTTGTATTTTCCCTCGTGGCGACTCTAGGAAATCTTTTAGTCATCCGTGCCTTAATAAAGGCCTCAACGATACCAGCTACCGTCAAGAAGATGTTCCTAAGTCTGGCTTTCTCTGATCTTGCAGTTTGATTGTTACCGCAGCTAATGACCGCTATTATCAGTGCCGTGATGTTGAAGATGGCATCAAATGGAGACGACTTGGCCTTCTTTTGTCCAACAGTTTTGATTGTGCTTTTATGTTTTCGGTATCTTCTCGCCTTTGCATCTTTCCTGAATGTTATTGTCATTGCATTTAATAGACTTCTCGCTGTTTCGCTCCATCTGCGATATCAGGAGCTTGTCACGCCCAGACGTGTTACAGTAGTGTTGGTGTCTTTATGGTTAACAAGCTGCGTCTCTCCCTTCCTATATATTTTCCTCCCGAAAGGTATTGAAATGATAGCCGGTGTTATTTCCGTTATAGGATATGTTCTGACAACCGTGGCGTATGTTCGTATTTACAAAGTTGTCAAATCTCATCAGAATCAGATATACGGTCAAAATCAGCTTCAAAATGCCGAAGCAAGAGAGACACACAAACAAAGAAAATCCGCCTATAATAGTTTATTTGTCTCTGTAGCTTTCTCAGCTTGTTATCTTCCTTTTTTGCCTACTACAATATTGTATTTCACGAACACTTCTGAAATTTCATTTCTCGTAGCTCATTTTGCGTCGATATTCTTGATTTACCTGAATTCATCATTAAATCCTTTTATCTATTGTTGGCGGTACCCAGAGATTCGCCAAAGTGTAAAAGGCACAGTAAAGCAAATATTTCACATGAACGAGAAAATGTCATAAGGAAGGAATTAAAGATCTGGGTAGTTTGAACTGACAGTCTTTACATTGTCTTCGCGAAGTCTGGAAAACGAAATTTGGTAAGAAAATAATGGACTTGCTTTAGGCCAAAAGAAAGTGAAAAATACAAAACGAAAAAGAATAGTCTATTACAAAACTGGCTTCCTATTGGCGCAAGCATCGGTTTTAAAATATTACTTTTAACATTTAAAAATTTAAACGATTTATCTCCTTCTTATTTGACTTCACTCCTTCTCAAATACAAGCCACCTCGTTTACTCCGCTCATCTAACAGATTGCTTTTACAAGATCCTTCTGTTAATACCGTGGCTTATGGATCGACACCGCTCATTTTCATATTATGCACCGATAATCTGGAACAGTCTACCTGATCATATCAAAAACTCTGAATCTGTTTCTACTTTAAAGCAACGTTTGAAAACTTTTCTTTTTAGGAATAATTACTATATAAACTTTCACTTAGACTTTATTTACTGTTATAAGCACATAGAGAATTCTTTAAGTGCCCCATAAAAACCTACTACTACTAACTCTATTATTATTATTAAAATAGAAATGGTGTTGAGATATTGGGAAACGACAAATGACTAGTACAGTGGTCACCGTTATAACTTTCACAAATTTCTCACAGGAACAAAGTTATGAGGATCTTGTCATGTGATGGTCTAACTGTGCTTAGCCCTTTGAGCTCTAAGATCGATCAGCATCAAACTGCTACTTGTAATACCTACGCTTTAGAAAACGGAGTGGTCATGAGAATTATGGACATGATCACACAGATTCTTTAACAACTTCTCCCAACAACTCTTATAGAAAATGTATAGGGACAACAAATGAAAATTTAATTATAGACATTACAATTTAAAGGATTAATATGTGACAAGTATAATGCTTGCACAAAGTAGTCATAGACCTTTGCCAAGAAAAAGCATTTCAAATTCCACTGACTGATGAAGGCTCAAACTATTAGGTTCACGTCCTTTCCAGAAACCTCACCGGCTTTGAAAAGGCAGAACCCTCGCTGACGTCACATTAAACAACGAAACAGGTGGTACATTTTTCAAACTGAAAGTTTGCGTCGGATGGCTTAGAATTTTAAAACGAATAGAATTAAAAAAATCCATCACTACTTTATTATGTTTCAAAGATTTCCGGCTGGTCGGTGAAATTGAGAGAAAAATCTCGCCGTTTCAACTTTTTAGAATGATTTAACCTTTTATAGTTAAACCAGCACATCTTTCCCAGCTTGAGACTACTCGCATCTCAGACATCAACAAAGAGGTAATTGGAACTTGATGGAAACGAACCATGTATTGCACATTTTAAACGTTATGTTTTCATTACGCATGTCAATAAACGACCTTACAACCCTACAAACAATACACACTGCGTTTGAGGCATATTAAATCGTCTACATTAACATCGACCGTCAAAGTAGTCGGCTATTTTAAAAAACGAACGGAGAAGGGGTGACCAAGGTAAAATGCTTGAAAAACAAACGGTAAGATAAAAAATGGCTGAACAGTACTGCAATCGAACGTTGGAAGGTTTTCTACAACTTGCCCGTTACAGAGAAACTTTCTTCTTTTCTCTCTGTGTTTCAAACTTCGCGTTTTCTCTCGTAACAAGTCTTGGAAATATTTTAGTAATTCGCGCCTTACTGAAAGCTTCATCAATGACAGCCAACGTCAAGAACCTGTTCCTTAGTCTGGCTTTCTCTGATCTTGGAGTGGGATTGGTGTCGCAGCTAATGGCCGGCATTATTTATGCCGCGATACTGAAGACAGCATCAAAAGGAGACTACAACTTAACGTCACTCTGTCCAACAGTTTTAAATTTGAACTGTTATCTCTTGTTTTTTCTCTGCGCTGCATCTCTCCTAACTCTCTCCACCATTGCATTCGACAGACTTCTCGCCGTTTCGCTCCATCTGCGATATCAAGAGCTTGTCACGTCCAAACGCGTCAATATAGTATTGATATCTATATGGTCAACAAGTTTTATCACTGCCTTGATATACATTTTCCTTCCGAAAAGTAATGAAATGGTAGCTGCAGTTATTTTACTGGTGGGGTATTTTCTGACTACAGTGGCATATGTTCGTGTTTACAAAGTCGTCAAATATCACCAGAATCAGATATACAGTCAAAATCAGCTTCAAAATGCACAAACAAGGGAGGCACTCAGACAAAGGAAGTCCGCTTATAATGCTTTATTTGTCTATTTTGTTTTCCTAGTTTGTTATCTTCCTTATTTGCCTTCTACAATATTGTACTTGACCAATACTTCTGAAATGTCGTTTCTCATAGCTAAATATGCGTCGTTATTCTTAATTTCCCTGAATTCATCATTAAATCCCATTGTTTATTGCTGGCGGTACCGAGAGATTCGCCAAATTGTAAAAAGCACAGTGAAGAAAATACTTCGTTTGGACGAGAATATGACGTGAGGATGCGAAGTTCTACGAGACGAAATTTGGTGAGAACGAGCAATTCTAGAAGGAAACTGGGACGAGTTAACTTTCGCAAAGACTTCTGGGACTGTTACTGGGACAAGGGAAAAAATGACCAAAAATGACCGCGCTGATCGGCGCCTCCCCACCTGAGTAACAGTCTCAGAAAAAAATGCGGGAAATATTTTGGGGTTAATCGTTTCAAAAGTGGCGAATGGACTTGCTGTCCCCAAAGACCAAGGAAAGGTGTAAACGGGAGAAGATTGCTCGCTACAATTGGAATTGGTCCCACAACAGAGAACCTGAAAGCAGACACCTTTGAACTAAATTCCGTCTACGACTTTCACGAAACGTAATGGACTTACAGCGCAGAAAGACTAAGACTAAGATGCAAGGCGGTTTTTGTAATAACTACCTACCTAAAATTGAATTCTTCAAAACACGATCTGGTCTCTCCGAACTGCGAAAAAAGAAGACACCTTTAGGGCATCTACTTAATGAAACTCAGTTTCCTTTTTCATCGTCAACTAACTTCTTAAAGAGAAAAGAGGGGATTTTCCCCTTTTTATGGACAAAACTGTGTTCGCTATGGCTCAAGACTGAACCTTACAGGCTTCTTAGTTAAGTTTAAAACATTGTAATTAGTAATTAGCTAACATTGTAATTAGTATGAGACAAGTGTTGTAATTAGTTATTATAAATAATGTAATATAATCATTGTTCCTGAAAAGCCCCTTTGGGAAGGTAACAATAAAGTATGTATGTACAGGCGTGATTGTACCGATTACTTGCAAAGAATAAGTAACAATGTGACAAAATGGCCACTGTTCCAGCTGTAATCGATTTCCATCCAAGCAATCGACAGCCAAAGTAGTTGCTTACAACTGTATGCATGTCTCCATTAAAAAAAAGGAAGTCTCTCTTTCGCTTGGCCGTGGGAGATCTGGGTACGAGATAAGACGCGCCGTACGGCTTGTTGTAAGCTACAGCGGAAGTTGCAATGTTGAGGATCTTTAGAGACGAACACATGTACTCGTTAGCATTCGAAAAGAGTTTACAAATAAGCAAGGTCATTCGCTTTGCGGCAGTCAATTTAGAAAAACCGTCGCAAGTCTACATTTGAGACAAATCTCAAAGAAAGACGAAGAAGGACGAAAACAGTCCATAATGTTAGGCTCCAGTCCATTTATAAAAACCTCACCGACTTGCAAGACTAAAAAGCCTAGCTGACTGGACGTCACCTTACTTACTACTACTCAAACAGGTGCTAAACGTTTTAAAACTGAAGCATTGCAATCCATCTGTATTCTATTATGTTTCAAAACTTCGCTGGACAGTTAAATTTAGAGGAAAAACTTACCCTTTTAACGTTTTAGAATAAATTAAAGTTCTATTTCCTATACCGAGCATTTGCAATTAAACAAACGGTTCTTCTCAGCAGGCAACAGCTCACATGTCAATTATGGACAGAGAGGTAACTTGAACTTTACGGAAAGGACCCTATATTTAAGCAATAGAAAACGTTTTCTGTGTTTTCATAGCCTGATATAAACACGAGAGGGGTTTGGGAGAATTCTGGACAGTTATGCAAACCCAACACGAAGTCGAGAGTTTGCATAACTGTCGATAATTCTCTCAACGCCTCGAGTGTTTATATCAGGCTATGCAAACACAGGAAAAAAGTTTTCTATTACTTTTATAAAATAAATTTCCCGAGAAAAAACGAAAAACTCTTTGTATGGCACTGATTAAAAGAGAAATTCTTACCAGTAGCAAATTCTTGTCCACGAAGTCTTGCACGCGTAATCAGTTGTCGTTTTGCAAAAAGATGCTTTCCAAAATACGGACTTTTCTCGCTTCAAATGTCAGCTTAAGCGAAAAAAAATTGACACACTTTCTTTGTAACGATTTTCCAAGTTTCAGCCGACCGAGGAATAGGCAAATAAAGTAAACTTGTCGAGTTTTGAACTTGAAAACTTTTTCAAATTCGCGCTTGCGTGATTAGCGCGCGAAAAGCAAAACATCTTGACGCCAAAACCATGTTTACATACTCGCATGCAAACACTCATCTCAGCCAATCAGAGCGCGCGTACTATCTTAGTTATTTTATAAATAGCGGTGTTTCATTCCTTTGTTTTCAATGCTACTGTTGCAAAACCTTCCCTTTGCATTGTTTTCTGGGTTGGCCTTGTTTTGTACAATTTGATTCGGTGTTTCAACCCTTAAAAATCTCTCCCAACAATAACACTGAATTTCTGTTTGCACTCTACCCATAACATTAAGTCTAAGGCTTTAGTTAATGAACCGGCTTTATTACGCGCTACAGCAGATGGCCGAAGTGAAAAAAAGCTAATAAAAGGAGGGGGTAATTAAGGTAGATATCAGTTTTAACCACGACAAATACATGCATATTGTGACAAGTAAAACTATGGCTGAACAGACTTGCACGGCTCGATTTCTGGATTATTGGATTAAACTGGTTTCCCACAGAAGTTTCTTCCTTGGTTTCTGTGTTTTAAACTTTGTATTTTCCCTCGTGGCGACTCTAGGAAATCTTTTGGCCATCCGTGCCTTAATGAAGACCTCAACGATACCAGCCACCGTCAAGAAGATGTTCCTAAGTCTGGCTTTCTCTGATCTTGCAGTTGGATTGTTACCGCAGCTAATGACCGCTATTATGAGCGCCGTGATGTTGAAAATGGCATCAAGTGGAGACGACTTTGCCTTCTTTTGTCCAACAGTTTTTTTGATTGTGCATTTATATTTTCTGTATCTTCTCGCCGCTTCATCTTTCCTGAATGTTATTATCATTGCATTTGATAGAATTCTCGCTGTTTCGCTCCACCTGCGATATCAGGAGCTTGTCACGCCCAGACGTGTTACATTAGTGTTGGTGTCTTTATGGTTAACAAGCTGCATCTTCCCCTTCCTGGTTATTTTCCTCCCGAAAGGCATTGAAATGATACCTGGCGTTATTTCCGTTATAGGATATGTTCTGACAACCGTGGCGTACATTCGTCTTTACAAAGTTGTCAGATATCATCAGAATCAGATATACAGTCAAAATCAGCTTCAAAATGCCCAAACAAGAGAGGCACACCGACAAAGGAAGTCAGCCTATAATAGTTTATTTGTCTCTGTAGTTTTCTTAGCATGTTATTTTCCCTTTTTGCCTTGCACAATATTGTATGTGACAAACAGTTCAGAAATTTCATTTCTCGTGGCTCATTTTGCGTCTATGCTCCTGATTTACCTGAATTCATCATTAAATCCTTTTGTTTATTGTTGGAGGTTCCCAGAGATTCGCCAAAGTGTAAAAAGCACAGTAAAACAGATATTTCAAATGAACGAGAACATGTCATAAAGAAGGAATTAAAGATCTGGGTAGTTTGAACCTATAGTCTTTTCAGTGTCTTTGCGAAGACTGGAAAACGAAATTTATTGCGAAAACTAATGGACTTGCTTTAGGCCAAAAGAAAATGAAAAATGTAAAACGAAAAAGAATAGTCTATTACAAAACTGGCTTGCTATAGGCGCACGCATCGATTTTAAAATATTACATTTAACATTTAAAAATTTAAACGATTTAGCTCCTTACTATTTGACTTCACTCCTTCTCAAATACCAGCCGGCTCGTTTACTCCGCTCATCTAATAGATTGCCTTTACAAGTTCCTTCTGTTAATACTGTGGCTTATGGCACCGCTCATTTTCATATTATGTACCGATAATCTGGAAAAGTCTACCAGATCATATCAAAAACTCTGAATCTGTTTCTACTTTAAAGCAACGTTTGAAAACTTTTCTTTTTAGGAACAATTACTATATATAGTTTCACTTAGACTTTATTTACTATTAAGAGCGCATTGAGAATTCTTTAAATGCGCCATAAAAACCTACTACTACTATTATTATTATTAAAATGGTAATAATGTTAAGAAATTGGGAAACGACTCACGACTAGTAAAGTGATCACCCGTTATAACTTTCACAAATTTATCACAGGAACAAAGTTATGAGGATCTTGTCATGTGATGGTCTAACTGTGCTTAGCCCTTTCAGCTCTAAGATTGATCAGCATCAAAGTTCTCCTTGTAATACCTATGCTTTAGAAAACGGAGTGGTCATGAGAATTATGGACATGATCGCACAGATTCTTTAACAACTTCTCACTTATAGGAAATGTATAGGGACAACAAATGAAAATTTAATTATAAACATTACAATTTAAAGGATTAATATGTGACAAGTATAATGCTTGCACAAAGTGGTCATAGACCTTTGCCAAGAAAAAGCATTTCAAATTCCACTGCCTGATGAGAAAGACCCAAACTATTAGGTTCAAGTCCTTCCAGAAACCTCACCGGCTTTGAAACCGCAAAACCCTCGCTGACGTCACATTAAACTACGAAACAGGTGGTACATTTTTCAAACTGAAAGTTTGCGTCGGATGGTTTAGAATTTTAAAACGAATAGAATTAAAAAAAAATCCATCACTACTTTATTATGTTTCAAAGACTTCCGGCTGGTCGGTTAAATTGAGAGAAAAATCTCGCCGTTTCAACTTTCTAGAATGATTTAACCTTCTATTGTTAAACAAGCCGTTTTAGATTAAACAAGCACATCTTTCCCAGCTTGAAACTACTCGGATCTCAGTTATCAACAAAGAGGTAATTGGAACCTTTTGGAAACGCACATTTTAAACGTTGTGTTTTCATTACGTATGTTACTAAACGTTCGCACGGGGGGCCTGGCGGGTCTTTTTGGTCATAGGTAAAGTACTCCAGTTTAGTAAAATTACTACTACCCAGCAGTAGTCACAAGATTTTTAGTAACCAATCATTATGCGACAAGTCTAGAGCGTAGCAATTCTTAGAGCTGCGACAACTAGGGTTACGCGCATTTTAGTCTTTCCAAGCAGGCAAGCACTTCTGTCTAGCAAGCCTCTTTTAGCTTTTCAAGTAAAATTTTCTTTTGCCCTCCCACCGCTCCCACGGACAGTCTTCTTATCGTATACGTAATTTGTTTTGTGTCTCTGTTTCTATTTTAGGACTTTTATCATAAGTTAGAATAAGTATTTTTCAATAGGTGCACTAGGTTTACGCGTTTATGTTTGTAATAAAAACATTGAGTCTGAGTCTTTAGTTTAATAATCAGAACCATCTATATAACGGGTCACAGCTGTTACGAAAGGTAGCCAATTAACCAAGAAGGTAATTAATGTAGATATTTCATCGAATGGAAAAATTAATATTTATAGACTGACAAGTTAAACCATGGCTAAACAGTACTGTACTCAAAGGCTAGATTCCTGGTTAAAACTTGTTCATCACAGCAAATCTTCCATCCGTGCTTTCTGTGTTTCACACTTTACATTTTCCCTCGTGGCGACTCTTGGAAATCTTTTAGTTATCCGCGCTTTAATAAAAGCCTAAACGATACCAGCCAACGTCAGGAAGATGTTCATAAGTCTGGCTTTCTCTGATCTTGCAGCTGGATTGTTATTGCAGCTAATGAGGGCAATTATCTATGCGGTGGTGTGGAAGATGGCGTCAAGGGAAGACAACTTGTCCCTTTGCCCAACAGTTTTAAGCGTGTATTCTTATTTTGGTTATCTTCTCATCGCTGCATCTTTCCTGAATGTTACTGTCATTGCAGGCGACAGGCTTCTTGCTGTTTCGCTCCATTTGTGATATCATGAGCTTGTCACACCCAAACGTGTTACAGCAGTGGTGTCTGTACGGATAATAAGTTGCGTCCTTAAAATCCTATTTATTTTCTTTCCAAACGAAATTCAAATGGTAGCTGCAGTTGTTTGTCTTACAGGATACGTTATAACGCCCATGACATATGTTCGAATTTACAAAGTTGTCAAATATCATCAGAATCAGATACACGGTCAAAATCAGCTTCAAAATTCTCAAACAAGAAAGGTACACCGACAAAGGAAGTCCGCCTACAATAGTTTATTTGTCTCGGTAGTCTTTTTCGCTTGTTATTTTCCATTTTTTTCTTTGTACAATACTATACAAGACAAACACCTCTGAAATTTCATTTCTTATAGCTCAAATTGCGTCGTTTTTCTTAATTTGCCTGAATTCATCATTAAACCCTATTGTTTATTGCCGGCGGTACCGAGAGATTCGCCAAATTGTGAAACACACAGTGAAGAAAATAATTTGCATGAACGAGAATACGACATTAGAAAAGACCTTAAGCTTAGGATAGTTTTAACTAAAAATGTAATGCGAAGTTTTATGAAACGAAATTAAGTGGGAAAATGCAATGGACTTGCTGTGCTCAAAGAAACGTGTAAAAGGGAGATTGGTCTATTCGATATCGGAATTGGTCTCGCTGGAAAGAGAAACAAAACGACACCTTTGATCTTAATTCCTTCTACAATTTCTACGAAATGGAATTTAGCAAGAAAACCAATAGACTTGCAGCGCAAAAAGACCAAGAAAACATATAATGTGAATTTCAATTCAGCATTTTAAACATTGGGCTGAAAGGCGATTTGTTATAATAAATATCTACCTAAGATTGGTCTCTGCGAAATTGGATCTGGACTCTATGAATTGCGACACAAGAAGACGCCTTTGGAGCATTTAAGTAATGAAACTTAGCTCTGTTTTTCATCGTCAAAACACTTCTTACAGAGAGAAACGTAAAAGCATTTTCCCTTTTAATGTACAATGTTAGCTACGGTGCAAGAACCTTATCGTTTTCAAGAAATATCCTTACAACAATGACTGTACCGTTAACTGTCATTTATAAAAACCTCACCGGCTTGGAAGACTAAAAAGACTCGCTGAGCGGGCATCACCGTCAACTACGAAATGGGCGCAAAACTTTTTAAAACTGAAACCTTGTGTCAAAAGTTTAAATAAAAGAATAGAACTAAACAAAATCCACCTGTATTTTACTATGTTTCAAAAATTTCGCTAGACGGTTAAATTTAGAGGAAAACTTCGCCCTTTCAACGTTCTAGAATGAATTAAAGTTTTATTTTCTATGCCGAGCATTTGCAATTTTAAAAACAAACGGTTCTTCTCAGCAGGCAACAGCACACATGTCAATTATGGACAGAGAGGTAATTGGAATTTGATGGAAGGACTATACATTGCGTTGTGTAATAATTGTTTTGTTTTTAATACTAGTGTTGCAAAACCTTCCCCTTCCACTGTTTTCTGGGTTGGCCTTGTTTTATACAATTTAATTCGTTGTTTCAACCCTTGAAATTTATACCAACAATGACATTAAATTTCTGTTTACACTCTACCTATAACATTAAGTCTAAGGATTTAGTTAATGAACCGGCTTTATTACGCGCTACAGCAGATGGCCGATGTGAAAAGTAGGTAATAAACCGAGGGTGTAATTAATGTAGATATCAGTTATATCCAAGACAGATACATGTATGTAATATGACAAGTCAAATTATGGCTGAAAAGAACTGCAATCGACTTCTGGATTATTGGATTAAACTAGTTTCCTACAGGAGAAGTTTCTTCCTTGGTATCTAGGTTTTAAACTTTGTATTTTCCCTCCCTTCATAAAGCCCAAACAAGAGAGGCACACCGACAAAGGAAGTCCGCCTACAATAGTTTATTTGTCTCCCGGCAGTAGTTTATTTAGCGTGTTGTTGTCCTCATTCGAGCAATATGTAAAAGGTTTTCAAAGGTTTCACGTCGGCGAAGATGTGCGGCTTGTCACCCCTTACAGTTTTTACTATGAGGATTTTGTCATGTGATGGCCTAACTGTGCTTAACCCTTTAGGCCCTAAGAGTGATCAGCATGAAATTTCTCCTAGTAAAATTCCTGCTATAGAAAACAAGGTTGTTATGAGGATTAGGGACATAATCACAAGGATTCTTTGACAGCTTCTCTCAACTACTATTATCATGAGGAAACGTATGGGAACAACAAATGAGAATTTGAATTTGAATATTACAATTTAAAGGACTATTATGTGACCAAGTAGATTAGTTCTTGCACTAAATGGTCTCAGATCTTCGCCAAGAAAGAGCATTTTAAATTCCACTAACTTATGTCAGAGACACCAGAACGTGACGAACGTGTCACTTTCAGTTCCATATTTATACACTGGAATCCTGATTTTTGTGCATTTAGTGGGGAAGAGCTTACAAACGAGCAAGGTTATTGAGCTCGCTGTGCGCTAGTCCATTCAGACTACATAACACCGTTGTGAGTCCCCAGTTGAGGCTAATTAGTTTCCAGTCCTTTATTAAAAACATCACCAGCTTTGAAGACTCAAAAGCCTAGCTCACGACACCTTGAACTAAGGAACAAGTGCTAATTTTTTCAAAGTGAAAAATTGCTTAAAACAAAAATCCACCATTATTTCATATGTATAAATCATTTGATGGTCGGATCAATAAACAGAAAATACTCGCTCTTTCAACGTTTTACAATGATTTTAACGTTCTATTTTTATACTGATCGTTTCCAATTAAGCAACTGGTTCCTCTCAGCAGGGAGTAACTCACATCTCAATTATGGACAGAGAGGTATTAAACTGGAACTTGATGAAAAAGGACTACATATTACGGTGTTTAATTGTTTTGTTTTCAAAACTAATGTCGTAAAACCTTCCCCTTGTTTTCTGAGTTGGCCTTGTTTACAATTCGATTCGGTGTTTTAAACCTTGAAATGTTTGTACCAACAATAAGAATTGCAGTATGCACTCTAACTATAAACATTAAGTCTAAAGCTTTAGTTAATGAACCGGCTATATCACGTGACACAGCAGATAGTTTTTATGAAAGGTAGCTAATTAATCGAGGGGGTAATCAATGTAGATATTTCAGCAAAAAGGAAAAATTCATCTATACAATTTGACAGGTTAAACCATGGCTGAACAGTTCTGCACTCGTGCGCTTGATTCCTTGGTTCAAGTTGTTCATCACAGAAGATCTTCCCTCCTTGCTTTGTGTGTTTTAGACTTTGTATTTTCTGTCGTGGCGACTCTTGAAAATCTTTTAGTTATTCGCGCCTTAATGAAAGCCTCAAAGATACCGGCTACTGTCAAAAAGCTGTTCCTAAGTCTGGCTTTCTCTGATCTTGCAGTTGGACTGTGTTCTCAGCTTATGACCGCTATTATCAACGCCTGGATATTGGCATCAAGTGGAAACAACACAACCTTCTTCTGTCCAACAGTTTTGGGTGTGAAAAGTTACTTTTTGTATCTTCTCGGCAGCGCATCTCTTCTGAATGTTATTTTTATCGCATTTGATAGACTTCTCGCTGTTTCGCTCCATCTGCGATATCAGGAGCTTATCACACCCAAACGTGTTAATATAGCATTGGTGTCTTTGTGGTTAATAAGTTGTATCACCGCCTTCATATTCGTTTTCCTTCCAACAAGCAATGAAATAGTAGCCGCAGTTATTTTAATGATAGGGTATGTTTTGACCACCGTAGCATATGTTCGTATTTACAAAGTCGTCAAATATCATCAAAATCAGATATACAGGCAAAATCAGCTTCAAAATGCCCAAACAAGGGAGATACTCCGACAAAAGAAGTCCGCCTACAATGCTATATTTGTCTATCTTGTTTTTCTAGCTTGCTATCTTCCTTTTTCGCCTTCAACAATACTGTACATGACAAATACTTCTGAAAGTTCTTTTATCGTCGCTAATTACGCATCGATATTCTTGATCTGCCTGAATTCATCATTAAATCCTCTTGTTTATTGCTGGCGGTACCGAGAAATTCGCCAAAGTGTAAAAAGCACAGTGAAGAAATTATTTCACATGAACGAGAACGTGACATGAGAAACAATTTAAAGCTTCGGATAGTTTGAACTGAAAGTCTTTCCAGTGTCTTTTGCGAGGTCTGCAAAACGAAATATGGTAAGGACACCAATGGACTTATTTTGGTGCAAAGAAAATGAGAAATGTAAAACGAAACAGAATATTCTGTTAGAAACTGGAACTGGTGTTGATAAATTGTGAAAAGCGGACTGGCTAATAAACTTCTCAACGTTCTCAACGTTTCCAAGCCGACATATATGTGAAGCCTGTCATCCGTTACAGTTACTCACTCATAATCCCCTGCCACTTTGAGGAACAATCATACATGATATACATTTAAACGATATGTTTGTATACTTTACAAAAAAGCAACGCAAGACTCTTATTTTTTCCAAATTTTAACCTTAATAAAAACACAACCTGGTGTCTAAAGCTTTCAGAAAAGATGGATCGAAACTACAGCACCCTGATTTGCTGGATAAAAGCCAATCAACCCGCACCATTTTCGATCCTCCAAACGATCAAGGGTGCATATAACGACGGCTAACAATACGGAATGGTTCAGAGTTCACCTTCAACTAAGGAACAGTTGCTAAATTTTTCAAACTAAAAGCTTGCGTCCGATTGCTTAAAAGTTTAAATAAGAGTAGAATTGAACAAAATCCATCATTATTTTGTAATGTGTAAATCATTTGCTGGTTGGATCAATTACGACAAAAAGCGCGCCCTTTCAACTTTTTACATAATTTAATGTTCTCTCTTTATACCGATCGTTTTCAATTAAACAAGCGGTTCCTCACATCTCTATTATGGACAGAGACGTAATTGGAAATTAATGGAAAAGGACTATATACAATGTATTACGCTGTTTAATTGTTTTGCTTGCAATACTTACGTCACCAAACCTTCTCCTTGTTTTCCCCTTCCCCCGATTGATCTTGTCTACAATCATTCGATGTTTCAACCCTAAAAATTCATTCCAACAATAAGACTGAATTTTTGTTTGCACTCTGCCTATAAACATTGAGTCTTAGTCTTTAGTTAATCAGAACCATCTATATAACGTGTTACAGCAGATGACTGTTACGAAAGATAACTAATTAACCGAGAAGGTAATTAATGCAGATATTTCATCGAAAGGAAAAATTCATGTTTATAGTCTTTACAAGTGAAACCATGGCTGAAACTCAGTTACCGTTTTTATCGTAAACAAACCTCTAAAAGAGATAAGCCTGCCCCAGTGTGAGGATTTTCCTCTTTTATGGATGACAACAAACCGAAAAACGTCACTTAAAACTGTTTCAGACTTCATCGATCTTGTTCAGTTTCAATTAATTTGTCAAATGTCGGCTAAAATGTCTGCGGTTAAATCCGAAAAGACCGTATTTAAGTTTAGAAAAAGAAAAAAAAATTGTGTTGTTTTCACCTAGTTTATAAAGCGGACGCGTGAAATTAGGAAGTTTCACGTCGTAGTCGTGCTACGGCGGCTAAGAAATGTACAAAAAAGCGTGATGCACGTGCAAAGTTATTGTTTTGCTGTGTAAACTTATTGCTTTTTCGCCGTTCTTGTTGCCGTCGCCGTCGTCGTTGCTTAAGCTCCCTATTGTTGTGATCCAAAAATTTTGTTACTATGGTAACACGACGTCACACTTCTCCTCTCTATTTAGAGTGGTCTTTACACTAGAGCCTAAATAAGCTAAGAAATATTTCGAGACAAGTAAATTTTAAATTCTTCAAGTAAAAGAAAGCTTCACACACAACCTTTCTTTTTTACTTCGGTTTTACTTAAACCTATTTTCCTACGCAACATAATTAAGGTTGATTGACATGCTTCGCCTTTCTCAAAGCAAAGAAACCGCAATTTCGCTAAGTCAGTTTTAAGGATGGTTTTGAAGTCACTTGAAACTTTCTTGAATCGTTTCAACTTTCCGACTTTAATGAGATGCAAAGTAAAGTTACTTGAGATTTTACTTAGGCCTTCACACACGCATTTTTGGTTAAGTAAAACTTAGCAGCTCTTAAGTCTTACTTAACAGCCTAGTGTAAAGACAACCAATTGCTTTGCTTTCAAAACTTAGCTCGTAAAACCTTTCCGATCTTTCCTGGGTGGCTTTGTCTACAATCGAATTGGTGTTTGAACCCTATTAAAATTTATACCAACAATAAGAATTTCTGTTTGCACTCTCCTTATTAACCTTGGGGCTAAAGTTCGGCAATAAACCGGCTATATAACGTTTCACAGCAGATGGCTGTTATAAAAGGTAGCTATCGATATAATATTACAATTTAAAGCATGGATGAACAGTACTGCGCTCGAATGTTGGATTTTTTGGTACAACTTGTTAGCCAAAGGAGAAGTTTCTTCTTTGCTTTCTGTGTTTTAAACTTTGTATTTTCTCTCGTGGCAACTCTTGAAAATCTTTTAGTTATCCGCGCGTTAACGAAGGCCTCTACGATACCAACAACCGTCAAGAAGCTGTTCCTAAGTCTGGCTTTCTCTGATCTTGCAGTGGGACTGTGTTCGCAGCTAATGAAGGCTATTATCAGTGCCTTGATATTCAAGATGGCATCGAGTGGGAACAATTTAGCCACCTTCTGCCCCGCAGTTTTAAACGTGCTTTCTTACTTCACGTATCTCCTCGCCACTGCATCTTTTCTGAATGTTACTGTCATTGCATTTGATAGACTTCTCGCTGTTTCGCTCCATCTGCGATACCAGGAGCTTGTCACTTCCAAACGTGTTATAGTAGTGTTAGTGTCTGTATGGATAACAAGTTGCATCCTTGCCTTTATATACATTTCGCAAAGACTTCTGGGACTGTTACTGGCGCGTGCCCAGTAACGATCCCAGAAACCATTGCGGGACATGTTTCGGCTCCAGTTCGTTCTCGTTTTAATACTGCTTATCAGTAGCTCAGTTTATACCACCGTATTCGTCACGTTAAAAACAAGAGGGAAAATGGGCCGAGTAAACTTTCGCAAAGACGTCTGGGACTGTTACTGGCGCGTGCCCAGTTACGACCCAAGAAACAATTGCGGGACACATTTCGGCTCCTGTTCCCTTCTCGTTTCTAAAGTGCCTATCAGTAGCTCAGTTTATGCCATCGATCCCGGGAGCGACATGAAACGTTTGTTTTGCTGTAGAAGTTTGCTTTTATGAGGATAGAACCTTACAGCGCTTTTCAAACACACGCGAACTCTGATGTTCAAAAGCCGCTCTCACTATTACGTTTTCCGCTGCCGTCAATCAAAATTACGATCACAAGTAACCTTGAAACACGGAAACACACAAAACGGATTAAAATCCACCAATCGCAAAGCATATCGAAAATTTTTTTTCGGCCCTTCGGGCCTCAGTTTCGTCTAAAAATAAGGAGGGCCAAGCCCCAGGGCCCCTCCAATGGATACGTCACTGATTTTTGAATGTCTAACCACGCATTCTACAACCCCGGACAAAGCTCATTAGACATTTCCATGTGTTTCGTAATTTCGCGCCATACTACAATCTTTTCTAACGGGAACAAAGTCGCCCCCCCTCCTCCAACAATCCTTGTTCAAAGTTGTTTGGTCTAAAAGCTCAAGTGTGCATTTCTGGTGTTACCACAAACAAAATTGGAACAGGGGAGGAGGGGGGGGACGGTTTTTCATTTTGCCACAGTAAGCTTTTTGGTCAGGACGAGTGCAAAAAATAGGTATTTTTTAATAGGCTTCAACAGTTTTTGTCCGAGGTTGTAGCGAGCTACATGTAAGAATTCAAACCTCGTGATATTTCTCTCTCAAGTCCTGTTCCTCTTGTTGTAACCTTTTGTTGTTTGACTCAAGTTCTTCCTGTCTTTCCTGCATCTCTTTCAATCGAGCACTTCGATCTGACATAGAAATACAGTGAACGTTTCTTTAACGGCCACCTCTGAAAGATGGACACCTCCCTAAACAAGACACCAACAGTTGGTCCCTGCCGTTGTTCAGTCATTTTCTTTGAAACTCTCTATATGACGGACACCTCCCTAGACCTGACACCTAAAGTTGGTCCCTGGCGTTCTTCATTCATTTTTCTTTGACTCTCTAGAAGATGGACACCTCCCTAAGCCGGACACCTAAAGTTGGTCCCTGCCATTCTTCAGTCATTTTCTTTGACTCTCTAGAAGATGGACACCTCCCTAGACCGGACACCAAGAGTTGGTCCCTGCCGTTCTTCAGTCATTTTCTTTGACTCTCTATAAGATGGACACCTCCCTAAACCGGACACCTAAAGTTGGTCCCTTCCGTTCTTCAGTCATTTTCTTTGACTCTCTATGAGATGGACACCTCCCTAAACCGGACACCTAAAGTTGGTCCCTGGCGTTCTTCAGTCATTTTCTTTGACTCTCTATAAGATGGACACCTCCATAAACCGGACACCTAAAGTTGGTCCCTGCCGTTCTTCAGTCATTTTCTTTGACTCTCTATGAGATGGACACCTCCCTAAACCGGACACCTAAAGTTGGTCGCTGCCGTTCTTCAGTCATTTTCCTTGTTTCTCTATGAGATGGACACCTCCCTAACCGGACACCTAAAGTTGGTCCCTGCTGTTCTTCAGTCATTTTCCTTGTTTCTCTATAAGATGGACAACTCCCTTGACCGGACACCCAGAGGTGGTCCTTGCCGTTACACTCTCATTTTCTTTACTCTTTGACTCTCTACAGTACTTACCCGCTTATAAGAACCTGTATTTAAGAACCTGTTAGCCTAAAATTCTCAATTTAGACCCCATTTACATAAGAACCTGTTTAGCCTAAAATTTGAAACAGGTTCTTATTTCATGGAAAATGTTTCAGTTATAACTTCTTCTGTCAAAAAAAAACATTTTATTCAGGCACATGGACAGAAGTATATATATACATATCTATTTCATTGGAATATATTAATACATGAACTTTTAGTTTTAGCTTGATACTGAATGTATCTACTAAAATTGGTCATGCCTGTGTCATTAAATTAATATATATTCCACCTTTCTACCATTTACAGATGTATAATATATTTCTCATTATATAAGAACCTATTTAAGACCCTCTGTAGCCTAAAATTCCACTAAACACCATTTACATAAGAACCCGTTTAGGCTAAATCTGAAAAAATAGGTTCTTATAAGCGGGTAAGTACTGTATATGACAGACACTTCCCTTGACCGGACACCTAAAGTTGGTCCCTAACGTTCTCCTGTTATTTTCTTTGTCTCTCTAAAAGACGGACACCTCTGTAGACAGGACACTTCAATCATTTTTTTTAACTCTATACAATGAACACCTCCCAAGACAGGACACCTAGAGTTGGTCGCTACCTTTCTCCAGTCATTTTCTTTGACTCTCTCTAAGACGGACACCTCCCTAAACCGGAAACCTAGAGCTGGTCCCTGCCGTTCGTCATTTTCTTGGACTCTCTATAAGATGCATCCCTTGTTATAAATATAAACAAGGTGACAAAAATGTTAACATTATACTTACCGTGATAATAATGAACAAATTCGCTTGTGAGAGCAGGCTGGACAAACCATTTCCGCCGAACGTTTACAATACTATCAGTCTGAAAAAAGGAAGGTTGGAAAAAAACCATTCACCCACATCTTTAAAATAACCTAAAATCTGGTTAAGCCATAACTAATTTGACTTATCAATGGGAACAGTCCACGACAAAATTGTCGACACCCTTGAAGTGGGCTACACTTTGGAGGACAAAACAATCCGGACCCCTCCAGTCTTCCACATCCTAACCTCCCCACCCCCTCCCCAAACAAAGCCAGCTTTCGTACCGGAAAGTGGAGCAAAGGCACAAGAAAAGGCAAGAAAAATAGCCTCCTTCGAAACTGTTCCCTCCAACCTAAGATTTGAAACTCACGCCCAGACTTTATCAGGTACACTGGAAACCAAGATGGCCGCCTGTAAGGGTAGGTGCTCGATCCCGACGATCTTTCGGAAAAACAGGGAACAATGAACAGTTTACGAGACTTAACATTGCGGTTCGCCGTTTACGGTTTCGGTCGCCGCTCGTAGCTTCGGCCATAGGCCGAAGATGTGTCTGCCTGCAGCCCACCCCGAAGCATCCCGCTGCACGCGCGAAATGCTGACCTTTTCTGGAGAATAATTTCACGTGACAACGTTAATTATAATTTTCATACTCCTTACCTCCAGGACAGGTATTCAAAAGTCGAAGAATCTTCTCCGAAGGTGCTGGGAAGACAAATACGGAAAATTAGGCCCGGTTCAAACGTATTTTTCATGCGCCGAATCGAATCATTTGATTCGGGGCATGCAAGTTCGACGTTTGAATCAATTAAATTTGGGTGGCCCCAACTAACAAATTCGACCAGCTCAGTCGCATAAAACGGCGAAAGTGCGAATCGGATTCACGCGTCGAACTTCTAAGGTACAGGATTTAATGCATACATTATTTTCGTGCATTTCCTAACCACAATCCAGCAATGTAAGGTTACTTGTCATATGCAGTATTTCGCACGCTGAGATGAAACCTGAAAACTAAGTTTACTAAACAATTCGACTATACTTACTATAGTATTTTGGTATGTTCTTCATTCTTTTTACTTGAAAGTCTGAGCGGACAGCTTCCAAACAGTGCTTTACTTTTTCCTGCAATTATATAAAGGAGGCCGAAAGAACCGTGAATAATGGTAACCATCCAAACTTCCCTCCAGTTACGTGTTGGACGGGAATGGGGTCACACGTGATTGAAAACGAGCATTCACCATGCTGAATTTTCACATGTTTGGAGACGAAATTTCGTTGGGATTGGATGGCATGGAGTTTCAAGGGTCAGATAACGCTCATCAACGACCACATCGTCATCAGTGACCACGTTCCGGGGAGATGCATTGTTTTTCCACTGCAGGTACTCGGAACTCAAAATGAAGGAGATATTAGCGATAGATTTTGGGGGGTTCAAATTCATGATTCTAGAAAGTTTGGAGGGTAGGGAGTTCTATCATGTTGATTTCTGAGTGGCTCAATTCAAGTTGGGGTACTCTTTGTTTAGTGAACACTAAATGGCAAGTTTCATGGTAAAATTGCCGAGAAAAATATGCACCTAGTATTCATGACCCTTGAATATTTTAGAATTGTGGCTTTAACTTTTGTCCAAAAGATTTTAGCGGGCTCTGTTTTCAATACAAAAAATGGGAGAGAAATCCAAATGCAAAGAAAAGAGAGAGCGCTTTGTTTTCTCTCCTTTGCCCTCCTTCTTTTTTATCGCTCTCTTTCCAACGTCCTCGACAAACTCGCGCGGAAACGCTTGCTACGCAGGCTACCCCAGAGAAGAAGTTTATCTATACCTTGTCGTCAGTTGATCGTCTTTCAGCAGTTTTCTTGTAGCACGACTGGTAGGCTAGCCATGTGCGTCTCTAAGAGAAAAAATATATAACACACAGAGGCAACAAATTATAAAAATATTCTGTTAATCAGAACAACTTAATTAGTTGTAACACATTGCGCAAGTGAAATTTGCTCAAACAATGAACACCAAAAAGGTACAGTGAAAGAAACTAAAAAATATATACACTAAACAATATCTATGTTGCTTCTATCCGTTGCAGAATTTCTCATTGCAAATACATCCTCCGTGAAAAAAGGAAAAGAAAACAAACGAACAAAAAGTTGATGTTTTTGTGTAAAGTTCAAATTTTCAAAGCCTAAACTGCCAACATTCTTTCTATCACAGAAAAGTGTCCGCCTCAAAGACGGTCAAAGGAAATAACTGAAGAACGGCTGGGACTATCGCTAGGTGTCCGTTTAAGGGTGGTGTCCGCATTATAGGGAGACAAAGAAAAATGAATGAAGAACCGCAGGGACAAAGTCTTTGTTTCCGCCTTATAGAGAGTTTGAGAAAACGACTGAAAAAACGGCAGTGACTAACACTTGCTGTCCGGTTTAGGAGGGTCTCCGTCTTAGAGAGAGTCAAAGAAAATGACTGAAGAACGGCAGGGACCAACTCTAGGTGTCCGTTTAAGAGAGGCATTGGCCTTATAGAGAGTCAAAGAAAATGACTGAAGAACGGTAAGGAGCAACTCTAGTGTCTAGTTTAGGGAGGTGTCTGTCTTATGGAGAGTCAAAGAAAATGACTGAAGAACGACAGGGAGCAACTCTTGGTGTCCGTTTAAGAGAGGCATTGGCCTTTTAGAGAGTCAAAGAAAATGACTGAAAAAACGGTAAGGAGCAACTCTAGTGTCTGGTTTAGGGAGGTGTCTGTCTTATGGAGAGTCAAAGAAAATGACTGAAGAACGGCAGGGACCAACTCTAGGTGTCCGTTTAAGAGAGGCATTGGCCTTATAGAGAGTCAAAGAAAATGACTGAAGAACGGTAAGGAGCAACTCTAGTGTCTGGTTTAGGGAGGTGTCTGTCTTATGGAGAGGCAAAGAAAATGACTGACGAACACCTGGCATTTTAGGGAGGTGTGTGTCTTATACAAAGAACAAAAACAAGGAAAAACCTTAGGTTTCTGTTTAAGAAAGTCGTCTCTCTTGTAAAGGTGTTCATTAAGAGACAGTTTACTGTCATACGGCATATTTCTTCATCCATTACTTCATTATACTGATTATAGCATTCCCAAATGTATTATACTGGCAATTTTGCAGATATGGTCAAGTATTTGGTGTTTTTCTCACCTTGCTATCTGATGTCCTTTTATCTGCATGAAGTCTACAGTGCACAAACAAAGGATCAGCAACATCCTACAAGGAAAGCCAAAAAAAGAACATTGTCAGGTTAAAAACATCACCAAAGTTAATGTAAAGGGTTACATTTCAGTCTCTCAGTTTTGCAGCATACCTCATCACATTCTTCTGGAACCTCTGACAGTAGTCCATACATCTGAGCACTAAAAATAAAGCGATAATCAATTTTGACGACACAAAATGTCAGGAATAATTGAGTTTGATGTTTGGCCACGTGATTAAGAAGGTGAAAAATATGTGACAAAATCAGGGCTCATAAAAACTTGAATTCTAGCTTGTCTTTTGGGCAAGCAGCTTTGGGTGCCTGGACTTTTAGAAAGAAAAAATAACAACAAAGCCATGTCTTTATTGGCATTATTTTTTATGTTTACATTAAACGTGGATACCAGAGAAAGAGCTAGAGCGAGTTATTGAAAACAACATTCCTTTCCCATGCTTAGCCAAGCACATTGTACTTTCCAAATTCTGGAAAGTTGACCTTGACCGCAAGGTAATCTGATAATTACTCGATCTGCAAGAAACACTGGGAAAGCTTTCTGACCTCTAATAACTGTTAGATTCAGAGCAGCAAAAATAAGATTTAGTCAAATTTTAGAATACTCCATGCACTGCATAACCTTAGCGAAGGAAAGAAAAGAAGGAAAATGGTAACTCTAGGGTCACATTTTAGTCGCGTTTAGCCTGTCAACACTTAATTGCAGAACTATTGATTGGTCACTTACCACGCAAATAAAACAATGGGAAAGGAATGTTGTTTTCGGTGACAATGAAAATATTAAAAGTAAAAATTAGAGTACTGGCTGCCTGGAATAACCATAGGGGCTAGCGGAGCCAGGCAGCCAGTTGACATTAGCATTAAATAGAAATAAATTACAGGTCAGCAAGAAAATGCCATCTTTCTCGCTGACCGTAACATTTTCAGGATAGACATAGACCTAGGCACTTTACTTTACGTGGTAAATATGTTTAGCTATACGGCTACTACAGATATCCCACAGGTAAAATTAAGGTAGAAATTAGAATACAAAGTTTTAAAAATCTAAATTACTAATTGCTATGAATATGAATTAGCTAAGATATAATTAAAAATACCTTGACCTGAAATTATGATTCAATGACAAAAGCTATAAAAATTCTAAAAACCTGAAACTTTAAAACACAAACCCTGCTAGCAAATTCCTTAGTTCCAGCTGAAGCATGAAAATTGTATGCGTATCAGGATGCGTATCATTTTAATCTGATCCATTGAGAGCCAAAGACAGTTCAATGTATATACAGCTTACAGGATGATATTCTTACAAATTATCAAAAAAAAGTCAAAAATGTATTTAAAGAAGGGTGGTTGTATAACCCTTCTTCAGTGTTGAGAAAACCGTTGCAATACGTTATTGTTATTAGATGCTAAATGAAGCGCACGCATGTAAATTGTAGCGTGTGCCATATATACATCTAGCATGCATAAAGGTGAAAATTCTGTTCTCAAAGGTTTGCACTGTTATTGAAAACAAATAAAATAGAGTTTAAAAGCAATGGGAAGATCATATCGGGTACATTCAGCTAAATTGGAGTATCTGGTTTGTAAAGGGGCAATGAAATGCGTAATTTTCTACCCATATCTCCCACAGTCAGATGTGCATTCTTGTAACACCAAGATCCGGGGTCTTTTAGTTACTCCATTGCAGGACTAATTTAAGAAAGTTGTCTATCTGTTTCCAAGGTCCTAAGTTCTTTATAAACTCTATTAGTGTTGAAATTGAAAATGCAACAAGCATTGCGTCCTTTTTGCGTAAACTAAAAGCATCTCCATACCAAAACATATTTCATTTGCCTCTCCATTTAATTTTTTTGCACTTTTTGCTTCGCATTTTTTAACCTAACTAAGCTTAATGTTAATATCTAGTATGTTATAATGTTTAGTGTTAAGTAGCTCTGCCATTTATTTGATATGTATACTTCCGCTGATACTTTGTAATAATAATTATTTGAGGAAGCCTATTCCTTGGGCTTCCTCACGGTTAGCTTCTTATATTTAAGTAATTCATTTGTATTGTGGCAAAACAATAAACTTCTAACTTGAAGTGAGATCTCAAATTAGAGAACTTTAGATTCAAGGATGAGGACGACTACGAATGAGAGATTTGACTTAAAGTTTTTTCGCGTATTCTCATAATATAGACTTCCTGCAAAGCTTCATTTTACCATTTTTCACTAGAAAAGTTATCACTGTTACTTTTAGTGAAGTATTTGTGATTGTTGCTTCTTGCTGCCCAAACACTGGACATTCATCTGGGTTCACAGGTTAGGGCGGGGCACTCTTAACATGTTGTTTGTTTACAATAAGTAACAGCTGCTGTTGTGGATCACTTTTGTTTGTTGTGGTGAGGAATTAGACGAAATTTTCGAGACAGAATTAATTAAAAGAAATAAACAGGTTATAGCAAACACATGGGTATTGTTTAGTGAAGGAATAAAGTAAACTTACTTGTGCTATATTTGCATTCCTAAGTTGTGTTGAAGAGATCTTTGCTTTCTTTGTGATCCTGTCTTAACCTTTATAAAATGGACATTTAATGGAGAAAGAATAAACAGTCATAAAGAGGGCTCTTCAAAAACCTTTCAGGTAACTAAACACAAATATTATTGGTGAGTGGTAAGTGGTCATGGTAAGTATTTTGAGCCTGGGAGGAGGGGGTGGTGCTTCCAAATATGGGGTATAAGCCTCCCGATAGGGTATGGTTTCTAAGGGTCAGGATCCTTAAATCGGGTATCATTTTTGATCACCTAGTTAGCTACATGAGAGGACACAGAGGCTTTTTACTGGAAGTACAATCCCACGCAGGGATGTAATTTCCCTGCGGGCAGCTAATCCGACTTAATCCCATTTAATATGTCGCGCTCCTCGAAAGTGCGAAAATTTTCTCGTCGTGTATTAGATTTCAGATACATTTTATAATCTTCATTTCGCGCCAGAATAAATTAGTTTGCGTGCAAAGGGCTCCTGAAAAAATCACAAGGTTTGTCCCACTTCGAGTCCACCTTCTGGAGATACGCCGGCTTGGTAGCTGGAATACATTGCCAAGGCGAAGATCTGGCATGTTTTCCTCCTTGTTGTATTTTCTTCACGAGAAATGTTTATATTTGTAGTGAGAATGCAGCGCATATCGGTGGATTTTACTTCATGCGGCTTGCTACTTCTGAAAGAAGAGTGCCGGATTTCATCGTTTTTTTCATGTTTCCTAGTGCTGGCAAATGTAAGGTAAATGAACCGACCACTGTAAGGTAAGAATTGAAGTTTAAAATTTGTTACTCGGCGAAAAATCGTGGAATTGGAATTCGTGAAACTCGTGAGTATTACCTCTGTTACCTAATGTCATGCGATCACTCCTCGCTTTTTCGATGCGTAACACGGATACAAGCGATTTATTTCTTTCGCAAAGTGAAGTATAATTTACTTAACGAGACCATTTGATGAATATTTCTCGTTATATGCTTTATTTATATTTGCTTGGCTTATTCAGGCTACATGCCAGGAGTTTGATGACAATGTTTGTGTGCTATAATTATGCTGATAAGTTTTTGCACCATTAAATTGAAACTCATGTAAGCCAAACGTTTGTTAACTCTAGCAAAACACTCTTCTATTATGGAGGAACTTTTAACGTCTTTCGGGGCCCAATATGGTGTCAAATTTTTAGGGGAAACAAAGCTTGATTTTTGGCGAAACAGACTATAGCTTTTTTGTCTTTGAAGAGAACGCGAGGCAAACGTCCGTGAGCGCAGTGTAACCCAGTGAATCTTTAGGTAGAGCTAACAAACATAGGCTGCACTTTAGGTGGCACACCCATGGGTGCAGTGTAACCCAGTGAATCTTTAGGTAGAGCTAACAAACATAGGCTGCACTTTAGGTGGCACACCCATGGGTGCAGTGTAACCCAGTGATTCTTTAGGTAGAGCTAACAAACAGAGGCTGCACTTTAGGTGGCACACCCATGGGTGCAGTGTAACCCAGTGATTCTTTAGGTAGAGCTAACAAACATAGGCTGCACTTTAGGTGGTACACCCATGGGTGCAGTGTAACCCAGTGAATCTTTAGGTAGAGCTAACAAACATAGGCTGCACTTTAGGTGGCACACCCATGGGTGCAGTATAACCCAGTGATTCTTTAGGTACGCTAACAAACATAGGCTGCACTTTAGGTGGCACACCCATGGGTGCAGTGTAACCCGGTGATTCTTTAGGTAGAGCTAACAAATATAGGCTGCACTTTAGGTGGCACACCCATGGGTGCAGTGTAACCCAGTGATTCTTTAGGTAGAGCTAACAAACATAGACTATACAGGTGTAAATCAGATGGCAACAAGTTTTCCAGTTAAAACTTTGTCATAAAGTGCTACACCATGGCACTTCGACTATTTCTTTATCGCCCTTGTTTTGATGCACAATTGATAGTCAGGAGAAGTCGTATTGTCTAAAACCATAGCAAAAGACAAATTTACACACATCACAGAGGTAAGGTAAGGTAATACACAGTATTTCCTTCAGGTATATTTACATTCAAGTATAAAAAAATAACTACTAATAACTATAAGCTAGAAATGAATCTAAGATAAAAACTAAAATGACAACGACATAACAATAAAAAAACCTGCTTTAAATTGAGGCCCTGTGTAAACTTGTGTAAAGATACATAGATCTAAATTAAGGCTTTTTAATTTTCCTTTAAAAAAATTATTGCCGCACCTTCAGAGACAAGCTGTTCTACAACACTCTTCCGTTATAAGAAAGGCTTCTTTTTTAAACTTCAGTGCGGGGTTGTGGAACAGCGAGCTTGTTTGAATTCACCCATTTTCTGTTAGGTTATAAGCGATTAAATCGCATGCAGCAACGAACAAAACGCGAAGCCGTCAGACATTCTAGAACCGTGTTATTTACAGTGCTGTACATTATTATTGCTTAACTAACTAACTACGTGCTGATGGAAATAAGTTTTAGCCGCTTTAAATTTTGAAACAATTCACTGGTACTGTATAGTCATAATTGGAGCGGAAAGTTAGCACGCGAGCAGGGCGATTCTGCTGTAGTTTCTGCAATGTAGAAGATATTACGGCAATGAGGCTCCCGAGGTCCGTTCCCGAAATCACAACTACATGTAGGATGAAATGTATTCTGTGTGCAGACGTCTCCTTAATTCCAGGTTAGGTTAAATAAACCGTACCAATGGTTTGTTTGACAAAGCTCCCGCGAGACGGTTTCTTGGTGATTTTATTAATTTTTCCCAGCCATTTTTTTTTTCATCTCTATTTTCGCGGCTTTTGCAATACAAACTAAATTCACTTTTAGTTGTGATGGCATTACACTGCTTACTCATGACGGCTTTGGAAGAAACTGAATAATTATATTGTGCTTCGCGATTTCGCAAAATCGCTGGGGAATTAAAAAATATTTTCTTCCAAAAAAGTGTTTTCACGCTTCTTTCTCTAGTCAATTATCTCGTTTGTCTCGTTTTCTAAAGCGCCTTGAGAACCGAATAAGACAATATTTTATTACCTACAACCTAAAAACCTGATTTATTTTGACCAGATCGAAACAAAACTGGCCTCTGAAATGGAAGAAGAAAAGCCTTTGATTTTTGCCGGCTTCGGCCTGCCGAAGCGATCCTGTCTGGTTTGCTTTCATATGATGACATTTTCCTGACAGAAGGGTGTCGGGAAAAACACCTCGCGATGATCATACGTGACAAAATCCGCCGCGCCTAAGCTAATGAAGAAAAGTCTCCTTGAAAGCTCCATACAAGTCCTTATAACAAAATTATAAGGAATTGTATGGAGCTCTCCGGGATACTTACAGTGCAAACCCTGTGTGTCTCCTCATGGTTGTGAGTTCAAACCCTGGCAAGACCAGAGAAATTGCCGCTTTTGTACTGACATCTGCAAACGGTTAGACTTTTTAGTCTTCTCGAGTAAGGAAGAAAAACTGTAGGACCCGTCTCACAGCACTTTCACTAATCTGGTTCTTGTGGGACGTAAAAGAACCCACAGCACAAAAAAATTGAGCTTGGAGTGCTGCCATAGTATGAGAAATAGTAGCTAAGCATCTGTTTTCCCTTGTATGGGTTGTCATTTTTCGAGTTTGGGCCTCAAATAGGGTACCGTCAGGGTTTAGGACCCTGGACGACACACACCTATCCGAAACTTATGGGAGTACCACTCACCTCTCACCGCCGGGGTGTTATAAGTCAAGACCAAAGCCCGGACCATAGGCACATGATTTTGCCAAGCGAAGTGCATTTAGTTGGACAATATGCATTCGTTTGGCCTTTTCCTTTGCTAGTTATATGTAATTTTAATTCTCTTACCTTAACCTCGCACGTACGCCCAGGTAGGTAGTTGTCTCTCTGGAACTATTAAAGCTGAACATGAACACATGCCGACTGGAAAACAAATTTTGAGAATGCTGCGTCGTTCCTCCACCCGCCTGAAACTTTTGAAGTTTCATACTCTTTCGCGGTCCTAAATGCACCTTTTTCAATTGTATGTTCCCCTTTTAGCGGGTAGACTTGGGTTCGGAATAAAGTTCTTTAAAAGTTTGAAACTTTTGCCAATCATCGTTCGGCGATCCGCCATGTTGGCCGCGAGTTATAGAAGCCTGGGAGAGAGCATTATGATAGATAGCCCCAAGACTTCCCGGTCAGAGCCAGACACGTTGCAGTTGTGTCCTCCGTTGCAGTTTGGTCCTCTCACCTATCAACCCAGGCGGTGTGCGTCACGAGATTTAACCAATCAGAATGCGTTATTTTCGGAGTAGATTTCGTGCTCGAGAAGAGCAGTTTTGAGAGGTACACGAGTTGAGATTTTCGTCGTTTTTGAAGATTGTAATCATTTTTTCTTAATCAAAATTCGCTATAAAGTTAGCGAATTAATTTATCTTAGTGCTGGTGCAGTTATTTTTTAAGAAGAAACGTTTATTCGGCTTTGCGACCATTTCAAAGGTGACGGTCTCGTGTGAGACGCCATGTTGTTTTGGTTGTAAATTTCACTGCTTTTCTTGGACTTGTAGCTCCTTACTGTTATTGATTGTTGTCAATATTTTCGGTCCGTTAGTGAGTTTAAGTAGTCTTCTTTGACAATTTCGGGGTCTACCCGGGTCTACCCCGTCGGGTTTTCCCGCTAGAGGCCGTGGAGGACACACTGGTATGAAGAGATCGACCCAGCCAAGTGGCTCCACTCCCGGGAAACCGGCTGGTAAAGTCAACAGAACTGGAGGTCAAAATAACATCAAATCGAGAAAGAATTTGTTTAATTTCAAGCCAGAAAAGGTAAAAAGAGTCGAATTACACGAATTCCTTCTGATTTTGTATTTGAGTCAGTTAAATGGTCTTTTATAAGATACTTATTTGTCATTATTGAAGAATGTTTTTCACGTGTGAATAAATTATACATGTACAAATGTAGCCTCCAACAAGAGATTGGCCAGTATCCATAGATTGTGGATTAGAATCCATTATTTCTTGTAGTTTTACTCAGATAACATTAGCAGTAATTTTATGTTTTCACACTCGCACTGTGATGAAATGAAACATTTGACAAAATTTTAAAAAAAAAATCATAAAATAAAGTGTGGCTTTAGAGATGTTACACCAGCCACCTCCACCACAGGGTTTATCAAGGATGTCTTTTTGTTTGTGTGTTTATATGTAGGTTTACTTATGTTACCATTTATTTAATATCTTCAAGGTCCCTCATCCACCTCAGTCCCCAGTTTGGTCTGTGGAGGAAAGGCGAGCATTGGTTGAGTATATTGCTCTATTTACCCCAGTGGAACAAGATCAATTGTTTAAATGGCCTTCTTTCAAAGACATCAATTTCTGGGAAAAATGTGCAGATGCTCTGGCCTGTACAACTGGAATGCCACGACGATCAGGTAAACATATTTCACTCCAGGCCGTAGTAGGGCATAATTTTTGGTCGGCAGGATAATAATTATATGCAAGAGGTTTGTCCCCTAGTGGCGGTGGTGATAATGATGATGATATTGATGATGTCTGGGTTGTTTGCTCTTAGTCATTCAAAACATCAGCTTTTGAATACATTGATAGTGTGCGATCTCCCTACACAACTCAACTAGTTATTTTATACAATGTAATAACTCTGTAATGAAGAGATTATAACATAGTGGAGCAGGCCTGATAGTGGTTTGTCTTAAAATAGGGTGGAGGGAAGGTAGCAGTTGCTGAAGGTTTTAGTTCAAAAGGAACTTACAGTGGCTTACAGTAAGTGAGGTGAAACAAACCGATTTATATTTTCTTTTCTTTTTCAGGGAGTGCATGCCGTTATCAGGTCAACTCCTTCCTGCGTAAAAGGTATGCAACACTGGAGGAAGCAGAAGATGACCTCCAGGTCAACTATTTTAGTGGTGGATTGCAAGACATTCATTATGAAAATTCATCAACACTAACATCTCCTGGGAATGTAAATTCGACTCCACAGGCGATGCTTGAGAAGAACACCCCATTATCTCCAATATTGGCGCACTCTCCACATGCCAATTCAACAAACCATGAGACATACAATCATGGAGATACCATTGCCAAGGTTATTAAACTGTTGACATTGATGACTTCGCGTATGAGAGGGGACTTGATCCAGAACTTATTTTGGCAGTTCATGTTTTTAGAACTTGATCATGATTTTCGAGCATTTATTCCTTCTGACTTTATTAAACTATGCTGCAAGGGCATTAATGTACTTCATAGCAATGGCAAAGAAAATGTTCTTTATTACTTGGCCAGGGGACTTGGAATGTCACGGAAAGATGGTTCAGGTCCACGGCTCCCTATTGACAAGATGCTGTTTGGATTATTAAGCTACAATATTCGCTATTTTGCTATGGACACTGTGAACAACATTTCATCAGACCCCCATTTTGTGGAGTGGGAGACAACTATGTTCTCCAACTTTGGTCATAAATGGATTTGCTTACAGAGGGGACCAGGGTTTGCCTATGATGAGACTGTTGTTGATGATTCCTCAGCTGCAGCTTGTAATAGCACCAGCAACACAAACAGCAGTGAGCAAGGTTCCTCAAGTATCCTTCAACAAGCATGGAATGAAACATTTCAAGTGGGTACCCAGAATGGGGTACAAGATGAGGTTGAAGACCAAGATACCACTAGAGAGAAAGTTGGGGCAGATGACTGCCTTGATGTAGAAACCCTTGTTGACACAGATGACCCTCTTGAGGTTGGAGCCATTGTTCAGACAGGAGATGGGATTGAGGTTGAAACTGTTGTCGAGGCAGGAGACCCTCTTGAGGTTGGAACCATTGTTGAGGTAGGAGATGGGCTTGGGGTTGAAACAATTGTTGAGGCAGGATATGGGCTTGAGGTTGAAACCCTTGTTGAGGCAGAAGACGAGCTTGAGGTGAACGACCAGGTCAATGAAGAAGTGAGCTACCTTTGGGCACGACTTGGTTCTGAAGAAAAAGAACAAATTGCAAACGGCGATAGACCAATAGAACTGGAAACATTTCATGGTATTCGCCCACAGGCACATAAAAAGAAAAGGACAGAAGTGGATCCGATGAAAGCTAAAGTCAATGTTGCAGGTCATTCTGTAAGGACTCTTCAACGTCGTATACAGGCTGCTGAGTTTTCAAGAGACACAAATGTTCAGGTGAGTGCACATATGATTAAATAGATATGAAATATATTTGAAAAACATATATATATATATAATTATACTCCAAGAGCTAGGTTATTCGAACATTTACTGCAACTCTGAGTTTCATGCTTCTTGCGAAGCAATCTTCAGGCAACAAAAAAATGTAAATGTTCGAATAACCTAGCTCTTGGAGTATAATTATTCTTAGCTCTAGCTCTGCTATTGAGCACTTTATAGTAGATGAGGATTTCTTTCCACTTGTTATTCTTTTTTTCTTGCTAGGTCGCTGTTCTTAAGAAGATTAAAGAAAGAAACAAAAACGGACGTTGGTGGATTAAAGCAGATGCATGTGACCTGCGAAAGGGACTGCGTGAGTCAATGCGTCATGAGTGGGCAGGAGATTGTGACCTGGGAGATGGAAAGCTTCAAACTTTATATCAGGAATACATGGACAGAAAAACCTTCTATGGTGGATTAGGACTTAAGGATCGAAGAGTAAGAATGAAAGAAGATATGGCGCTTGTGATTTCTGGTTTGGATAACGATTTAAGGTTTCTGGTTGGTGGAGAGAAAGCTGCAAAAGACAAGTATGCAGCTAAACAACGTCAGTCAAATGCTTCTGAAGATGGCATGTTTGCATTGGCTTGGGAGTGTGAATGCTTCCAGACTCTCATTAACATTAACAAAGACCTAAAGTCTTCAATTTCCAGCCTGCACTTAAGAATTTCAACAAACCAGAGAGATGGTAATATTGCTGGTGATCTCACTTCTTTACGCCAAAGGCTTCTTTCCTATGCTAAGGATCTTTTTTCCAAGCATAGAGAAGCTGCCTCTCATCTCATGGTGTTCATGATAGCCGATGAAAAACGCGACATGAAGCCCTATGCTGTTCCTGTACGATTTATACCTTACCACAGTGTGACTGACAATAAACTGCGTGAACTGTGTATGGAGCTACGGAGTGCCATGGTAAATTTGGGAATGCTTGTGGTTGGTGAGTTAAGATTTTTCTTTAATTGTCTCTGTTAACTACCTTAAGTTTATACAACAGAAAGGGGCTGCTCTGCTGCTTAAAAGCCACCTTTCTCAGACCAGACTGGCATAGCGCTGAGTATATTGGTACTTTTAGAGTGCATAGAGCCTGTTGAATTTTTAAATAATTGTCATTTTTTTACTCAGCAACTGAATGGTGATTTGCATCTTCACCCGCCCACCCCCCCCCCCCCCACCTCCCAAAATTGTAATTTGAAATAAGCCAAACAACAATTTATTTATCTGATTTTTTGTTTGTTTTAGGCACTGTCACAGATGGAGAATTTAACTCCATCCGCACTATGGGATCAAAAAGAGCTATTTCCATAATTCAAGTGATGATGGATTCAAAGTCAGAGGCTAGAAGCACCAATGTTAATGCCATACGGAGGTATTTCACACCAGTTGCAGTCCCAGGTAACTTTTCTTTAACTGATGTTTTATCTATGCCAAAATCTGACCACTGGAAATTCTTCACTATCATATGTGTGTGTGTATGTGTGTGTGTGTTGTAGGTGGAAATGAAATTCAGGTTAAAATGATTTCAACCTAGATTGATTTGAATCTCCTTTGTTTCGAAGAGGCAATTCGCATGTATTTTAAAACCTTAACTTTTCTTCCTAACAGGTGCCAATGGGACATTTTCTGTAAGAGGTCAGGCTCAACACCCAGCCATTCCGGTTGAGGACATTGTATGGCTTTATGACTTCATGAATGCTGATGGCAATCAAGTACCATTTGAAAGCGCCATCCACATTTTAAAACGGAAGCTGTTTCCTGCCAATTATGACCCTTATCCTTGGGATGCAAAAAGTATATGCTGTAGTTTGTAATATCTTTCTTGTTTTATGAGCACTATTACCCTCAAATGGTACGGCATGAAGTCCAACTACTAATTTAAAATTGCATATTAAATAACAAAATTTAAAAATGAAATTATTATTACATTAAATCTCTGCCTGTGCACGGGCTGTTATAGAGGATCAGTAGGGCCAGTTTATAGGCTACCCATGGCCTAAGGTGCCATGTACTGTCAATGTACCTTTCAGTTCTATTTATCATTTATTTTCAATTGTTTCTTTTCCTTTAAACAGTGGCTGAAGAGGATACCAAAGGTTGTCTTAAGTCTTTGATGGCAACATACTTGTTCCGCTACAAAATAAAACGAATGAAAGAAGAATTAAATGTGGACTTCAGCAAACACCTTTACCAGCCTGAATTGTGTGATGTCACTGGGGAATACATACATGAGAGAGAAGACCACAACCATGTTCTTAAACGTATCACTGAATGTCTTCGTGCAGGTGAAATCCCAGGGGTTGACACCCGCTACTTCAGAGATGCCCTGCATGATGCTCATTCAGGTTAATAACAATTATTTGTGTTGTGTGCGTAGTCTATTAAAGGCCCTTGTTCATCCAAAATGCAATGTGCGCCCAAGCTTATTTTTGCACTGATGGAAAATCTAAAAATTAACGTTCCAGGCAATCATAATGCTACATTGAACAATTGAACCTGTTTTAAAACAAAAACACAAACACACACAGCAGATTGGGTGAACATGTACCTTTAATCATGATGTTTTGATAATAATGATTCATTTGACCCCCTCTGGGTTTAAATGAATTCTTGTATTCATACCTGTGTACTACAGGTATATTGATGACATAGAAAATGGCATTCTGACATTTCTTGCTTTGATTATTTTTTGATAGTTCGTGAAAGGGTTAATAGCCTTTTTTTTTTGTCTTTTCACATTATCCTTATATGAACTGATGTAATTCATTCTAATAATTACTATCCCTTTAACTCCCAAGGGTGCCAAAGAAAAAAAATTCAAGAAAAATACCAGATTTCATTTTGTAAAATATTGAAAAACTAATGTTTCCGTAAAAAATGTACTGCTGAAGAGGTTTCATTTGAATGGTCACACCATACGATTTTGTCCACAGACTCAAAAGTTAGAACTAGTGCTTTACATGTCTCCATAATTATTGACTGTGGAAGTGAAAGGGTTAATATTATTAATGTTCTTGTCATGACCATGACAACAAAATTGCTTTGACCTACCACATGTACATTTTTTTCTTTCACTGAAAATTTCTCCAAAATACAAAAGGAATTTGCTTACATACAAAATATGTAATTGAGCAGTATTTAAAAAAGGAATATCAAAAAGTTTTTGGAAGCCTCAGCAACGGCATTTTTTTTAAATACAGGTTTAACTTATGAGGCTTTAACTGGAAAACAGAAACAGTCAGTACCACATTGTGAACAGGTGTTTTCAAAGGGTGTACTGGAGTTCATGCAAAGGAATGGCCGTACTTCAGAGGCACACTTTGTTGAAACTGTTCGAAACTGGCATAAGGCGGCAGATGGACGGGGACTATCAGAGGAAACACGGTCAAAGTATAACAATGACATGATCAATTTTCTGTTGACTGATTGGATGCCCTGGCATGAGTACGAAAGGGACTTTTCAACTATTGATGTCATGCGCCCTATAAAGGGTATTAAAGGTTTCACTAGAGAAATTGTGGTTGCTTTGATTGCGAACTGTGAAAGCCTTGAACTCCGTCGAGCAGAGTATCAAGAGAGAGGTTTGCCCCCGGAGCACCCACGTGCAAGCAGCACAGATGACGTTGAAGGCTTCATTGCACATCTCCATGATCAACTTGGAGATGTGTTTGACCACAAGGAATTTTTAGAACAGCAACCCAAAATTCTAAATGAGTTTACCAAGAAGATAGACCCAGAGCTTCAATTTTACTACTGGACAGGACACCGACATCGATTCACAACTGCCCCACTGCCTTCCTTCAATGATGCATCAGGTCAAACAGAAAGATTGGACAGGGTTAGGTTGTCAAGACGTTCTGATCCAGGGGTTTTTGTGGCAAATAGGGCATCCTTGCCACAAAGAAATTCTCTGACAGTCAGGGCTTCATTTCACAGAGCACCAGAACAATTACCTCCACCACCAACAGTGTAGCATAAGTTTATTAACTTATAGTTTTGCATATTGATGTTAGCCTTAGTAAACTAAAATTGGGACAAAGATAATGCACTTTTCTAACTTATTTACATTTACACGTGTAAAGTTTTACTGGACTTTTCTTGAGGCCCTGACAACTTTGGAGCTCCAGGGTCCCTTTTTAGTGATATTTAAGGTTACATAAAAGCCAACTAACAAGTAGTTTACTCTAAAGCGAATGCGTGCAACAGTTACTTTGATGTTGTTTCTTTCAATGATAGGGTGTATGTCACTTGTTAACTCTTTGGCAATGTAACCAACTTTGTTCCAACCACTACCACAGTTTATTAATACGGCTATTGCATTTTGGTCATAATCATTTTCAGGCTCTGGTTGGAGCTGCGCTTGTACATCTTTGTTATTTTCCAAACACTCGTATGCATTTTTAAGGATAATTTGTCGTCCTTTATATGCAGTACCAAGTACTTTGAAAGGAACAGTATGCTCAATTTCTGAAGAATCGTTCTCCTCATTTGAATCATCAGAATCATCAGCATTAACAATTGAATGATCCTCCGGCTCTACTGGTTCAGACCGTCTAAATTCCCAAATGACCAAATATGTGATGTTTTCAACCACAATGTTACACCATTTTTGAGCAATGATTTCATCTCCACATTTTGTCCGTCCACTGTCATCAGCTTGGAATAGCGCAGGCCACCCTGTCCTTCTACCAGTTATAGAAACAGTTCCTTTTACAAATTCTATCGTCAGAACAGGGAATGACGGAATAGTCCACTCAATGTTATCTTGTCCAAGACTTGAAACTGTTAATGCCAGGTCTCTAGGCTGCCACAAACCCTTCTACAGAAAAATGGTTGTAATAAAAAGCATTCCTTATAGAGTACTAAAGTGATGACGTCATAAAAATGAAATTTCTGAAATTATGGGATTTGTCAGGATATTCTGAAAGAACAATGTCCAAGAGACCTACTTGCCAAAAATGAGCATTTTGGGGCAAATTGTCTCTGAGATCGTAGCCCAGTTATACTCAGAAAACTCCCTACAAACCCCCTCTAATTTTTTCTTGGGTCGACCCAAAAAATATTTAGAAGGGTTTGTATGGAATTTTGTAAGCATAACTAGGCTACGATCTCAGAGACAATTTGCCCCCAAATGCTCATTTTTGGCAAGTAGGCCTCTTGGACATTGTTCTTTCAGAATACCCTGACAAATCCCATAATTTCAGAAATTTCATTTTTATGACGTCACACCTTAGTACTCTATTTCATGCTGTATAAGTATTAGTATAAATTATGTAACTAAGTGCACTGCATGTGAATAGCTGTGATGAGCAAGCTTGTTTAGTATATTTCAATTAATAATGGTGTCCTTAGTTATTTTTTGTCTTTCTTCAGTTCTTTTTGGATTAAAGGAATGAAGAAGGAAGCATTTTCTTGAGAATTAGTTATTTGTCACATTCATGTGGGATGAACTGAAAAAGGCCAATGTTATAGCACATTTTTATTCCACAATAGAAACTAAATGATTGTAAATAAGCCACTTCTAAAAACAACACATGGTCAAGAGTTTAGAAGGTCACTTGAGACTTCTCAGTATTTTATCTGTAATGTTTAAGTTAAAAGTTTTTCTGAATAAAAAATAGTTTAAAGATGTGATGCATACTCCGCTTTATCAGTTAATAAAATAGAAAGAATAAATTAGTTGTTAGCATATAATTTACCTTGATGGGAAGTGCAAAGGTATTCCTGATAGTTGTGCTCTCCCTGGGATCAACATTACCCACAGCAAGGTTAACTGCATACTCATTTGAGAGAAGGCTAATATGATATTAAGTAATCAACAAAACACAATAAATGGATTATTTTCTATCTTTGAAAAGCTAGTTTTTTAAAATGCATAAAATGATTTTCAAAAGACCGTGAAACAGTTACTAAGTTAGTAGGCACTAGTACACACTATTAGACATTAATTCCATGTTTTCTTTCTTTCATTGTTTTCATTGTTTTAGCTAATTTTGGCTAATTTTGATTAATTGCTAGATACTGTTTCACGGTCTCATGAAAATCACTCTAATGAAACTGTACAACAACTGACTATCTGATTTTACACAGTTTTCAGCACACCATCAATTCAAATCCAATTATTGTAAATTATTCCATGTGAATGCCATACAGCAAAAATTCTCAGGCTACTTTTTAAATACTTAATTTCGTTTATGAAAATATTTTTTTAGAATAAGAAATTCTTTTAGAATAAGAAATTCTCTCGCCCAGACAATCATAGCAGATAAAAAACAGTGAGCAAGAGCACTTATAGTGAGTAATTATAATTACTTAAATTGGATACATTCCACAAGGGTTCAGAAAAGCTTCCTTATCTGGTGTTTGTCCCCAAGGCGTAAGTGGCATGGTTTCTGCATTTATAGGATTAATCACTGTCTGGTGACGAAATATTGCCTTGGCCCTTTGAAATCCACTACTGTAGTCTGACGGGGCAAATCGATTTCTCTGTAAAACAGCTAAGAAATCTGTTTTTTCTTTTGTCACGAGCTTGTGGGCAGTATGGATACCAATGCCACGTACATTTTCTAAGTAGTCACAACCTGCAACAATGCACATGTCCAGGAATTCTTCCTGTGTCAGTGACAAATGTTGCAACACCTTTCCTAACTCGATTACTTCACACACACCATCGAGTCGCAACTTGAACAAAACCTATAGATAGATAGGGAAATTAGGGGTGTTCAGGGAAAACCCTTCCTTATTTTTATTCATGGTCTTTTGTGTTCAACGGAGAAAACCAAAGGTAATAGTAATAATAGTATATGCATTTATATTGCACAGGCTTCATGAGTATACCTGTATGATCGCCTGCGCAAAACATTGAGTTCATAAAAATAAAAATGTATACAATTTATAACTAATTCTAAGTGCTACTAATTTCAAATTGATACTTGTACAAATTAATAAAATTGTATAATCGAAAAAAAGAACCTAATGACAATAAAAAGAATAAGAAAATGATTAAAAATTACAGAAAGCCTCTAAATTTTTTTTTCAGTAAAACCTTTAAAGTGTTCAGAGATCTGCTGCTATTTGCAATTGGGTTCTAGTTTATGAAATTAATAGTTACGATATAAAAAGGACTAAAACTATAAGCTTATAGTTCATTCTGTTGAAAATCAAGTAAACACAGCCAGGCTTTGAATAAGCATTTGGATGATAAATTGTATGGGTTATTCAATGTACCTTTTGGCATCCATAAGCAAGAAGGTCGGAATCCTCTGAGATTGCAATATCTACATAGCCATGCTCATAAAGTAATGCTATCTCTGCATCAGCCTCGTACGGAGCTACCACATAATCAATAGACTTTTGTCGGCAAGTCTATAAATGAAAAGAATAAAAAATTATCTTAACGAGGTCATTCAATTTTTAATTAAAAACAATACAATATTTAATTATTAAGAAGTCTAGAAAAAAATGTATTTTAAGCTTACTGAAATGATAAACTTTATGCCAAAATTGAGACTTAGACTTACTTGAATAAACCCACAGACGAGATCGTGGTTAATTTCTGCAGCTGCAGCCAAAGCGTTTCTTGCCTCAGTCACCTTTCCACTGCGCCGAAGTTGGTCAGCTTTTTGCTGTTGTTGTTTTCTTTGCCTAAAGGAAGAAGATTTATGGGAGATCAATGTCTGCTGAAAAAAAATCATTTCTACTAAAGAAAATTAGACAAAAGGCTTAAATATTTGAACTGAGCTTCAACTGTCAATGCAAAAAAATTCTCTCACATTGCTCTGTTATCACGCTCTCTGTCCTTGCCCGGTAGCGGCAATCCGTCGAACACGACCAACGGTCGAATTTTATTCCTTTCCAGTAGATCCAGATAAGAATTGCAGA
>OZ037777.1:7399495-7699495 GCA_964035525.1 Porites cylindrica | reverse complement strand
TTTGTCTTGCATAGGCCTAGTGAACAATACTACAAACCTGCTTTTCCATCATGCACTTTTAATCGCGAGGTATCACATCTATCTCTCCAAACAAAAAGGCCCTAAACCTTCATGGGAACTCTTTTTTCAAACCATTCTAAATTGTCTTGATTATGAAAGACGTTATGCCATTAAAACTGGGATTTTAAGAAAATTCAGTGCAAAATGGGGAGAATTTATCTGGGAAAATGATCTTTACTCTTTATTTCCTTTGTCGAGATGTACAGAGAACAGCAACAGCTAACTCTCTAGAGGCTCTTTTGATGTTCCAAGGCAGATAATCAGTAAATGTGTGTAGTGCGTGTGTGTGCATGTGCATGTGTGTGTGGGTGCGCATGAGTATGCAAGAACTACTTAATAAGTTGCTTTGGCTACTCTGTATTATAGATCTGGATTGTTTAAGTAATTAGTGTATAGTAGCAATGTAATCATTTATTTATATGCTTTGTAAGTAATGTAAATCAGCGATGCAAATAAATAAATTACAAAAAAAAAACTTGGAAAAATCTAGGTTCTTATTCGTGGGGGCAGTATACTTTGCCATTCTTAGAGTTGCCAATGTTGTGAACTGTCATCCTGTACAGCCAGCTCCTATATCCATCCAAGACATGTGATCCTTGAGTCACTATGTATCAGATAAACAAGGGTAAACAAGATGTATTATGGGTAGTGTGAAAGAGGCGGATAAAAAGGACTTTGATATCAAACAATTATTTTTAAATAATGTACAAATGTAGCAACTGTGCAGGCTGAAGACCTTACACAAATGTACTCATACAGTGTACAACAAAAATCTACACTGCTTGGTTTGGTCTTTTTTATGAAGAATAGTGCACTGCTAGAGCACCACATTTACAGCTGAATTATGCTAAAATGTAGATTTTTCAATAGGTGAGTTAGATAGAATCCACTCTCCTTCGCTAGTTAATATCCAGTATTAAATTCCTTTATTATTATCAGCTTTTTCTGAAAAAAATTGTGAAATTTTGTTTCTGTAACCAAGCGTCCCTCACAGTATTTTTAGGAGATTTGTATATCCTCCCTTCCCAGAAAGTGCCTGCGTACCCGACATCAACATTTCTGATTTCCATTTTTTTAATTCATGTGGTACATGTAACCAATCAACAATGAGAGGTATTATGTTAATTTTTTCCAAACTTCTGCCTTAAGAGTTGTGGGCACTGTGTAGTGAGAAAAAAGCAATGTTACTCTACTATTAAAGTGTGACAAACTCTTTTATGCAACTTTAATTTTTTGTTTCCTTTATGTAAAGTGTAATTATACATGTATTAACAGCAATTCTGCCAAATTTCATCAGGTTCTTATAAGTGGATTTTGATATTTTGTCATTTGTTAACACAGCCTATGAAAGTCAACAAGAGTACTGTATGTACAGTATGCCCAAAACGTGTGCAAGCACTGAGATCACCACATGATAGGACAAAGTGATGAAAACCGAATAAATTTGTTCTGACAATTTCTGGGCATTTTTCTCAGCTTGCTCTCATTTTTTTTCTTGAAAATTCCATTAGTTAGCTTCAATGTTCTCTTGATAAAGATGTATCAGGGAGTTTTTTAGTGCATGCAGCTTTATGTAATAGAAAAGGTATGTGCTCAACTTCTTGTACTAAAAGCTTCAAGAAACTCTAACAAATTGAAAAAAAAACTAGAATCCATCAGAAAGGAGATCTGTGCAATTCACTAAGAATAAAGTTGTTGAGATTGGAGGGGAAAACATTCAAATCACACAACAAAGCAAACTTGAACGACAAAGTCCAGACACATGGGCTTCTTATACTACTTAATATACTTCTGAAGTTCAGAATTAAAAACAGACTTCTGCCAATTGCTGCTTTGTCCTGATATCACAAACTCACATCTTGTCATTATTTATCATGAGGTTATCTTTGTTCATTTGTATATACTACTTCTAGACACTCTCTGTAACTGTATAGGTACATGTAATAAAAGTTCTCTCGTTCGTGAATTTTAGAATGTTAATGAACAAAAAACAATTCTTGAGTTATATTTTCTTTTTATTTTCATTTTTTGTACAGGCATGAAAGAAAACCGGGGATTAAAAGAAGAAAACAAAGGCTTGGATTAGCTGGTAAGCTTTGTTGATATGTATTTTCACTGTAATGCACTAGTGGTTAAATATTGTCCTTTGTGTAAATGTTGGTGTGTATGAAAATGCATTAGCAAAGGATACTAACATTCGCTACTAGATAAAGTTATGGTAAAATGATTTATCGCTCAGAATCTTGTACTAGCGTAATAAAACATCTTGGTGGCTGTTGATTGTGTGCAAGAAGTATTAATTTTGGAAATTGTGCAAAATGTCCATGTGGTCACATGCAACAAAGAAGGTCTACCAGGGAGAAAATTGTGCATTTTTTCTGGAGACTGACTTTTCACAGAGGACACTTGTTGTCATTAAATTCTCAACAACATCAAAGCTCTCAGAGACTCTGCACAATTTTATGATTAGTGTAACAATAGCAGTCTGGCTTAATAAGGACAAACTCAGTCTTTAATGGCCGCCTCAAAGCTGCTACAAAAGCACCTGTTTTTTAGGCCAAGTGGCTTACAACTACAGGCCTACCATGACGCCTTTCCTTCTTTCTTTTTAAAAAAAAAATGAAAATAAAAAAAATTTCATTGCACAATGGGCACTTAATAACTAGTGAAAGCCCAACAACATCAGCCAAAGCACTGAACGCAGAACATTTTGAACAAACAAAGTCAGCTGTTTCAAAAGGCAACGTGTTCAATGTCTAAGCAAGAAAAAAAAAGAGAAAAAACCCAATTTTTCAACTGTCTCCTGCAATCATCAGGTGTAGTCAAGCATAGTCTTTTAAATAGCCAGGTGGATTTGACAACCAACCTGGGGCCTGTTTCTCAAATGCCCCGATAATTAAAGCTCTTGTTGTTTACATGCAAGATAGAGGTTTCAATAGTTTTACATCTAACATGATAAAACTATCACTTAGTGAAACAAAGTGAAGTAGTTTGCTGTCCAGGACCGGTGCCCTTATTCTTTTTATTTTGATTTGAATATTTGATTTCGCGCCCGAAAAGTTACCGGGACTTCCACGAAACGGGCCACAGCTCTAGTGATCCTATTTTTAACTGCCTGAGACTTGTTAAGTGTTATGCATAGAGGTTGGGCCTTGCTAGATAGTGCAACTGGGGTTTTGGTCGGCTGGCACTGTTGGGAATGACTGACCCTCTATTGGCTGAAGTCCATGGAGTTTCTCTGGAGAGGCTGCCAAATCTGGGGGTGCAGGGCTACAGGAGCCTTTCTAGGTTGTGAGCTGTAGAATGGCTGTCTGCTCCTGCGGAGGATTCTTCCATCTTCTGTCTTTACGTCATAGGATCGCATATTATCTAGTTCTTCTATTTCTGTTTTGAACCATGTCTGGCTCCTATCACGGGGAAATGGCATTACTCTGACTGTCTCACCTTTCAACAATGGCAAGAGCTGCTTGAAGGTGGGTTCGTGTACATCGCCCAAACATGCGCTGAGCTGGCGAGGTGTTAAGCCCCTCCATTGGGGTGTTTCTTCAGCTTAGCAGAGAAAGAAAATAACCAGCTCCTGATGTTTTGGCTTTCTTGATTAAGCTCTTTTCAGTCTCAACCGTGTTTTCTACTCGTCAATTGCTTTGCGGCTAGCCCTGGGAGCTGGTTACATGCTCAGTCCCAGATGACCACAAAAAGTTCTCAAATTGCCACTTAGCAATTCATTAGGTGCTCCATGTGTGACAAAATGTCTCTTAAGTTTCTTTGTGATGACAGTTCCTGTTTTGCTGTGTAACTAACTAACATTTCGAAATACCCAGAGTAATAGTGTACTGTGCAGAGATAATTCTTGTCATCAAGAGTGAAGATGTCAGTGGCAACTTTCTCCCAGCCGGCCTTGATGTTGGCTAAGTAGTTGTTTGGTCTAGTTACTCTGGTTACTCTGAAGTGACATACAGACGTCACATCTCTGGATGTAGTCAGTGATTTCAGCATTCATGCCTGGCCAGTATACTGTCTCCGGTGCTCTGCATAAAAAGCCTAGCAACCCGATATGGGAGTCGTGTAGCTTCCGCTTGATCTTTTTCCTCAGGGTGTGCAGTATGATGCATCGCTGGTCCTTGAATATTACACCATCATGTACTGAGAGCTCATCTCAGATCTCAAAGTACTGTATTTCCTAGAATAATAGCCGTCCCTTGATTAATTGCCTCCCTCGAATAAACACCCCCCTTTGACGGAAATACTTAAAATAATCGCCTCCTTCGAATAATCGCCCCCTCCCTGCCCCTCTCACCATCTTCTCTTCCTTTTATCCCCCCCGCAAAGTGCAATGAGATTCAGCAAAACTGATCGGTGACGATTCAAGCTCTGAAAGTATTAGTCAAGGAACTAAATTTGGAACACTTTAAAAGCCCATGATCAGTTTATTTGGCGTGATTATTTTTTGATTTCCAAGATTGCTTTCTTTACAAACTGTAGAGTTGGATCACAAGCCGTCTCTCTCTGAAGTTCGTTAAGCTGGTGGTCTGGAACAGGAAGGAAGTGAGTGGCATTTATGCACTCTACCTCTGATTTTGAGGCTGATCACTCATAGTCCTCTGAATAAGCTCTTGACAGGGTATCAGCTAACAGCGTCTCCTTGCCAGGCTTGTAGCATATTTCACAGTCATATTGTTGAAGCCGGAACAGTAGGTGCTGTAATCTCTTGAAAACTGATACCAGAGGCTTCTGCAAAATGGAGACTAACAGTTTGTGATCTGTCCAGAGGATGACTTTCCGAACATACACATGGTGGTGGTTGTGTTCCATGCCGAAGAGCCGAAGACCTGGGCCAGGAATTCCTTTCAAATCTGTGAGCACTTCCTTTCTGCCATTGTGGGTGCTCTGCTTGCATTGGCTGGCCTAGCTGCATCAGTACAAAGCCAAGTCCATCTCTAGATGTATCTCCTTAGCCTTCGTTTGGGTCACTCTTACTGAAGTACTTGAGTACTGGTGCTTTGGAGACAGCATCTTTAGTTTTCTCAAAGCCATCTTCCTGTTCGTTAGTCCAATATCACTCAGCTTTCTTATGTGTTAGATGGCACCGTAGCTCACACAGTTCTGATAGGTCTTGTAGGAACTTAGACAGATACTTCACAAGCCCAATGAATCTCTGCCGGTAACTCCATCTTAATAAGTGCTTTGACTTTTTTAGGATCTGCTTTAAGCCCGTTCCTTGTCATTACATGCCCGGTGAATGACACTTCACTGCACTTCAAATGGAACTTCTTCTTGTTCAGCTTGATATTTCTCACTCTGCAATGATCAAGGAGGTTCCTCAGATTTTGATCGTGCTCAAGGTCAGGCTTTTATCAGTGTCCCCTTGCCCAATGATGAGTAGAAGCACCTAATGAAATTAATTTGTAGACAGCAAGTTCTACCAACCTCTTCTAGTCCTCCTACAAGTGCTAGGTCGTCTGCAAATCCAAGCTTGGTAAGATCTCGCATAGGTTGTCTTCTGCTCTGACTAGGCTGATTCGGTAGACCCCACTTATTTAGGCTGTCGAGGAACAGATGCAGAAAGTAGTTGAGCACAATAATGAAATAACAGGAGCAAGGGTGTAACCTTAGTACCCTGCTGTATCGTCAAAGAATGTGGTTTCTTCTCAGGACCAATTGAGTAGCCCAGTTTCCTCATATAGTGACTTTGACTCAGCGGCAATTGGTTAAAGTTGAAGTGGAAGTGTGTCAGACATTGCGTACGTGCTTACGTGTTCAAGGCTTTCCTGCCTACGTTTTCCACCGCACCTTACAAATTAACGCCTTTATTATAGACTCGGTCTTATTTTGCCACAAAACATATTCAAGGTTAGCAAAAAATTTAACCCTTGGAAGGGCTAATGGCAGAAAGATGACCATTGCTTTTTATTTCTTTTGTTCTCTTAATGGAACTCAAGTTCAGATGAATTTGAGAGGTTTGTTGATAGGCAAATAAGTTCTGCTCTATTATATTGAATTCACGGCTGCTATGTTAGAAAAAATCTGAAACATCACACATACTGCAAGAGTAGTGTGGGATATTCCAAGAGGCCGTACCTTACAGAAAGTTCTTTTCATAGGTCTTTACTGGAAAATTTTGATGTTTTTGGATCCCTAGTTGATTATGGGAGGTGGTCACTTGCAATGTAAAAGAGTTGGTGTCACATGGAACTTATCATTAACAGTTATGTTATGGGGAAGGGAGGTAAGAGGCTGGGTATTTTGATTTTGTCAAACACAAAATACAAGTTCCATGTTTACTACATTTAGTGGTGGGTCTAGAGGTGGGAATTTTCAGCCACAGGTGGATAAGTCACTTTTGTACCCCATTCTCAAATGCTTCAGCCCACCAACCCCATACTGCCAAATGAAGTATCAACAGGTCCTAATCTTGATCCATTATCTTTGCAGATTTTGTACCTAAAGATGCTCTATTCAGAAGAGAGGTCAGGTTTTCCACGGACAGAACCCTGTCACAGAACAGTATTTTCACAAATTAAGGAACTAGAAAGAGAAAACAATTGCGTCATGATATTTGGTTCAGTAAATCAACGTTTTGTAGTATTGATATTAACATTAGGAAAGAGGATAAGGGTAGGGATCAAATCATAAAGATCTGTAAATGTTTAGTACTTGTCAGTACGATGGTAGGCAGTCAAAAGGAAAATAATTGTATCTTTACTTAAATGTTGGGCTCCTCGTAAGAGTCAGGTAATTTTCAAAGATACACCTTGACTTTTTAACCAACTTTTATTAAATTGTTCAAATTCAAGATGGTAGTTTTTTCTGAAAAATAAATTTATGGGTGTGATTCCTCAAATTTCTGTTATTCATTGTTCATTATCAATCAAGTGTCAAGTAATTAACAAACGTAAGGCAAGAATTCATACGGCTGGGATATTTGCTCTCCTCACCATTTATCCTGGAAGAGACTTTACATGAAATGGTACTAAGGCAAATGCTAGGTGCTTTCCTTTTTTATTTGCTAGCATTTTTTACTTTTTTGAGACATTGTCTTGATATTTCACTCTGAAATTTGTATCCTACCCATAAATTTCAACCATAAAAAAATTCCCTATAATGGTTTATCATGGCATGTAGGATATAAAAGATATGGGAGTGTTATATAATGATTTATGGTAACTCTCGTTAGTATGGTCCGATTTTATTTTATAAATTGGTATTTTTTGTATAACGTGTCTTCAGCAGTTGTGCATGTGTTGCTATTATTTCTACGTATCACCGTCACAAAGGCTGGTGAAATCACGTACCAAACATATTGTATTAACTTACTGGGAAAATGGCATACAATGTATCACATAGATTTTTTTTTAAGCTATAGACTGAAAATTTAAAAGAAAATAGCATTCTTTGAATGAACAGATCTTGAACTTTTCATGAATCAATTGTCCTTCTCTCATATTTACAGTATCTGGATGTTTGCCTATAGATGCAAACCTCTGGGGAATGTTATCTCTATTGCTTTTCCTTTTCTCTCAGGGTACAGGGGTATCCAGACATGAATGAGAAAGGAACGATTTTATATTAAGACTGACCCAGAGCCAGTTTTGTAATAGTTAACTAGCTGCTTTTATATTCATTTATAACTGGGGGTTTGACAGTGCCTGTGGTGGATGGCCATTGTATTTATAACGAGTCCATCCACCCTTAAATAGGTCCCCCTGCATGCCCTCGTACTTTAGGCCCCATTTATATGAAGAATAATTGTCCCGGGAAAAAGGTTCTCTCTTCCTTTAGCGATCAATTATCTGAGAATAAAACTGACCCCTTTGCCCAGGCTAATAGCGCGCGCATGCTCTGATTGTCTAAAGCAGCGATCGCGCATGCGTTCAAAGTGTTCGTGTGGAGAAACGTTGACCCCCTACGATCGAAAGGGTGAGCGGTCTACGCGCGGCACCCTTATAACCGAGCGTAAATTTATAAAACGTTGGCGCTCAGGGCGGCTAAAGAAGGAGAGTGACCCTTATACCTCGGACAACGTTTTTACATATAAGCGTGGCCTTAATTGGCTTAGCGGTAATAGGCATCGTGGCGTGACCAGACCTAAATATTGACTTTCCCAGTTTATACTAGGAACAAACGGCCCTAGCGTTTGTATCAAAAACTGTTCATCTTTACTTAAGTAGTATAGTAAGGACCGAATTCTGTTCTTTTTGGGAAGAATCTCTTAAAGTAGGGAAGGCATACATTATCGGAAACGTGCATAGTCATGAAGACGAACGCAAACTAGCTTTTTTAAAAAAAGGTAATATACGCCCTTCCACATTTCCCATAATGCACCTTATTTACCCCCGAAGATTTTGCATAACCTTTGTTTTCATTTCTCCTGGGTACTGCAGTCGTCCCAATAGAAATTGAAAACAGTGGTTATGCAAAATTTCGGGGGGCAAATAAGGTGCATGCATCATGGAAAATGTGGAAGTGGAGCAGGAAACGTGATTTTTTACTCCTCATCCGCCATTTGCACATCTCCCACACGCCTTGCTTGCCCTCCAAAGATTTTCCATAACCTTGCACTTAATTTCCCCTGGGTATTACAGTCGTCCCAAAAGAAATTAAGGACTACTTATGCAAAACAAGGTCTATTATAGAAGATGTGAAAGTGGCGAGTTCTCCCTTTTAGCTTTTTTACCTTTTCTTTGTTTACGAAAAGGGCAAATTTGACAAGAATTTATAACATATTTATCACCCTAAACCTCATTAACACAGGATGATACAAGAGGCATGTCGATAATTGGGGGTCTTACGAAAATGACATTTTGCGAAATTGGCAAATTTGGCAATTAAGGATTCATCAAAGGTCAGGCAAAAAATTTAAATGAGAACAGAAGAGGCCTATTGGCAGTTGGCGATTTTCACGAGAATGGCAAATTGCAGAAAATGGGGAAATGGGCAAGAATCTATCAAAGGTTTTGCAAAACCTCAAATGAGGTGGCAAAGAGGGAAATCTTGACAAATGGCAATTATAAGAAAATGGCAAATTTTGGGCGAAAGAGAGAAATTTCGGCAAAAAATGGTGAGTAGCCAAAAAGTCTCACATAAGATGACAAAAAAGGGCATCTGGACAAATGGCGATTTATTTGGCAAGAATTTATAGGTTTGGCAAAAGTTAAAACAAGATGACAAAAGAGGCATGTCGATAATTGTGGGTTTTACGAAAATGACAAATTTTTCGAAATTGGCGAATTTGGATTCATCAAAGATCTGGCGAAAATTTTAAATGAGACAACAAAAGAGGCCTTCTTGGTTTGCAACCACGTGACAAGGCTACCATGTGGGGGGGTCAATACAATAGTATTTTTCTCTAAGTATTAACACGAAAATAGAGTTAAGTTCCCAGAGGAGAGAAATGCTTTTTTTTCTTGAGCACCAGCATGGCCGCCGTGACGGCGAGTGCAAACCAGCAATATTTTCACGAAACTAGCAAATTGAGAAAATGGGGAATTGGGCAAGAATCCATCAAAGGTTTGGCAAAAACTCAAATGAGGTTACAAAGAGGGAGATCTTGACAAATGATTATAAAAAAAATGGCAAATGTAGGCGAAAAAAAAGGAAAAAAAATAGGGCAAAAATGGAGAGTTCAAGGGTTTGCCCAATTACAAAGGGGTACCTTGACAAATGACAATTTTATAAAGTTTATAAATTTGGCAAAAAGTTTTAAAAAGTTTGGCAAAAGCTTGAGCAGGATGACAAAAGAGGCATGTCGATAATTGTGGGATTTACGAAAATGACATATTTTGCAAAATTCGCGAATTTGGCAAAGGAATCATTAAAGGTCTGTCAAAAAAATTAAATGAGATAACAAAAGAAGCATATTGACAGTTGGCGATTTTCGCGAAAATGGCAAATTTGAGAAAACGGGGGATTGGGCTAGAATCCATCAAAGGTTTGGCAAAACCTCAATTGAGCTGTCAAAGAGGGGCATCTTGACAAATGGCTATTACAATAAGAAAATGGCAAATGTAGGCGAGAACGGCAAATTTCGGCAAAAATGGCGAGTGTGCCAAACATTCATCAAGGGTTTGGCCAAATATTCAAATAAGATGACAAAAAAGGACATTTTGACAAATAGCGATTTTACGAAAACGACAAATTTGGCAAAAATTTATTTAAGGTTTTGGCAAAAATTAAAAGAACATGACAAAAGAGGCATGTCGATAATTTTGGGTTTTACGAAAATGACATATTTTGCGAAACCGGCGAATTTGGCAAGGACTGAGACAATGAAACAACAAAACAGGCATATTGACAGTTGGCGATTTACACAAAAATGGCAAATTTGAGAAAATGGGGAATTGGGCAAGAATCCATCAGCTGTCAGGGAAAACCTCATTTGAGGTGACAAAGAGGGGAATATTGAGAAAAGGTAGATTTTGACAAATATGGCGAGTGTGCCAAAAAAATGATTAAGGGTTTGGCCAAATATTCAAATGAGATGACAAAAAGGGGCATGTTGATAGCTGGCGATTTTTAGGACAATGACAAATTTTGCAAAGATGGCGAATTTGGCAAGAAGTTATCAAAGGTTTGACAAAAATTTTGAACAAGATGACAAAAAGGGGCATCTTGACAAATGGCGATTATAACAAAAATGGCAAATTGGGCAACATTTCATTTAAGGTTTGCCAAAATTCAAATGAGATGACAAACGAGGCATGTCGATAATTGTGAGTTTTACGAAAATGACAAATGTTCGCGAATTCCGCAAGGATTCATCAAAGGACTGGGAAAATTGCCTGTTGATAATTAGCAAGAATAGCAACTTTGGCTAAAATGGCGAATTTGGCAAGAACTTATCAAAGGTTTGGCAAAAATTTTGAACAAGATGACGAAAGAAGGATGTCGTTAATTGTGCGTTTTTACGAAAATGCCGTTTTTTGCGAAATCAATGAATTTCTGGAAAAATCCATCAAAGGTTTGGCAAAGTTTAAATGAGACGGCAAAAACGGGCATCTTGTACAGAACGCGTTATTAATAAGAAAATGGCAAATATAGGCAATAAAGGCAAATTTCGTCTGTAAAAAGAATGCAGTGGTGAGTATGCCAAAAATTAATCAAGAGTTTGGCCAAATATTCAAATCAGATGACAAAACGTGGCATGTTGACAGCTGGCGATTTTTAGGAAAACAACAAATTTGGCAAGAAGTTATCAAACGTTTGACAGAAGAGATGACAAAAAGGGGCATCTTGACAAATGGCGATTATAACAAAAATGGCAAATTTGGCAACAATACATTAAAGGTTTGCCAAAAATTAAATGAAATGACAAACGAGGCTTGTTGACTGTTAGCGATTTTTACAAAAATGACAAATTTGGAGAAAATAGCGAATTTGGCAAGAAGTAATGAATGGCTTGCCAAATGAGAAGGCGAAAAATGGCCTGTTGGTAATTAGAGATTTTTACAAGGATGGCAAATTTTGGCGAAAATGGCAAATTTGGGAAGAATATAAAAGGACAGGTTTGAACAAAATTCAAATGAGATAACAAACAAGGCTACCTTGACAATTACTTATTTTTCGAAAAAGGTAAATTTTTGCCAAAAATGGTGAATTTGACAAAGGTTAATCAAATGTTTAGCAAAAACTCATAAATGAGTTGACAAAAAGAAAGCATGTGAAAATTTGGGTACCAGTTGAGATTGAACCTCGTGTGGTCCGTGATCTAATGGTGCTGAAATGACAGAAAAATATCTGACAATCGACGTGACATTGTTATAAAGAAAAAATAAAGCATTTTTATTGTCGTTGACGAAGATAGGTGCTCTGACTGAAAAACTTCCAACAATGCATCGAGATGGAATTAACTAATTAAGAACACCGTACTAAAAGCAAGCTTCAACAAATGTGGCTATAGAAACGTAAGTAATTCCTGTAGTCATAGGTGCATCATAAGTAATCAACAAAACAATGTGTTTAGCTGTTTAAGTTTTGGCAGTAACCTGTGTACAGCCACCCTCTACCCTCAACAGAAAAACTCGATGAGGGAAAAGATCAGTTTTTTTAAGCATCATTTTCGATTATGTTTCCCGCGAATTGAAACATAACTTCTAAACAGGAAGTTAAGGTTTTTCAAGACAACCTTGATAACAAACCCCAGTTTACACCAAACCAAGCAGTTTTTGTGCGTAATTTTGGCAAAGGAGCCAAATGGATTCCAGGAACCATTGTTGGAACAGTCAGTCCCCGGAATTTTGAGGTTCAGGTCGGAGACATTATCTGGAAACGACATCAAGAGCAATTACGTCCACGATTCATACCTTCCACACTAGGGTCAGAGTTAGTTCGGGCGCCCCAGCTACCTGAGCAAACTGAAGGGTTGACCCCAGTAGTGAGGGAAGGGCCTGTTACAACACCAACTCTTTCACAGCCTGAAGAGGCTACGCCTGTACTTGACACTCCAGCCTTGGATAGCGTGGCTGATGCTTTTTCTTCACCACAGGACTCATCTGTGCGAGATTCAGAACTTCAAGCATCAGCGCCTGAGCAACCAGAACGGAGATACCCTCTCAGAGAGCGTAAACCGCCTCAGAGGTTCTACTAGTCTTTAGCAAACTTAAGTGTTCGAGACTTTGGGACTTGTTCCTATCAGTACATTACTTTGTATTATTAACAGGTTCAGTTTTTCTTTCCTTTGCTTTAAGAGGGGGCATTTGTCATATCCCATGAATCCTTATGTGCTTCGTACATGCGCAGTAGGTTCGTCTAGCCATGTGCTTACAGACTTGAAGTAAAATACTGTTGAGTTCTCAGCGTTCGTTATACAATTTCCTGCTATATTACAAACTACAAATTCCGGGTACATTACAATAGTATTTCTTTGTTTTCTGTTCTTGCTGATGGGGATGTGCTGCTGGGCGAGGTCGCATTTTCACGTCTAGATTAGCTATAATGAGGTTGAACATTATAATGGTGTCGCACATTTTTTAGTAGGAATTCAACGGAAGATTCGTGGTTGAAAATTTGACTTTATAAGGTAGATGCATAGAAAGAAAGTGACTACATATATTGTGAATGCGTAAATTACATTTGTCAAAAAGTGGATAAGATGGCTTCTATAGGGTCCTCAGAATAGATAGTATAATAATGGGATAGGGGTTCTGAAAGGTCATCAGCATACACCCAGCAAAAATTATGTAAGTTTGGCAGTCAGGATTCAGAGAAAGATACTAGTCCAAAAACGTAGAGACTTCCAAGTTATGGTTGACAGGACATTAACCCACCTTTAGAACACCAATGACATCACAGTGCAAATTAAACCGTCTGTGATATAAAACAGTGAGATTTGCCGATTAACCGCATCTACAACCAATGAACGTACTCCTGAAATGGTACAACCCTTTCCGTTTCGACCAAATGCACTGAACAAAGACATCATTTGAAATAACATATGCGTTTCAAAAGATGGGCCTGTTGCAAAGTCTTATTTTGCGACATTTCAAACTATGGTACTGTTTCGATACCACTCTTTGCATTATTGCAAAATACGGGGTGTTTAACTCTTCTGTTCTCAGCTCAAAAATCACGTCCAGTCAATTGACCCGATCGGCGTCAGAAAGTCATTGCTGGCAAAAAAAGGAGCACTTTACTGGGACCAAGGTTTGCGCTAACGCATAATGTGGTCTGGCAATTGTGACGTATTTTGCGTTAACTCAATCTGTGTTCTAGGTTTTAAGACCAAGGTTTGCGCCAAAAAAATATCGCAAACCGTGTCGAACGTAGAGAGTCACATTTTGAGATAAGTCGTTCCGTGTCCTTCCAAATAAACAGGGGAACCCAACGACGGTGTCCTCCCAAATACATTGAAAACCGCTCTTTTTAGGCTACCCAGAGTACAAATAGATTTGCAAGGGCTTCAGTGCTATATTACCGTAAAATTTCAAAAATAATCAGCAGGGCTTATATTTTTCAAAGGCCCTTTTTGAGGGGCTTATATTCGGAGGGAAATTTGCGTTTTAAAACCGGCCAGGCTTGTACTTGGAGGGAAATTTGCGTCTCAAAATCGAGGGGTAGCTTATAGTTAGAAGGAAATTTATGTCAGTACTTTGCAGAAAGTTTTAACTGAAACTCGTCTTGAGGACTTAGACCTTTCTAAAACACAGCCATGCAAGTAGTCCAAGTATACTTTGTCTATATGGACCGAAGATATCCAAGCCAAGAGTGAGGAGTAAACTTCGCAAACAGAAATAAACTGTGACACTTTCTGACTGCAATCATTTGGGGCTTGTGATGGATCTTTGGCAAAGACAAAAATTTATATATTTTTGCTTTGTTTTGTTTTGTATTTGAGGGCGATTTCCAAGTTCAAGATGCCCGGGGGGAATTATATCCGGAGGGACGATTTTACGAAGGATTTTTTGCGTTACAAATATGGGGGCTTATATTTGGAGGGGTTTAATTTCGGAATTTTACGGTATTTTCCCGAAAATTTAAGATGCAGATTAACGTATTACGAAAGGTAGAATTTTTCTGGTTCCTCTCTTCATCACATTTTCGAATCCGAAAATTTTAGGTTTCGTATTTTGTAAGAAATTTGTATCCTTCAGGGGCACCCAACGAGAGTATAATTCAAAACGACTTAAAAATAGCATTGTTAAACGTATTTTGGTATTTAAACGGTAGATATAGGCATATTTTTATCCCCTAAAAATTTTTCATCTGTTCGGATTTCCTAGCTGAAAGTCTAGTGATCCGAAAATTATAGGGATCAAAACTTACCTTTTCGAAAATTTCAGCCAGAAAAAAGGCTCCCGAAAATTCCAGGTGTCCTTTTTAGGGTAAAAATCCGTTAAAAATGGGCAATTATACCATATTTTAGATGTTCGAAAATCCTATGAGAAGCAGGCAAGCAAGAAATTTTACAACAAATGTTCCGAAAATTCTAGATCCCCAATCGTCTTCCGAACAGATATTTTTCCGAAAATTGTCGTTGGGTGCCCCTGAGCCTTCCTCAAGTGATATGAAATTCTAGGCAATATTTGCTTCTATGAACAGCTATTTTACAGAAAATTATCGTTGGGTTCCCCTGAATAGTCAGTATTTTGCGACAGCGCGAAATGTGGTTCCCAGATCGTGGACTATTTATAGGCTTCGCTTTTCAGGCCAGGATTTGAGTTATCTCAAACTGTGGACTGTGGAAAGAAGTCACATTTTGCGTTAACTCAATCTGTGTCCTACCAATCAATCACCGAAAGTCACACACCTTTCTAGAAAAACTAGTGATTTTACAACCGTTCAGCCTTCATATTAAAAACGGAAACACTAAATGTTTCCTGCGCCAATCAAGAATACAACACAATCAGCGAATGTACGCATTTTATGCTTAAAAGATCACAAGTAAAGACCTGTCTTTGAACGCTTTATTTGCATAATGAACAGAATCAATTAGTGTCATATTTTCGTAAGCAGGTTCGCTTTTCATTCGAGTTCACAATATTCATAAGGTGCAGAGTATCTGTATATGGACTTAGATGGTGAAAATATTTTGCGATTTGACTTGTCCTCACCGCCAAGTCTTAGCTATCTTAACGGATATGGGCTAAAAATTAAGTTGATCGATACGAAAATGAGAGACGGAACGGAGTCAACGGCACAATCCGCTCTTCATATTTTTATAACATATAAAAACGTGAAATTTAACTTTAACGGCCCACAGCCGGTATTGTTTTTTTCGAACTCTTAATGTAAAATGCCAAAACGGCATTAAATATACTCTCCTTCGGAGCCTTAAAATCCGAAATTGTGTTGTTGATTCGGCCGCCATGTTTACATAACCTTGCAAGACAAATTTTACTGCCGTCCCCGACCCGCTAAACTTGCAAATTTTGCTCGAAGACCAAACTGCAACGGAGGTTCTTTTCCAGTCCTATGCCGCGACTACCACGATAGATCGCATGACCTGATTGGCTTGCATATCACATTACGTCAGAGGACATGTTCACAAGATAGGACATAAGTGCAACGGTACACACGCCTGGCAAGGAAGACGTTTCACATTGGGGAAATCGGTTAGAAACAAAAACTTGCTTGTCTGAGGCTAAAGAAGAGTCATTTACCATTTACACAAGAGTAAAATGGCTAGTGTATCCACAACGTAACGGGACGCACATTTTAAGTCCAGTTGTTAATAATTGCTGTTAACTATCGAAAAACTTGATAAATTATCGGTTTTTGTTACCGTATGTTGCCCAGTATCCGGACACTTCAGTTTAACATTGCAATAACTTTGGTAATCGCAAGAGCTCTAAAATTTGGCCCAGAGAGGATCTGTTTAGTCCCTAATATGACGAAAGACATTTTAACTATTTTTTTGGCCTTTGTTTCCGTCGCAAAATTATTATTTTTGCAGAACTCCTATGTTGCCCAGTATCCGGACACAACAATAACAAGGCAATTTTACATAAATTTCGACAGGCAAGTACTTGCACTTGCAAAGTAGTCTGGCAATCGATGACTGGGGTATGGTGGGGAACGCGAGCGGCTGTTAAATGGTATTATTCTTAGGTACTTCCTTGTCTAGGAACTTTTTCACTGATTTAAGGAAGGCATCCGTGGACATGCCGAAGCCGCGGTTTGCAAGCTCAAATAGCCAATCTGCAAACGACTTTTTTCTTCAATTTTTATTTTTAAAAAAAGCTTGGGGAAGGGACCTCAATCCGACGGTTAAAGGCCACTCTCCTATTTAGTCTGACCTGCAGTGTTGATTTCTTCATGTTAAGTCCCCACAATAAGCCTGCTTTTGTAGCACTAACTCCTCCTTTCACATCTCTCAATCCCTTTGTGACATTTTTCAGACCGCTGCAACCCCAATCTAGCAGTCACAACTGGGGAAAGTATGAGAATTCCTGGTTCAACTCCAACGCTTCCGGTTATATATAGAAAATGCAGTCACGCGAAACAAGCCGTGCACACGAAATCAAGTCATCAAGTCGCCTCTGAATGAGTGAAGCAAATTTCCATAAGGAGTTGAGTAGAATTACACTTTACGACTATATCATATATCCTAAGCTTTAATTATAGTTATAGATATGAAATAAATCTTATCCGGATAACGTACACAGCTAATTCATCGATTCTGTACAGCAAAGAAAAAACTGGCGGGATAATGGGCACCTGACATCAATATTTAGTAAATGTTTCTGGCCTCCGTTATTCCAAACAAAACGAATTTCAAGAAGAATTAATAAACTTTCTGAGAACCTGACTTAAATATAAAACAGTTTCTTGAAAATATAACATATTACCTACCCTTTTCTGAGCAGCACTAATTTTACTGCGCAGTAAACAGCGTAAATATTAGCCATGAAAAGTTTACTCACGCGCAACGTTTACCAACATGTACAGAGCTACACTCTTCACTCTTCTATAATTATTCAACAACTTCTCGCAACCTGCAACTACCTAATTTGCCGCAGGACAGGTTGATTCGTTTTACAGCAATGTTGCAAGACAGTTCTTCATTTATTCTTATTTAAAAGACAGTGTATTTACACCAGTTAAAAGGAATGCAAAGTTTTAAACTGACCACCAGTAACATATACAGCAACTAAACCATCAACGTGTGTTAACTAGGTACCACTTGTCAATTTAAGGTAAAATGAAAGCGTACCTTTTCTGGCAAAAATAGTATAGAAGTGTACGGGGCTGCACCTCGGGGCGGAGCTTCCCCGTATAAAACTTTATTGAGTACCCCCGGGTTACGGGTCTAAATCCCCTCTATAAAAAGTGCGGTTCACGCCTAGTAGGCCAGTTTCTAATTATTAAAATTCATACTAAAGAGCCTATAAAAATCGCGTTGAGTTTAATGGATAATCAATCATTTTTTTATTGCTGAAAACAATCAATTACAGGTAAAAAAGAAAAGGACAAAGATCTACTCTGCGGATCTCATCATCTATTTACTTATTCATTTGTTTATTTTTCATTAAAAGGGTACGAAACGAAACAAAGACGGAAATCGAGCACAGACTAGCTCATAAATTACTAAGAATTAATTTCAATTTTTCAATTAACAACAGTTCACGGCGCTCTGAAGGCTAAGTTCAATATAAAATAATCGTCGGCGGTCTCTTTTTCAATATACCGTGCTTTGTTCGATGATAAATCTGAATCTTCGAGTTAAATACTCCGGTCAGCAAGAGATGCGGGGAAAGGAAGTTGATTGTTTTGCTCAGTCAACATTTTGCAGCAAGAAATTCCCTCAGCACTTTGAACTGTGAGAATTCCTGAATCAAGAGATGTGATGTAAAATGCGCTTTAGAAGGAGACTGGGTCGAGTTAACCTTCGCAAAGCCTTCTGGGACACTTATTAGGGACTTGGGAAAAAACGTGGCCAATAGACAGGAGAAGTCGTTACGTCATGTTCCCATGGTAGCAAAATTTCTGGATGACAACAAGCGAAATTTTCTGGGGCTGAATCCGAAAGGACCGTATTAAAGTTTAGAAAAAGAAAAAGAACATTTTTGTGTTGTGTTTACCTACTCCATAACGCAAGCGCGTGAAATTAGGAAGTTTCACGTCGCAGTCTTGCAACGACGGCCAAGAAATGCAACGTGTAAAGTTGTTGTTTCGATAATATAAACTTATTGCTTTTTAACTGTTCTTGTTGCCGTCGCCGTCGTCGTTGCTTAAACTCCCTATTGTTGTGATCCAGAAATTTTGCTACCATGGTAACGTGACGTCACACTTCTCTCTATAGAGAATTTAAGCTTCACGTATACGGCAAACGTCAGATTCAAGCTGAGAACTTCTCAAAATAGCAAATGAGCAGATAAAAAGAGCTCAAAACAATTCTTATGGATAAAAAATTGCGTGAAATTACTAATTTATGTGCAGAAACAATGAACAGTAAAGGACAGGTAAAGGGGAAACTTGGTCACGTGGTACAAATTCGCCTTTGCCGTTTGACGTAAACGTGATGCTTAACCTCTCTGATAACTGACCGGCGCTTTCCCAGTAACGATCCAATTGCCGGGCACAGTTCGGCTCCTGTTCCCTCCTCATTTATAAGTGGCGAATAGGGTAGCTTGAAGAAATATATAAATGAGGCCAACCTATATTTCTTAAAAAACGTAACAAAACAATAAAATCACTTGTCCAAAATCAATCACGATCTTTTACGCCTTAGTTTTCTTTCCCTTCCGCACCAAACTTGCTAATGAGGCATTTTCATCATCGCCATCGTCGTCTTCTTGTTGTTTCTCTTTGTCTCCTACTGTCTTCTTTGTATCTTTCTTCAGTTTCTCCTCTTTATCTGTTTTCGTTACATCTTTATCACGTTTATCCCTCGCTGCCTTAGGTGCATCTTCTGGCTTCTTATTTTCTACTTTTGCTGTGTTCGCTCCTTGCTCTTTTTTTACATTGTCTGCTTTCTTCGCATTTCTTTCCTTCTCCTTTTCTGCCTTTGTTGTTACATCTTGTGGTTTCTCTTTGTCCCTGTCTGCTCCCTTAACATTTTCACGTTCTCCTTTCTCTTTATCTACTTTCTTAACATCCTCCTTCCCTTTCTCCTTATCAGCTTTTTTAGCATTTTCTTTTGTTTTTTGTGCCCTTGCTGCGTTTTCTCGTTTCTCCTCCATTACTTTCTCAACATGTTTTTCTTCCTTCGCATCTGCTTTCTTTGAATCTGCTTTCCCCTTCTCATTTCCTGCCTGTTTTGCGTCCTCTTGTTTCTCTTTTTCTTCCTTTGCCGTATCACATGCTTTCTCTTCCTTCTTATCTGCTCTGTTTCCTTTTCCTTGTCTCTCTTCCTCTTTATCTCCTCTCTTCACATCTCCTTGTTGTTGTTTCTCTGCCCTTGTTACCTCTTCTCGTTCTACGTCTGCTTTCTTTGCACTTCCGTCGCCTTTCCCCTTGTCGTTATCTGCCTTTTTTACATCTTTGCCTAGTTTCAATTTTTCCTCCTCTACTTTCGTTTCATCTTGTTTTTTTGGCTCTTTACTTGATCTTTCTACATCTTCTGTTTCTATCCAGTCTACTTTCTTTTTACCTCCGTCTACCTTCTTGGATTGGTCAGCTTTCTCAAATTCTCCCTTTCCTTTTTCTTTCTCTTTAATGGCTTTATTTACATTTGCTTGCATGTCTTTTTCTAACGCTTTGTTCTGATCTTCAACTCCTTCCTCTTTCTTTTTCTTGTCTTTTTTTACACTTTTGTCTCCTTCGTCTTTCCCTTCATCCCCTTTCTTTTCATTCTTTTCACTGTTTTTCTGCTTTGTTTCTTTGTCATATTTTTCTGTTTTAGCGTCAGTTGTACTCATCTCTTCTACATCTACATCTTCGTCGCTTTCCTCTTCCTAACAAATAAAATCGACATGCCAAAGTGTAAAGACTTTCTGTATAGTAGTGGTGGTAGTTAAATAGTAACGCTAAAGGGCTTCAACCAATAAACAGCACCACAACAAAGAACTTCTCAGTAATTTTTTAGCCCCACACCTCCCCCCCCCCCCCGGCCCCCTCCTAGAACCACTTGCGGAGGAGGGGTATAAGCCAAGAGCTTAGAAGCAGCAGTTTGATATCGTACCCCCGGAGGGGTATTCCTGGGAATTCGTGGTGAGGGTGTGCCGCCCGGTTCTCCAAATCCTGACCCAATTTCACACCCCAAAACTGACATTTTCCACACCCGTTTTCAGACCTGGCGTAGGCAGAAATTATGTTATCATTAAAGCCAACTCAGTCACTGAAAGGACCTCCACTTGGTGTTCTCATAAGTGAGAGTCCGAAATAGCGGGAGTTTATTTCAGTCAAACGACTGAAGTTTATTTTTGCCTGGGATTTAGCTGCTGTGGGTATTATCGTAGTGTCCGTTATATCGAAGTATCCGCAAGGCGAGAGTTGACTATACGTTGATTAGAGCGCCAAGAAAAAGATTTCTTAAAATCCAACTCGAATTCGCATGTTACTTTTTTTTTCTTATTCGTTTGGAATTGAAACGACATATACGTTCACGTGATTCCCACGAAAACGATACCCGAATTCAGACCAAAATAAGCAAAGTCTATACCCGTTTTCCGACCAAAACGGCGTAAAACCCCAACCCTTTGGAGCGGCACATACCTATAAGGCAAATACAAGGGAGTACCTCCCCTCACAGTTATCGTACGACATATTCCTCCTCGTGTTATCCAAAGTTCTCAATCACTTACCGATTCGTCACATTCTGTGCAGAACCACAGGTACCCTCGCGTCTTGGGGTTGGCCTACAAAATAAAAATAAAAAAGAACTTTGTTTACCTTTAAGTTTATGTACTAAGCTGGAGTTTTAGGCCATGGTCCCTTTGGGCTATTCTGGACGACTTTGTGATATTCAGAACGAACGGCATTACATTTTGAAAACAGATAAGTCTTAACGAAAAGAAGCTCTTTCCTTCCTACAAGACAGTACAGAAAAAATAACGATAACTCCAAATTTTGTTTTGCAAAACACTATCATGTGATAGCACAGCTGACTGGGTTTCATTTAAATGGTCAAACTAAAGGATTTAATTCACAGGTTCAAAAGTTAGAAGTACACTTCAACTTTGTACTAACAATTTTGTACGAGGAACGTAGTATGACAGTCACGACAAAGTAAAGGTTGCAGCTTTATGGTAACGTGTTACTCCGGGAGCTATTAATGAACAGACGCACGGCAACATGCAGCCTAGAAGATTTCTTCCAGTTGCGGCCATTTCAAGTCGCCAAGAATACTTTTCGTCTCGGGTTTTTCCTTTTTCTTGTAAAAAGCTCGTGATAAACTTTTTTCGAGGACTTTACTTGCTAAATTCGAAATAATCTCGCAACAACTTTCAAAACCGAGCAACTTGTGGGACAAAATAAAGAAAAAATTTTCCCCGTGATGTCATCTGTATGTCTGCACTCTAATATTTCATAGACAACGACCAATCACAGGGCTCGTGGTATTCAGGCTTTGTAAAACTAGTATCTTGTAAAAAAGCAAAAAACGGTCTTTGCATCAAAATAATTCCAAAAATTATGGTTCAGTTTTGTTATTCAAGCTTATATTTAGGCCTTTTCCTATTCACTATTGCTACAGATGGAAAGGATTGACACGGATTAAAAGTTTTTAAAAAGTGAGCCAATTTTTTTTTTTTTTTGCTATGCCTGCAAAAACCAACAAAAAATGCTGGATTATTATACATTTCTGGGAATCTGCCCACCTACCCCTCCCCTAAGCTAACATTTTGCCCTAAGTGAGAAGTAAGTGTTAATGTTGGCTTAGGGGAGGGGTTGGCGGGCAGATAGCTTGTACTCGCTGAGGAAATTTGATTGATATCTTATTCATATCTCGATAAAAGCATTTTGTGTGTAGTTGAAGGCACGAAGTAATGACTTCAGCACAGAATTGACCTAAAAAAGCGATATCCTCGTGACACGGCCCCTTTAAAACTGAACTTACTTTTATCGGAGGATCAAGGCATTGGAAGTGATAACAAAGCTTGCACTGGTCGCATCTGCATAAAAGTAGTAAAGAATAAGTAAGTGAGTAAATAAATATATAAACAATGTCATCAGGCCTGGCACTGATCAGGCTACTCAAAGGTCAAATGAACCAAAAAATTGAAACATTTTCTTTTGTCGCTTTACCTTCACCAAACACTAAAAAGAAAGTTCCTAAGTGAGATTTGGGTGAGGATTTTTCATCCCAAGCCTTTATAGAAAGATTAAAGTTCAAAATCCGAGCATTTCCGAACACTTCACGAAAACGTTTCTGAAATGGCCGCGTGATAGACTGGAGACTACGTGACGTCAATGTTGGTCTTTCAGGGCGGAAATAAGTTCTGCACAAGCTTCTGCGTATCCCTTATCACCTGCGTTTGTTTGTCTCGTTCTGTGAGAGTTCTGACTGAGACTGAATGAAATACACGAGGTGCGAACGTTTGCTCCTTGTAAAGGCTTTTTTTTGTTTTTGATATTGTTGTTGTTTATTCGTCACTTGAAAATTACCAAGAGAAATCGGAGAGAATGGTTATGCCAAATTCTGGGGGGTAAACAAGGTGCATTATTGTCTCGGTGACAATGGTGAACTTCCCAGCATACCTCACAAGATTAGAATTGGTGCCGCTCTGTTTGCAAACACAACACTCGGTGCGAGAGTCTTCAGGCTTTTTCTTCTTTTCAGGTGGTTCTATGCTTCTTCGCCCAGGGCGCCTTCCTCTTTTCGCTGCAGGCGCAGAGCTTTCTTCCAATTTTGGCTTCTGTGAAGAATAAATCACAGATCTTGGGTTGGATGTGATTAACGGCCACAAATACATGCATAATTTTTCACAGAAACCTGTTTAAGATGACCACGTAGTTGCATCAAACATTGTATTTCTAGTGTATAGGGGTAGATATGGCTGAGTTCGCGAGCGGGCAAGTTGAAGCGAAGCCTGTTGTCTAATTGACTATCCCAGCCATGGATGCCACAGCCAGAGGTTTCTGAAATTCCCTGACTTTTCTCTCACAACTGCAAATTTCCCCGACCAAATGAATTAACAAATTCAGAAATTAGTCTTTGATGGACTCAACCGCCCCCCCCCCTACCCCTCACATCAGTCCTCGCTGCGATTGATTTTTGCTTTCAGCAAGTCACGTGGAGTGTCCATGAATTGATAAAAAAAATGTGTACTCTTAAAATTTCAAAGACTTTTCAAAGACTTAAATTTTACCTTACTGAAAGTGAAATTCTCTGACTCTTGCCTGGCCTTGACGAATAATTTTCCTTAACCATTTCCTGACCGATAGTAACCATGCGAGAGGAAAAGATGAGCCCCTCCTGCACGCTCCGTGTTGGTCCCGCAATAATAAGTTCTCTTTTTGGCCATGTAATTAATCCTTTGAATATTGATCAAGCTTGTTCCATGAAGATGGCTGGGTATTCATCGTTCTTTTTTGCGTTTTTATTGGCCAATATCTAGCCATGTTAACCACACCCATGGACAATAACGCATTTTTCCTACCGGTTTCACGACAAAAAACATGCACGGGTCCGCAATGCCCCAACTCCTTAGAACAATAAAAGCTGTAGGATATCGGGAATAGTGACAATAGAAGTCCTGAGGAGGGACAGGCTACATGAACCAGAGAGCCCTCACTTACTTTACTGTCCGATGTAGTGGTTTCACCTTCTCCTTCTCCACCTTCTGCTGCGGGCGTTTTTCGCTTGAATGACTTTTTCAGCTTGCGCTTTTTTGACTGAAAGGAAACGCAAAACGGATTAAAACTTCCGAAGGTATACTGCTATGAAACTTGCCAAGAGTAGTAACGGAATTTCGCGGAAGAGAGAACATCAGTACGTGTCCTCCTTACACGATATATTAGGGACCTTACGAACCGATAACGGAGACGTCCGTGAAGACGGCTCTGAAAAATAGACCACACATCCTTTCTACCATTTTCGCGACTATCCCAAGTCACCCGAGTTACTCAAAAGAAGGGAATTTAGGTTGGAACTGAAGAAAGGGGACTGAGCCCGAGATCAGACAGAGATAGTAGAATTTATCGCCTTGCACAACTTAATAATCAATTCCACAGGAAAGAACTGCCGAGTAGCTTCCACTCAAATGGTCACGTGAATTACATTTAATGTCTCCAGCGGTTAACTCCGATTGTGCCAGGCTTGAGTCAGTAGAAAAGATGAGAGTAGTTTGCAACATGTATTCCTGATGCAACTTGACTTACCTCTCCCTTGTCAGGAGTGAATTTAGTAGGTTCTTTGATGACCCGTCTTTGGCGACCTTGAGAAATGGGTGTGGTGTCTTCAGTATCGACTTCCATTTCGTCATCATCATCGCTGGGGTCACACTCTGAACACTGTCTGTAATAAGAAACAAATACGCTAAGGCTTGAAAAATTATGCACCGCGAAACAGTGCTGTTCACTCGGATGAAGTGCACGTTTATGGAGATCTTATAGCCAAATTCGTTGTATCGGGCTGCGTGTTTTGCAAACTTTGAAAGAATGTTGGGTTTTTCTGTTTCGTCAATCATCTTAGCGGACCTCTTAGGAAACAAATGTTTACTTGTAATTGGTGCATTTCGATCCACTTTGTTTGTTTCTGTCTTTCAAGGTTCGTTGATTGTGATCGCCCTGTTTCGGACAATAGTCGACCAGTTTTCTTCAATTATTTTTCTGATCTTTATTATTCTTGTCTCTTGAAAGAAAAAAGCAATGTCTGCCTCCTGCTCTCTACAAAAATACCACTCATCATCACGATTTCCTTCGGTATTCTTGAGCAGTCTAGAGTCATTCTCAGTTTTGTTTTTGCGCGCCAAGCTGGGCGAGTGCGTTGCATCGTCGCCGCTGAAGGGTTGAAAGACTAACGTGAAGAATGCGAGCAATTGCTTCCCAAGAAAAATAAAGCGATCGTAATTGTTCAAGTTGGTCTTTAGTTATTTCATAGCGTTAACGACCTCGTCCTGTCTGTGAAAGATCCAGCGGTGCAAAATAAGATATATCTAGTGAGTCATAGAAGTCTACATTGTTGCGGCATTCTATTCGACTTGAAAGCAAATCAATTATGTGGGTTAAAGAATTCTCCAGGTGCTACACAGGAACTTGAATCGCATTTGACGGAATACCAGTAGCATTTGTGCAACCACTAATCGACTCCTCGTTTGAATCAGAACGTCTGTCTCTAACTCATCAGCACTAGAGCCAACAGATTAAGAACGCTTTTTAGATTCTGTAAGAAAAGCGCGAACCCACGTTCATTCCTCTCTCGTAACACCACTCCACGTGACCGACGAGTACGAGCCGCCATGTTTTAGGTGCATAACCGTAGAGGCTTATGGGACATTTGCCAAAATCACGAAAAAATAATTATGACTAACAAAAAAATAATTCTCGAACGGAAAAAATTAAATTATCATTATATTATGAGAAGCGTACAACAAAATCAATTAATTATCCAAAAAACATAATTATAGCACACAAAAAACTAATCCGCAACCGTAAAATAATTTGCGTAATGGAGAAAAATAATTTTAAAGAAGCATAATAATAAAGACGGCACATAAAAAAATTAATTCCTGGTGAGGAAAAAATAATTGTGACGCATGGAAAAGTTAAAAAGAACACGAAAATAATTACAGGCATAGGTAAAAATAATTACAAACAGACAAAATATTAATAGCAGGTACTCATCAAATTAATTCATCAAGAGGGAAAAGACCAGAACGGGCCTTCATAGGTTAGTGGCGCTGTCAGTTGTTGAAGACAAGCGTCGAATTGTTTTAAAACCTTGAAAGAACACTCATTAAACAACGCATTTACGCCTATTTAACCCAAAATAGGCCTAAATAGGTCTTCTATGGCTGCACATATTTGCCGGTGGATGAAAGCAATTTTGAATAAGAAAGAAAACCATTTCGCCTTTCCCGTCAAAAGAGAAATCGAGACCGGTGTACTCAAGGGATATGATGGAACTGGCGAACGAGTTCAATGAGTTCTTTACTTCTGTGGGGGCAAGGGCTGCAGCTGAATCTAAGAGTCTTGCTTCAGTTAACGTTTTTCCAGCGTATAAGCCCCCCTCAGCCAAGACCTTATTCCAACTAGAGGAATTCCGATTCCGCGCAGTTACTACCTTTGAAGTACACCAGATCATCTTGTCTTTTCCTTCAAACAGGGCACCAGGAATGGATAAGTTACACATGAGTGTGATCAAGGATGCCCTACCAGTTATACTTCCAGTCTTGACAGAGCTTATAAATAGATCGCTTTTAACATCAGTTTTTCCATTTGCTTGGAAAGAGTCCGTGGTAATACCGATATTAAAGGAAGGGGATCATGAGGTTGCTAATAACAACCTGCCAGTATCACTGTTGCCAGCTCTGTCTAAGATCTGCGAAAGAGCAGCTCTTAATCAGTTAACGGAGTGCACAACACGTCAGAACTCTTTAACTGAACATCAAAATGGAAACAAGAAGAAGCACTCGACAGAAACACTCCATATTTTCATGTCCGATATGATTCTCGAAGCAATGGATCGAAAACAAGTCGCAGCGTTGGTTCTGTTGGACTTGTCAAAGGCCTTTGACAGTATCGAGCTTGGGATCCTATTACGTAAACTTCGAGAACTGGGTGTGTCTATACAGGCTATGGGATGGTTTAGAAGCTATCTGACGGACAGGAATCAGCGGGTGAGGATTGGTTGTGAGGTGTCAGATCCTCGCCAGGTAGCTTATGGTGTACCTCAAGGGTCGATCTTGGGGCCAGACCTTTTTAATATATACATCAACGATCTTCCAGCTGCCCCTAACCTGTGCTTACTAAAGAGTTACGTAGATGATTCCCAGCTCTATCTCTCGTTTCCTGTCCAGGAGACAGCCATGGTTGTGGAACATTTGTCTGAAGATTTGCAACGGATTGCCACCTGGTGTTGCACACACAACTTGCTGATTAAGTAATGATCCAGGTAAGAAGGGAAGTACTTTCTTTTGTTGTGGCGCAATACGCTTTCCTCACATAGAAATGTTTTCATTTTTACGCAGAGAATGCATAAATCTACAAAAAGGCTGTTTACGAAAGAAAATGTATTTAAACTCCACTTTTAAAGGGTGTATTTTTGTGTTAAAACATTTCGACCAATCACAAGAGTTGCAAACAATGGCCAAGAAATGTTCACAATTTTACGTGATCCGCACATACGATTTTTGTGTTACTTAGACTCAGACGAGATTTTGTTATAAGGAAGTTGGATAGAAAAAATGGATTAACATACATGCTGCTTTGCGAAGATTTCGTAAAATTTGATGTTTAAACCTATCAGAACCTTAGTAGAGACAATAGTAAAGTTAGCACCTTTTTGCATTCCGACGTGTTCACTGCGTTTTGGTCCTTTCCTTCTTATCTGGACCATTACTTAATCCAGATAAGACTAAGTTATTGCTTCTTGGAACCCCGCAGATGTTAGCTCGTGTGCCGGAGGGTTTTGGAGTTACGCTACTCGGTAAAGAGATTCTGCCTTCTCGTTCTGCAAAAGATTTGGGGGTCATTGTGGACTCGCGCCTTAGTTTTGACGAACATGTGACCGGGGTTGTATCTAAGTGTACAGGTAGCCTGTGCCAAATCAATCGTGTGAAACATTTGTTTGATAGGTCTACACTCATAACCATAATAAATTCATTAGTGTTCAGTAAGCTTTTCTATTGTTCGTCCATGTGGTCTAGTACAACAAAAAAGAACATTGCCAGGCTTCAAAAAGTTCAGAATTTTGCGGCACGGATTGTGACTGGCGCAAGAAAGTATGAGCACATCACGCCGATGTTGAAGGAACTCCACTGGTCGCCGGTTGCTAAGCAACTGGAGGTTAGAGACATTTTAATGGCTTTCAAATGTATAAAGGGATTAGCCCCACCATCCTTGTGTAATAGGTTTTCGACAAGAAGCCAGGTGCATACTAGAAATACTAGGAATAAAGATAAACTTCATATACCATCTTATCAGCAACAGGTCAGCGATCTTTCTCATATAGGGCTGTTCAGCTCTGGAATGACCTTCCAGAAAGTTTAGCAAACATAGAGTCATTTAATGTTTTTAAGAATGCGATTAAAGGACGTGCACTTGACGAGTTTTTAAGCCATTGACTTTCAATAGGTGTAATCATGCATATTTTATATTTTTTAAATAATATGGTAATGTTTTATCACTTTCAAATGTTTATTTTAGATTTCTGTTGTTCATATTAGATTTTATTGTAATTGGTATGTGAAAACCCATTTTAATTGGATGTACCAATAAAGTTGATTGATTGATTGATTGATTGATTGATTGAAAGCATTTTAAAATGTTTGACGATTTACTGACCAATCAAGCCTTTTGTCTCCAGCTGTTCAACAAAATTAGCCTATAACCGATGAGTCTGATTGAGACTTTTAAACTAAAGCCACACACAATAAATCATCTGGCAGGTTTAACCATGACCGAGCAGTTCTGTACTGCAAAGCTACATGAATTTGAGCAATTCGTTCTCCAAAAGAGAGATTATACGCTGGCCTTTTGTGTTTTACACCTGGCCTCTCCAGCTGTTTAACAAAATTAGCCTATAACCGATGAGTTTGATTGGGACTTTTAAACTAAAGCGACACGCCAGGCAGGTTTAACCATGACCGATCAGTTCTGTACTGCAAACCTACATGAATTTGCGCAATTCGTTCTCCAAAAGAGAGATTCTATGCTGGCCTTTTGTGTTTTACACCTGGCGTTTTCAGTTGTGGCCACTCTTGGAAATCTCTCGGATTTTCGCCCTCGTTTATCGCAGCTTCGCCGTTCCCGCGCAAAGAAAATAAAAGACTGCTCGCAGTCTAAATGTTTGACGATTTACTGACCAATCAAGCCTTTTGTCTCCAGTTGTTTAACAAAATTAGCCTATAACCGATGAGTCTGATTAAGACTTTTAAACTAAAGCGACACGCAATAAATCATCTGGCAGGTTTAACCATGACCGAGCAGTTCTGTACTGCAAAGCTACATGAATTTGAGCAATTCGTTCTCCAAAAGAGAGATTCTATGCTGGCCTTTTGTGTTTTACACCTGGCGTTTTCAGTTGTGGCCACTCTTGGAAATCTTTTAGTGATCCGGGCCTTGTTTAATGCCTCATCGATACCAGCCACCGTCAAGAAGCTGTTTTTGAGTCTGGCTTTCTCTGATCTTGTCGTGGGGTTGTTCCCGCAACTCATGTCCGGGGTTATCAGCGCCCTCGTATTGAAGATGGCATCAAGTGAAGAAAACACCTTTACCTCATTTTGCTTAACGGTTTTAACAGGGTATTATTATCTTTTGTTTCTTCTCGGCGCTGCATCTTTCCTAACTGTTACTGCTATCGCAGTAGATAGACTTCTCGCTGTTTCGCTCCATCTGCGATATCAGGAGCTTGTCACTTCCAAACGTGTGATCACTATATTGGTGTTTCTTTGGTTGACGAGTTGCATCACTACCTTCATATACGTTTTCCTGCCCAAAGGCAGTGAAACGGTATCTGGTGTTATTTCATTTGCAGGACATATTTTGACAACAGTGGCTTACGTTCGCGTTTACAAAATTGCAAAATCTCATCAGAATCAGATCAACAGTCAAAATCAACTGCAAATTGCCGAAACAGTGGAGGTAATCCGACAAAAGAAGTCTGCCTACAATGCTTTATTTTTCTATGCAGTTTATTTAGCTTGTTATCTTCCATATCTACCCTCCGCAATATTGTACTTGCTAAACAGATCGAATATCTCCTTTTTCGTACCAAAATGGGCCTCAATATTCTTGCTGTTTCTGAATTCCTCGTTAAATCCTTACGTATACTGCTGGCGATATCGAGAGATCCGGGAAATTGTGAAGAGCACAATAAAGAAACTATTTCGCAAGAAATAAAAGAAGGAAATTAGTTTGACCTTTTTAAAGTCCTATAAAACGCCAAGTATTACGTTACACACTTGTTTACAAGAACAAAAGGTTGTATGATAGTAAAAAGTACGAAGAAAAATCTCTCAGAACTTGAAAATGGTCTTTTTGATGGAGAAAACAGAGTGATCGAATAAACAGTGACAATGGTTTCAATTTTCATGGTTTCGTGCGAAAGGTTAGATGCAACTATTTGATGAAGTGACAAATCAACTGCAAGCCCTTCGGCGCCACAAGCGCTAAAACTGAGGAGCTACTGGCCAGAGCTACTGCTCATTGGCGATTTCAATACCAGAGTTGGATCTGATCACCAAGCCTGGCCCTCTTGTCTAGGACATCACGGCTCCGGAAAAATGAACAAAATGGACAAAGACTTTTGGAACTCTGCTCCTTGCGCAATCTGTGCATAACCTACACCTTCTTTGAAGGTAAGCCGCAACATTATGTTTTATGGAAACCTCCTCGGTCCCACAGATGGCATCAGCTAGATCTACTTATCAACAGACCACGCAGTCTGCTCAACGTTCTCTCCACTCGCAGTTACCACAGCGCCGACTGCGATACTGATCACGTCCTGGTGTGCAACTCCACCGCACAAAGAAACCAGGCCATCCCGGCATAAACACTGCACGCACTTCTGAATCAGCGTCAGCGCAAATTCCTCAGCAAGGTACAGGAAGCCCTCGAGGCCCCCCAGGGTCAGGATGCCATCTCCAGGTGGGACCTCTTGACAGAGGCCATCCACTCTTCGGCCATGTCGGCTCTCGGCGGAATGGACAGGCCTAGTCACAGCCTACCGATCATGGAGCCCCTTATTGAGCTAAACAGCAAGCCCACTTGAAATACAAAAAGAACCCATGTGAGAAAATGCTGACAGCACTCCCCGCTACACGCAGTTTAACTCAGAGCCTGCCAGACGTTGCGCCATTGGCTTAAACTTTGCAACGACATACAGCTAACCACAGTCTTGGGCAATATCAGAGGCACGTAACCCGGCATTAAGAAAGCTTTGGGTCCATTACAGACCCCAAAGAGCAAATGGACAGATGGGTGGAACACTACTCTGAGCTCTCTCTCCGCGTGAGACATTTGTTAACTACGCTGCCCTCAACTGAATCACCTTTCTCCCAGTCATGGACGAGCTTGATGCTGAGCCGACCATTCAAGAGTTTGTACCAGAATACCCTCAAATAAAAGCCGAAAATTGAACACATCTCAATAATGGACAGAGCGGTAATAATAACTTGATGAAAAGAGACCATATTCTATTGCGGTGGGGTTTAATTTTTTTCCCATCTATCCCCGTGTTTAATTGTTTTGCTTGTCACAAAACCTTCCCCTGATTACCTTGGTTTGTCTGCAAAAGATTTAGTTGCACAACCGCTAAAATTTATTGTACCAACAATAAAAATTCCTGGTTGAACTCTTCTCTTTAAACACTAAGTCTAAGGCTTAGCAAGTTAACCAACCATCGACATTAAGGAGTTTAAGATACCACGACGGCGACGGCCACGAAAACGTCGCTTGAAAATTGAATTTGCGTTCTTACAATCTCTATCGCGATTACTCCAACTCATTTACTTTGTCAAATGCTAGTGCTTGTGAGCCGAATTCCTAGGAACCATATTCAAGTTCAGAAAGAAAAAGAAAATTTAGCCGTCGCTTGTTTACGTCCTCCATAAAACGGTGAAATTAGAAACTTTCCCGTCGTAGTCGTGCAGTGACGGCAAAGAAATGTACAAAAAAGCGTGATGCACGTGCACAGTTGTTGTTTTCCTTATTCAACCTATTGCCTTTTTGAGGTTCTCGTTCTCGTCGCCGTCGTGGCATCTTAAAGTCCATATTAACACGAAGCATCACAGCAGATGGCTATTTTGAAAGGAAGCTAACATATGGTGGAGGGAATAATTATTGTCGATATTTTTTGAACGAAAAGTTCATGTAAATTTACTAGTAAGTTAAACCATGGCTGAACAGTGCTGCACTCAAGCGTTGAATTTTTTGTTAAAATTTACTCGCTACAGGATACCTTCTCGCCTTGGTTTCTTCGTTTTATACTTCTCATTCTCTTTCCGAAAAGCAATGACAAGGTAGTCGCGGAAATTTGCATTGTAGAATATACTATGACAACCGTGGCACATGTTCGTATTCATAAAAATGTAAAATATCACCGGAATCAGATAAGCAGTCATAATCAGCTTGAAACTGAGCAAACAAGGGAGACATTGCCGCAAAAGAAGTTCACCAATTCACAAAATGTGTTCATGTAAGGAAGTTTCTGGATATATAACGTCCTAGTGTATATATGGACAAAAGTACAAAAATCTTTGTACTGTGGTTGCTTGTATTAAGCTTAAAGTTAAAAAAAAACAAGGAAAAAAAAGAGCATTTTGACAAGAAATGAGTTAACAAAAGAGGAAGGCCAGTCGCGCTCGCTGTACGGTGGTCCATCCAGACTTCAACATAGCAAGTTTTACAGTTGAGAATTATCTAAAAGAAAAAAGAAGGAAGACAAGAACAGCCCAAAATATTCGGTTCCAGGCCCTTCCAGAAACCTCACCGGCTTTGAAAACGCAAATCCTCGCTGACGTCACATTAAACTACGAAACAGGTGTTAAATTTTTCAAACTGAAAGTTGGCGTCGGATGGCTTAAAATTTTAAAAAGGAATAGAACTTCAAAAATCTATCACTACTTTATTATGTTTCAAAGACTTTCGGCTGGTCGGCTAAATTGACAGAAAAACGTCGCCGTTTCAACTTTTTAGGATGATTTAACCTTCTATTGATAAACCAGCCGTTTTAGATTAAATAAGCACATCTTTCCCAGCTTGAAACTATTCGCATCTCAGTTATCAACAAAGAGGTAATTGGAACTCGATGGAAACGAACCATGTATTGCACATTTTAAACGTTGTGTTTTCATTATGTATGTTAATAAACGACCTTACAACCCTGTACTCTACAAACAATACACACTGCGTTTGAGGCATATTAAACCGTCTACATTAACATCGACCGTCAAACTAGTCGGCTATTTTAAAAAACGAACAAAGAAGGGGTGACTAAGGTGAAATGCTTGAAAAACAACCGGCAAGATAAAAAATGGCTGAACAGTACTGCAATCGAACGTTGGAAGAATTTCTACAACTTGCCCGTTACAGAGAATCTTTCTTCTTTTCTCTCTGTGTTTCAAACTTCGCGTTTTCTCTCGTGACAAGTCTTGGAAATATTTTAGTAATTCGCGCCTTATTCAAAGCTTCATCAATACCAGCCAACGTCAAGAACCTGTTCCTTAGTCTGGCTTTCTCTGATCTTGGAGTGGGATTGGTGTCGCAGCTAATGGCCGGCATTATTTTTGCCGTGATATTGAACACAGCATCAAAACAAAATTACAACTTAACGTCACTCTGTCCAACAGTTATAAATTTGTGGTTATATATCTTCTTTTTTCTCTGCGCTGCATCTCTCCTAACTCTCACCACCATTGCATTCGACAGCCTTCTCGCTGTTTCGCTCCATCTGCGATATCAAGAGCTTGTCACGTCCAAACGTGTCACTATAGTATTGATATCTATATGGTTAACAAGTTTTATCACTGCCCTGATATACATTTTCCTTCCGACAAGCAATGACATGGTAGCAGCAGTTATTTTACTGGTAGGGTATTTTCTGACCACAGTGGCATATGTTCGTGTTTACAAAGTCGTCAAATATCACCACAATCAGATATACAGTCAAAATCAGCTTCAAAATGCACAAACAAGGGAGGTACTCAGACAAAGGAGGTCCGCTTATAATGCTTTATTTGTCTATTTTGTTTTTCTAGTTTGTTGTCTTCCTTTTTTGCCTTCTGAATTATTGTACTTGATTAATACTTCTGAAATTTCGTTTCTCATAGCCAAATCTGCGTCGTTATTCTTAATTTACCTGAATTCATCATTAAATCCCATTGTTTATTGCTGGCGGTACCGAGAGATTCGCCAAATTGTAAAAAGGACAATGAAGAAAATACTTCGTTTGGACGAGAATATGACGTGAGGATGCGAAGTTCTACGAGACGAAATTTGGTGAGAACGAGCAATTCTAGAAGGAAACTGGGACGAGTTAACTTTCGCAAAGACTTCTGGGACTGTTACAAGGGAGAAGGGGAAAATGACCAAAAATGACCGCGCTGATGGGCGCGTCCCCACCTGAGTAACAGTCCCAAGAAAAAATTGCGGAAAATATTTCGGCCCTAATCGTTTCAAAAGTGGCGAATGGACTTGCTCTGCCCAAAGACCAAGGAAAGGTGTAAACGGGAGAAGATTGCTCGCTATAATTGGAATTGGTCTCTCAATAGAGAACCTGAAAGCAGACACCTTTGAACTAAATTACGTCTACGACTTTCACGAAATGTAATGGACTTACAGCGCAAAAACACTAACATATAAAAGTGAATTTCAATTCAGCATTTTAAACATTGGGATACAAGGTGATTTTTGTAATAACTACGTACCTAAAATTGAATTCTTCAAAACACGATCTGGTCTCTCCGAATTGCGAAAAAAGAAGACACCTTCAGGGCACCTACTTAATGAAACTCAGTTCCTGTCAACTAACTTCCTAAATAGAAACATTTAATAGGATTTTCCCCTTTTTATGCACAAACTGTGTTTGCTATGGCTCAAGAACCTTAACGTTTACAACCGTGATTGTACCGATTCTTGCAAAGAATAAGTAACAATGTGACAAAATGGCCATCGTTCAAGCTGTAATCGATTTTCATCCGAGCAATCGACAGCCAAAGTAGTAGCTTACAACTGACTGTATGCGTCCATTGAAAAAGTGAAGTCCCTCTTCCGCTTGGCCGTGGGAGATCTGGGTACGAGATAAGACGCGTCCTACGGCTTGTCGTAAGCAGGACGGATAACGGTTGGGCGGTGAAACAAGCGCGTCCGAGCAAAAAGGTGTGATGCAGTGGACTGGGACTCTGTTTAGAAATGTCGCTTGTTTTTGACTTCGGTCAGGGCTTGCGATGTGGTTTGTCCTTTAGACACTGCCGCTGTCACTGAATTATGGCGGCTTGAGAATTGAGTTATTTTCTTTCACTTTTCTTCCTCGTTCCTTTGTGTTGGTACGCTGTCTCCAAGAGGCAAATGTTGTTAATTTTTTGCGGGAGGTTTAGTTGGAGTAAACAAACATCTCTTTCAAATGGTTTCTCTGGTTACTTCCATGACTCCAGCACTGAATTATATTTTCGTTTTATTACGCCAATGTCGATGTTATTCCAAAACAACTAAATACTGTTTAAAACACAAAGGAAAATCTCATCCATGGCAAAAGTAAAAGACAGCAGATGGTTTTTCATAACTAGATGACGCATGTACTTTATAAATGCGTGCAGCTCGTGCAAGGTGTAATTATGCTAATTTCATTATATTTCTGTATTTCATTATATTTCATAAATTTCGCTGGACAGTTAAATTTAGAGGAAAAACTCGCCCTTTCAACGTTTTAGAATGACTTAAAGTTCTGTTTTCTATACCGAGCATTTGCAATTAAAAAACGGTTCTTCTCAGCACGCAACAGCTCACATGTCCAATATAGAAAGAGAGGTAATTGGAACTTTATGGAAAGGACTATATATTGCAGTGTTTAATTGTCCTGTTTTCAATACTAGTGTTGCAAAACCTTCCTCTTGCATTGTTTTCTGGGTTGGCCTTGTTTTATACAATTTGATTCGGTGTTTCAACCGTTAAAGATCTATACCAACAATAACACTGATTTCTGTTTGCACTCTACCTATAACATTAAGTCTAAGGCTTTAGTTAATCAACCGGCTTTATTACGCACTACAGCAGGTGGCCGATGTGGAAAGTAGCCAATAAAAGGAGGGGGTAATTACTGTAGCTATCAGCTTTAACCACGACAAATACATGCACGTTGTGAAAAGTAAAACTATGGCTGAACAGAAGTGCACTCGATTTCTGGATTTTTGGATTACACTGGTTTCCCATAGGAGAAGTTTCTTCCTTGGTTTCTGTGTTTTAAACTTTGTATTTTCCCTCGTGGCGACTCTAGGAAATCTTTTAGTCATCCGTGCCTTAATAAAGGCCTCAACGATACCAGCTACCGTCAAGAAGATGTTCCTAAGTCTGGCTTTCTCTGATCTTGCAGTTTGATTGTTACCGCAGCTAATGACCGCTATTATCAGTGCCGTGATGTTGAAGATGGCATCAAATGGAGACGACTTGGCCTTCTTTTGTCCAACAGTTTTGATTGTGCTTTTATGTTTTCGGTATCTTCTCGCCTTTGCATCTTTCCTGAATGTTATTGTCATTGCATTTAATAGACTTCTCGCTGTTTCGCTCCATCTGCGATATCAGGAGCTTGTCACGCCCAGACGTGTTACAGTAGTGTTGGTGTCTTTATGGTTAACAAGCTGCGTCTCTCCCTTCCTATATATTTTCCTCCCGAAAGGTATTGAAATGATAGCCGGTGTTATTTCCGTTATAGGATATGTTCTGACAACCGTGGCGTATGTTCGTATTTACAAAGTTGTCAAATCTCATCAGAATCAGATATACGGTCAAAATCAGCTTCAAAATGCCGAAGCAAGAGAGACACACAAACAAAGAAAATCCGCCTATAATAGTTTATTTGTCTCTGTAGCTTTCTCAGCTTGTTATCTTCCTTTTTTGCCTACTACAATATTGTATTTCACGAACACTTCTGAAATTTCATTTCTCGTAGCTCATTTTGCGTCGATATTCTTGATTTACCTGAATTCATCATTAAATCCTTTTATCTATTGTTGGCGGTACCCAGAGATTCGCCAAAGTGTAAAAGGCACAGTAAAGCAAATATTTCACATGAACGAGAAAATGTCATAAGGAAGGAATTAAAGATCTGGGTAGTTTGAACTGACAGTCTTTACATTGTCTTCGCGAAGTCTGGAAAACGAAATTTGGTAAGAAAATAATGGACTTGCTTTAGGCCAAAAGAAAGTGAAAAATACAAAACGAAAAAGAATAGTCTATTACAAAACTGGCTTCCTATTGGCGCAAGCATCGGTTTTAAAATATTACTTTTAACATTTAAAAATTTAAACGATTTATCTCCTTCTTATTTGACTTCACTCCTTCTCAAATACAAGCCACCTCGTTTACTCCGCTCATCTAACAGATTGCTTTTACAAGATCCTTCTGTTAATACCGTGGCTTATGGATCGACACCGCTCATTTTCATATTATGCACCGATAATCTGGAACAGTCTACCTGATCATATCAAAAACTCAGTATCTGTTTCTACTTTAAAGCAACGTTTGAAAACTTTTCTTTTTAGGAATAATTACTATATAAACTTTCACTTAGACTTTATTTACTGTTATAAGCACATAGAGAATTCTTTAAGTGCCCCATAAAAACCTACTACTACTAACTCTATTATTATTATTAAAATAGAAATGGTGTTGAGATATTGGGAAACGACAAATGACTAGTACAGTGGTCACCGTTATAACTTTCACAAATTTATCACAGGAACAAAGTTATGAGGATCTTGTCATGTGATGGTCTAACTGTGCTTAGCCCTTTGAGCTCTAAGATCGATCAGCATCAAACTGCTACTTGTAATACCTACGCTTTAGAAAACGGAGTGGTCATGAGAATTATGGACATGATCACACAGATTCTTTAACAACTTCTCCCAACAACTCTTATAGGAAATGTATAGGGACAACAAATGAGAATTTAATTATAGACATTACAATTTAAAGGATTAATATGTGACAAGTATAATGCTTGCACAAAGTAGTCATAGACCTTTGCCAAGAAAAAGCATTTCAAATTCCACTGACTGATGAGAAAGGCTCAAACTATTAGGTTCACGTCCTTTCCAGAAACCTCACCGGCTTTGAAAAGGCAGAACCCTCGCTGACGTCACATTAAACAACGAAACAGGTGGTACATTTTTCAAACTGAAAGTTTGCGTCGGATGGCTTAGAATTTTAAAACGAATAGAATTAAAAAAATCCATCACTACTTTATTATGTTTCAAAGATTTCCGGCTGGTCGGTGAAATTGAGAGAAAAATCTCGGAGAAAAATCTCGCCGTTTCAACTTTTTAGAATGATTTAACCTTTTATAGTTAAACCAGCACATCTTTCCCAGCTTGAAACTACTCGCATCTCAGACATCAACAAAGAGGTAATTGGAACTTGATGGAAACGAACCATGTATTGCACATTTTAAACGTTATGTTTTCATTACGCATGTCAATAAACGACCTTAGAACCCTACAAACAATACACAGTGCGTTTGAGGCATATTAAATCGTCTACATTAACATCGACCGTCAAAGTAGTCGGCTATTTTAAAAAACGAACGGAGAAGGGGTGACCAAGGTAAAATGCTTGAAAAACAAACGGTAAGATAAAAAATGGCTGAACAGTACTGCAATCGAACGTTGGAAGGTTTTCTACAACTTGCCCGTTACAGAGAAACTTTCTTCTTTTCTCTCTGTGTTTCAAACTTCGCGTTTTCTCTCGTAACAAGTCTTGGAAATATTTTAGTAATTCGCGCCTTACTGAAAGCTTCATCAATGACAGCCAACGTCAAGAACCTGTTCCTTAGTCTGGCTTTCTCTGATCTTGGAGTGGGATTGGTGTCGCAGCTAATGGCCGGCATTATTTATGCCACGATACTGAAGACAGCATCAAAAGGAGACTACAACTTAACGTCACTCTGTCCAACAGTTTTAAATTTGAACTGTTATCTCTTGTTTTTTCTCTGCGCTGCATCTCTCCTAACTCTCTCCACCATTGCATTCGACAGACTTCTCGCCGTTTCGCTCCATCTGCGATATCAAGAGCTTGTCACGTCCAAACGTGTCACTATAGTATTGATATCTATATGGTCAACAAGTTTTATCACTGCCTTGATATACATTTTCCTTCCGAAAAGTAATGAAATGGTAGCTGCAGTTATTTTACTGGTAGGGTATTTTCTGACTACAGTGGCATATGTTCGTGTTTACAAAGTCGTCAAATATCACCACAATCAGATATACAGTCAAAATCAGCTTCAAAATGCACAAACAAGGGAGGCACTCAGACAAAGGAAGTCCGCTTATAATGCTTTATTTGTCTATTTTGTTTTCCTAGTTTGTTATCTTCCTTATTTGCCTTCTACAATATTGTACTTGACTAATACTTCTGAAATTTCGTTTCTCATAGCTAAATATGCGTCGTTATTCTTAATTTCCCTGAATTCATCATTAAATCCCATTGTTTATTGCTGGCGGTACCGAGAGATTCGCCAAATTGTAAAAAGCACAGTGAAGAAAATACTTCGTTTGGACGAGAATATGACGTGAGGATGCGATGTTCTACGAGACGAAATTTGGTGAGAACGAGCAATTCTAGAAGGAAACTGGGACGAGTTAACTTTCGCAAAGACTTCTGGGACTGTTACTGGGACAAGGGAAAAAATGACCAAAAATGACCGCGCTGATGGGCGCCTCCCCACCTGAGCAACAGTCTCAGCAAAAAATGCGGGAAATATTTCGGCCCTAATCGTTTCAAAAGTGGCGAATGGACTTGCTGTCCCCAAAGACCAAGGAAAGGTGTAAACGGGAGAAGATTGGTCGCTACAATTGGAATTGGTCCCACAACAGAGAACCTGAAAGCAGACACCTTTGAACTAAATTCCGTCTACGACTTTCACGAAACGTAATGGACTTACAGCGCAGAAAGACTAAGACTAAGATGCAAGGCGATTTTTGTAATAACTACCTACCTAAAATTGAATTCTTCAAAACACGATCTGGTCTCTCCGAACTGCGAAAAAAGAAGACACCCTTAGGGCACCTACTTAATCAAACTCAGTTCCCTTTTTCATCGTCAACTAACTTCTTAGAGAGAAAAGAGGGGATTTTCTCCTTTTTATGGACAAAACTGTGTTTGCTATGGCGCAAGAACCTTACAGGCTTCTTAGTCAAGTTTAAAACATTGTAATTAGTAATTAGCAAACATTGTAATTAGTATGAGACAAGTGTTGTAATTAGTTATTATAAATAATGTAATATAATCATTGTTCCTGAAAAGCCCCTTTGGGGAGGTAACAATAAAGTATGTATGTACAGGCGTGATTGTACCGATTACTTGCAAAGAATAAGTAACAATGTGACAAAATGGCCACTGTTCAAGCTGTAATCGATTTCCATCCAAGCAATCGACAGCCAAAGTAGTTGCTTACAACTGTATGCATGTCTCCATTAAAAAAAGGAAGTCTCTCTTTCGCTTGGCCGTGGGAGATCTGGATACGAGATAAGACGCGTCCTACGGCTTCCTACGGCTTGTCGTAAGCCTACAGCGGAGGCTGCAATGTTAAGGATGTTTAGAGACGAACACATATACTCGTTGGCATTCGAAAAGAGTTTACAAATAAGCAAAGTGATTCGCTGTGCGCTATTCCAATCAGAAAAACCGTCGCAAGTCTACATTTGAGACAAATCTCAAAGAAAGGCGAAGAAAGACGGAAACAGTCCATAATGTTAGGCTCCAGTCCATTTATAAGAACATCACCGACTTGCAAGACTAAAAAGCCTCGCTGACTGGACGTCACCTCAGTAACTACTACTGAAACAGGTGTTAAACGTTTTAAAACTGAAGCATTAAGTCAAAATGCCTAAAATTTTACATAAAAAAATAGAATTAAACAAAATTCATCTGTATTTTATAATTCGCTGGACGGTGAAATTTAAAGGAAAAATTCGCCCTTTCAACGTTTTAGAATGACTGAAAGTTCTATTTTCTATACTGAGGATTTGCAATTAAACAAACTGTTCTTCTCAGCAGGCAACAGCTCACACGTCCAATATGGAAAGACGGGTAATTGGAACTTTATGGAAAGGACTTTATTTTGCGGTGTTGAATTGTTCTGTTTTCAATACCAGTATTGTAAAACCTTCCCCTTGCATTGTTTTCTGGGTTGGCCTTGTTTTATACAATTTGATTCGGTGTTTCAACCCTTAAAAATCTATACAAACAATAACACTGAATTTCTGATTGCACTCTACCTATCAGTAACATTAAGTCTAAGGCTTTAGTTAATGAACCGGCATTATTACGCACTACAGCAGATGGCCGATGTGAAAAGTAGCTAATAAACGGATCGGTAATTACTGTAGCTATCAGTTTTGACCACGACAAATATATGCATGTTGTGAAAATTAAAACTATGGCTGAACAGAAGCGCACTCGATCTCTGGATATTTGGATTACACTGGTTTCCCACAGGAGAAGTTTCTTCCTTGGTTTCTGTGTTTTAAACTTTGTATTTTCCCTCGTGGCGACTCTAGGAAATCTTTTAGTCATCCGTGCCTTAATGAAGGCTTCAACGATACCAGCCACAGTTAAGAAGCTGTTCCTAAGTCTGGCTTTCTCTGATCTTGCAGTTGGATTGTTACCGCAGCTAATGACCGCTATTATCAGTGCCGTGATGTTGAAGATGGCATCAAGTGGAGACGACTTAGCCTTCTTTTGTCCAACAGCTTTGATTGTGCTTGTATATTGTCAGTATCTTCTCGCCTTTGCATCTTTCCTGAATGTTATTGTCATTGCATTTGATAGATTTTTCGCTGTTTCGCTCCACCTGCGATATCAGGAGCTTGTCACGCCCATACGTGTTACAATGGTGTTGGTGTCTTTATGGTTAACAAGTTGCGTCTCTCCCTTCCTATTTATTTTCCTTCCGAAAGGCATTGAAATGCTAGCTGCCGTTATTTCCGTTATAGGATATGTTCTGACAACCGTGGCGTATGTTCGTATTTACAAAGTTATCAGATATCATCAGAATCAGATATACGGTCAAAATCAGCTTCAAAATGCCCAAACAAGAGAGGCACACAAACAAAGAAAATCCGCCTATAATAGTTTATTTGTGTCTATAGCTTTCTTAGCTTGTTATCTTCCTTTTTTGCCTAGTACAATATTGTATTTGACAAACACTTCTGAAATTTCATTTCTCGAAGCTCATTTTGCGTCTATATTCTTGATTTACCTGAATTCATCAGTAAATCCTTTTGTCTATTGTTGGCGGTACCCAGAGATTCGCCAAAGTGTAAAAAGCACAGTAAAGCAAATATTTCACATGAACGAGAACATGTCATAAGGAAGGAATTAAAGCTCTAGGTAGTTTGAACTGACAGTCTTCTCAGTGTCTTTGCGAAGTCTGGAAAACGAAATTTGGTAAGAAAAATAATGGACTTGCCTTAGGCCAAAAGAAAATGAAAAATACAAAACGAAAAAGAATAGTCTATTACAAAACTGGCTTCCTATTGGCGCACGCATCGATTTTAAAATATTACTTTTAACATTTAAAAATTTAAACGATTTAGCTCCTTACTATTTGACTTCACTCCTTCTCAAAAAATCAGCCGGCTCGTTTACTCCGCTCATCTAATAGATTGCTTTTACAAGTTCCTTCTGTTAATACCGTGGCTTATGGACACCGCTTATTTTCATAATATATAGATTTAGCCAGGGCTAAAAGCGAAGCTCCCGTTAATAAATTCATAATTTAAATCAAACAATAAACTTGTAATCCACAGATCAGGCCACATTCATTTGACTTTTGAGGCAAAGGCTGAGTGATTTTAGAGAAAAATCAGAATTCGACCGTCCAAGAGTGAAACAAATTTTACATCAAGTTACTTGTACACCGAAAAATAGCAATCATGTTCGATCACAGTAGATTAGGCCTGGAAAACAAATAGACCTATTCGTGTATTGTATTTGCATTAGCTGTAGCATCATAATGTGGCATTCATCAGTCTCTCCAACATTGCTCCGTTAGAGAGACTATGGATAATTGGACAACCCCGAAATATAATTTTAAGAAACATATGCGCCACGATAGTCCTGGTGGCAGCCAATTTACACGTTGCATTCCTCTGTCTAAAAGAAAGGCCAAAATAAAAATCAGGCCGGATTTTTTGTGTTCGACAAGTTTAGTTTACTAGTAAATCTTGGCGACGAATCTGGTGGCGTGTAAACCAGCCTTTTAAACATACTTTTTCTCATCACGTCTCAGGTAAACAGTACACAGACCTCGGACAGAATTTGTTCTTTTTTGCCCTATTTAAACTTATAATTCTGCAGTTTTTCACAATTTTGCAAGAGAATTTGCACTCATTCAATATCCACGACGATCAAAGCACGCGCTTCCTTTGCACAACAAATTATAGCATTGAATTATAAAACGTTTTCTGTTAGAAAAATCTGGTCCTATGTGATATGCGGGGTAATAATTATGGGCTTTTAATGAAAACGATAAAATCACTTTTCGGCCAGCCGGACGGGTTCTCACTTTTGACAGGTACCAAATTTGCAGTGCGATTAATAGAGTTACCATTTACGCTTCAACATGATAGAGAAATTGTTATGTTTAGGTTTTATTTCCCTTTATTCATTAAACTGTGTATGATTTTGTTCTATGATCTTTAAAAGCGAGTGATATTTACGCGCGGCGTTTTGAGTATTCCTACATGCGATGTTTATGTTCGACTGGAAACAACCGGTGCAGCGATGAAAACTGCGAGAGGGACTACTAACAATCAATAAAATAAGTTTAATTCGGTGAAACATGTACAGAGACAATAATTTTCATTCACGAAGAGAAGTATTGAGAGGAAAGTGTCTCAGAAAATCATGAGTCAGGTAAGCATAAGCTCATTTATGTTTTAAGCCAGCTTCCCGGTGTTCGCTCTTTTTCAAGATGAACTCGAGGCAAGAAAATCGCTCAGAGCTTTCTGTTTACAGCCCAAAACATAACTAAATAATCTTCGGAACCTTTTCTTTGAATTTGCGGGTCAAAAAGTGTCTAAAGGCTTTTTAAACCTGATACTATTGTAGGTTAGATCATTGCTCGTGTTTTAACTTAAGCCGCGTAAACCATACGCTCGACTTCAGGAAACCGAAAAAAAAAAAAACATCAAAAACAATAATGGCTCAAGCTTACCAGTCGAGATGCTGCTTCTGAAGGTCATCAAGTGTTCCAGAATCGCTTGAGACTTTTCAACCTTCTTACGCCTCAAGCAAGGGCAAGTGAGTAAGCTCATTTTTGAAAACTGTTGAAAACGATGCCATCCGAAATCGGATTTCCAATGACTTTGACAAGCGGTGCATTTGTCAGCAAAAAGCGCAATAAACAAACCAGCCACGAATTACATGTACAGAACAATCTTGATAGCAGCTGTATTTCATTTTGTACACCAAGTAGAAAAAGACAGTTTAAAACATCACAAGATGACACAAAACTCTCTCAGCTCCAGCTATCAGTAAGCAAGTTTCCAGACGCTGCAAAAATTTTCCGCATAAACTCACCTGTCAAATTTTGACCAATCAGAACATAAAAATTGGACGTAGAGCGTGATCAACGCGTGACAGTGAGAAAAGTCAAAAGCGATTGCCTCCCCTGCATGTAAATGTAAAAGCCGGTTGAATTTTCGTGTCCGAGATCAGTTCGAAATCAACATTTTAAAAGTGCGGCTCATGAAACACGACTTATTTCATATGCTTTTTAAAGGTCGATACCTGAGCCCGCGATACGGTCAGGCGATACTGGTCAGCAGAAACACTGTTTTGACAGGTGTGAATTAATCAAAACATGGATGTACAATATCAGGTTGCAGGCTCCCAAACTAGCTAGAAAGTGTGAGATTAAACATTGGTATGCCTGTGGCACGGACGGACGGAGGGTCGGGTGGTCGGTGTACGGTCACGAGATTGCCGAATTTTCTAGGATGGATAGATTTTCTATAAAGCTATGGGGCTTCGAATTGAGCCCGTGATCAAATAAAATATCAGCGCAAAACTTTAAACACTACGTGACCTCAATAGATAGAAAAATGAGCCCGCGATCCACTCAGGTGATGATGGTCAGCGTACACTCTAGTTTGACAGCTGTCAATTAACCTTCATTAGAATGGCACATATTCGAATTAACAGACCACGAGTGTGAGTAGGACATTTCCGTCCGGCATGTAATGCAAAATGTCAGATCGTGTACCTGAGCGAACCTGAGCCCTTCTGATAGCGATCTGCACATGTCCCATTTTGACAGCTGTCAATGGACCTTAATTCGGCCTGCCAATGTAACTTTAAACGACTGTCAGCCAATTGACAGCTTTGCCCGGCGTAGTTTCGTTTTTATGTTGAATTGGTAAGTGTGACATATCAGCTTATCAGCTTATATATAGGGGCAAAACGATTGGTCTTTTATCTGAGCCCGCGAGACGGTCATGTGATAATTGTCAGCGGATGTCTGATTTTGACAGCTGTCAATCTAATCGTACTCATACGAATGGCTTACATAACTAAGAGGCTAGTCAAGTTGTGCAAGATCTGTTGTGACATTTGACATCGGCTTACATGAAGTGTGTGTACGGACGGGCGTACGCTACGTCATAACCAAATTTTCTGGGATGGATGGTTTACCAAATTTTCTTACCCATGGTGCTCCGCTTCGCGCGCGCGGGAGCTCCGCTATTATGCACCTATAATCTGGAAAAGTCTACCAGATCATATCAAAAACTCTGAATCTGTTTCTACTTTTAAGCAACGCTTGAAAACTTTTCTTTTTAGGAATAATTACCATATGTAGTTTCACTTAGACTTTATTTACTATTGTAAGCGCATTGAGAATTCTCCAAATGCCCATAAAAACCGACTACTATTATTAAAATGGAAATGGTGTTGAGAAACTGAGAAACGACACATAACTAGTAAAGTGGTCACGGTTGTAACTTTCACAAATTTATCACGGGAACAAAGTTATGAGGATCTTGTCTTGTGATGGTCTAGCTGTGCTTAGCCCTTTGAGCCCTAAGATTGATCAGCATCAAAGTTCTCCTTGTAATACCCACGTATGTTTTAGAAAACTGAGTGGTCATGAGAATTATGGACATGATCACACAGATTCTTTAACAACTTCTCCCAACTACTATTATAGGAAATGTATAGGAACAACAAATGAGAATTGAAATATAGACATTGCAATTTAAAGGGTTAATATGTGACAAGCATAATTCTTGCACAAAACGGTCTTAGATCTTCGCCAAGAAAAAGAATTTCAAATTCCACTGACTGATGTCGGAGACACTAGAACGTGACGAACGTGTCACTTTCAAGATGCGTTTCATTTTAATCTGGGCAATCGAGTGCGAAAGACAGTTCCATATTTATACACAGGAATCCTGATTTTTTTTGTCGTTTGCTAGGAAAGAGTTTACAAAAGAGCAAGGTTATTTGGGTTCACTGTGCGCTAGTCCATACAGACTACATTGTCGCGAGTCCCCAATTAAGGCTAATCTAAAAGACAGAAGACGGAAGACAAAACACGCCCGAAATATTACATTCCAGTCCTTTTTTAGACACCTCACCGGCTTTGAAGACTCAAAAGCCTCGCTTACATCGCCTTGAACAAAGGAACAGGTGCTAAATTTTTCAAACTGATAGCTTGCATCCGCTTGCTTAAAAGTTTAAATAAAAGACTAGAATTGAAGAAAATCCATCATCATTTTATAATGTGTAAATCATTTGCTGGTCGGATCAATTACGACAAAAAACTCGCCCTTTCAACTTTTTACATAACTTAATGTTCTATTTTTATACCGATCGTTTTCAGTTAAACAAGCGAGTCGTCTCAACAGGGAACACCTCACATCTCAATTACGGACAGAAACGTAATTTAAAATTAATGGGAAAGGACTATATACAATGTATCACGCTGTTTAATTGTTTTGCTTTCACTACTTACGTCACAAAACCTTCCCCTTGTTTTCCCCTTTCTTCCGATTGATCTTGTCTACAATCGTTCGATGTTTCAACCCTTAAAATTCATTCCAACAATAAGACTGAATTTTTGTTTGCACTCTACCTATAAACATTGATTCTTAGTCTTGACTTAATCAGAACCATCTATATAACGTGTTACAGCAGATGACTGTTACGAAAGATAATTAATGTAGATATTTCATCGAAAGGAAAAATTCATGTTTATAGTCTTTACAAGTGAAACCATGGCTGAAACTCAGCTACCGTTTTTATCGTAAACTAACTTCTAAAAGAGACAAGCCGGCCCCAGTGTGAGGATTTTCCTTTATTATGGAAAAATCTGTGTTAACTATGGCACCAAGACCCTTGGCGGTTTCGAGGAAAGGTCTTACAACCGTCATTTTAACGCTTACTGCCAAAGAACACGTAACAATGTGACAAAATCGCCACTTTCAAAGTGTAAACGAGCAATCAACAGCCGGAGTAGTTTCTTATAACTGTATCTTTGTCTGCATTTAAAAAGTGAAATCTACCATTCGCTTGGCCGTGGGATATCTGGGTATGACATTAGGCGCGTCTCACATCGGAACTTCTATTCTCAAAGCTCTTAAGAAGCGAACAAATACACTATTTAGTGTAAGAGTTTACAAACAAGTAAGGTCTTTTGGGCGATCTTTGCACTAATCCGACTATACAGTCGCAAGTCTACACTTGAATATAAATCTGTTCTTGTTTTCACTTCGCTCACAGACAACCAGCCACTTTTAGCACCTTAAACACAACCAACTAAGCTTTGTAATGGAGTTGTTTACCGCTCTCAAAAATCATATCAATCAAACGTAGGAACAGGCCAAAATCAGACTTCTTTATGAACACAATTTGGATTTTGGAGCACTGTTGCCTGTTAAAACGTTCATCAACGAGAGAATGGCCGTACAAGAAGCTCTAAACTTTTGAAACGTTAGCTTTTGCAACGTTTTCCGTTCTCAACTGGCCATTCAAACATCTTTATCAGCTTCAAGTGTTATATGCAGCTATGGTCTCCACCATTAGGTCGGCTGGTTGGGTCAGCGGACAAAGAATGTTCTTGTCAGCTACCTCGATGCTGACCAACAACAACGCAGGCCGTGTTTACGGACGGAATGGATTCTCCAAAATGAGGTTAACGTTAATTGACAAAAACTAAAGAAAATTTTGAAGGAAGACAAAGGAAGACGAGAACCCCGAAATATTAGGGTCCAGTCCTTTTTCAGAAACCTGACGTCACAAAACAGGTGCTAAATTTTTCAATCCGATTGTTAAAAAGTTCAAAAGAACGCATAAAAGTAAACAACATCTATCACTCTTTTACAACGTTTATATCATTTATATATCATTTCGGTAATAAGTTGAGCAAACAGAGAAACAACTCGCCGTTCCAACCAGTGTTTGTATGGGGTAAAAATACGATCCTAAAATTTCTAGGAAATACTAAATAAAGATCAATGAAACTTACTCTACAGTTAGTTGTTGTTGTCCTTAATGCTCCAACGAAGTTTCGTGATAGTTTGTTCAAATTCACTCTATATACAATAATAATATACAAAGTAGGAGACACGAGATGCCATGTTCGCCGCCATGCTCCCTTTCAACTCAACGCTTTCCACGAAATTCGAACTCCAATGGAAAATAAACATGCCAGGATCGTAGAAATAGGATAGCAGGGGATATAGAAACCAATGACGCTTTCCCAGATACAGAAACGAATCCCACAGACTTTGAAAACTCGAAGAATATAATCAAAAAAGACCGAGAACATGCTCGCCGAAGCAGCCGGGCCAGATCAACGCGCGGCCAGGAAAATGAGGCCTGGACCCGGTTGCATAAAACGCCCGTAACAGTTACGGGTATACGTACGTGTACTCGTAACTTAAGTGAGTTGCATTAAATCGTTTACGTGGTCCACTTAGAAGTTCCACTTAGGTGGCTGCACTTACGATTTTCGTAAGTATCCACTTAAGTGTCATTTATGCAACAGAAATTGCGGGTGTTGCATAAAACCTTTTTTACGGGAAAATTAGCACTTAAATTTACGGGACCTATGTAGGTGCCGTATCCTTACTGTTTTTACTAAAGTTAACGAGATCTTTTACCGAGAAGTGAAAAAAAATTGTTTTTTCTTTACGTTATTCCGTTCTAATGCGCTTTGTTAACCTCTGATGTACAAAAAGAAGAACAACAAACATTTCCAGTGGATATTGAAGTAAAATAACGATTTCATGTAAACTTTATTTGAATAAGAGGCTTAAAAAGTGTTCGAAACCACTTGACACTTTCTTTACACTCACCGGGAGTCCTGGGGTGACCTTTCTGGGGACCGATACATCATTCGTCCAAAGCCACCCTCCCCTGCCGGAAAAATACTTGATAGAAGGCAAGTGTTCTTCCTAGCCAATCACAATTCGCCAGAGCAAACCCCGCACACGCGCCTAAACTAAATGGCTAAAAAAAATAATAAAACCAGGATAGTCTGCCGAGTTACAAGGAGCCCCATTTTGTTAGAAATGTCGCTATCAAGGAAGAAACGTCCTTTTTCTGCGATTCCACTTGAACAAATGATCGCCACGCGCTTTCCCGATCTCGTCAGCTCTTATATATTTCCTTAACCAAAAACGATTTCCCCATACCACCCTGGCCTGTTACCGTAAAATTCCGAAAATAAGCCCCCGGGCTTATATTTTTCAAAGGCCCTTTTTGAGGGGCTTATTTTTAGAGGGGCTTATCTACGGAGGGAAATTTGCGTTTCAAAATCGATTGGACTAGCCTTATAGTTGCAAGTAAATTTACCATTTTTGCTTTGTTTTTCTTTGTATTTGAGGGCATTTTCCAAGTACAAACACCCGGGGGGCTTATATTTGGAGGGGCTATTTAACGGAGGGTTTTTTACGTTACCTGTTTAGGGGGCTTATATTTGGAGGGGCCTATACATGGAGGGGCTTATTTTCGGAATTCTACGGTATTTCCCTCTCGAACTATATTCAGAAGCTGGCGCTGGTCCTCAGAAAGTCTATCAAACATCAATAGGGCAAGGTTATAAGTGCAAAGGAAATAACAACGAAGGAGGATTTACAAAACTTAAAACGAGCAAAAGATATAACAGGACCAAATTCAAAGAGAGGTGTCACGATGGTTCACATATTTAACTGATAGAAAGTTCCTTTGTATTGACAAGAAGTCGGCGTGTTACGGCCGCATTAATCGCTAAATGTGTTAATCGCGCTAGTTCTTTGTTTACTGGTGCACATGCCTTTCACATTCGTCTCAGTTATCGCAATTCATATTCTGTCGGAATTTTCTGTATAATTTTGACATTATTTTGTAAGCTTCACCGTTTATTTACGATCGTTTCGCTCGAGAGTTCACAGCAACAGTATCTCAGTCATCATCCACCTTTTGTTCAACCTTGTTTTTAGCCCGCCTTGTAAGTATTTCGCGTTGTTATTCATAGTTTCATTACTGTTATTTCCAAACGAAACGCCTTTGGAATCTTGCGATACAGAGAAAGACCTTGGTGTGTGGGTGTCAAGCAATCTTACCTCGGACAAACAAGTGACTGAACAGTGTGCGAAAGCCAAGAAACTCCTTGGCTTTGTGCGCCGAGCTTCTAGGTACATCCAAAGCACCAAAACGCGTCGTACAATTTATCTTTCTATCGTTCGGTGCCATCTCGGCTATGCAACCCAAGTATGGTCGCCGCAGTCCATCGGCTTGGTAAAACGAGTTGAAAACGTGCAGCGCCGTGCAACAAAACTAATTTTGAAGCTTCCCTTCCGTTGCGATGTAACCTATAAGACCCGTCTCCAACTAACAAATCTGTTACCAATCTCATACTGGCATGAATTTTTGGATATAGTCTTTTCCTATAAAGCTGTTAATAACTTAGTTTCCATAGATAGTGAAGCTCTGCCTGCAACTAGACAATCAACGAGATCTACCAGGTCATCGAGCAGCAATGCTATTACTTATATATCCCTAAGCAAAGTAGAACTGTTATTTATCAACGCTCATTTTTCATATGCACGTGCCGCACATGGAATGTTCTGCCCGCTGAGTTACGCACAAGTCACATCTCTCTAGCCTCATTTAAGCGTTCACTACTTCAATATTACAATAAGTTGCTGGACCTGTACGACGTTGACGACATCAGAACCTGGAGAACAATCTGTCCCAGGTGCAACATAGAGAGGACTCTCCTGTGCCCACCGACGTGCTGCTTCTAGCAATTTGAACTTCTGTTTTGTTTCCTTTTGATTTTCTTGTTTATATATCAGTAGCTCTAGGTATTCTTTTTTTTTTCAACGATTGTTTTGTTTTGTTTTGTTTTTTAATTAACGAGGGATCCACTGTAATTGGTTAGGCTGTAGTGGTCTCCCTGCCTAATAATTTTTATGTATTCATGTATAAAGATTGCATTCTAGTTAGGCGAAGCCAAATAAGTAAATAAATAAAAGTTTCAACTGAAAGTTTTTCTTTTCTTTTTTCAGTGCCTTCTGAGTTTTTTGTCTTCATTTAACCGAATAGCCAAATTTTTGAAACATAAAAAGTAATGACGGATTTTTTCAATTGTATTCTTTTTTTAAACTTTAAAACCATCTGACGCAAGCTTTCAGTTTGAAAAATTTAACACCTGTTTCAACTGTTTAGAATGATTTAACCTTCTATTGTTAAACCAGCAAATCTAGATTAAAAAAGCACATCTCTCCCAGCTTGAAACTACTCGCATCTCAGTTATAAACAGAGGTAATTGGAACCTGATGAAAGCCAACCATGTATTGCACATTTTAAACGTTCTGTTTTCATTACTTATGTTAATAAACGACCTTGTTACCCTGTACTCTACAAACAATGCACCTAAAAGCTTGCGCCTTTGGCGCTTGTTTACATTAACATCGAGCGTCAAAGTAGTCGGCTATTTTGAAAACGAAACATGCAAGGGTTGCTAATGTAGAAAAAGATGCTTAAAAACAACCGGCAAGATAAAAATGGCTGAACAGTACTGCAATCGAAAGTTGGAAGGTCTTCTACGTCTTGTCCGTTACAGAGAAACTGTCTTCTTCTCTCTCTGTGTTTCACACTTGGCGTTTTCTCTCGTGACAAGTGTTGGAAATCTTTTAGTAATTCGCGCCTTATTCAAAGCTTCATCAATACCAGGCAACGTCAAGAAGCTGTTCCTTAGTCTGGTTTTCTCTGATCTTGCGGTGGGATTGGTGTCGCAGCTAATGGTCGGAATTATTTATGCCGAGATACTGAAGACAGCATCAAAAGAAGACTACAACTTAACGTCATTCTGTCCATCAGTTATAAATTTGAACTCTTTTCTCATGTTTTTTCTCTGCGCTGCATCTTTCCTAACTCTCACGACCATTGCAGTCGACAGACTTCTCGCTGTTTCGCTCCATCTGCGATATCAAGAACTTGTCACGTCCAAACGCCTCACTATAGTATTGATGTCTTTATGGTTAACAAGTTGTATTACTGCCCTGGTATTCATTTTCCTTCCGAAAAGCAATGAAATGGTAGTTGCGGTTATTTCCCTTACAGGGTATGTTCTAACTACCGTGGCATATGTTCGTGTTTACAAAGTTGTCAAATATCACCAGAATAAAATTTACGATCAAAATCAGCTTCAAAATCCCCAAACAAGAGAGGCACACCGACAAAGGAAGTCCGCCTATAATAGTTTATTTGTCGCAGTAGTTTTTTTAGCTTGTTATTTTCCTTCTTTTCCTTGTATAATATTGCACATGACAAATACTTCTGAAATTTCGTTTCTCGTAGCTTATCACGCGTCGGCATTCTTGGTTTTTCTAAATTCATCATTAAATCCTATTGTTTATTGCTGGCGGTACCGAGAGATTCGACAAATTGTAAAAAACACAGTAAAGAAAATACTTCGCATGAACGAGAATATGACGTAGGGAAAGACTTAATCTCAAGATAGTTTTAAGTAAATAATGTAATGCAAACTTTTACGAAACAAAATTACCTCAGAAAATATAATGGACTTTGGAACATCGGAATTGGTCTCTCTGAAAGGAGAAACAATAAGACACCTTTGATCTTAATTCCTTCTATAACTTCAACGAGATGACATTTAGCTGGAAACATTGTCGTGAGTCCCCAGTTGAGTTTAAAGAAAGAAGGAGAAGGACGAGAAGAGCCCGAAATATTAGGTTGCAGTCCTTTTTCAGAAACCTTTTCGACTTTGAAGACTCAAACGCCTCGTCGACGACACCTTGAACTACCAGAAAGATGCCAAATGAAAACTTATAAGATTCCTTATAACTTTAAATAAAAGCATAGAATTAAATAAAATCCATCATTATTTTATGTGTACATCATTTGCTGGTCGGATGAATTATTTAAAGAGAAAATAACTCGCCCTTTCAAGCATACACCGTGCGTTGTCAACTAAAGAAGAAGTTCTGCTTAGTAGGGAACAGCTCACATGTCAATTAAGGACAGAGAGGTAATTGGAACTTGATGAAAACGGACTATATATTGCGGTGTTTAATTGTTTTGTGTTCAATACCAATGTCGCAAAACTTTCCCCTTATTTTCTGAATTGGCCTTGTTTTCTACAATGTTGCTCAGTATTTCAACCCTTAAAATTTATATCAACGATCAGACTGAATTTCTGTTTGTACTCTACCAATAAACATTGAGTATAAGGCTTTAGTTAATGAACCGGCTATATGACGTGTCACAGCGGATGGCTTATATAAAAAGGTAGCTAATAAAAGGAAGCGTAATCAATATAGATATTTCATCGAAAAGGAAAACTTCATGTATATAATCTAGCAAGTTAAACCATGGCTGAACAGTACTGCACTCGAATACTGGATTTTTTGTTACCAATTCTCTCATTGTTCGCCTCAGAAGAAGTTTCTTCTTTGCATTCTGTGTTTTAAACCTTGTATTTTCTCTCGTGGCGACTCTAGCAAATCTTTTAGTTATCCGCGCGTTAATGAAGGCCTCTACCAGGGCGGATAAAGGTCGGGCGGTGTAACGAGCGCGTCCGAGCAAAAAGGTGTGATGCAGTGGGCTGGGACTCTGCTTAGAAATGTCGCTTGTATTTCGACTTCGGTCAGGGCTTGCGATGTGGTTTGTACATTAGACACTGCCGCTGTCACTGAATTATGGCGGCTTGATTTGTTGTCTTGCACTTCTTCCTCGTTCCTTTGTGCTGGTACGCTGTCTCCGAGAGGCAAATGTTGCTATTTTTTGCGGGAGGTTTAGTTGGAGTAGACAAACATCTCTTTCAAAGGGTTTCTCTTATTACTTCCATGACTCTACCACTGAATTATATTTTCGTTCTACTACTCGCCAATGTCGATCGATGTTATTCCAAAACAAAAACAACTAAGTACTGTCTAAAACACGAAGGAAAATCTCATCCATGTCGTCCGTGGCTAAACTAAAAGACAGCAGATCGTGTTTCATAACTAGATGACGTGAATTTTATAAATGCGTGCAGCTCGTGCAAGGTGAAATTATGCTAATTTCAATCACCATCATCCTTCTTTTTAATTTTGAAAAAAACATCTTATACGTCTTTCTGTTTCTTCGAAACTTCAAAATTAGTTTCCCCTCAGTTTTCACGGTGTACCTTGTGTAGTTTTAGAGAGAAAAACGGAGAAAAAACCTTACAACTAGGCTCAATAAATTTTGTTTACATGCGGTTGCCGGATTTGCGACGCATTGCGCGAATTGCCATGGCGCGTTGCACCCGAGAAGCAAAGTTTGAAGAAGTACAACGCCACTACATCAAAATATATCAATCTAATTTTTTGTTATGTTATATGAAATTTATCCCCCTTTAACATATGTAAAAATTGAGGTTAAGAAGTGTTAAGCTTTTGCAAACGAAACGGCTAAAGACGATTAGGTGACATTTAGTGGAATGAGGAGGTATTCAACACTTTTAAACTAAACTCAAATTTTGGCATTATACGACCAACAAGTTTGACTTATAGACGTACAGACACAAACATATGAAACTGTTTATTGATATTGTTATGAAACGAATTTATCTATTTAACATTGTAGCCTGAAATTACAGAAAGAAAATAGGATTTCCGGTTTGCAAAAACGAAAATTTCGCCGGCCTTAAGGCGCACCGGAAGCGCGGAAAGAGCGCTCGTGCCAGTCCTACTCCGCATCACACATTAAATGAAGAGCGGAGCGCTCGTTTCACCACCCAACCTTTATCCGCCCTGGCCTCTACGCTACCAGCCAACGTCAAGAAGATTTTGAATTGCAAAAAAGAGGAGAACTGGGGTGAGGCAAAGGGAGAGAGAGATGATACTTTTTTTCTCCTCTCCCTCTCCCCTTTTTTCCTTATTCTGCCCTTAGGGTTAGCCACCACCACCACCACCACATTTGGAACAGGTGCTAAATTTTTCAAACTGATAGCTTGCATCCGATTGCTTAAACGTTTAAATAAAAGAGTAGAATTGAACAAAATCCATTATTATTTTATAACGTGTGAATCATCTGCTGGTTGGATCAATTACGACAAAAAGCTCGCCCTTTCAACTTTTTACATAATTTAATGTTCTCTCTTTATACCGATCGTTTTCAATTAAACAAGCGGCTCCTCACATCTCTATTATGGACAGAGACGTAATTGGAAATTAATGGAAAAGGACTATGTACAATGTATTACGGTGTTTAATTGTTTTGCTTTCAATGCTTACGTCACAAAACCTTCCCCTTGTTTTTCCTTTCCCCCGATTGATCTTGTCTACAATCATTCGATGTTTCAACCCTTAAAATTCATTCCAACAACAAGACTGAATTTTTGTTTGCACTCTACCTATAAACATACAGTCTTAGTCTTTAGTTAATCAGAACCATCTATATATCGTGTTACAGCAGATGACTGTTACGAAAGACAACTAAATTAACCGAGAAGGTAATTAATGTAGATATTTCATCGAAAGGAAAAATTCATGTTTATAGTCTTTACAAGTGAAACCATGGCTGAAACTCAGTTACCGTTTTTATCGTAAACTAACTTCTAAAAGAGACAAGCCTGCCCCAGTGTGAGGATTTTCCTCTTTTATGGATGACAGCAAACCGAAAAACGTCACTTAAAACTGTTTCAGACTTCATCGATCTCGTTCAGTTTCAATCAATTTGTCAAATGTCGGCTAAAATTTCTGCGGTTAAATCCGAAAAGACCGTATTTAAGTTTAGAAAAAGAAAAAAAATTGTGTTGTTTTCACCTAGTTTATAAAGCGGACGCGTGAAATTAGGAAGTTTCACGTCGTAGTCGTGCGACGACGGCTAAGAAATGTACAAAAAAGCGTGATGCACGTGCAAAGTTGTTGTTTTGCTGTGTAAACTTATTGCTTTTTAACTGTTCTTGTTGCCGTCGCCGTCGTCGTTGCTTAAGCTCCCTATTGTTGTGATCCAAAAATTTTGTTACTATGGTAACACGACGTCACACTTCTCCTCTCTATTTAGAGTGGTCTTTACGCTAGAGCCTAAAAAACCTAAGAAATATTTCGAGACAAGTAAATTTTAAATTCTTCAAGTAAAAGAAAGCTTCACACACAACCTTTCTTTTTTACTTCGGTTTTACTCAAGCCTATTTTCCCACGCAACATAATTAAGATTGATTGACATGCTTCGCCTTTCTCAAAGCAAAGATACCGCAATTTCGCTAAGTCAGTTTTAAGGATGGTTTTGAAGTCACTTGAAACTTTCTTGAATCGTTTCAACTTTCCGACTTTAATGAGATGCAAAGTAAAGTTACTTGAAATTTTACTTAGGCCTTCACACACGCATTTTCGTTAAGTAAAACTTGGCAGCTCTTAAGTCTTACTTAACAGCCTTGTGTAAACACAACCAATTGCTTTGCTTTCAAAACTTAGCTCGCAAAACCTTTCCGATCTTTCCTGGGTGGCTTTGTCTACAATCGAATTGGTGTTTGAACCCTATTAAAATTTACACCAACAATAAGAATTTCTGTTTCCACTCTACTTATAAACATTAAGTCTAAGGTTCTGCAAAACGAAACGGCTATATAACGTGTCACAGCAGATGGCTGTTATGAAAGGTAGCTAATTAACCGAGGGGTATATCAACGTATATAGTTTATCGAAAGGAAATCTATATAATATTACAATTTAAAACATGGATGAACAGTACTGCGCTCGAATGCTGGATTTTTTGGTACAACTTGTTAGCCAAAGGAGAATTTTCTTCTTTGCTTTCTGTGTTTTAAACTTTGTATTCTCTCTCGTGGCTACTCTTGAAAATCTTTTAGTTATCCGTGCGTTAACGAAGGCTTCTACGATACCTGCCACCGTCAAGAAGCTGTTCCTAAGTCTGGCTTTCTCTGATCTTGCAGTTGGACTGTGTTCACAGCTAATGAAGGCTATTATCAGTGCCTTGATAATTAAGATGGCATCGAGTGGAGACAATTTAGCCACCTTCTGCCCAGCAGTTTTAAACGTGCATTCTTATTTCACGTATCTTCTCGCCAATGCATCTTTTCTGAATGTTACTGTCATTGCATTTGATAGACTTCTCGCTGTTTCGCTCCATCTGCGATACAAGGAACTTGTCACTTCCAAACGTGTTATAGTAGTGTTATATACATTTATATACATTTCTCTTCCAAAAGGCATTGAAATGGTAGCTGTGGGAATTGCCCTTGTAGGCAGTATTCTGACAACCGTGGCATATGTTCGTATTTACAAAGTCGTAAAATATCATCAGAACCAGATATATACTCTGAATCGTCTTCAAACTGCGCAAACAAGGGAGGCACTTCGACAAAGGAAGTCCGCTTATAATGCTTTATTTGTCTATGTTGTTTTTCTAATTTGTTATCTTCCTTTTTTGCCTAGCACAATATTGTATGTGACAAACACTTCTGAAATTTCAGTCCTCATAGGTCAATTTACCTCGCTGTTCTTGATTTGCCTGAATTCATCATTAAATCCTCTTGTTTATTGCTGGCGGTATCGAGAGATTCGCGAAATTGTAAAAAGCACAATAACGAAAATATTTCGCATGGACGAGAACACGACATGAGAGATGATCCAAGGCTCTGCGTAGTTTCAACTGAAAGTTTTTTTTTCTTTTTTCAGTGCCTTCTGAGTTTTTTGTCTTCATTTAACCGAATAGCCAAATTTTTGAAACATAATAGAGTAGTGACGGATTTTTTCAGTTCTATTATTTTTTAAACTTTAAAACCATCTGACGCAAGCTTTCAGTTTGAAAAATTTAACACCTGTTTCAACTTTTTAGAATGATTTAACCTTCTATTGTTAAACCAGCAGTTCTAGATTAAACAAGCACATCTCTCCCAGCTTGAAACTATTCGCATCTCAGTTATAATAATAATAATATTAATAACTAGTAATAGTTGACACTACAGCTGCCCCCGTTCTGTATATTATCGGTCAATAGTATTCTTGCTGGTTGTGTAGCTCTTTGAAATATACCGATTCATAATGAAGATTTTCACACATATTCCATACAATAGGTGAGATAAATACAGGAAACGCAAGGTTTCATGCACAGTTTCAGCTCGATTTACACAGCTTTGATCAAAACATTCTCAGTTTCGAGAATAGTTTATTCTAAACCATAACAAAAGATTTAATTAGAAGTTGAATTTTTTGCTATTTCTCTTTCCCTTTTTACATTCAGTTCACTTTATTTGCCGGAAAGTCAGCCTTAAAAATTAAAAGGACGTTTGATCGATTCACGCTAGCGTATTCTAGTCTTATTTGAAACTTTATAACGGAGGGACATCTGTGAGCAGGGAATAAGTCAGCATAGGATTTAATTGTCGGCGAATTTCTGTAAATGTCCATCAATCTGCTAGTGATAAGCTAGCCGTTGTTCACTCGTCTTGCTTGTTTGGGGCTGAGTCTTATTGCGGTCAAAGAGAGAGAAAGAGTGTCTGGCAAGGTTTCCGATACAAATCAAAGATTTGAGAACTCGTGTCTGGCAAACTCTCCAAGTTTATATATACACAGTTACACGCACCTTATAACCTCCCCTGCGCTTAACGAGTGTCTTTTGGTCCATAACTTTCAAAACAACTGCTCCACAGAATGTCACTACGTAACGCAAAAGAGTATCGAAATATGACTGCACAATAAATGTCACAAAATCTACCTGAGTGGTCCCTTCGGGATTTTCTGTCTTTACGTCATCCTAACCATTTCGTACTTGCGGGCGCAAACAATAGAAACGTCATCATTACCTACCGACTACTCGCGGCCCCAGTTCGAGCAAATCGAGATTTTTTTTAGTATACTGACTGTATATTTGAACTGTAAGTACTGTCCTTAATATAAGCGCGAGTTACTAGGTTCCTCCTCGGGATTTCGCCTCTGGGCGAAATCCCTGCGGGGGCAATAATAACATGTTTAAACAGGATGACCATTTCAGGTCTAAAAACTGCTATCAGTATGGGTCCTGTATAAAAATAGATGAATAAATAGATAAAAATTTAATTATATACGAAACTGGGATACATTACATGAATATAATCAATAAAAAAAGGAAGCCTCCTTATGAACAAAACTAGATACAATCATTTAAAAGGGTAGCCCCCTTATAAAAATTGGAGATTGACTCAATAGATAACCTATCCTTATAGACCTAGTGTCATAGTCATGAATATCATAAGTTCACCGTCGAAAATAATCTGAGAAATAACTTGGAGCTTGTCCATCAAGACAATTCTTGGCAAGTTTGACGATATGTTTCTCTTTTCTCGTCTTAAGAGGGTCCCAACCAAGACCGGAAGCCATATCTTAAGTGGACAAATGCGCCGTCTTTAACACTATCCTAGCAGCACGTCTCTACCACAGCCATGAAAAACAGCACAACAGTATTCCAAATTTCGTAGTATCATCGATTTATACAATCGGTTCGATGCTTCAGTTGTTAATGACGCACGCTGTGCACAGCTAAACATTGTGCTCTGAGGTCGCGTAAACCTCAACTGAGCGGAGATATTAAAAGCGGATACTTAAGATAACAGCAGCTATGGAAAATGATCATTACTAACTTAACGCGATTTTAAGCAGAAATATCTTATAAAACGGACAAAAAATTCAACAGAAATGCACAAGAACTGAACAAATTGTCTGTTGCATAAGGTGCTGAACTTACACATTTTCCTCTGCTGAGTATAAAATGCACCGAGCCTTTCTTTGGTCCGCTATATAAAAGCTATATCAACTTAACCAGCATTTTAGCCCAACCTGCTGCACAAGTTTAAAGTGTAAAATCAGTGAAAGAGTTCTCCTCTCTGGTTCCGTTAGCCCCTGTAGTATTCCAGGTAGCCAGTACTCTAATTTTACTTTTAATATTTTCATTGTCGTAATTAAGTGTTAAGCAAGAGTGAGGCCAAATAAAGATTGTTGTTGTTATTGTCCTCATTGAAACAATATGTAAAAGATTTTCAAGGGTTTCACGTCCGTGAAGATGTGAGTCCTGTCACCCCTTGCACTTTTTACTATGAGGATTTTGTCATGTGATGGCCTAACTGTGCTTAACCCTTTTAAGCCCTAAGTGTGATCAGCATCAAATTTCTCCCTGTAACATCTCTGCTTTAGAAAACGGAGCGGTCATGAGAATTGAGGACATGATCACACAGATTCTTTAACAACTTCTCCCCACTACTATTATCATGAGGAAACGTATGGGAACAACAAATGAGAATTGGAATTTTGATATTACAATTTAAAGGATTATTATGTGACCAAGTAGATTAGTTCTTGCACTAAATGGTCTGAGATCTTAGCCGAGAAAAAGCATTTTAAATTCCACTAACTTATGTCAGAGACACCAGAACGTGACGAAGGGGTCACCTTCAAGATGCCATTCACTTTAATCTGGGCAATGGAGAGCGAAATTTTTTTTTCTGCATTTAGTGAGGAAGAGCTTACAAACGAGTAAGGTTATTGAGCTCGCTGTGCGCTAGTCCATTCAGACTACATAACACCGTCGTGAGTCTCCAGTTGAGGCTAATTACTTTCCAGTCCTTTTTTAAAGACATCACCAGCTTTGAAAACTCAAAAGCATCGCTGACGACACCTTGAACTAAGGAACAAAAGCTAAATTTTTTAAACTCAAAGATTGCTTAAAACAAAAATCCACTATTATTTCACATGTGTAAATCATTTGCTGATCGGATCAATAAACAGAAAATACTCGCTCTTTCAACGTTGTACAGTGATAAACGTTCTATATTTCTACTGATCCTTTCCAATCAAGCAACTGCATGGTTCCTCTCCGCAGGGAGTAGCTCACATCTCAATTGTTTACAATTCGATTCAGTGTTTTAAACCTTAAAATTTTGTACGAACAACAAGAATTTCTGTATGCCCTCTAACTATAAACATTTAGTCTACAGCTTTAGTTAATGCACCGGCTATATAACGTGACACAGCAGATAGCTTTTATGAAAGGTAGCAAATCAACCGAGGGGGTAATCCATGTAATTTTTTACCAAAAAGAAAAAATTCATCTATACAATTTCAGTGGTTAAACCATGGCTGAACAGTTCTGCACTCGGTTGCTTGATTCCTTGGTTCAACTTGTTCAGCACAGAAGATCTTCCTTCCTTGCTTTTTGTGTTTTAAACTTTGTATTTTCTGTCGTGGCGACTCTTGAAAATCTTTTAGTCATTCGCGCCTTAATGAAAGCCTCAACGATACCAGCTACTGTGAAAAAGCTGTTCCTAAGTCTGGCTTTCTCTGATCTTGCAGTTGGACTGTGTTCGCAGCTTATGACCGCTATTATCAGCGCCTCGATATTGAAGACGAGCTAAGGCGGCATCAAGTGGAAACAACACAGCCTTCTTCTGTCCAACAGTTTTGAGTGTGAAAACTTACTTTATACATGTTCTCGCCACTGCATCTTTTCTGAATGTTATTGTGATCGCATTTGATGTACTTCTCGCTGTTTCGCTCCATCTACGATATCAGGAGCTTATCACACCCAAACGTGTTAATAAAGCATTGGTGTCTTTATGGTTAACAAGTTGTATCACTGCCTTCATATTCGTTCTCCTTCCGACAAGCGATGGAATAGTAGCCGGAGTTATTTTAATTATAGGGTCTGTTTTGACCACCGTAGCATATGTTCGTATTTACAAAGTCGTCAAATATCATCAGAATCAGATATACAGGCAAAATCAGCTTCAAAATGCCCAAACAAGGGAGGTACGTCGACAAAGGAAGTCCGCCTATAATGCTATATTTGTCTGTCTTGTTTTTCTAGCTTATTATCTTCCTCTTTTGCCTTCAACAATACTGTACATGACAAATACTTATGAAATTTCAGTATTAATATAACGGTAGCCTGCGTAGCATGGCGGTTTTGTCGAGCAAGGCGCACGAGCGGCAATGCCAGGAAAACGCGAAATCTGCGCGCGGAGCGCGCGTGAACGAGCGTTGAAGCTACCCCAATTTCCTCGAGGTTTCTCTGCCGGAGCCCGCCTTTATTACTTTGCGCTCCCAACCAAAACCACCATTCTACGCGGGCTACCGTTATATTAATACTGATACTTGATTTGACACCCGGTATGTGATATACTTGCCATTGTACGCCGTAATTGAATGGTTAAAATTGAAATTTTGGCATGCACATTCATTTAGAATGAAACGCAAAATCGCATTATAAGATCTACAATAATACTATAACTTCCCGCTATAAAGATGATTAGCGATTTACACTTGAAATGTATTACATATTGTTGAGTTTTGTCGATTGTGTTCCTAAGCCTTATGGTGGTTTCACATTGCTTTTGGTCCCAAAATTCATGTGAAAGGCATGGACATGATACTGTATACAGATGAGATTATTAAACTCGTTTCGTGCCTGCAACATCATGAGTGTACTTCCGTTTTTCCTTTACTGGTCCTTTGCCTTTGGTAGTTGGTAGTTTTCCTTTAATGCATATTTTCACTACCCGTACCCACTTTAATAGCTTTTACTTAAACCTAATATATAGATTTAGCCAGGGCTAAAAGCGAAGCTCTCTTTAATATTTATAGATTCCTCAAAGAAAATATAAAATCGAGTAATACTAAAGACAATTTGAAAGCAACGAGAACGCAAAAAACAACAGCAATAGGTCTAATTAGCAAAAAACAACTTTGCACGTGCAGCACACTTTTTTTCTCTAATTAGAAAAAAAACAACTCTGCACGTGCAGCAGTTTTTTTTGTACATTTCCTTGCCGTTGTTTTAACGTAAAACGTCTTTTAGCTTCCTATTTACGCGTTTTATGGAGGAAATGTTTGTATTCCTGTTCACTCTGTTTTTTCACTGCCGCTCCTTTTTCACATTAGTAGCCGCTAGCATTTCTCGTTTTCTAACCGCCGCTATATAGTTTTCATGTTTTCCTTCCAACGAAGTTAGTCTCCGTTGTTATTTATTTCTCGCTCCTGACAAGTCTGACACTTGACATCGGTTTACATGAAGTGTGTGTACGGGTGGGCGGGCGGGCGTCCGCTACGTCATAACCAAATTTTCTCGGATGGATAGTTTACCAAATTTTCTTACCCATGGTGCTCCGCTGGCGCGCTTCGCGCGCGAGAGCTCCGCTAATAAGTTGCTAAGTAACAACGTCATCAAATATATATCTTTCCATCGACCCCTCGTTTTCAGGATATTCTGAGAAATCCTAATAGAGTTACACTCACAAAGAAAATTCCTTTCGACGCCTGCCACGCAGGGTAAGAAAATTAAGAAAAGTAAGATAAAGTGGGCAATAAAACAGTTTATAAAGAAGGAAGGCAAAGGAAAAATACATCGAGCGAGACTTAGGCTGCGAGCAAGCTCTGCTATTTGGGCGAGGGAAGCGAGCCTCGCGAGAACGCGCGAGCCAGGGCCCGAGAAGAGGAGAGCTTGCAACGATCTGTCGGGTGCGAAAGTAATGTAATTCGTATAATGTAATGTAATTAGTTATTTTCCAATTTTCAATAAAATTTGTTGTTGTTGTTGTGTCATAAATTTTCATTTCCACCCCGGAAACCCCGGGAATCCGCGAAGTGTGAAAACGGTCACCGCGAACGTCCCGCCCACGATCGCTCCGATTAGACAAGTGACAAGCGCCCGTCAAGTTTAGACAGCTGAGGGCATTTGGTCATTTGGTGATCCGCAACAGCAAGAAACCACCGGTTTCGGTGTGAAATCGGTCTGCCGGTACTCTGGAACGAGTAGCGCATGCGTAATGTTTGCGATTTTGAATCACACGTGTGTTTTATCAACATGAAGTGTACCTTCAAATAACTAGATATGAAATGACCCAGTCATCATGTAAACGTGATACGAAATCGAAAAGTCATCCCGGTATGAAACTCGCCCCGGTGCGAGTTTTCTCTTGTAAACACCCCCTTACTTTTGCCTTATTTGATTGCTGCCGCAGTGAGTGAGCCTGAAGCGAACGAACGAGGCAGCTCTCTAATCGGCAAAAATTACATTATAGCGGCATTCAATCACTTTTTCTTGCCAGAAGCAAGGAATTGTGGTTATGCGCGAAAGAAAGATTTAGGATGCGCAATGGACTCGCAATTATCTGGTATCTGGTGTTATTTCATTCGTAGGACATATTTTGACAACAGTGGCCTACGTTCGCGTTTACAAAGTTGCAAAATATCATCCGAATCAGATCAACAGTCAAAGTCAACGGCCAATTGCCGAAACAATGGAGGCAATCCGACAACAGAAGTCTGCCTACAATTTTTTATTTTTCGACGCAGTTTATTTAGCTTGTTATGTTCCTTATCTGCCCTCCGCAATATTGTACTCGGTAAACCGTTCGGAGATTTCCCTTTTGGTACCAAAATGGGCCTCAATATTCTTGATTTTTCTGAATTGCTCGTTGAATCCTTACGGTCTTGTCCACTTCGATTATTTAAATGTCACTTTTATCATCAACGTGGACTTCTACCCTCCAACTCCTCGGCCTAAATATAATTATGACTTCAAAAAGGCTAATCTCATTGACCTCAAGAAAACTTTGGAACATATTCTCTAGAGTGTTTTACTGCCTAATGCTGACACAAACATATCTTCCTCCAACTGGGAAGACGTCTTCTGGTCGGCCTTCGATGAGTTTGTACCTAAGAAGAAAGCTAGAGATAAACTCACATTCACCCCCACCCTCCCCCACCCCCCTTTCCCCCAAAAAAATTTCTCAATCTCAACAATCTTTCTTAATAGCCTGAGAAAACAGCCGACATTTCGCGACACCACCAGTGGTTTACCCGCGAAATGACGTCTGAGAAACGAGCGCAGAAATTCCATACTGATGTAGCCTGCGTAGCAGGCGTCGAAAGGGGTAGGGGATAGGGGGTAGGGAGGAAGGGAAAAAGGGGAGGGGGATTGGGGAGAGGGGGAGGGGACGCCTGCTCTAAGAACCCCCTTTTGTTCATATCTGCGGACGCTGGCATCCGCAAATTCCTGATTGGCTGAGCGGTAATGAGTAACATATTGAAATGCGCATTTCACAAATCAACAAACAGTCGAGATGGCAGCGGTAGACTTGGATGTCGTAGAGAGTGCTTTGAGAGATGTGAGTTTATCTAGTGGTAGAGAAACTGTTTTAAAACCAGAGCAAGAATCAGCAGTAAGGGATCTTTTAGCCGACAGAGATGTTCTGGCAGTTTTGCGGACCGGATACGGCAAGAGTTTAATTTAGCAAATGTTTGTACGCGCGAAGAACTACGAGCTAAATGGTAATGCGGCGATTCTCGTCATTTCGCCAATGAAAAGTATTATCGAAGACCAGTTGCAGGAGATGGAATTGTTGGGCTACCCAGCGAAAGATTTAGCCAATTTATCGAACGATGACATTCGCCGATGTAACTTAGCAATAAAAGAAGGTGGTTTTACCTCACGCCAAAATGCTGCTTATTCCAATAAAGTTGTTTTTATCTGCTGGGTAGATTATGCTCTGGAAGGTTCTGCATTTATACTAAGCAAATGTTATTTTAGCCGCATGTTTCACACTGAGAGGTCATGACATACATATCGATTGACTGTAGTTTTTGTTTTCCGGTCGGCAGGATTTGCCCTCTGATGCAAGCGCAATTTCTTTGACCTCTTTTGAAGCGTAAAACTTTTTTTATTACGGCTGATTAAGGGTTCCAGTTTTCTCCAAAGTGCCTTCTGGATCTGAATAACTAAGCGAATTTTTTAGTCCGTGAGTGTAATGTTTTTCTGCAATGGCGAGTGTAGCGACACTTGATTGACAGTAAGCGTAATCGGATTCCTAGAAAATTGGTAGGCGTTATGCAAAAACATAGGCTCTTAGAGCAGGCGCTCCCTTCCCTTTTCCCTTTCTCCCTCCCCCTCCCCCTCCCCCTCCCCTTTTTGCGCCTGCCACGCAGGCTAATACTGATGACGTGTCACTACCCAGATCCGGGTAGTGCCTCTGATTGGCAGTGTGGCGAGAGAAATTTGACCTTGAACCAGCCAATGGAGAGGCAATTGATTAAGACCAACAAGCTGAGCAACAACATCAATTATATGAGTTGTCTAGTATCGCCCACGGAAATTATATCAAACTGATTAATGTTATTCGCTTTCTAGCGCTAAAACGGCCGTGGTCGTTGACTACAATTCTCATTGACAGTATGGCCACGTACTGGCTCTGCTCCCACAAAAGTCTCATATGCCGATTGCATGTCCAATAAGCCAGAGTTCACTACGCTGACCAACTATAACGCACTCACTTTGAAACGTTTAGTTTAGGTACAGATGTTCACAAGACGTCGAAATTACGTCAAGAAAAGGTTGGCGTTAAATTGTTTTAAAATTTAAAATAGAATTTCAATTTTAATATTACCCTAACTGTGTTTTAGGCTTATGCAATTTTGCAAGGGGGTGAAAATAATTTTTAATTTAGAGACCAAACAGCTCTTTTTTAATATAAACAACGGTTCACGCTGGGATGGAAACTGATCATTTTCAATGATAGAAATGTAGGGAGATAATTGGTTCTTGATGTATGGGGAGCATTTATGTACCAGGTTTGTTTTGCATTTGTGGTATCTATTGAATACATCAATACAAATTTGCCGCTTTATCACCGGTATGATGAAAATGATAATGATTTTCTAGCTCTTATAAACTCTAATAAATTACATAAAAAAACAAAGTTTTGGTAGAACTATAGCTAAACATGTGTCTACGTTATTACGTTAAACGTCAAGTCGACGAAAAAAGAAAATATAAAATATACGCGTTAATATGCAAAATGTTGATAAGTATTGTCACAATAGAGTGAGCAATAAACGACTGGTGTGGTTTAGACTACTGTTTAAAAAGACATGCCATCTGGTAGGTTAACCATGAATGAACAATTCTGCATTGCGAAGCTTGGTGATTTTGTACAACTTGTAAACTTTCAAAAAGCTTTCATGCTGGTTTTCTGTCTTTTAAACTTCGTGTTTTCCTTAGTGGCGACGCTTGGGAATATGTTACTTATTCGTGCCCTTGTAAAGGCCTCATCGATACCAATCATCGTCAAGAAGCTGTTCCTAAATCTGGCTATTTCTGATCTTGCTGTAGGATTGTTGGTGCAGCTAATGGCGGGTATCATCTCTGCTGTGATGTTGAATATGGCATCAAAAGGAGACTACAACTTGACGCCATTCTGTCCAGTAGTTTTAAATGTTTATAGCTATGTTTTGTTCCTTCTCGGCACTGCATCTTTCCTAACTGTCACTACTATTGCTATTGACAGACTTTTCGCAATTTCTCTCCACCTGCGATATCAGGAGCTTATCAAACCCAAACGTGTTACCATAGTGTTGATATCTTTATGGTTAATAAGTTGTATCACTGCCTTCATAGGCGTACGGGCTGGGGGGGCAAGGGGGGCTGCAGCCCCCCCAAATTTTGGGCAACTCAGATTTTTTGGGCAGCGAGAGAAAATTTGGGCAAAGTCAGTTTTTAAAGACGTCTCCTTGTTTATTTAATTTAATTATTTTGAAGACCTGAATAATAACCTAAAGTCGGCGTAATAATCCAGTTACATTACAGTGGTTGCCTAGCATGTGATGAGTAATTTACAGATTTGCAGTTTTTTTAATGTTGGGAACTATACTGCACTGCACTAGCTGGAATGGGCTATTTCCAGTCGTGAATTGCTTAAAATAAACTTTCGCATAACTTTCTAGAATCATCTCCACTCGAAGAACAGTGTATGGCAGATAGCATCAGCAATGGGTATGAAAATGAAGAAGTGGCTGACTACTGAATTCTCAGTTTGAATTAGTATAGCGAGAAGAATCTTAATTCTTTTAAAAAATCTATTGAGCGGTTCCATGAAATTATTCGCTAATTTGTCAAAGTAGACCGAAATGTTTACAAAACCGCTAACAAGAGTGCCTCGATGACTAATCAAATCCTTCTTTCGATTCTAGCAATCAAGCAGAGCTATCTCCACGGTCTTTCACACATGTTTTTAAAAAGATTAAAACTACTATGAGGTGAAAATGCATGTCAAACGCGCTTCGTTTTGTACAGATAACGGCCAAACATCAAGATTTTCCTTTTCTTACCGTATTTCTAATAATAAAATCTTCATTCCAAAATATCAACCGTATTGGAGAAAAATGCTCCTGTGAACGATTTTGTAAGGTTCTCCATGCCGAGAATAATTGCTGAAGTAAAATAGGTAATGGGGTCATTTCGTTGCTATGACAGCTCCAATGTCATTGCAACCCCGATGATGGCAAATTTTCATCTTAATACAACTGATGTCGCAGTTTTTCCAAATGTTTGTTTATGGCGACGTAGTTTATGCTCAGACTTGGTATTGACCCTGAAAAACTGTATCGAGCCACCTTCATATGCCAGGACGGCCTATGTTGTTGCAATATGGCCCTCATTTCATTTCGACTCTTTCATAAAAATTTGGGCAACTTGCGAGATTTTTTTGGGCAAATGGTTTACCGCCCCCCCTGGCAAAAAATTTCCCGTACGCCTATGACTGCCTTCATATACATTCTCCTTCCGGAAAGCAATGAAATGTCAGCTGCGGTTATTTCACTGATAGGATATGTTCTGACAACAGTGGCTTATGTTCGTATTTACAAAGTTGTCAAATATCACCAGAATCAGATATACAGTCAAAATCAGCTTCAAGTTGAACAAAAAAGGGAGGAAATCCGACAAAAGAAGTCCGCCTATAACGCTTTATTTGTCTATCTTGTTTTTCTAGCTTGTTATCTTCCTTTTTTGCCTTCTACAATATTGTATTTGACAAATACTTCTGAAATTTCGTTCATCGTAGCTCAAGGTGTGTCGGTATTCTTGATTTGCTTGAATTCATCATTAAATCCCCTCCTTTATTGCTGGCGGTACCGAGAGATTCGCGAAATTGTTAAAAACACAGTGAAAAAATTATTTTCCATGGACGAGAACATGACATAACAAAAGACCTCAAGGTACTTAATTTCGCCATTTTGGCAAGACAGTATTTCGCGGGGTTCTATTTTCGCGATTTCATTAGGCAAATATGAAAAAGGGCATTAAATTTCGCGATTCAAGCGTTCTCAACTTGAGTTTAGTTTTCAATCTTTTGAACATTTTGAAATATCAACATAAAATGAAACAAGCAAAATGCATATTAACGATATTTCAGAAGAACAAAGTCACGGAATGGAACGTACCTGTAAAACCAACAGATAACTTGTCGGTATTTGTCAACACATATATCAGGCAAAGTGTATGTTAGTAAAGTGTAGTTATGAAATGTGTTTTTTCTTTCTGTGATTTGAATTTTCTATATGGGTATTAAATTTCGCGAGGATTTTTATTTGCGGGTCTTTAATTTCGCGACTTTTCCACAATCGCGAAAAACGAGAAATTGAAGACCCGCGACATTATATATAAGTGCCAATGAAGAAGTTTTATTTAAGAGCGTAATGCGAACTCATGTGTATTTTAAAAGGCTTGAGTCAACCACGAATTCAGTGGGTTTTGATTCCAGGAAGAAAGATTCCTCTCATCTTTGTGAAACCTGGCAAGCAGGTTCTTTTCCACGTTTACATTCATTTGATGAGCTTTTCAACTTTAACAATAACTTATTTATTTATTTATTTATTTATTTATTTATTTATATAGCGCTCATATCCTGAGCTCATGACGCTTAAAGCCTCAGTCGCTTGACTCACCTTCGCCTTGTAACGGGCCAAAATGTTTAACCGAAAATGGTGAATACTTAGTCAACCTGTATTCGCCTTATTTTATCGTTTTTCTATGGCTCCTAGTAAGGGCTTTAGAATGCCCCTTTGAACCATGTCCATGTGTTTATATCGGAAACCGTCAGTTAAGTAAAACACGTTACGTGACTTAACAAATATACTTAAAACTGATAAGGCATAGAATGAATTCCGCGTTAAAAGGCGGAATCGTGTTGAGAAGGGTTAAGGCCAATTTGACAGCGAAAAGTTTCGAATTTGTAAAGTGGAAAATAATGTACCCCATTTGAAGGAACACGTTTTGTGGCGTCATCAGAAGCAGGAAATCACGTGACTGTATATGACACTTTTTTTCTATTATACACGTTTAAGGTTAATTCTTCTCAGTTCCACGACTAAAACGAACTTATTCCGACGAGGTGCAAGCGTGATGTCTTAAAACTCTGCTGGGGGTTCTCTATATTAAAAAATCCAAGCCTTAACTAGCCTTCCACGCCTGCGTGGGAGGCTAAGCCTTAACACAATTGAGAAGTTCTAAGCAACGAAACATAGTGAAAAAAGCACTGGAATTGCTGTGCCCAAAGACTAAAGAAATGCGTAATAGGAACAATATTTGTCTCTTTAACATCGGAATTGCTGTCTCTGAATAGAGAAACAAAGACAACTTCGACCCAAATAAAAATTGTCGCAAAACCTTCCCCTTATATTTCCTGCGTTGACCTTGTCTGCAAATGATTTAGTCTCACAAGCCTTAAAATTTATACCAACAATACAAATTCCAGGTTGAATTCTACTCTCTAAACATTGAGTCTAAGGCTTAATAGGTTAACTAACCATCGACATTAACACGAAACGTCACAGCAGATGGCTGTTTTAACAGAAGCTAATAAAACGCAGAGAGTAATTAATGTACATATCCATCGACCGAAAAGTTCATGTAAATTTACTGGTAAGTTAAACCATGGCTGAACAGTGGTGCACTCAAGCGGTGAATTTTTTGTCAAAATTTCCTCGCTACAGGAGAACTTCCTCCCTTGCTTTCTTTGTTTTATACTTTGACATTCTTCTTCCGAAAAGCGATGAAAAGGTAGTCGCAGTAATTTGCATTGTAGAATATGTTATGACAGCCGTGGCATATGTTCGTATTTACAAAGTTGTGAAATATCATCAGAATCAGATAAGTAGTCAAAACCAGCTTAAACCTGAGCAAACAAGAAAGGCGTTTCGGCAAAAGAAGTTCGCCTATTCACAAAATGTGTTCATGTAAGGAAGTTTCTAGATATATAACGTCCTAGTCTATACACGGACAGAAACACAAAAAATCTTTGTACTGTGGTTGGTTGTATTAATCTAAAAGGTTTTTTTTAAAAGGGAAAAAAAAGCATTTTGACATGCCATAAGAGTTAACAAACGACCAGTGAGGCGCGATGTGCAGTTGTCCATCCAGACTTTCATATAGCGAGTTCATATTAGAGAGTTATTTGAAAGAAAAAAATACGAAGACGAGAACAACCCAAAATAATAGCTTCCAGTCCTTTCCAGAAACCTCACGGTCTTTGAAAACGCAAAAGCCTCGCTGGCGTCACGTTAAACTACGAAACAGGTGTTAAATTTTTCAAACTGAAAGCTTGCGTCAGATGGCTTCAAAGTTTAAAAAGAGAATAGAAATAAAAAAATCCATCACTACTTTATTATGTTTCAAAGATTTCCGGCTGGCCGGTTAAATTGAGAGAAAAAACTCGCCATTTCAACTTTTTAGAATGATTTAACCTTCTACTGTTCAAACCAGCAGTTTTAGATTACACAAGCACATCTTTCCCACCTTGAAACTACTCGCATCTCAGTTATAAACAAAGAGATAATTGGAACTTGGTGGAAACGAACCATTTATTTCATATTTTAAACGTTTTGTTTTCATTACTTACGTTAATAAACGACCTTACAACTCTGTACTCTACAAACAATACAGACTGCGTTTAAGGCATATCAAACCCTCTACATTAACATCGAGCGTCAAAGTAGTCGGCTATTTTGAAAACGGAACTGAGAAGGGGTGACAAACGCTGAAAAAAAAAATACTTCTTAAATAACCAGCAAGATAAAAAATGGCTGAACAGTACTGCAATCGAACGTTGAGAGGTCTTCTACAACTACCGAAGAACTATCTTCTTTTCTTTTTGTGTTTCACACTTTGCGTTTTCTCTCGTGACAAGTCTTGGAAATCTTTTAGTAATTCGCGCCTTATTTACAGCTTTATCAACACCAGCCAACATCGAGAAGCAGTTCCTTAGTCTGGCTTTCTCTGATCTTGCGGTAGGATTGGTGTCGTAGCTAATGACGGGCATTATTTATGCCGTGATACTGAAGATAGTATCAAAAGGAGACTACAACTTAACGTCACTCTGTCCAACAGTTTTAAATTTATACTATTATCTTTTTTTTTCTCTGCGCCGCATCTTTTCTAACTGTCACTGCTATTGCATTCGATAGACTTCTCGTCATTTCTCTCCACCTGTGATATCAGGAGCGTGTCACCTCTAAGCGTGTAACTATGGTATTGATATCTTTATGGTTAACAAGTTGTATCACTGCCTTCATATACGTTCTCCTTCCGAAAAGGAATGAAATGTTAGCTGCCGTTATTTCACTGATAGGGTATGTTCTGACGACCGTGTCTGACAATTTCCTGCCAAAATTATAAAAGCGGTTCTTTTCAGCAGGCAACAGCCAACATGTCAATTATGGACAGAGACGTAATTGGGACTTGATGGAAAAGGACCATATATTGCAGAGTTTAATTGTTTTGTTTTCAATACTTACAGCTGTAAAGTCGGAAAACCTTCCCCTTGTTTTCTGGGTTGACGTTGTTTTATGCAATTTGATTCGAAGTTTCAACCCTTAAAATTGTTACCAACAATAAGACTCAACTTTTGTTTGCACTCCACATATAAACATTGAGTCTAACGCTTTAGATAACTAAAAAGCTATATTAAGTGCCACAGTTATGTCACGGCAGATGGCTGATGTGAAAGGTAGTTAATAAACCGAAGGGGTAATTAATGTACATATTTAATCCAAAGGAAAAATCCATGTATAAGTCAGGCAAGTTAAATTATGGCTGAACAGTACTGCACTCGAATGCTGGATTTTTCCCACAAACTTGTTCTCCACAGGAGAGGTTTCGTTCTTGGTTTGTGTGTTTTAAACGTTGTATTTGCTCTTGTGGCGACTCTAGGAAATCTTTTAGTTATCCGTGCCTTAATGAAGGCCTCAACCATACCATTGAACGTCAAGAAGATGTTCTTAAGTCTGGCTTTCTCTGATCTTGCAGTGGGATTGTTGCCGCAGGCAATGGCCGCTATTATCCATGCGGTGATACTGAAGATGGTATCGAGTGGAGAAAACTTAGCCTCCTTCTGTCCACCAGTTTTAAGCGTGCATCATTACTTTTGGACTCTGCTCGCCACTGCATCTTTCCTGAATGTTATTGTCATCGCAGTTGACAGACTTCTCGCTGTTTCGCTCCATTTGCGATATCAGGAGCTCATCACAGTTAACAAGTTGTATCATCACCTCTATATACATTTTCCTTCCAAAAGGCAATGAAAAGGTAGCTGTGGCTATTTTACCAGTAGGATATATTTTGACAACTGTGGCACATGTTCGTATTTACAAAGTTGTCAAATATCATCAGAATCAGATATACAGTCAAAATCAGCTTCAAAACGCCCAAACAAGGGAGGCACTCAGACAAAGGAAGTCCGCCTATAATGCTTTATTTGTCTATCTTGTTTTTCTAGTTTGTTATCTTCCTTTTGTGCCTACTACAATATTGTATTTGACAAACACTTTCGACATTTCGTTTCTCGCAGCTTAATGCGCGTCCGGATTCTTGGTTTTTCTGAATTCATCATTAAATCCTCTTGTTTATTGCTGGCGGTACCAAGAGATTCGCCAAATTGTAAAAAACACAATAACGAAAATATTTCTCACGAGAACATGACATAAGGAAAGATCTAAAGCTCTAGATAGATAGCATTAACTGAAAGTCGAGACCTGGCATGTAAACTTGTCAACGTTTTTACTTCAACTAATTTATCAATGAACAAAGTTATGACGATTTTGTCACGTGATGACCAAACTGTGCTTAGCGATCGGTTTCAGGCTAACCAACACTTTACCCCAGCTACAAGTTGTGGACATGGGGCATGTTGCGTAGACAAGGGACGAGAAGGATACTCCACGACTCACAGATGCCTGCGGTTTCGGAGTCTTTAGTAGCGGACAAAAGAATGCACTAAGAACAAAGAAATCCACAGGACAACGTCGCATGTAGAGGCTCAGTCCTATGGAACGCAGTGACTGGCATATGATATTCCATGTCGTGGCCTCAGGCTAAAGCTTAAATCTTTAGATATATCTTCAATAAATTTAGCTTTAAGATAACGTCCGCATCTACTCTTGTAGTCTTATAAAAGATAATTTTGTATACAATACTTGACTTCCTCACATTTGTAAATATTTCTACTTTATATTCTTATTTGCTTTTCGTAAATGCCATTAGTTTGTAGTTTCTCATTGTCATTAGTTAGCTGCAAACGACCCCACAAGCTCATGTAGCTTTAACACTCATCGTTTTTAAATAAAGACTATCTAGCCCTTTAAGCCCTAAAAGTGATCAGTAAGAAATTTCTCCATGTAATTATAACATCAATGCTTTAGAAAACAGAGTGGTGGCGAGAATAAAGGACACGATCACACAAGATGAATCTAACTGATTCTTCAGTAACTTCTTCCCACTATTACTATAGCAAACGTATGGGAACAACAGAGGAGAATTTGAATTTGGATACCGTATTATGGTTTAAAAGGGTTAAAAGGCCAAGTAGATTAGTTCTCCGACGAAATGGTCTTAGAACTTCGCCAACAACAAAAAAAAGAATCATATTCTACTGATTGACGCCAGACACACAAGAACAAAATTAATATTAAAAGTAAACATTAGAGTATTGGCTGCCTGAAAGAACCATAGGGGCTAGCGCCCGGGGGGGGGGGGGGGGGGGTACTGCCATATATGGGCTATATAGGTATGTGCCGCTGTGAAGGGTATGGTTTTCAAGCAGTTTACTCTAGGATAGGGTATATAAATCAGAGCGTTTGGGTCTAGAATAGGGTATCATTTTTCAGTAAACTGATCAGTTGGTTGAAGATTTTATCTCGGCTAGGGAAACAGCTACTCTAGGATAGGGGGGATTTGGGGAGTTTACTCTAGTATAGGGTAGCAAAATTCAGCTGAACTAGCTTTGGTATAGGTTAAGGGTTCCAGGGTCCCAGCGGCACATCCCCACCCAGAAATTCCTAAAGTACCCCCCTCCCGGGGGCTAGCGGAGCCAGGCAGCCAGTTGACATCAGCATTAAATAGAAATAAATTACAGGTCAACAAGAAAACACCATCTTTCTCGCAGACCATAACATTTTCAGGATAGAGATAGACCTAGGCACTTTACTTTACGTGGTGAATATGCTTAGCTGTATGGCTACTACAGTTATCCCATGGGTACAATTAAGGTAGAAATTAAAATACAAAGTTTTAAAAACTTAAATTACTAATTGCCATGAATATGAATGAGCTGAGATATAATAATTAAAAATGCCTTAACCTGAAATTATGATTCAATGACAAAAGTTATAAATATTCTAAACATCTAAAACTTTAAAACACAAACCCTGCTACCAAATTCCTTAGTTCCAGCTGAAGCACGAAAATTGTATGCGTATCAGGATGCGTATCAATTCAATCTGATCCATCGAGAACCGAAGACAGTTCAATGTATATATGTTGTGGTTCAATTTTATCCTTGGTTCAAATTTTCTTTTCTTTTGTTTTTGGGTATGGTAATGTATAATAATAACATGATAATGAGTTTGAAACAAAAGAAAAGAAAATTTGAACTAAGGATAAAATTGAACCACAACATATAAAGCATATACAGCTTTTAGAATGATATTCTTACAAATTATCAAAAAAAGTCATAAATGTATTTAAAGAAGGGTGGTTGTATAACCCTTCTTCAGTGTTGAGAAAACCGTTGCAATACATTATTGTTATTAGACGCTAAATGAAGCGCATGCATGTAAATTGTGGCATGTACCATATATACATCTAGCATGCATAAAGGTGAAAATTCTCTTCTCAAGGGTTTGAACCATTATTGAAAACAAATAAAATAGAGTTCAAAAACAATGGGAAGATCATATCGGGTACATTCGGCTAAACTGGAGTATCCAGTTTGTAAAGGGGCAACGAAACACCTAATTTTCTGCCCATATCTCCCACAGTCAGATGTGCAGTTCTTATAACACAAGAAGATCGGGGGTCTTTTAGTTACTCCATTGCAGGACTGATTTAAGAAAGTTGTCTATCTGTTTCCAAGGTCCTAAGTTCTTTAACTCTCTTAGTGTTGAAATTGAAAATGCAACAAGCATTGCATCCTTTTTCCGTAAACTAAAAGCATTTCCATACCAACACATATTTTCTTTGCCTCTCCATTTAATTTTTTCCACTTTTCGCTTTGCATTTGTTAACCTAAGCTTAATACAAATATCTAATATGGTATAATGTTTAGTGTTAAGTAGATCTGCCATTTATTTGACATGTATACTTCCACTGATACTTTGTAATAATAATTATTTGAGGAAGCCTATTCCTTGGGCTTCCTCACGGTTAGCTTCTTATATTTAAGTAATTCATTTGTATTGCAGCAAAACAATAAACTTCTAACTTGAAGTGAGATCTCAAATTAGAGAACTTTAGATTCAAGGATGAGGACGACTACGAATGAGAGATTTCACTTAAAGTTTTTTCACGTATTCTCATAATATATAATATAGACTTCCTGCAAAGCTTCATTTTACCATTTATCACTAGAAAAGTTATCACTGTTACTTTTAGTGAAGTGTTTATGATTGTTGCTTCTTGTTGCCCAAACAGTGGACATTCATCTGGGTTCGCAGGTTAGGGCGGGGCACTCTTAACATGTTGTTTGTTTACAATAAGTAACAGCTGCTGTTGTGGATCACTTTTGATTGTTGTAGTGAGGAATTAGACGAAATTTTCAGGACAGAATTAATTAAAAGAAATAAACAGGTTATAGCAAACACATGGGTATTGTTTAGTGAAGGAATAAAGTAAACTTACTTGTGCTATATTTGCATTCCTAAGTTGTGTTGAAGAGATCTTTGCTTTCTTTGTGATCCTGTCTTAACCTTTATAAAATGGACATTTAATGGAGAAAGAATAAACAGTCATAAAGATTGCTCTTCAAAAACCTTTCAGGTTACTAACTAAACACAAATTACTGGTGAGTGGTAAGTGGTTATGGTAAGTATTTTGAGCCTGGGGGGAGGGGGTGGTACTTCCAAATATGGGGTATAAGCTTTCTGATAGGGTATGGTTTTTAAGGGTCAGGAGCCTTAAATCGGGTACCATTTTTGATCGCCTGGTTAGCTAGGTTGTGAGTTCAAACCCTGGCGAGACCAGAGAAATTGCTGCTTTTGTAATGACATCTGCAAACGGTTAGACTTTCTAGTCTTCTCGGGTAAGGAAGAAAAACTGTAGGACCCATCTCACAGCACTTTCACTAATCTGGTTCTTGTGGGACGTAAAAGAACCCAGAGCACAATAAAAATTAATTAAGCTTGGAGTGCTGCCATATAGTATTAGAAATAGTAGCTAAGCATTTGTTTTCCCTTGTATGGGTTGTCATTTTTCCAGTTTGGTCCTCAAATAGGGTAGCGTCAGGGTTTAAGACCCTGGACGACACACACCTATCCGAAACTTATGAGAGTACCACTCACCTCTCATGCCCCTGGTGTTATGAGTCAAGACCAAAGCCTGGACCAAAGGCACATGATTTTGTCAAGCAAAGTGCATTTAGTTGGACAATATGCATTCGTTTGGCCTTTTCCTTTGCTAGTTATATGTAATTTTATTTCTCTTACCTTAACCTCGCACGTACGCCAAGGTAGGTAGTTGTCTCTCTGGAACTATTAAAGCTGAACATCAACACATGCCGACTGGAAAACAAATTTTGAGAATGCTGCGTCGTTCCTCCACCCTCCTGAAACTTTTGAAGTTTCATACTCTTTCGCGGTCCTAAATGCACCTTTTTCAATTGTATGTTCCCCTTTTAACGGGTAGACTTGGGTCCGGAATAAAGTTCTTTAAAAGTTTGAAACTTTTGCCAATCTTCGTTCAACGATCCGCCATGTTGACCGCGAGTTATAGGAGCCTGGGAGTGGGAAAGCATTATGATAGATAGCCCCCAGACTTCCCGGTCAGACCCGGCCACGCCCGGCACAACAAAGACGTGTCCACGGATAATTTCACATTGCGAAAATCGGTTACAAACAAAAACTTGCTTGCCTGAGGCTAAAAAAGAGTCATTTACACAAGATTAGAATGGCTAGTGTATCCACAACGTAACGGAACGCACATGTTAAGTCCAGCTTTTAATAATTGCTATTACTATCGAAAAACTTTTATAAATTATCGTTTTTTGTTACCGTATGTTGCCCAGTATCCGGACACTTCAGTTTAACATTGCAATAATCTTCCTTTGTTAATCGCAAGAGCTCTAAAATTTGGCCCAGAGAGGATCTATTTAATCCCTAATATGACGAAAGACAGTTTAACTTTTTTTTTTGCCTTTGTTTCCGTCGCAAAATTATTATTTTTGCAGAACTCCTATGTTACCCAGTATCCGGACAGATGGCCCAGTATCCGGACACAACAATAACAACGTAATTTTACATAAAATTTCGACAGGCAAGTACTTGCACTTGCAAAGTAGTCTGGCAATCGATGACTGGGGTATGGTGGGGAACGCGAGCGGTTGGTAAATGGTATTATTCTTAGGTACTTCCTTGTCTAGGAACTTTTTCATTGATTTAAGCCGAGGGATCGTGGACATGCCGAAGCCGCGGTTTGCAAGCTCAAATGGCCAATCTGCAAAGGACTTATTTGTTCATTTTTTATTTTTAAAAAAAGCTTGGGGAAGGGACCTCAATCCCACGGTTCAAGGTCACTCTCCTATTTAGTCTGACCTGCAGTGTTGATTTCTTCATGTTAAGTCCCCACAATAAGTTTGCTTTTGTAGCACTAACGCCTCCTTTCACATCTCTCAATCCCTTTGTGACATTTTTCAGACCGCTGCAACCCCATTCTAGCAGTCACAACTGGGGAAAGTATGAGAATTCCTGGTTCAACTCCGACGCTTCCGGTTATATATAGAGCATGCAGTCACGCGAAACAAGCCGTGTACACGAAATCAAGTCATCAAGTCGCCTCTGAATGAGTGAATAAAATTTCCATAAGGAGTTGAGCAGAATTACACTTTACGACTATGTCATATATCCTAAGCTTTAATTATAGTTATAGATATGAAATAAATCTTATCCGGATAACGTACACAGCTAATTCATCGATTCTGTACAGCAAAGAAAAAACTGGCGGGATAATGGGCACCTGACATCAATATTTAGTAAATGTTTCTGGCCTCCGTTATTCCAAACAAAACGAATTTCAAGAAGAATTAATAAACTTTCTGAGAACCTGACTTAAATATAAAACAGTTTCTTGAAAATATAACATATTACCTATCCTTTTCTGAGCAGCACTAGTTTTACTGGGCAGTAAACAGCGTAAATATTAGCCATGAAAAGTTTACTCACGCGCAACGTTCACCAACATGTACAGAACTACACTCTTCACTCTTCTATAATTATTCAACAACTTCTCGCAACCTGCAACTACCTAATTTGCCGCAGGACAGGTTGATTCGTGGGTGGTAAACACGCAACATTGCAGTCAACTTGTTTTACAGCAATGTTGCAAGACAGTTCTTCATTTACACCAGTTAAAAGGAATGCAAAGTTTTAAACTGACCACCAGTAACATATACAGCAACTAAACCATCAACTGTGTTAACTAAGTACCACTTGTCAATATAAGGTATAAGGAAAGCGTACCTTTTCTGGCAAAAATAGTATAGAAGTGTACAGGGCTGCACCTCGGGGGGGAGCTTCCCCGTATAAAACTTTGTTGAGTACCCCCGGGTTACGGGTCTAAATCCCCTCTATAAAAAGTGCGGTGCGCGCCTAGTAGGCCAGTTTCTAATTATTAAAATTCATACTAAAGAGCCTATAAAAATCGCGTTGAGTTTAATGGATAATCAATCATTTTTTTATTGCTGAAAACAATCAATTACAGGTAAAAAAGAAAAGGACAAAGATCTACTCTGCGGATCTCATCATCTATTTACTTATTCATTTGTTTATTTTTCATTAAAAGGGTACGAAACGAAACAAAGACGGAAATCGAGCACAGACTAGCTCATAAATTACTAAGAATTAATTTCAATTTTTCAATTAACAACAGTTCACGGCGCTCTGAAGGCTAAGTTCAATATAAAATAATCGTCGGCGGTCTCTCTTTCAATATACCGTGCTTTGTTCGATGATAAATCTGAATCTTCGAGTTAAATACTCCGGTCAGCAAGAGATGCGGGGAAAGGAAGTTGATTGTTTTGCTCAGTCAACATTTTGCAGCAAGAAATTCCCTCAGCAATTTGAACTGTGAGAATTCCTGAATCAAGAGATGTGATGTAAAATGCGCTTTAGAAGGAGACTGGGTCGAGTTAACCTTCGCAAAGCCTTCTGGGACACTTATTAGGGACTTGGGGAAAAACGTGGCCAATAGAGAGGAGAAGTCGTTACGTTATGTTCCCATGGTAGCAAAATTTCTGGATGACAACAAGCGAAATTTTCTGGGGCTGAATCCGAAAGGACCGTATTAAAGTTTAGAAAAAGAAAAAGAAAATTTTTGTGTTGTGTTTACCTACTCCAAACGCAAGCGCGTGAAATTAGGAAGTTTCACGTCGCAGTCTTGCAACGACGGCCAAGAAATGTAACGTGTAAAGTTGTTGTTTCGATAATATAAACTTATTGCTTTTTAACTGTTCTTGTTGCCGTCGCCGTCGTCGTTGCTTAAACTCCCTATTGTTGTGATCCAGAAATTTTGCTACCATGGTAACGTGACGTCACACTTCTCTCTATAGAGAATTTAAGCTTCACGTATACGGCCAACGTCAGATTCAAGCTGAGAACTTCTCAAAATAGCAAATGAGCAGATAAAAAGAGCTCAAAACAATTCTTATGGATAAAAAATTGCGTGAAACTACTAATTTATGTGCAGAAATAATGAACAGTAAAGGACAGGTAAAGGGGAAACTTGGTCACGTGGTACAAATTCGCGTTTGCCGTCTGACGTAAACGTGATGCTTAACCTCTCTGATAACTGACCAGCGCTTTCCCAGTAACGATCTAATTGCGGGGCACAGTTCGGCTCCTGTTCCCTCCTCATTTATAAGTGGCGAATAGGGTAGCTTGAAGTAATATATATATGAGGCCAACATATATTTCTTAAAAAACGTAACAAAACAATAAAATCACTTGTCCAAAATCAATCACGATCCTTTACGCCTTAGCTTTCTTTCCCTTCCGCACCAAACTTGCTAATGAGGCATTTTCATCATCGCCATAGTCGTCTTCTTCTTGTTTCTCTTTGTCTCCCACTATCTTCTTTGTATCTTTCTTCAGTTTCTCCTCTTTATCTGTTTTCGTTACATCTTTTTCACGTTTATCCCTCGCCGCCTTTGGTGCATCTTCTGGCTTCTTATTTTCTACTTTTGCTGTGTTCGCTCCTTGCTCTTTTTTTACATTGTCTGCTTTCTTCGCATTTCTTTCCTTCTCCTTTTCTGCCTTTGTTGTTACATCTTGTGGTTTCTCTTTGTCCCTGTCTGCTTCCTTCACATTTTCACGTTCTTCTTTCTCTTTATCTACTTTCTTAACATCCTCCTTCCCTTTCTCCTTATCAGCTTTTTTAGTATTTTCTTTTGTTTTTTGTGCCCTTGCTGCGTTTTCTCGTTTCTCCTCCATTACTTTCTCAACATGTTTTTCTTCCTTCGCATCTGCTTTCTTTGAATCTGCTTTCCCCTTTTCATTACCTGCCTGCTTTGCGTCCTCCTGTTTCTCTTTTTCTTCCTTTGTCATATCACATGCTTTCTCTTCCTTCTTATCTGCTCTGTTTCCTTTACCTTGTCTCTCTTCCTCTTTATCTCCTCTCTTCACACCACCTTGCTTTGGTTTCTCTGCCCTTGTTACCTCTTCTCGTTCTACGTCTTCTTTCTTCGCATTCCCGTCGCCTTTCCCCTTGTCTAGTTTCAATTTTTCCTCCCCTACTTTCGTTTCATCTTGTTTTTTTGGCTTTTTACTTGATCTTTCTACATCTTCTGTTTCTCTCCAGTCTACTTTCTTTTTACCTCCGTCTACCTTCTTGGATTGGTCTGCTTTCTCAAATTCTCCCTTTTGTTTTTCTTTCTCTTTAATGGCTTTATTTACATTTGCTTGCATGTCTTTTTCAACCACTTTGTTCTGATCTTCAACTCCTTCATCTTTCTTTTTCTTGTCTTTCTTTACACTTTTGTCTCCTTCGTCTTTTCCTTCATCCCTTTTCTTTTCATTCTTTTCACTGTTTTTCTGCTTTGTTTCTTTGTCACATCTTTCTGTTTTAGCGTCAGTTGTACTCATCTCCTCTACATCTACATCTTCGTCGCTTTCCTCTTCCTAATTAAAAAAAATCAACATGACAAAGCGTAAAGACTTTCTGTATAGTAGTAGTGATAGATAAATAGTAACGCTAAAGGGCTTCAACCAATAAACAGCAAGCCACCACAACAAAGAACTCCTCAGTAATTTTTTAGACCCCCCCTCCGGCCCCCTCCAAAAACCCTTTACGAAGATGTGTAAGCCCAGGGCTTAGAAGCGGCAGTTTGATATCGTACCCAGGAGGGGTATTCCTAGGAATTCGTGGTAAGGGTGCACCGCCCGGTTCTCAAAATCCTCACCCTATTTCAGACCCAAAAATTGACATTTTCCACACCAGTTTTCAGACCTGGCGTCGGCAGAAATTATGTTATCATTACCGGACATTCTAAGGACCAACAGTTGGTGTTCTCATTAGAGAGAGTCTGTAACAGAGGGAGTTTATTTCAGTCAAACGACTATAAAATATTTTTGCCCGAGATTTAGATGCTGTCCGAATTATTAGGGTGTCTGTTATAGCGGGGTGTCCGCAAGGCGAGAGTTGACTGTACTTAGATTAGAACGCCAACAAAAAGATTTCTTAAAATCCACCTCGAATTCGCATATCACTCTTTCTTTCTTATTCATTTGGAATTGAAACGACCAAGAGAGAAACGACAAATACGTTCATGTATTCTCTCGAAAACCATACCCGAATTCAGACCAGAATAGGCAAAGTCTATACCCGTTTTTAGACCAAAACGGCACAAAAACCATACCCTTTGGGGTGGCTCATACCAAAAAGGCCAATATAATAGAGTACCCCCTCCGCCACGGGTATCGTATGAAATAATCCTCCTCGTGTTATCCAAAGTTTTCAATCTCTTACCGATTCGTCACATTCTGTGCAGAACCACAGGTATCCTCGCGTCTTCGGGTTTGCCTGCAAAATAAAAATAATAAGTAAGATAAGTCTTAACGAAAAGGAGCTCTTTCCATCCTACAAGACGGTAGACAAAAAATAACGATAACTCCAAATTTTGTTTTGCAAAACACTATCATGTAATAGGACAGCTGACGAGGTTTCATTTAAATGGTCAAACTAAAGGATTTCATTCACAGGTTTAAAAGTCAGAAGTGCACTTCAACTTTGTACTAACAATTTTGCACGAGGAACGTAGTATGACAGTCACGACAAAGTAAAGGTTGCAGCTTTATGGTAACGTGTTATTCTGTGAGCTATTACTGAACAGACGCACGGCAACATGCAGCCTGGAAGATTTCCTCCAGCTGAGGCCATTCAAGTCGCCAAGAATACTCTTCGTCTCGGGTTTTTCCTTTTTCTTGTAAACAGCTCGTGATAAACTTTTTTCGAGGACTTTACTTGCTCAATTCGAAATAATCTCGCGACAACTTTCAAAACCGAGCAACTTGTTGGACAAAATAAAGCAAAAATTTTCCCCGTGACGTCATCTGTATGTCTGCACTCTAATATTTCATAGACAACGACCAATCACAGGGCTCGTGGTTTTCCCGCTTTGTAAAACTAGTACGCTATTTGATATCTTGTAAAAAAAGCAAAAAACGGTCTTTGGATCAAAATAATTCCAAAAATTATGGTGGATCATTATACACCTTTGCGAATCTGCCCACCAACCCCTTCCCTAAGCCAACATTTTGCCCTAAGTGAGAAGTAAGTGTTAATGTTGGCTTAGGGAAGGGGTAGGTGGGCAGATGGTTTGTACTCGCTGAGGAAATTTGATTGATATCTTATTCACATCTCTATAAAAGCACTTTGTGTGTAGTTAAAGGCACAAAGTAATGACTTCAGCACAGAATTGACCTAAAAAAGCGATATCCTCGTGACACGGCCCCTTTAAAACTGAACTTACTTTTATCGGAGGATCAAGGCATTGGAAGTGATAACAAAGCTTGCACTGGTCGCATCTGTGAAAAGTAGTAAAGAATTTATAAGTGAGTAAATAAATAAATAAACAATGTCATCAGGCGTGGCACTGATCAGGCTACTTAAGTCTGCAGAAGCCGCCATATTTGATTTTACAAGCAGAGGAAATTGGGAGGGGGAATGTAGAAAATGTGACCATTAAAGTTGACATAAACTTAAAAATATTACAACAACAACGAAATATAAAAGCAAACAAACAAAGAAGAGGGAATTTCAGGGTGGGGGAAAGGTCTGTATAACTCTTCTGCGCTCGGCGGTGACTTAAGAAACGTTGAAATCTTCACCACCTTCACCAAGAGCATAGTGCACCATAATTTCTCCTAGATATAACAGTCGTCCCAAGAGAAATCGGAGACAATGGTTAGGGCAAATTCCGGGGGGTGGGGGGGGGGGGGGGTAAACAAGGTCCATTATACTCTTGGTGACAATGGTGAACTTCCCAGCATACCTCACAAGATTAGAATTGGTGCCGCCCTGTTTGCAAACACAACACTCAGTGCGAGAGTCTTCAGGCTTCTTCTTCTTTTCAGGTGGTTCTATGCTTCTTCGCCCAGGGCGCCTTCCTCTTTTCGCTGCAGGCGCAGAGCTTTCTTCCAATTTTGGCTTCTGCGAAAATCAACCACAGATCTTGATTAGTAAACGGCCACAAACACATGCATAATTTTTCTCAGAAACCTGTTTAAGATGAACACGTAGTTGCATCAAACATTGTACTTCTATAGGGACAGAAGTGTATAGGGGTAGATATAGCTGAGTCCGCGCGCGGGAAAGATGAAGCGAATCCTGTCTTCTCATTGGCTATCCGAGCCATGGATGCCACAGCAGACGTTTCTGAAATTCCCTGACTTTTCCCTCACAAATGCAAGTTTCCCTGACCAAATGAATTAACAAATTCAAAGAATAGTTTTTGACGGACTCAACCCCCCCCCCCCCCCCCCCTTCCTCACCCCTCACAGCAATCCTCTCCACGACTGATTTATGCTTTCAGCAAGTTACGTGGAGTGTCCATGAATTGATAAAATAAATGTGTACTTGGCCATATAATAAATCCTTGGAATATTGACCAAGCTTGTTCCATGAAGGTGGCTGGGTATTCATGGTATTGACTTCGTTCTTTTTTGCGCTTTTACTGCGTTTTTATTGGCCAATATCTAGCCATCTTGACTACACGCTTGGACAATAACGCTTTTTTCCTGCCGGAACAATGAGTGATTTCACGACAAAAAAACATGCTGGGGTCGGCAATGCCCCAACTCCTCAGAACAATAAAAGCTGTAGGATATGGGGAGTAATGACAACAGAGGTCCTGAAGAGGCGCAGGGCTACATGAACCAGACAGCCCTCACTTACTTTGCTGTCCGATGTAGTGGTTTCACCTTCTCCTTCTCCACCTTCTGTTGCGGGCGTTTTGCGCTTGAATGACTTTTTCAGCTTGCGCTTTTTTGACTGAAAGGAAACGCAAAACGGATTAAAAGTTCCGAAGGTATACTGCTATGAAACTCGCCAAGAGTAGTAACGGAATGTCGCGGAAGAGAGAACATCAGTACGTCTCCTCCTTTACACGATATATTAGGGACCTTACGAACCGATAACGGAGACGTCCGTGAAGACGGCCCTGAAAAATAGACCACACATCCTTTCTACCATTTTCGCGACTATCCCAAGTCACCCGAGTTACTCAAAAGAAGGGAATTTAGGTTGGAACTGAAGCGAGGGGACTGCGCCCGAGATCAGACAGAGGTGGTAGAATTTATCGCCTTGCACAACTTAATAACCAATTCCACAGGAAAGAACTGCCGAGTAGCTTCCACTCAAATGGTCACGTGGCTCCACCTACAAGCTCCAAAGTCAGAATTACATTTAACGTCTCCAGCGGTTAACTCCGATTGTGCCAGGCTTGAGTCAGTAGAAAGATGAAAGTAGTTTGCAACACGTATTCCTAATGAAACCTGACTTACCTCTCCCTTGTCTGGAGTGAATTTAGTAGGTTCTTTGATGACCCGTCTTTGGCGGCCTTGAGAAATGGGTGTGGTGTCCTCAGTATCGACTTCCATTTCGTCATCATCATCGCTGGGGTCACACTCTGAACACTGCCTGTAATAACAAACAAATACGCTAAGGATTGAAGAATTATGCACCGTGAAACAGTGCTGTTCCCTCGGATTAAGTACACGTTTATGGAGATCTTATAGCCAAATTCGTTGTATTGGGATGCGTGTTTTGCAAACCGGTTTTTCTGTTCCGTCAATCATCTTAGAGGACCTCTCAGGAAACAAATGTTTACTTGTGTTTGGTGCATTTCGATCCACTTTGTTTGTTTCTGTCTTTCAAGGTTCGTTGCTTGTGATCGCCCTTTTTCGGGCAATAGTCGACCAGTTTTCTTCAAATATTTTTCTGATCTTTCTTATTCTTGTCTCTTGAAAGAATAAAGCAATGTCTGCCTCCTGGCTTCTACAAAAATACCACTCATCATCCGATTTCCTTCGCTATTCTTGAGCAGTCTAGAGTCATTCTCAGTTTTGTTTTTGCGGGCCAAGCTAGGCGATTGCGTTGCATTGTGATTAACATTAACTCCGATACAACGAATTTGGCCATAAGATACAGTTTCCGTGTACGACGTACACGGGTAAATAAAAAGCTTAAGCAACAACAACGGCGAAGGCTACGAAAACGTCACTGAAAAAGGGAAGTCGCGCTACTGCAACATTTATAGCGCTTATTCCATCTTGTTCAATTCGTTAAATGTTGGCAACTTTTTCTGAAGTTGAATTCCAAAAGACTGTATCGAAGTCAAGAAAAAAAAGGAAGTCGTTGCCTTGTGTTGAGGTCCTCAACAAAACGTGAACTTAAGTTAAGTCGTGCACGGACGGGAAAGATATGTACAAAAAAGAGTGATGCACGTTGTTGTTTTGCAAATCTAAACCTAATGCTTTTCAGTCGTCCTCGTTGCCGTCGCCGTCACCGCCGTCGTTGCTTGGGCTAACTATTTAGTAACCTTAAGCAAAGACGTTTTTGAGCGACGCACGTCAACCGGAAGTGAGGCCTTCTCCCTTTTTATATGCCTTGACGCTAACAAACTTGTATTGCTGAGTTTCTTTTCTCTTTTAATGACGATTTACCCGAGAGTTTCAACCAAACCACTCCCCAATGATGCAAAAAGTCCACTTCCGGTTGACGTCCGTCGCTCAAAAACGCTGTTGCTTGACTGCCCCCACCCCCTCCTTATCTCAGGGTCTGGATCAGGCACTGTAGTACGCTCACTACGGCCATTTTCTACGTTTGTTGCCGTTTTATTCAGCCTTATAAATAGCATGAGACGCAAATTACGTACGGACATGGTCAAAGGAGGATATTACCATCTTCCCGTCATGCATTATGGTCAAGCTATTATAGAGCAGTTAAATAAACAGATATTTAAGAGCGAATCCATGCAAAAATCGACCAAAATCGCCGATTCGTGGCAAGGCTCAAAAAATCAAAATCGCTCTTCTTTTGCAGACTGGTACACTTTAGTAAGTCTACAAACGCTATGTAGTTTTTTCTTCGAAAGATCTATTCGTTTCCGAGAAAAACGAAGAAAACCGTTTCAAGCCCCACAAGCGATTTCACAAGCCAAAAACAGGGTTGAAATCATCATGATTCGCTGGACTCGCGTTCCAATACAATCGCGCTAGGAAAAAAAGTTATTGCTAAAATTTTAAGTTTAACTCGTCGTTGATCGAACTATATAATATTTTTAGCATTACATCAGTATGAGTAATTATAAAAAAGCTAAAGCGTACGGCTACCTGATATTTAGCGACGAAAGGTCGTTGAAAACAGCGACGATTTTCATCATGTGCCTTTGATCAGAATTTTTTCAGATTGAAGGGAAATACACTACAGCCATCAAACGTTTATGCTATGTAAAAATTATCTTGGGGAAATCATTTTGAGCTTGTCAGAAATTATTTGAAAATCGTTTTACAGACAACATAAAGTAACGCCATCTTTAACATATGCGTGACCATTGTCAGTCGACCAGGCAAAGGTCATAACGTCTCTCCTAAAAAGTCCTGGTAATATTCACGCACAAAGTTCTAAATGTTAAAGTACTTACCCTATTCTTTGTTTCAGGTCTAGTTTCACGGCAAAATGTTTCCCGTTGCCATCTGTTCAAGTTTGCCATTCTATATTAAACTCTGTTTGAGACTCGTAACTAACACGCATGCTTTCTAACGAAGATCGCTTAGTAAACACGTAGTAAACCCTCTCTTCCTTATCTGTCAAAAACGTTTGTCTCAAAATGCTGCTGGACACCGCAGAAGGAAGCGCCAATCTGAAGGATATTTTAAAGCGCCCATGCGAACGTTTGTGACTCAGTATGCAAATTACTTTCAACAGTAATATCAGATTACAGCTGTCAAGATCCCGGGGTCCGGGGTCTGGATCCGCTAAAAGCAGGCGAAAAGCAAACGTAAAACATGCGTTTTGAAAATGAAGAATTTAATTGGTAGCCTCGCTGAAGATTTTCATTGCTTCGAGACGTGGGCATTATCAAAACAAAAGATGTCTTAACAAAAAATTGTGTACATGTTTTCTTCCCATCACCACTGGTGGAACCAAGTTGTTGGCTGTGGGTAATCCTGGCCTGCACGTGCGTTATTTCAGAGTGCCTTAAAGGACAAATGTAATTTCTGCTGTGCTAAATGTCACTTTTCGTGAATTGAAAGAAACATTATTGGGCGGGGGGGGGGGGGGGGTGGGACGGGCGAAGTTCAAAAGAAATATTCGCGCAAGGGAAAATTAAATGAAAAAAAATTTCATGCACGCCAATTAACCCTAAAAAATATTCATGCTACGGCCTAAAACTGAAATTCAAGAAGGAATTTGATAACGAAAAAAAAATTTAAAAAAAATAACTTTTCTAATGGTCCGTTCGTAATAGATAAGATTTCTATTCGTGATTCCCAGTGTCCAGCGTTCTTGTAACATTCTCCAAGCGCATCTCCTTCTGAGCTTGAAGTCAATGGCTTCGTCATTCGCCATATCCCCACACGTTGTCTTGAAGGAGGTACAAGTCAGTCGTTTGAAGTAAATGTAAGAAAATAAAATAAAATAAAACGACAACAACAAATGCCATCAGAACTGGACTACGATCTTTAAATTTTAAAAAAATATATTTTCTCTGGGGGAAATCGGGTTTAATTTCAAACTAAGAAAAAAACTGAAAGGTTTATTTTATCGGACAGATTAGGTGGATTGGTACCGAGGAGACTCTGGGTTATCTAAGAGAGTTGACAACTATGATAAACTTTATACAGTATTCGTGGATTGAATTTAAGCGACTTATAAGAATATAATACAGTGAATAAACCAAGAGTACCTGAGCCTACAGGAATGAGGATACCGGTTTGCTGATAGATATATTTTGAAATGTTCTTCCTCTAACTCTTTTGTCGGCTTTAACAGGTTTCCCTCTTCTTTCAATTATGTGATTGGCGCTTTCCTTTGGAACTTGGCACGAATTGGAATAACTGTTCCGTCACCATCCAATACCGAGCTCAGAAAGATGGAAAGGGCATATATTAAAGGAACTTAGGGCACTTTCCATTTGTCAGAACTGGCCGGCTGGATCTTTGCCTGACCAGTCATTTTGAAAATGAAATAGGATTTTTCCAAGAGTTTTGCCGAAAAATGTTCTCTTTCGAGCATACTATTTCGGATTTGACTGATCTAGGTGAAGAGTTTGATTAAAAGGGAAATTATCATTGCGACGGCTGGTCTGGCTGGTCAGTTCTGAGCTAAAATAAAGTCTGTTTCGCTTTCAATGGCTAGAAAGAGACCATGTCGATCTATGCCCAGTTACGTCCTTAATAGTTTGATAGCGACAATTTAACAATCTCAGTTGATCTCTGCTTATCCCTTCTATCAAACGAACACAGAGTACCTACTGATGACTCGAAGGAGTGCGAACCTTCCATAGCTTCATCGAAGAAGAGCGCACACAATCAGTGTTTATGCTGAGATCTTTTTCTTTTTCAAGTGGCAATGAACGGTTGAATCAGATTAAACTAAATTTAATTCGATAATGTTAATCAAATGCCTAAAATGTCAAAATACTAAAGATAATTCTCAGGTAAAATGATGTCAACTGGAGTATTTTTGAAGAAGGAGGAATATAAAAGATGAAGCTTCTTCAGTGTACTGGGAAAAACGGGTGAAAGTCGGTGAAGCTCGTCACGTGTATATTACCGGAAGTAGACCCTTGGCACGCTCCTATGCAAATGAGATTAGTTGAAGTGAACGGATCCACGAGCAAGCAACTTTGCGTCGTTCAGGGGCACCCAACGAGGATATAGTTCAAAACCACTTAACATAGCATTGTTGAACGTATTTTAGTATTCAAACGGTAGATATAGGCATATTTTTATCCCCTAAAAACTTTTCGTCTGTTCGGATTTCCTAGCTGAAAGTCTAGTGATCCGAAAATTATAGGGATAAAAACTTACCTTCTCGAAAATTTCAGCCAGGAAAACGCTCCCGAAAATTCTAGGTGGCCTTTTTTAGGGTCAAAATACGGTAAAAATGGGTAATTATACCATTTTGTATATGTTCGAAAATCCTAGGAGAGGCAGGCAAGCAAGAAATTTTACAACAAATGCTCCGAAAATTCTAGATCTCAAATCGTCTTCCGAACAGATATTTTCCCGAAAATTGCCGTTGGGTGCCCCTGGTCGTTGACAGTTAAACTACCGAGCTTTATTTTATAGTCGGCTTTTTTAAGGTCCAGGGTTCTCAAAATTTTTAACAAACATGAGATGTTAACTTGAAAACATTCAGGGAGAAAACAGAGGGTGAAGAAATTACCAGAAAGCTGTCACGCACCTCCAACGCACACATTCCAGCGGACTTCATGACTACGGTAACATAGGTGGTAAGACGGCAAAATGAAACAACTTGGAGCTTAAAGTACAACAGATACAGGTTAAGGTGAGCTTTTTAAAAAAATTGTTCTACATATCAAGGCTACCAGCGTTGTAAACGGAAACCTAAAGTCAAATTGTTGGTGGTGGTCGTGTGACTCATGTGTTGGATGCCGTTATTTTATGTTGTCTGTAACACGAATTTGAAATAATTTCTGAGAAGCTCAAAATGATTTCCCCAAAATAATTTTAACATAACATAATAGTTTGATGCTTGTAGAGTTTTCCCTTTCAATCTTGAAAAATTCTGATCAAAGGCACATGACGAAAATCGTCGCTTTTTTCAACTACCTTCCGTGGTTGAACAACAGGTAGACATACGCTTTAGCTTGTTTATAATTACTCAGAGTGTTGTAACGCTAAAAATATTATATATTTTGGTCAACGACGAGTTGTACTTACAAGTTTAGCAACAAGCTTTTTTTCTAGCGCGGTGGTTTTGAAATGCAAGTCGAGCGAATCATAGTGAATTTCAACCCTGTTTTCGGCTTGCGAAATCGACGGCGGGGCTTGAAACGGTTTTCTTGTTTTTCTCGGAAACGAACGGATCTTTCGAAGAAAAAACTACTTGGCGTTTGTACACTTACTAAAGTCTATCAGTATGCAAAAGAAGAGCGATTTTTATTTTTTGAGCCTTGCCGCACTTCGGTCGATATTTGCATGGAGTTGCTCTTAAAGTAGTTTTAAACGGTTCATCCGGCAGTTAAGAGGATCTACTTACCAAACTTGATAGGACCATCCTGGAGGTAGGTCGGGTGCAAACCACGATGGTGACATTGTACAAATTTTTACATGGAATTACCCCGCCCTACCCCGGGCTTACCTTAAAGCTTACATTCAAGAGCGGCGTGTATCATGTGTATCAGACTATAATTTTTTGTCGGTTCTTACATTATGTAATTCGGAGATACTAGCACTATATGCTACTCTGCAATCCGAGGTAAAATAAAGTTATGAATGAACGACATGAATGAATATATAAGTTTTTTAACAACTGCTTCATCATCGTTGAGATAACCGGACTGTTGTGGTCGTGCGGCTGCTGTAGGGCGCATTCCAAAAGGCAGATTGACCATCTCTAAAAGTAAAACTCGCACGTAGGGAACTTTTCCTTCGAATTTTTGAATTTTGAGTGCAAATCATTTTTTATTCAGCTAACTCAACCACCAACACAGATTATAGTAAGCCTGTGCTTTTGTGTGTGTGTGTTTCATTTCTTTGGTACCCTAACCTGCGTGACATACAAAGAAAAGAGGAGGGAGGTGGAGAAAAGCTCTTCTCTCGCCTTCTCTCCCCAATTTCCCCTCCCTTTCCTCTTCTTTCTCCTCCCGTTTTGACGCCTACCTTGCAAGCTACTTCTTTTGGGGGAGCCGGTGCTGGCAGCCGTGGCTATCTCTAGTGCATAATGCACCTTGCCTTCCCCCCCCCCCCCCCACCACCCCCTCCCTCCAAGGTGCAGTATGGTCTAGTGATAAATCACGTGCTATGCATGAGTGCTTTACAGCAGCTTCGTTTAGGGAGTTCCCTTAAAAACCCATTCGTGAGAGGCTACATAAAACTTCCCCGGAGTATTTAATCGCAAAAGGATTGCCAAAAAAAAGGCATTTTATTTTGTCTTTTATAACGTGTTGATTGAAAAAAGTGAAACAAAAGGAGCAAAAATATCAAGTGTTGGCAGAAATATTTATGCAAATGCCCTAGGTCTAGGTAACTGATCAGAAGTAAACAGTTTTAGCGTCAACTTGTCTTCGCAATACGGTTATCAAAGTGAGAGAAAATTCACAGTTAACCTACTGCACAAGAGGAAAAATTGCACGAGTAAAGTGCCGCCAAATCTAACAGCAACGCGACATAATGGACATTGATCATTTTTAAGGAACTGGTAAGAGTTAAATTTTTTTCGTGGTGACCTATTTCGCATATTCCTTCTTGAAATGGTAACATGGACGACAGTTCAATGCTTTTTTGGTTAGTAGTCTCGTAGTTTGTTTTAGAATAAGTTCTGACCGGTTAGCGGTCAAAGTTTGACCTTTCTTTTATTTGCAAAATAGAAAGACCTTCAATATAAAATTTCATGTTTAACAGTATTCTTTACATCACATGTTTATCCTAATCTGTATTTCCAATGAGCCTGAATTCAAAGCCAACCCTGACTTTTACGTTTTCAGAGTTTTATCGGGCCGTATAAAGGTCCTTACTACACGTGATTAAATCCGCGAAGTCGATTTAACAATATGGCCACTGAATATAAATGAGTTTTTGAAGTAGAAAAAAGGTGATTGGATCCGAATATTTACACAAACTCTCACATTTTCTAACCCAAGACTGTTAAAAACGGCGGGTAATTCAAACCAATTTTGTTTCCTTTTTCTTAGGTTAAACATTGGCCATTTTTGTACTAAGGATGCATTATCCGTCCAGACTGATTATGTGTCTATAATATCAATATTTTCTGGGATCAGAGAATTCAGTTAACACACCTGAACCTCTAAGGTTTTGTACGGCACCACACCAAACATAATTTCTAGGCCCATCTTGCAAAAATCAAGCAATAAGGAAATAATTTTTTTAACTAAAGCCACAGGCTAACCCTTTTTTGAAAAATTCATTTTCATGACTCTGTAATCTTTTAAAGAAAATGATTTTCTTGTCCTAGAAGGGCGTGTTTTCTAATCTACGTATACAACTTCAGAAAACTTGACTTAAACTCATTTTTTGCTCAAACAACAAAGAACTTTAAGAATTAGAACCAAATTAATGAAATAAAACCCTTGCTAAAATTCGAAAATTGCATTTTTCGAAAAGGGGTTAGTCAAGCTTTTGGTCAAAAATAAAAAGATCACAAAATTATCATTTTTCCAAATGTAAGGGGGTTAGTCCATGGTTTTGGTAAAAAATTTGAGGTTTCTTCTTCTTTTCGTTTATGGAAAAATAGACCAAAAAGGTACTTTGTGACCTTCTAGATAAAAAACACTAGCCTTTGGTATAAAAACATCGATTGAAGAAAGTCGCAAAATTTCCTTTTTTTCAAAGGGGCTAAGTACATAGTTGTGGTCAAAAATTTAAAATGTCTTCTTCTTTTCTTTTTAGACAAAAAACACCTAGAAAAAGTGTGTTGTTCACGTAAGTTACTGAGAAAACAAGACGCTTTGGGAGCGTATATTTGGGCGTCGATAAAGATGTTGACGGCGGGGGGGGGGGGGCTAAGATTTTGTGTGTGTTCGGGGAGCTTTGAAAAATCGGTAAGTTCAAGGGAGAGGGCGTAAAATCTGGCTATAGAACTAAGGGCCTGTTTACATGGACTGGCCCGCTTTGCAAAGATCTCGGCACCATAGTTAAACGCAACAAAAATCAACTTTGCGATTATATGACAACCGAGCCAGCCCGGTTAGATGGGATCCCAATATTGTGATGGAGGGATCCAGGGTGGAAATTTTCCAAGTAATCACGCTTTTCGGGCGGCCCGGCGAATGATCCAAGCGAGAAACAGGACAGCGGGTAACACACTGCTAAAGCGCATTGCTAGCAATCTCTAGCAAGATCCTTTCCGATAATCTGCAATGAAATTATGCATCATTTAATGTTATCTTTATTTATCTCATGCCAGTCACGGAATTTTGCGTGACATCTGCTTTGGCTCTCAACAATTGAGGACAAAAATACAGTGTCAAACTCTAGACAATAAGCCAAACCCGTCAATTCCAATTACCCTCGAACCTCTCTAATACGGACACCGAAGGGACAGAGCGAAGTGTCCGTATTAGGGAGCATGTCCGTATAAAAGAGGTCACTACGATGACGTCACTTTCATGGCTCCACTTACAGTTTTAAGTGTTCAGTAGCTAAAACCAAGCTCACACTCGTCTTTAAACTGCATTTATTAATTCACAGTACAAAGACACTGTCTTTCTCTGTCATTTCATCTTCAGACAAATTACTGTTTTAAAACGAACCGAGCTACAGGGGCACCCAACGAATATTTTTCTGAAAATGAGCCGTTAACTACAGAAAAGGAAAATTTACACGCTTTTAAGGCATTTTCAAGCGCTTTTCTGTGTTGCTGGAAAGAATTTATCTGTTCCTCACTCCCAGCAGGTTAGATGGCTATTCTCCCAGCCAGCAGAGCGCCTTTTCCATGTTTACCAGCCAGCCGGAAAAAAAAATATCAGTATTCAAATAAGCGCCGCAGGCTTGCTTGGAAATTGCGGCGCTGATTCGAGTATATACGGTAAAAATTAATAACACACAGCCTTATCTCTCGCTTGTCAACCAAGAATAACAACATCTACAATGGTAATGAAAAAGGAACGTCACTAAGCCTTCCCTAGATATACCTTTTGCGAATCCTATTCAGTCCAACTTAAATATAATACATCAGGCGGTTTAATAGGTTTTGACAACGGTGAACTCGCGCTCCGCCAAAACTGGAATGTTTTAATTAAGAATTTTTTAACAGTTGTGTAGCACTATTATGTAAGATGGACGAAAAGAATGCATTTACCAAGAACATGACTTATTTTCATTATCGTGACTATTGGCAACCTTTAGATACCTTTCCTTTACACCCCGATAAGTTTGTTCTGCAGTTGGTGCTTCCACAAAAAACCTAAAACACTTAAATCTAAAAACAAGGAAAAAAGAACCATTAGATGAATATTAAAGAAAACCTACTAAATCCAGCTGAAAGAGGTGTAAAATATAATTACAACAGACAAGTGTTTTTTTGTTTTTCACGTTTGAGAAAAACATGAGGTTAATTATCATGTACGACTAGGCACATTTTACAATTAAAGAATTTGAATTCATTACTCGTCCTTTTTATCTCCAGTATCTCGTTCGCGCTTTTCGAAATGGTTTCATCCGAAAACTACCAATACACACTGAAACTAAGCCAGCCCTTGACTAACAATAAGACTAAGACTAAGAAAAGACGAATCGTTTTGAAAAGCTAACGGCTGCGCGCCAAAAAACCGAGAAGCGATTTTAATGGCATTTAGTGACATGCAGATAAGTAAGACAAGGGAATTAAAAATAACGTGCATGCATAATAGTAGACAATATATTCAGCATATTCAAAGAAACCTTACCTTTTGCATAAACATGAATCTCATGAATCGTCGTAACCGCCACTGAACCGTACCGCCTGGAAAGACCGCCAAATTTCGAGCGATGCCAGTTATCCAATGGCGGAGCGTAGCCTGATTTCTAATTTCTAACAACGGTGCCAAAGGTGCCAACGTGCAGATTTTTTGGTCAGCGGTAAATAAATCTTCAGCGCGCGACTCCGCGCGCACAATTCGCGCACAAAGAAAACTTCTAGCAAATTAGAGGAATAAAATACCTCCAGCAAGAATTTTTGATACGTTTGATAAATTCTTGACCGTAGATTTAATAGACTTTACTTCCCAGGAGAACAGCCGAAACCTCAGTTCCCAGCCAGCAAAACTTTCTCTGTAGAACAGATATTGTGAGGAACAGATCCGTTGGGTGCCCCTGGAGCTACAGGCTATGCTGCATGTAAAAAGTTCTAAAGTAAAGCACAATGCTGAAAACGTCTTTCACTATTTTGCAAGTGCAGTAAACAGTAACTAGAGTCCAAAATGTAATAGAAAAGGTCTTAATGCTATCTGTAGTTATTGAAGCCTACAAAAAGTCGGTTATGTTCCTCTGTGCACCTTTCGCAAATCGTTGTTTGGTATACAGCGACTGGACTTTATATCACCTTGCATAGCTAATCAGCCAGACTAGACGCGATTCACGTTGCGCAGATTCACTAAATCGGGATTCGGGACTCACCTAATCACCGCAGCGTTCGTAATAAAGAGGTTAAGTTTATATAAATTTACTCTGGCTCTGGGGCCGAGATTTAGTGTCCGTTGTCCGTATTAACGAGAGTCCATAATGTAGAGGGTTTTTTTAAATAAAATATATGAGAATTTTGTCGTGATATTGGAAACTGTCCGTAATAGAGAGGTGTCCGTACCGAAAGGTTCGACTGCATTCTGGACAGATTTACTTTCAAATTTCTGAAAAATATCCCAGCTTCTAGGTAAGATAAAAAATACCGTAAGCTTAAGATTTATAAGTTTATCTTTTCCGAGGAAAAAAATAATCCTCTGAAGGACATGTCCTTACTGGCAATGAATAGCCTGTACAATGAAAAAGGGCAATGACCGGTACCTATGGTCCACCGGAAAAAACTATAATTATTTTCCGAAAGGAAAATTTAAATCATTTAATAGTTTTTTTCACTAAGTCTGCCTTGTTTTTTCAATACGTTTGATTTCTATTGCCCATTTGTTTGCCTTGCGTTGTCTGTGGGACGTATTTAACAGGATCAAATGCTGTGCCGCGTGACACATCGCGCGGCAGACATTCTGGTCGCGTCGCTTGGCTTGTTTACTTGGCTTGTTTACGTTCGCACGTATTGTGTGCCTATTGCAACTTTGAATCAAAACAAGCGATCTCGATTACCTTATTTGGGCGACACCCAAATAGAGTAATCGAGTAACTAGCCTTTCTAGACAAAAGAAACATATATTTAAGAAAGTTGCAAAATTTGCATTTTTCTAAAGGGGTTAGTTCATGGTTTTGGTCAAAATATTTGAGCATTTTCTTCTTTTCGTTTTCGTCAAAATAGGGCCAGAAAAGGTGTTTGGGAAAACTGTAAATAAAAAACTAGCCTCTAAAGACTATACAAACATCGATTTAAGTTTTTTCATTTTTGTAAAGGGTTAGTCCATTGTTGTGGTAAAAAATATGGAATTTATTCCTCTTTTCTTTTTTGTTAAAACAAATTTTGGTGGCGTTGTAGATTGAGAACAAGCCTTTCTAGTCTATAAAAACATCGATTTAAGAAAGTCGCAAAATTTCCATTTTTCCAAAGAGGTTAGTCCACAGTTTTGGTCAAAAATTTGAAAATTTTTTTTCTTTTTGATTGTTGCAAAATATAGGCTGAGAAAAAGTGTTTGGTGACGTTGTACTTTTTAAACCTAGCCTTTCTAGTCTATAAAAACATCGATTTAAGAAAGTCGCATTTTTCAAAAGGGATTAGTCCATGGTTTTGGTTTTTTCGTTTTTGGCGAATGCGCCTGAGAAAAGGGGTTTGGTGACGTTGTAAATAAATTTAAGAAAGACGAAAAATTTGCATTTTTCCAAAGGGGTTAGACCATGGTTTTGATAAAAAATTTGAAATTTTTTCTTTTTCTTTTTTTGGCAAAATAGGCCACTACAGGAAATCCCACAGAATTAAGTCACATTTCTCACAGATGAAGTGATTCTTCCTACCGACACTGGATTAATCACAAAATAATGTTAGGTTTCTTTAGCACGGAACAACTCAGCTCTGGATGCACCATGTCTGAGTTCATTACAGGGTTAAGATATAGTAAAAAGGAAACAAAAACGAGGAACTTGTTTTGCAACATTGCTGCAAAATATGTCGCGTTTTACCACCAACGTTAAAACCTGCATTGTAACAAATTAGGTTCTTGCAGGTTGAGAAAAGGTGTTGCAGAAATTAAAGTAGAGAGTAGTTCTACTTTTTGAAACAGTTTTCTGCAACCTTAGAAAGGTTTTATTCGTGGATAGTAAAACGCGCAACATCGCTTTTCAACTCGTTTTGTAGCAATGTCTAAGACTCTGTAGTTCAACTGAGGTAAAGAGGTTCAACCTCAAGTGCTGATCCAGGAAAAAAAGGCCACCTTTTTCCAGTGACTGGAGGAGTGAACGCGCCTACTCTCATCGTTGCATTCCAGGAAAAACCTTTCCTCAACTTAGAAAACTTTGTAAATATTCGGCCTCTTGGGCTATTAACCCAGAGCCCATTCGGGCTCGAGGAATAACTGTTTTCGATTAAATCCAACTAGATGGTCATAAACATCGAGACAAAACAACTTGAGCTAGAAAAACGCGATTCAGTCGCCATTGTTTTGGTTTTCAAAGCCGGCGCTTTTCGCTACTAGTGGGCTATAACATATAGCCTAGTAGTAGCTCAACCAATCAGAACGAAGCATTGATAACAGACCACAAGTTGGATTTTACTAACTTCTGTTATTGTAAAGATCACTGAAAAGGTAGCTGCACTACAAATCTCTGATCACGTGTCATTCAATCAGATGTTTCCAGAATTTCAATCAGCCTACCGCAAATATCACAGCACGGAGACTGCCTTACTGCGCATGCGCAACGACATACTCGTCAGCATGAACAAACAACGAGTCACATTACTAGTGTTCCTAGATCTAAGCGCTGCCTTTGATACAGTAGACCATGATATATTACTGCGGCGCCTGGAATACAAATTTGGAATTAAAGATCAAGCAGTAACGTGGTTTAAATCCTATCTGTCGAATAGATCCCAGCGTATTGTAATCGGCAGTGCAAAGTCAGACAGTTTTGATCTGAAGTTTGGCGTGCCACAGGGCTCTTGTCTCGGCCTAATGTTGTTCTTCCTTTACACTAGTGAGCTTTTTGATGTCATTAGCCTGCACTTGCCAACGGCGCACAGTTATGCCGATGATACCGGTATCTATTTGGCATTCAATCCAAACGATGATTCCGATCAAGACGCCGCCACTGCAGCAATGGAAGCGTGCCTCTGTGACATCCGTAGCTGGATGATTAATGACAAACTCATGATCAATGATTCCAAGACTGAGTTTATGCTCATTGGGACGAAGGCGCAGCTACAGAAAACTAAAAGCACCACTCTAACTATTGGCGAATCCATCATCTCTCCTAGCACGGAACCCCTTAGAAACTTAGGGGCCTGGTTTGACTGCCATTTCAACCTGAATTTTAACATAACCAAAACTTGTAGGAGTGCTTTTTTCATCTACACGATATTAGACGCGTCAGAAAATATCTAAGCATAGAATCTGCCGAGAAATTAGTGCACGCTTTCATCACAAGCAGATTGGACTATTGTAACTCACTTTAATACGGACTACCCCACTGCGCCCTCACTAAACTGCAGTGTGTTCAAAACGCAGCTGCAAGAGTTCTATATCTAGCACCAGGGTTTTGCCATATCATCCCAATATTATACGAATTACACTGGCTACCTGTGACGTTTAGAATAGAATTTAAGGTTATTATAATCACTCACAAAGCAATCTATGGAACAGCTCCTAATTATTTATCATCTCTCGTTAATTTTAAACCTAATTCTTCCTACAGCGTCAGATCAAATAACAAATAACTGCTTTCAAATCCTAACTTTAGGACTCTCCCTATTCTTGGTGACCGAGCCTTTGTAGCCGCCGCACCAAAACTATGGAATAATCTTCCGTTAGATCTTAGATACACTTCCGATTTTCAAGTTTTTAAACGAGACTCACCTTTTTAGAAAAGCCTTTTCTGATATAATGTCGTAATTTAATGTTGTAATTTAATGTTTTAATTTTTTTTTTACGGTATATTTTTAGATCTTTAATTGTAAGGTATATTTTTAGATCTGTAATTGTAAGGCGCATTTGAAAACTGTATAGTTGAATTTGCGCGGTATAAATAAATGTTATTATTATTATTATAAACGTAAATTACCATATGTTGACCCTTTAAATGCAAGAGTAGATGACGGAATCTCGTAAAGTGAAACTAAATTTTCGTGAGTGAAAACGCTCAGTTGAATATTTAACAATTATTCATCGAGCCCGAATGGGCTCTGAGTCAATAGCCCATGAGGACGAAGGCCGAATGGGCTATTGACTTAGAGGCTATAAGGGCAAGAGGAATAGTTGTCTTAGTAAAATCCAGCTAGTTGGTCATAAATATCTAGACAAAACAACTTCAGCTAACAAAACGCGTTTCAGCCACCATTGTTTGGTTTTCATAGCTTGCGCTTTTCTCTACTAGTGGGCTATAACATATAGCCTAGTAGTAGCTCAACCAATCAGAACGCAGCATTGATAAATAGACCACTAGTTGGATTTTACTAAATATAGATAGCAACTCATCGAGGATTCGTGGCGCTTATTTTTGCAATAATCTGGGTACTAGTTGGTCTCGTTATCACCTCCACAACGGATGTCGTTACCACGTCTCTCACGGCCATAACGCTGAGCACTGAGGTGAAGTATTACGGCGCTAAGGTGAGTTTCAACCAGCTATGGCATGACTTTTTGGTATTATTTTCATCGTCATCAATCGATCGACAGAAGAGCAGTCGACTGTAACTCGCCTCCAACTGGCTCGTTCTTAGGCATGCGCACGATGTCATCCTCTGAGGAATGCTTATTGGTGTTTGATCCATTCCTGGACTCAGCTGGAAAAGGACTCATGCGGTCGGTCTCCCTGGGGTCTTCTTCCTTTGCGAGGGCTCATACACTGTGTAGATGTTAGCGGGTTCATCCTGTGGCCAAATAGCCTGCGTGGCAGGGGTTCGAAAGGGAAGGGGAAGGGAAATAGGGCGCGAGACCACGCGCGAGGTGGAGGGAGGAGACCACGTGCGCCCAAATTCCCCCTTCTCCTTTTAACGCCTGCCATGCAGGCTAGTGGCCAAAGAACTTGAGCCGACGTAAGATGGCCGTCGATAGCAAAAGGCCAGTGAAATCGTACATTCTTTCATTTGAGACTTTCTCAAGACGTTTGATGTTCAACATGCCGGATTCTATAACATGACGTGGCAAATGGGGCTAGTTTCTCACCCATGTCTTTGGTGGTTATCTACGTTTAGCAGCGATACAGTAGAACGGAAAGAAAATTTTGTTCTAAAGAGGCGCAGTTTCAGATCCAAAGGTATTGTCTGCGAATGGCACATCTTGTCAAGGCTCCAGAAAGCAGACCACGCACGCGGCGCGCGAGAGCTTTCCGACGCTTGAAGCTATTACTTTACAAGCCTACAAACACATTAGAATCACTGTACGCTCTGAGATAATGGTTCAGTCTGACAGACCGTCATAGCCTTAAGCAAAAACTTTTAATTGTTTCCCTTGATTGATTGCAGCAGTTGAGTTGCAAATTCCACCGAGTACAGATTAGGACTCAATAAGAACCCCAAAATGCAAGGCAAGTGCCAAAACACGTTTGATAATGTTGAAAAAAAGAACTTGCGAAGGAGTAATGACGAAAGACAGATTTCTTGATTTCTGTCAACTTAGGTGACCAGTCGTTCGCACTGATCATATTTGATGCACTGATCGATGCGGCCTTAATAGGCTTAATATTTTAGTATTCTCTAATCAGTCTCGTTCCCAATCGTCCTGGGCGCTTTCGGCTATGACGTCACTTCGGGAAAATGCGCCGAGGACGAATCGCGCTCGATTCCAAGCCTCCTCTGCTCATTTCGATAGCGCGAACTGACCTGAGGACGTGGCTGTTCCTTAACGTCATACACCTGACTAACATCAGAAAAGGCGAGGGAACATGACAGTACATGGGCGACATGTCATTCCACCACGTCCTTGCATGATGTACCTAATACATGTCCTAGTAACACGTCCCCGTGTCTGCATTGAATTTGAACACGCGCCAATCCTTAACACAGTCGACCACTGAAGAATAAACTACCTGCATGTTGCCGCATGAGAGCGAGGATCGAAATTCACCAATCACTGATAGCCACAGATATCCAAGGAATAAGTGTAGCAAGTGTGGGGCAGTCAGACGGACTTCAGTGGACAGCAAAAATTTTTGAAAAAATTAGGCAAGATGTCATATCATATATATAATTTTTTCATACAACATACAGTTTCCTTAATGAGAATTTTCGTCCGGCAACAGCTTTGATGGCGCCGCTATTAATCCTGCGTAGCCAATCTACACCATCGCCTGATTAAGGCTCCGTTTATTTGAAGAAAAGTTGTCGCGGGAAAGAGGGTCACCCTCTCAGCCTAGTCAGCTTTAACTCGTTTAACCCTAAGATCACAATTTCAATTCTCATTTGTTGGCCCTTTTCATTTCCTACAGAAGTAGCGGGAGAAGTTGATAAAATATCAAGCACATTCATCTTGTGTGATCATGTCCGTAATTCTCATGTCCGTAATTCTCAGGAGCGATGACCACTCTGTTCTACAAAGCATTGATATTGCAAGGAGAAATTTGATGCTGATCACTCTTAGGGCTTAAAGGGTTAAGGAGCCGACATCAGCGCTTGCGCATGCTCTGATTGTCGCGCCTTGACCAAGCTGACCCGGCTGGGCGGGACTATGTGTCATCAATAACAAGTGACCCTCCTGGCATGATCACCCTTCTAGCGCAGCCGATCCAACTTTTAGTTTCTCGTGTAAACGATTCGCCACGCTTTGTAAGGAAATTTACGAAAGGTTAGCTTCTCCACCGTAGCTCGGGTAGGCGAGTGAGCCGTCCCGGTACCCGGGACAAGTTTTCTCCATATAAACACGGCCTTAGCAATAAAACTCAAAGCTCAAACTACGATGAATAACATGTCTTTCATTGAATTGTTTTTTGTTTTCACGCAGTATACAATGACTTGGTGTCTATTGTGGGCCCGCTGAAAGAGCGACAATTCAAAGGTGTTCTAGTGGACACGTACGTCGCTGAAGAAATGAAGGAATTCTCTAGCGAAGAGCTACGAGTAAACAAAATCATCGATCATAATACTTTGGAGTTGTATTTGGAGAGGGACGATTGTGAGAAAAAGACCTTTCAGAACTGCTTGGAAGACTGAAATCTTCGAAATAGTAAAAACGAATACTAAGCCAATAGAAGTAAGTTTTTTAGGCAATCTTTTAAACTCGCTCAGTGTTTTGGTTAATGACCCCGTTAATGAGTCAAACTCGGTGGGTAGCTTCATGGTCATTTTGATTTCTTCGAGGATTAACATTCAACATTCACATGGATTTTTCACCCTAAAAGAAAATTAAGAATTGCGTTCACACATCTGTCAGAAGAGCAAACTTCACTATAACTTTGCACTGATACCGGTATTGGTTTCACACGTCAGTTACCAACAACAGTCGTTTAAGGACTACACTCACATGGACGGTCACACTAGACAAATTACTGAATACTACTGGCTTCACACATCAATCACCATCAACACTTTTTTTAAGGACCAAACCCGCATGGAAGATCACACAAGACCAATTACTGATATTACTGGGTTTATTTACTAGTCACCAACACGAACCTTTTAACTGACTACACTCACATAAAAGATCACAATAAGACAGGCTACTTATGACACTTTATTCATCCATCAACAAAACCTCTTTTAGCGAATGATTTCACTAGACAAACTACCTTCTCGTCCCAAGAGCCAGTCAGTTTAATTTATAACGAACGAGACCACGTGACCAAAATAAACGAACGGGTCTGTGGACGAGAATAGACAAACTACATTTTCGTCCCCAGAGCCACTCAGCTTAATTTGTAGCGATCGAGATCATGTAACCAAAAGAAACGACGGGGTCTGGAAACGATAATGGACAAACCACTGATGTCATTGACTTCAAAAAATGTATTGTTTCGTTTTTCTTATTGTTCTTAGGAGCCATCAGAAAATGCAGCTGTGGAGCGTTCTTCCGGCTTATTTGACGCAAACTTTCCTCTGTTCCAGAACTCCATTTACACCTGCATTGGATTGCTGCTGTTTTTGTCGGTTGTGGCATTATCTGGGACTATGACTATATGAGACACTGGAAGAAAAAGGTAGAGATGGGTAAGACGGACGGTTGAGGCCATGTTCGCACTTGCTCCCCGGGACGGTGCCCAGGTAGGGTACTCAGTGGGTACTCAATGGGTACTCAATGGGTACTAATGTGAACACACCCTTTTTTCAAGTACCCGCGCCAGAATATCACCATGTCATTTCTTACACAACCTCTAAAGTCTGCCTCCTCCTCAGGCGCTTCGTTTTTCGCACAGAGGCGAGCACGAAACCAGTGTGACTGGTGACGACGAGCAAGGTCCGTTTTCTCCTCTCGCCTTCCTTTGCGCACACGAGGAGGCTTTAAAGTCATAATGGCCCTTATGAGTGTTTACGTCAGCCGAGCAAATTTCACCACCAAGGCTCGTTTGTGAACAAAATTCTTTGCATCTGCATTCTTTGTACATGAGTATTCTTTTCAAAACAACTATCGTGGGAATTCATGTATGTAACATTTGTAGAAAGCCTAAACTTAATAACTGACCCTAAATGAAACAAAATCCTAGATGTAATAACATTTCACCCTAAATGTAATAAAGTATTAAATGTAATAGCGTTTGGACCTTTGGACCTTTGGGAATTTTTATGAAATGACGATGTAGTTTTGTAGTTTTGTAGGTTTAGGATTTTGTTGTTATTTTTATTATGTAAAGCACTTTTGGACCATTGGGAATTAGCGCTCTAGAAATATTGTATATTATTATTATATTATTATTATTTGTTTGGAGTCAAATTTGAACTTTCAAGCGTGAAAGTAAATGGTATGACCGTTGACGTCATGCCAACGTCATCAATCGTGAGTTTACGCAACAGGACGGCAGACAGAAGAGGACGGCAAAACGCTTGTCTGTGACAAACATGACGGGGCCATTACTTGCGTATTATGTCGTGATCCTCACAAAACATTAATGTTTTCTGGTCTTTGCAAAAACATCTATTTAAAGGAAAGTGAAGTTTGGCGTAAAGTTATTTCAAACAAAATTATTGTCACGCTTGTCACACAAGGTTTGCCGTCTTCTTTCCTCTCCCGTCCTGTTGCGTAAGTTCACTAATGTAAGTAACGCATCATAAACCATCTAAGTAGTTAGGAAAATGGCCACGTGATCTTTCGCGCCATCTGTCACGAAAATCAGTCACGCCACCGTCAACCTCAAACCAACTGGTTACAACACCCACGTGACCAATGAAAACATCAATCACGTGTCTTCTTATTTGTGGTAAATTTACCTTCTTTTTTCCCCTTACTTACAACTTTCTTTGCCTGCAAGGGACTATTAGTCACTCCAGAACAGTTTTTTTTTGACTCCTAAAAGTGATATTAGACAGATTATGGAATGAAAATTCGATGGAGTTGACGAAGGTGCTCGCAGATCTGAAAAGAGCTTGACCAATGGCAAGATTTTTAGCTTGTTTCAGGCGTTCAGATAGTAGAGCGCGGCAGAAAAATTCACGAAGAAAAAAAAATGAGGGCACCCCCCCTGTTCTCTCCCCCCCTCCCCGTTTTCCCGGTGTACAATTTAACTCGTTCCCCACTGACCGCCGCGCTCTACTATCCGATGAACGCCTGAAACATGCTACAAGATTTTCGAAACGAGGCTTGGCGGTAAAATTTGCAAGTTTGACGTAAACATGTATAATTTAGAAACGAGAAGGAAGCTGGGTCGAGTTAACTTCAGCAAAGACTTCTCGGACTGTTACCGGAGTGGCCAATAGCTACGATCCCAAAGTGTTAGCGAAAGTAAACTCGACTTTTTTTTAGCCAGTTCCAGACGTTCAAAACGCTTTTCCTTCTCGTTTATAAAGAGGCAAATTCTGTGTACTACTCCTACCTCCCCGCCTCCCAACTAAAAAGGCTTTTTTCCCCATTTTTTTTCCACACTGTAGCTTGGGTTTGTTCTCATTGCAGAAGTCCTCGCAGATGAACTGGAACTTGTCGGTTGGGCCTGGGTAGGAAATGGCCAAAAGGAATCCGGACATGATGGACTCGCTGATGCCAGAAGTTCAGGAGTTTTACGACAACTGGACGAAGCGACTCGACGATATCACAGCTAAACACGAAGAGGAACAAAGACTACAAGCTAAAAAAGGAAAACTAGAAACTTTACATTATGACTGGATGTATTGCTGGTACTGTGTACTCCGTGAGTCACACTATATTCCATATGCACTGTAAACAAAACCAAAAACAAGGAAGCGGGAAAATTTCCTTTGCTGGCTGATTCAAGAATAAATTATCGCTTAAGAGTCGGGAGGAAGTCCCTGTTCGTACGTTCATCGGTCGTTGACGATAATGGTAGATATATGGATGAAAGTGATCATTGTTACTTTTTTGGATGCAGTAGCGACTGTAGATGTGGCAGGTGCAGAACACAGGTCACAGGTCACAAGTGCAGGACGCTGCTCTATTGATTAATAACGGAGGTAGGCAGTTTTCCTTTAAGCTAAAACTCTATTTCAGGTTGTGATTAGGGCTAGGAGACACTTTAAGTGTTGTTTATTTACCATAGCATGTTGACCTGTACTCGAACCTGCACTTATGACCTGTGATCTGCGTTTTTTGTACCTGCCGCTGTTGATGTCCTCACAGCAAGCAACAATGACGTTAAAACTTCACGAAACTCGAACCGTGCATTTTTCACGACCATTAAATCATTGTTTCGTTTTGTGAGAATAAACAAACTCGACCGCTTTCAGTCGTATTGGCGACTTTTTTCCTTGTTTTTACCCCTTGAAATACTACGTGACATTGCTGTTATCTCATCATTCCAAAAGGGTGTGCAAAGATGACGGGTATGGTGATAAAATCGTGAATAAGGTCTGTTTCTGTAAAATAAAACCGCCTCTAATCGCTATGATAGTTGGAAAAATGAATTAGTGTGCCTCTTTTCAGTTTGACGTTTCCATTACCTACAGGTATTTTTTATTAGTTCAGTCTGTAAATACACATCTTATATTGCTCATTAATTAAATGAAAGTCCTTTCTAATATTTCTTTGTTTTATGAGAAAATAAGACTATAGTCAACCGCACGTTTCTTAATCTACATCCTCTCCAGATCTAGTACTCTTCCTTCCTTGTATTGCCGCTCAGCTTCCGGTGCCAAGCCACAGTAATAGGGACCTTAAGATCCGACGACTGCGACGGCAACGAGAATGTCAAAAAACAATAGGTTTAATGACCAAAACGACAATTTTGCAAGTGCATCACGCTTTTTTGTACAATTCTTTGCCGTCGCTGCACGACTACGACGTGAAAATGCTTTAATTTTGGTCATTTAGCAGCTGCTCTGAAGAGAAGACACCAATGGTGCCTAACTCTAACCAATACTGAAACAATTGAAAGAATGACATGTCATTGTTTTCTGCGACCAATCAGGAGAGACCTTACGAGCAGCTCCTACACAACTGCTAATTTCATGTATTACAGAGGGAGTATACAAGCGACGACGAAATTTCCTCCTCTTTCTGAACTTCTATATGAGACGGAGGAAAGACGGAGGGTTCACCTACATTTGACAAAGTAAAGTTAGTGACTTGGAGTAATCGCGATGAAGATTGAAAGAACGCGAATATTTTCAACTACGTTTTCGCTGCCGTCACCGTCCTCGGATCTTAAGGTCCCTAATAGCAGAGAGAAGGGAAAACCTCTTCAATATTTTTAAGAAAATAGCGATTAGGAAAACCAGATGCGAATACATATGAGAGAAAAGCACGTTCTGGAAACTGCGCATTTTTTTTACATCTTCTCCACACGAAACAACAGCAGGGAGAACTCTCCTTTCTCAATTTCTTGCTTTGTACTCTTTTTACACCTGGTTGTCAAACCTTCAGGGATGAACATCACCATATTTTCCTTAATTTTTATTCCAAAATCACGCGCCTGTGTCCTTCATACCAATCTAAAACAATAACAATCGCACTCCGGTGAGTACCATAATCGGAGTCCCATTCACAGTCCTCACATTCGGAGTCTTTAGGAAGTTTAAGCAGGGACGTTTTTGAGCGACGCACGTCAACCGGAAGTGAGCATTTTTCTCATTTAATACGCCTTGACGCTACCAAATTTGTATTGCTAAGTGTCTTTACTCTTAAAGAGACGATTTGTCCCAAAATTTGTTCAAAATCACGGCTCAAGAGTGCAAAAGGTTCACTTCCGGTTGACGAGCGTCGTTCAAAAACGTCGCTGCTTAAGGTTCTCCTGAAAATAATGACAGAAAATGGAATTTATTCGCCTCCCATGAAGGTAATTTCCAACACCTTTTTGTTTGTTTATTCTTTGTGCGGCGCCCTCATCAAAATTGCGCGCGGGTATCACACGCGATGGCGCAATTATTTCGATTGAACCAATCCCATAACTGGAAAAATCAGAAGTTAAAGTATCCAGTTGCGTTCCCCTACCCCGATTATAGCAAACGTATCAGAAATTGGCACACGTAGACAAACCCACGGCCTGACCAGTACCTAACGCATGGGCACAGCCATATCACCAGGTGTTAATAGACCCTCTATTTTCTCTTCAAAGTCCGTCGAGCGCGCGTGATAAAAAACAAAAACTGCGGGAGATTCACATCTGTAAACCTGAAGAAGGCTGGTATGGCCAGCCGAAATATTGTTGTAAAAAACAATACACGTTGTTTTAAATTAGCTTTGCTGTAGTCTTCGGACTTCTCGTTCTTGTTCTTTATATTTTGGCTGATTTGATCTCTTCTCTAGAGATCCAACGTTTACAACTAGCAGGATCTTCGTCCACGGTTTTTGCAGTTAATTTAATCCTTTATTAGGGAGATTTACTGACCGCCAGCGCAAGGGGGTAGGGGTGGGGGAGGAAAAAAAAAAAAGACGCGCGCTAGCTGATGTCTTCGAAAAGAACGAAAAGAAAAATAAAACAACGTCTGTGTACAAGCTACAGCTGTCTCGACCCAGGGGGGACCTTATTAGGGCTCATCAGCCTGGTATAGCCGTCTGACTTATGAGCCGACGACTCTAGCTCCTGGAATAGGTCGATACTGTAGTTTCAATTCAATGTTAATGAGAGATAGCCTGCCTATTTTACTTAAAGGCTCGCAATAGAGTACCGAAGTGATGACGTCATAAAAATGAAATTTGTGAAATTATGGGATTTGTTAAGATATTCTGAAAGAACAACGTCCAAGACGCCTACTCGCCAAAAATTAGCAATTCGGGCCAAATTGTCTCTGAGATATTAGCCCAGTTATGCTGTGACGATTCCATACAAATCCTTCTAAATTTGGCTTGGTTCATAAGATTAGGAACCAGGTAAGATTTAGAAGGATTTGTATGGAGTCATCGGAGCATATCTGGGCTAATATCTCAAAGACAATTTGCCCCAAATTGCTAATTTTTGGCGAGTAGGCGTCTTGGACGTTTTTCTTTCAGAATAGCTTAACAAATCCCATAATTTCACAAATTTCATTTTCTATGACGTCACACTTCGGTACTCTATTGCAAGGGTAGTCACATTCCTGGGCATGCGCGAACCATATTTTGCGCTCATGTGGGTTTCAGCACTCACATTCCTCATGTGCTGGTTTCATTACTCAGTAGAAATACTCGTCACTGTTAGAAGTAACATTTACTATTTATCTCACTCATAAATCGTGAACAAATGAACAAAAAGTCGGCACGAATGTTTGACTCCATTGAGCGCGTTTTACGAGTAATCGAGAAACGCGAAACGAGTACTGCCAAAGCTCGCGCGTGAGCCTCACGCGCCAATTGAGAGACTGGGTTCCACAAGAAACCAATATGGCGACGAATTATTGACCGCAAAGAACGCGTGTAGTAAATTGGATCGAAAGTAACATAATCAGACTTCTGGAACTCGGATTTGAGTATCAACAGTTCTTTTACTTACTCGTCAACACTTGGCTTTATGGCAGAGATCGTGAAAAATCTGGCACGGATCTTGTGAGGTATGTTTAATTAGCTTGACTTAAAGCTTAAATTTAAGGCTCACGAGCAAGTAACATATTGATAATTAAAGGATCAAACTTATGGTTTAAATCATCAAGTAAATCATCAAGTAAATCATCAAGTAAGTCCAGGAGATCTGGTACAAATTGAATTGAAACCTGAAATTTGGCAGGTGCAGAACACAGGTCTCAAGTGCAGGTCATTGCTCTGTTGATAAAGAACTGAGATAAACAGTGTCCCCTTAAGCTAAAACTCTATTTTGGGTTTTGATTCCTTGTGGAGAGAGTTTATAATGTTGTCAAACTTTGTATCAGTTGTGGAATGAGTGTGGATCGCACAGTGAGGCAGAAACACAAGTTGACCTTGGTGGGTAGCTGCAGTGACATCATTGATTGTGATGTTGAGTTGCATTAAGGTTTCCAAGCAACATAACTTCCACTGGGTGCAATGAAAGGCTGATATGTTTTTTTTCTCTGTGAAGAAAATATGGTTAAAATGTTTGCTGTTGGTGAATCGCGACCAATTCTCCTCATGCAAATTATGGGAATAATTATTGTTTGGGCAAATAACTCTCCCACAAGGCTTGATACATAGTTCAAACTACAAAAAAAGTATTGAGAATTATAACCTTTTCGCCATATACAGCACCATCTCTTCCGCTCTTTATTAAGTTAAGTCTTCTAAACATTTATCAAATAAATGATTTTTTAATTGGCGCTTTCAGTTTCAGCCTTAATAGTAAAGTACTTCCGTCTTATTTCAATGACTTCTGTATAGGAAATGCACAAGTCCATGGCCATAATACTAGAGCAAAAGGGCATCTACATAAGATTTTTAGGAGAACAAATTATGGAAAATACTCTACTAAAAACAAAATAATTGATATCTGGAATAGAATACCTCTGAACATAAAATGCTCGGCATCTATAAAAATATTCAAAAGCAAATTAAAACTTTTACTCTTATCCCATGTGGTTATAGTAGAGTAATAAGTACTCAAATACATTCATAGTGAAATATTTTTAATAAATGTATTATATGATTATTGTAACTATTGATCTCTCTATTAATTACCTATTTCAGCGACTCGATTTCAGTAATTCAAGTAGATCTTTCAACCCTTTCTCCTATCCCATGTAGTGATAGTACTGTAAATAAGTACTCAGTACAGAGTGAAATATCTGTAATATATGTGTAAGATCAATTATTGTATCTCTGTCCGTTAATTACCTATTTCACTGATACCATTTCAATGAATTTCAATAGATCTTTTGTTACCTTCAGGGAGACTACTTGTAAAAGCCCGTAAGGGTTTCTTTAGTCTTCCTCCCAAATTTATTACATTGTAACACACCGTATGTACTGTATAATATTATGGGAAATAATAAACTCAACTCAACTCAACTCAAATGCAGGGAACTGCAACTCTACAACTAGACACTGATTGGCTGTGAGACACTGATTGGCTGTCGGCTATAATATTTTCTTCAAATGTGATAAAATGAGTTAAAGTAGGGCTTTTACCGTCAAAACCCGCCTTAGTTTCTTTGAATTTATCTTTGAATCCTTGATAAATACTGCTCTACCAGCTTCAGACAGCATGTACTGGCAGAATTTAATTAATATTTATTTGGAAACTTGGCACAGGAGTCTAGGAGATGACTTTACATTTAGGTGGTCTGTGTTTGACCCTTGGCCAAGGTATTATTTTTTTCCTTTTTCATTTCCTTTTTGTTTTTTTTTTATACCACATTTTTTAATTTTTGCCTATTGGCCTGTTTCCCTTTATATTTCACACTGCTGCTCCTTTACAGCTTCAGTAGGTGTTGCAATAAAATTAATATTAATAAAATTAATGTATTTTTAGTTAGGGCTTGGAGACACTTTTAGTGTTGTTTAAGTACTTTAGCACGGTGACCTGTACTCTAGCCTGCACTTGTGATCTGACCTGTGACCTGCGTTTTGTACCTACCACCTGAAATTAGCAGACACCCACAACATGTCTGTTGTCATTAGCTTACCAGAGCTGTCCCTAGATTTAATACAGGTCCGTTTTGCAGAAAATATGGGAAGAAATGCTTAAAAAAATGTTAGCCATTCGTTTGCCTATGGATACTTTTAAGATACCAGTAGGTTTCACTGTACGTGCACATACATCGATCTCATCGGTATTTTGCAGAACACTGAAGGGCCACTTAAAGCCAGATGACTCTGAAGTTTAGTGATTAGGGCTGGGAAACTGAGTGAATCAGGTTCCATTGAAGGTCCTAGTATACTGGGCAAACTAACCTGGTACTTGAGTCACTCAGTTTCATAACCCTGATCTCTAAATATCTGAGTTAACTTTTGGATGGGCAGTTGTGTGGGATTTTGCAAAGTCTGCCTGCTGCAGGTTCATGGTAAAAAACAAGAGCTCTTGCCGTGAGTAACTGCATTACTAACATGTGTTATAGCGGGCTACACGCAGAAGTGTAAGCTCTTCACAGATGTCAGCTCACAAACTTAACCAATATTATCTTACCCTTTGGGCAAGTTGATTTTGCCTCAGCGGCAGGGAGAGGTACTGAACAAAATTGTAGACGGGGGAGCTCTGTCCCATGGTCCAACCCCTTACCCTTTGACCATTTTGGACAGAAAAGGTACCCCTTTCGTATAACTTTTATTGATAAATGGTACCCCTTTCACATACCTAGTTTAGAACACTACATCCCTTAATGAATGCACTGTCGCGTTCCCAGTGAAGTAGATGTGTGACATTAGGCATTGGATTTCACCAGGTCAACCACAGTGAGGCACTAGGTGATTAGCAAGATTCAATGGCTTTTATTAAAATCAGGCTACTCCGACTATTTACAACACTTGCGGTGAAAACTAGAAAGAAACGTGTGATTTTTGTGTCAGAAGAAATGAAAACTGTGAATATGCTCTGTGCACAAAAAAAGAAAGAAAAAAACAAACTACAAAATTTAAGCGTGACTTACGTCTGATCTTGTCTCCAGGGGTTAAAAGCACTCCAAATCTCCTTCCGTTGTAATAATTCCGAAAGTTCTCTGATAGCTCCTTAACAGTGTGATAGACTCCTTACAACTGAGTAAACGTGCTTTAGGAAAAGACTAATCTAATGCATGCCTTCTGACGTAAAGGAAACAGAACTGAATAAAGCTTTGTATGCCTAGCCAAAAAACGGATACGCGATGATCATGTAATGAAATACTAAAACAACGCCACAATTGAAAACAGTCCTTGACTGTAACTAATTATTATAAATGTCATTGTCCACGGATAATGTGACGTGCATCATCTGCAAAATATGAATAAATTACTAAACCAGAAAGTTTTCTTGTCTTTTTCACTGCCAGGGGTGTCTTATATACAAGTTCTAACCTTTAAATTTGCAGCAAGTTAACTTAATTTTTGTCAATGTGATTTTCTTTAAGTGATGGACTGCATTGCATCACATATTTTGGAATCTTGATGAAAAGGAATAGCATGGCAACCAGCAGGACAATGTAATACAATCAGAAAACAAGATCAGCAAGAAAAGGTAGCTCTGAGGACAAGGTAAACAAGTCTTCTAATTTTTTTTTTACAGTAATGTGTGTGACATACCATAATTTATTTACTTGATTGAATGAACCTTTGATAAAATGCCAGAGGGAAGCAAAACAATAAAAAATATTTGTACCTTGTTCTCACTTAATTTTGTGAGTAATAAATTTCATGCAAAAATCATGAGCCTTTTTTTTGCGAGTTTTTAATTTTGCAATTTTTGGGGCAAGGTAAAATTGGAGCATATTCGATTTTGCAATTTGTCTATTCTTAATATGTAGAGGTAACTTTAACCTCACAACAGTAAAGACAGAACATTTTTATCATAAACAACAGCAGACAAAGGCAATCTCTTTATAATTGTTTTATGGATATGTATGTATCTGGTATTAAATTTCACAATTTTTATCTTTGTGAGTATTAGATTTTGCAAATATTGAATTTCGTGATTTTTCCAAAGCGCAAAAATTGCAAAATTTAATACTTGCAAAATCAAGTAATAAATACCGTACTACCTTCAAATCAACATCTCACCCAATCAGAAGAAGCTGCAAATGTTGCTATCAACCAAAAGGACAATAAACACTTAATGACTGGTCGCAAGGGAAACTTTTGATTTTCTTTCCCAAGAATCTCATGCCTGGGAAACATTGAGATTCGAGCAAAGCAAAATTAATGATTTCCCAAGGGACCAGCCTTGAAGTGAGTTGTTATATAGCCCAGGAAGAAAAATGTTTTAGTGTAGACATTTATGAAAATAAATCTTGCGAGTGGTTATCATTTGCGGGTAACAGTGCACCGTTACCTTCTGATGTCATAGATTTTGCAATATTGCTTGCTCAGAGATTTTGGCGAGAAACAGTTTCATTGTTAGATGTCATGTGACCTCAAAGTAACCAATGAGAGCATGCACTGTTAGGAAAAAATTTCCAGCTATAAAACAACAGTTATTGTAACCATAACAGTGCTTCCCATTTACTGCAGATAAGATTTTTCCTCTTAAAATTTTCTCTTGATGATGGACAATCTGTATAATTTTTGTCAACCATATGATATTCTTATGATGTACATAATAATTTGAATTTGTATTTTTTCAAATTTACAATCAAGCCAGGTCAAGCGTAGCCCCCAAGATTCCATTAATGAATTCATTACTAGAAAGTTAAATCCATTTTTAGTTGTAGATGTCAGATTCATCTCTGAAATTTCTACCATTTCAGTTTTCTTGAATTTGATGTAATTGTCTTCAAAACAATTTTATAGATATCTTATTGGGTGGTTTAGTGTGTAGTATCATGGGATATTTTTACGAGTTGCACTGTATTTGGCAAGCCCATAGGGTGAGTCAAAATAAAAGAGACCAGTAAAAGTATCTCATGATACTACACACTAGACCGTCCAATGAGAGATTTATTATTCAACTTGAGGAATATAAAATAGAACTCAGTAAATTAATATGCAGTAAATGTGACTAACGCGAGTCAAGTTTTCACACTCTTTCATCAATGCTGTTGCTGATTGGTCAGAAATGAAAACTTGTCAAACTAGTTTACTTGGTAAATCAATTTTTTCACAAGTTTTTGTCAACGTGTTCAAACATTTGCTAGAAAAACAGGGATGGAATGACAAATAATTGTGCGGCTTATGATGGTAATCAGTTATGTAAAATGGAATGTAAGTAGGAAAACTGAATGGAGCAAGTTGTGATGGAAAGATGAAAACTCTTCTACGAATTAAAGGAGTTTCAAAGAGCTACTCATAAACAAAAGACTTGAAACCTGATCTTCACCGGGTTATAAACTTACTAGCAAAAAGAGAACATCTTATTTCTACCATGCCAAGTTTCCACACTTTTTAAAATAACTGGAGGTGATGACTGTTCAGTTCCTTTGTGAGGATTGTATTTTTTTTCTGTCATGGATTTTCGCCATCACCATCTGTGTCAAACAACTTCAGGTCTGTTTTCATCTTCCTTGTTGTATCTTTAGCATAAGTTTGTACTCTCTCTCTCTTTTCTGGCACTCACACGTTTGTGCAGGATTAAAACTGGTCAAACCAGTCTTTTGGAGTACAATACCATGAGATATTCGACTGTACTCATTTTTAGCGTTATTTGTACTCTTCTGAGGAAAGTTGAATAATAAAAAGAGGTAATTGGGAAAAATTCACTGTTCATTTTGCATGCAGGAATGCAGATTTGAATCTCATACTGATTGCGGCAAAGACTAATGGTTTCATTTTTCAAATAATCTTTCATTAAAGGTGGCTATGCTTGAGCTGGTTTGACTGTAAAAAAATCAAGTTAATGAAACAGTCAGCTATTCATTCATTCCATTAAACAAAGAGTGATTCTATCAAATGAGAAAATAACTGAATGTTAGAAGTAATCAGTACGTTAGTCAGTCTTGGCTAAAGGTAGTCAATCAAACAGTCATACAGTCAGTCAGTCAGTCATTTGATCATTCAATCATTCAGTCAATGAAAGGAGGGCTCATAATATTATTTATGTGAAAGTGAAGTTGTTCAACTGAAAACAAATCTCGAGTTACATTTAACAAACAATTGAAACTTGAAAGTGACAAAACAAAATAATAGACTTATTGATTATGGTCACCCCAGCTTAAAAAGGTTTAACAGCATAACAGTGACACAAGCAATTCTTGCTTTCACAGACAATTCTGAATTCTTTTACAACTTGATTGCATGGCTTAGATAGATAGATAGATAGATAGATAGATAGATAGATAGATAGATAGATAGATAGATAGATAGATAGATAGTTTATTATAACTGCATCGCAGCCAAAGGCTGAATTATGCAATTGTTTACAAAAACTTTACAATACTTGAAAATTACAAATGAATCCTAGGTAATAAGTCGAAAGCGGATTTTTAAGATAATATTAAAAATTCTATATAACATATTCATATTGAAATATGTTAAAATATAAAGCATGAATATAAGTGGGATAAAACTACAGCCCGGACTGTTCGTGCAAAGCTTTGGCACATTAAAAAGGCACTGTCGTCTTAGGTTATAGCGTGACTTGTCATAGTCTGCTGGAAGGACAGCCTTCAATTTATGGTTTAGTTTGGATCACTGACAATGTTATCAAAAAGCCTGCTACATAGTATGTAACAATGCTCCAAAATGGGTGTTAACCCCACCTCTATTGCCGAGTTGCACTTTCCTGAGGTTATTATTGATATTGCTCTTTTGGCTTAACATATCCCACAGTTCCAACAGCCATGATACTCAGGTGACACAATGTTTTAAGCCTACATCTGGGCTTCTAAATGCAAAGTGTTTACTCAAAGGATTAAAACAATAGAAAGAACATTGTCAAACGTTATATCAAGGCCTATTGTAAAGAGAGAGAGATTCCAAGTTTTTGACCAAAATAATGGGTTAACCCGTTTTAGAAAAATGCAAAATTGTTTGATTACTTTTAAATGACATTTTCATAGTGTAGAAAGCATTGTTTTCTATCTAGAACATCATTTTAAAACATTATATGAGGGGGAGGAAGCTTATTTTCGTGAAGCCGTGATCTACAATTTTTGGTGTCCGTGAATCCTGATTTACTGAAAAACTGTTCTGTGAATAGTGATTGAGGTGTACTCCATGAAACATGAACTGCCAAAAATGTCTATACTGTATTCATACATTGAAGATGAATTGAAGAAATGAAATCATTAACGATCTTAACTAGCATCTGGCGGCTTGATTTAACTTCACTTTTGAGGCTTTTGATGTAACCTCACTCTTCAGTGCGCTCAGACCCACCCACAGCTGGCTACCCTAGGGAACTTATAGCCACGCAGAGATCATGCAAACTCGTGGCAAAGAATCAAATTCAATGTTTGTTGTGTGACTCGTGAGATGCAAAATTATTGTTCGTGAACTCATGATGAGACCCCCACTTGTCCCCAGCTCCTCTTATATCTACAGCATACCGGTAGGCCTATTTTGACCAAAATAGTGCTTTTTTAATAACCCCTTTAAATTTACATTTTTATAGTCTGTAGAGCCTTGTTTTATTGCTGGAAGATCATTAAACATCATATCTAGACCTTAATTTTAAAGAAAAACTAACTTGGAAGAAATTTCAAAGTTTTGACGCAAATGATGGGTTAATCCCTTCGAAAAAATGCAAATTGTTTGATTAGTTTAAAATGACATTTTTAGTCGAGCTTGCTTTAGCAGAGTAACACTCTAAAAACACAGGTGTTTCTAAATTTTTTTCCTTGTCGGTGGGCACCAATTTGGAGGCCATGCTCCCAGGAGTTCCTAGCGGAGACCATAGAAACTGGGCATGAGAATCGTGACGACTTTCATTGTATGCAAATGAGTCTTGTGATGAGCATGCGGGTTATTTTTGGTGATGACTGAAATGATGCATTTAAGTTGATCACATTTTTTGCTGTTTGTCAATGATGTAATTTTCCCTGATTCAAGGTCCTTGATTTTTATGTAATTATGCACACGCATTAAAAAGTAAATACCTTGATGAGGAAATATTATGGCAGGGAAATCCTGTGGTGTATTGAGGTGTAACATTTCTCAGAATATTGTCACAATTGCTGGAACTCTATGGTTAATAGATTCACTGTGTTGTAATGTAATAATTAATTGATAGATTTTTGGAGTTGTTAAGAAGTGACATCCCGTTGCACTTTGTAAATACAGTGTTCTTGAGATATCAATGATTTAACCTTCGACTACTACTGGAAGCAACTTCAACTACCTGTCTGATGTTACATATGTGTCATGGATGTGTTTATACAGGTAGCTTTGTACTTGACCATCACGCACGCTACTTGCAGCACTTCATGTCGATCCATGTCCATAGAATAGAAATCCCATATCGAGCTTTTCTGGAATGGAATTTGAAAGCGTTGATTACTTTAGAACAAGTGAACACTTCAGTGGTCGAAAAAAAGAATGATCTTAATGAGCAAAACTTCGAGGTTTACTGGAGAACTATGATCGGAGATTGGGGATCGGGAATCGGGGATCGGGGATCAGTTGAAAAAACTTGAAATGTAAAAGATTTTAAATAAATCGTGGATCATGGTGATGTCATTGTGGGCTGCAGACTGTAGATGAATTTCATGGAACATAACCCTATTCGCTGTACTGAATGCTAAATTTAAGGAAACTACTCCAACTGTGACTGAGTCAGTGATTGTCTTGACAAGAAAGTGAAATTTTCCTGGAAAATGAAGTGCTTTATCCCAGTGATACTGTGATAATGAATGCTGTGTACAGCTCTAAAAATTGTACTCTGAGACCGCATAAAAATCAATAATTATTGTGTGGAGATACAATGATACTAAGATACTAAGCAGCTATGGAAAATGTTATTACTTTCATGCAATTTTGATATCTTATAAAACACACAACAAATTCAACCGGAATGTGTGCAAACTGAATTAACTGTCTGTCGTAATAAGGTTCTGCTAAACTTACACATGCGTTACATGGAAGCTATACAGTTATATATACATTTACACTAATAAAAATCATTTTCACTTTTTCGAGTGTAAAATCTCTGAAAGAGTTCTCCTCACTGGAGCATTATCAATATGTAAAAGGTTTTCAAAGTTTTCACGCTGGTTTGAAACTAAAATGTGCGGCCTGTCTTTCCTTGCAATTTTTACGTTTTGAGTATTTACATTATGACATATAACTCTCGTTTTGTATTCCAAATGAAAAATTAGTATAACAGCACCAGTGCCTTTGACAACAAAACTTATCTCCAAGCCCCATGGGCTCAATGCTACTAAGAGTGTTCTTTTTATAGTATAGAAAGCATTGTTTTCTATTTAGAATATCATCAAACATTATATCTAGGTCAGTTTTAAAGAGAAGCAAACTGGTAAGAACTTTCAAAATTTTGTCCAAAATCATGGGTTAACCCCTATGGAAAAAATGCAATTTCTTTGGACTATGGTATAATGTAATTTTTATAGTCTAGAAAGCCTGTTTTCTATCTACAACATCATCAAACAGCATAATAAATTATCCTCTAGGTTCATTTTAAAGAAAAACAAAATAATTCAAATGAAATTTCAAATTTTTGTCCAAAATAATGGGTTAACCCCTTTAGAAAAATGCAAATTTTTTGACCATATGTTAAAATGACATTAAATGCCTACAGTGTATTCTTAAACTATAAGCACATGTTTTGATTCAGAACAGTGACTATTGTCCTTGAGAGATTTCTACAGACTCCATTAGAACTATCTTGTGTACAACAAGGTTTCCTTCTTCACTATAAGACTTTTCCTCATGATGTGAGACCATGATGACGGCCTGCATAAATCTTGGCAGTCAGACCAAGAGACCAAAATGATCTAGGGCATCTTTCATCTAAAACTAGGATTATGTCGCCAACAAGGAAACTCCTCGAAGGATTCAGTCGCTTCTGTCTGATAGCCTGTAGTTGTGGTAGGTACTTGCAAGTCCACTGACGCCAGATTACTGCGGAGAGATATCAAACATTTCACCACCTCTTATAGTAGTGCATGCAGTCTTCTTTGTGGAAATGAACCAGGGATTAAAGTCATGGTTCTGACCGAAGAGTAAATGATTTGGTATAAGTGCTCTGCAATCACTAGGGTCATTTAAAGATTTTCTTATCAGCCTGCTTTTCACAATCAGTTCAACTTCACACATAAGTGTTGATAATCTCTAGCTCATCATCCAACTCTTGTAAGGCCCTGGAATGATGAAAATTGTAATGTCTTTTCATTCAGTGGGCAAGGTCATAGAATTCTGAGGACACATTTTAGTGCTTCCCTTCAAAGCAGAATATTGGAAGAGCAAAGGATACTGAGAAACGTGAAAGGGTGCCATCCCCTCTCTTCTCTCTCTGCACCCAATCATCCCCTGCATGCTTTCTTTTCACCTCTTCCCAGCCTTTTACCTTCAGTCACATTGATAGAAATGTTTGGTCGCCCCCCCCCCCCCCGAAAAACATGTCAGGAAAAAATCACGACCCCCCTCCCCACAATAAAAAAGTAGCCATAGCACCATGTTTACATGAATTTTGAACTCCCCTTAAATGAAACAGTCCATAAACTATTTAAAATAAACAGTTAGCCAGTCAATAATCAATCACAAAGTGAGTCAGTCTATTAGTCCACCTTTCAACCATTCAAACAGTGAGCCAGTCAGTTAATCAGTCATTCAGTAATTCATCAGTCTATCAATTATTCAAACAGTTTGCTCGTCAGTTAAACAATCAATCAATCAATCAATCAGTTATTTAGTCAGCCATGCAGTCAGTCAATTAGCCAGTCTATAAGTGCAGAAAATTTTCGAACCCAGTGCAAAGATAGTTTTAACCAAGATATTTCAATGTTATCCTGACGTCTTGTCTCATAGTCAAATGTTTAAGTCAGTTATTGGTTGCATGATGATTGTAAATTATGTGACCATTTTAATGCACTGTACATCGGCACTATATGAAGATTGTCTTGAATTCATAAAAATGGTTCGTTTGTCATTATGTCGATAGAAAAAAGAAAAATCTTATTGGGATCCACGTTCAACACACATTTGTTTAAGTGATTCACGAAACTACAGTTTCATCTTATGACCTCAGTTGTTTTCCACACAATATTTGATAGGAACTGTTTGTTTGTCACAAAGAAACAAATAAAATGTTCAGTCTGTATTTAATAGCCATAGTTCTTTTTAGCAACATATTATACTTTAGAGACTGAGTGTAAAAACCTCTGGGTTAATATCAACATACAGTACACGTAGTGGGATGTAAGACCTTGTAAGTTTGTGCCTTTTATAACCCGAATGAAGGAAACACCATACATTTTGTATCCCTAGTGATATGTGTTCTCCTACCTGGGAAACACATACATTAGTCCCTAGTGATATGTGTCCTCTGCCTGGGAAACACATATCCCTAGTAATATATGCTCCCCTACCTAGGAAACACATATCCCTAGCGATATGTGTTCCCCTACCTGGGAAACACACATCCCTAATGATATGTGTTCCCCCACCTGGAAAACACATATCCCTTAGTGCTATGTGTTCCCCCACCTGGGAAACACACATCCCTAGTGATATGTGTTCCCCTACCTGGGAAACACATATCCCTTAGTCCTATGTGTTCCCTCACCTGGGAAACACACATCCCTAGTGATATGTGTTCCCCTACCTGGAAAACACAAAACTCTAGTGATATGTGTTCCCCTACCCAGGAAACCCATATCCCTAGTGATACGTGTTCGCCTACCCAGGAAACACATATCCCTAGTGATATGTGTTCCCCTACCTGGGAAACACATATCCCTAGTGATATGTGCTTCCCTACCTAGGAAACACCTGTCCCTAGTCATATGTGTTCCCCCACCTGGGAAACACATATCCCTAGTGATATTTGTTCCCCTACCTTGGAAACCCAAAACCCTAGTGCTATGTGTTCCCCTACCTGGGAAACACATATCCCTAGTGATATGTGTTCCCCTAACTTGGAAACCCAAAACCCTAGTGATATGTGTTCCCCTACCTGGGAAACACATATCCAGTTAGTGATTTCTGTTCCTCTACCTGGGAAACACATATCCCTAGTGATATGTGTTCCCCTACCCAGGAAACACATATCCCTTGTGATATGTGTTCCCCTACCTGGGAAACACATATCCCTAGTGACATGTGTTCCCCTATCTGGGATAGACATATCCCTTGTGATAAGTGTTCCCGTACCTGGGAAACACATATCCCTAGTGATACGTGTTCCCCTACCTGGAAAACACATATCCCTAGTGATATGTGCTCCCCTACCCAGGAAACACATATCCCTTGTGATACGTGTTCCGGTACCTGGGAAACACATATCCCTAGTGATATGTGTTCCCCTACCTTGGAAACCCAAAACACTAGTGATATGTGTTCCCCTACCTGGGAAACACATATCCCTAGTGATATGTGTTCCCCTACCTAGAAAACACATATCCCTAGTGATATGTGTTCCCATACCTGGAAAACACAAAACTCTAGTGATATGTGTTCTCCTACCCAGGAAATGCATATCCCTAGTGATACGTGTTCCCCTATCCAGGAAACACATATCCCTTGTGATATGTGTGCCCCTACCTGGGAAACACATATCCCTAGTGATATGTGCTCCCCTACCCAGGAAACACGTGTCCCTAGTCATATGTGTTCCCGTACCTTGGAAACACATATCCCTAGTGATATTTGTTCCCCTACCTTGGAAACCCAAAACCCTAGTGCTATGTGTTTCCCTACCTGGAAAACACGTATCCCTAGTGATATGTGCTCCCCTACCCAGGAAACACATGTGAAATAGTTAAATCGTGACATTTGAACGTGTATTTCGTTACCTTTCATGTAATTCGTTACCTGGTCAGCGGTCATTTATGTAATGCTTACGTCACAAGAACAGAACCTTTTTCTGCCTCGCTCTCGTTACTTTATGACCGCCATGTTGTGTTAATGTTGTCTGAAATATACATGTAACTACATTGAGTTCTCTGTCGTATTTACTGCTTCCCCACATTTTTGGTGCCGAGACCAGGATGGAAGAGTTACCGAAACTGCTAGCGTCAAGAAGAGCTCACAAAGCACATTTAACCAAACTAAGACAGAAAATCGATGACACTGCAGAAGGAACAATAGCCGACAACGGAATTGTACTACTCAAGTCTCTCGTGGAGCAGTTAAAGCAAAAGAGACAAACCCTCAAGGAACTTAACGATAAGATAGCAGTTTTACTGGAAACTCCTGAGGAACTCGAAGCAGAAATACTCGATGCAGAGGAACTAGACAGCCTTATCGTGGAGAAGGTTTGCCTCACCGACAATTTAATTGAGCTCGCCAAAAGAAACCTCGACCAGTACGTGTTGTCTCACAGTCCCGGGAATATCAGTACTCCGTCAAGTTCACCGCAAAAGGGACAAACAAATCAGCAACCCATTCCATCTACGTCGCAAACGGAACAAGAAAATCAACAATCCAATTCCCCACCTTCGACTGGAACGTCAGGTAGCGATTTTCAAAGTAACACAGCCGCTTCAGCAGAGAATCCCCCAATTACACCACCGATTACTCCGATTACACCACCGCCGGTGAGTACATTCCAAACTAATCGTTTACCTAAACTTGTACTGCCATCGTTTAATGGGAACCCGCTTGAATGGCAATCGTTTTGGGACGCTTTTCAGTCTGCAGTACACGATAACTCTTCGATCAGTGATGTCCAAAAGTTCAATTATTTGAGAGCACAGTTACGCGACGGAGCTGAAAGAGTCATTGCCGGGTTGCCATTAACCAGTGCCAATTACGCTAAGAGCATCCAGTTATTGAAAGATAGATTCGCTCAACCCCACAAGATTATCAATGCACACATGGAGGCACTGCTCAACCTTCCATCACCCACTGATCATTTAAGTAGTTTGAGGCTTTTCTATGACTCAGTTGAAACACACATCAGGGGACTTGAGTCACTAGGGAAGAAAACAGAAACGTATGAAGATATTCTTGTTCCCATCATTCAGAAGAAGTTACCTAATGGAATTAAGAGGAATCTAGCAAGGCAAAATGGAAACAAGGAGTGGCAGCTTGACAACTTACGTAAGGCAATCTTGAACGAAATTGAAATCTTAGAAGCAGGTCAGAACAGTTCTAGCGATTATGAACTCAGTAGCAACTCAACAACTGCTGCTACTGCTGCATTTCTCACGACTTCAAAGCCACCTACACCTGTTCTCCCTCCTCCCACTGATCGGCGCCCTACCAAGCGAACATGCCTTTTCTGTAAGGGCGAACACAGTTCAAATGATTGTAATGTTGTAACAGACAAGGGAAGGAGATACTCCATTGTACGTGATGCAAGGGTATGCTTTAACTGTCTTAATCGTCATTCAGTATCTAAATGCAAGTCACGGAACAGATGTAAGGTGTGCCATCGAAAGCATCATACCAGTCTTTGCCAAAATGCAGAATCAACTCCCCTAGTGTCATCCACTGAACCGCCAACTACAAACAAGGCTCAATGTACACCCACCACAGACAAGACTACAGCACCTTCAGTCTCATCCTACCACATTGGTGATACTAGCAGACACACCCCCGTTCTACTGAAAACAGCCGTTGCTTCTGTTGGTAGTCACAACAACCACATCAGTGCACACATTTTATTTGATGAAGGGTCTCAACGCTCCTTCATTACTTCAGATGTAGCGACCAAACTTGATCTGAAACCAGAAATGCAAGAGACCATATCCCTGTCAACCTTTGGTGGGAACACATCATCCGTTAAACGCATTGACACTGCCACCGTTTTTGTTGAAACCGCTCAAGAGGAGAACATTCCCATTCGCGTGATCATTGTACCAACAATAGCTGCCCCCCTCACTACTTACACTGGTGCCAATGTAAGGGAACTACCACACTTAAAGGGACTGTCATTAGCACAAAACGTTGATGATTCACCTTTCACAGTTGATATTCTAATCGGTGCAGATCATTATTGGGACATAGTGGAAAACGAAGTTGTCAAGGGTCCAGGTCCCACAGCAGCCAAATCAAAGATAGGATACCTCCTTTCGGGCCCCCTCTCCAACAGTAACCATTCAGAGAACCTAAACACGTCTATTTTAAATGTTGTGACTGAGCATCATCAAGAACAATTTGATTTGGAACGTTTCTGGCGGATTGAATCAGTTGGTGTTCAGCCAAGCTCATCAGAAGAAACGGTTGACTTTCTGAAGTACTATCAAAACTCGTCTATCATGTTGGAGGATGGCCGGTACAGTGCAAAGCTACCCTGGCGACCAGAACATCCCCCTCTACCATCAAATGCAGAAATCACTAAGCAGAGAACCCGCTCCATGGTCAGAAAACTAGCTGAAGATCCTAATAAATTACGCATGTACAATGACATCATCCAAGAACAACAATCTCGCGATTTTATCGAAAGAGTGGACAATCCAGAAACAACCAACGGAGTGTGTCATTACATACCTCATCACGCTGTTCTCAAGGACTCTACCACAACTCCTCTACGCATTGTGTACGACTGCAGCTTCAAACGAGGTGAACAACCCAGCTTGAATGATTGCTTACAGCCAGGTCCTCCACTTCTCAATGATCTTACTGGTATACTTCTACGCTTCCGTCTCCACCAGTATGCTATAACTGCAGACATTGAAAAGGCATTTTTACATGTAAACCTAGACCAAGCTGATCGAGATGCCACGCGCTTCTACTGGCTATCTAACACGGATGACCCGGAGAGTGAATTCATTGTCTACCGATTCAAGTCTGTCATGTTTGGTGCCACAAGTTCCCCTTTCATCTTAAATGCCACTCTCAATAAGCACCTCACACAGTCTACAGACCAAGTCAGCATGGATATGTTAAGGAATCTGTATGTGGATGATCTCGCCTCGGGAACAAACGATGATGATTCAGCAGTCAACTATTACCAAGATGCCAGGAACAAAATGTCACCGGTGGGCTTCAATCTCAGGTCATGGAGTTCAAACAGTCCTGGTGTTCAACATATTGCAGCCAAAAATCAAATCCTCGACACTAGTCCAACTAAAAAAGTACTTGGCATGGTATGGGACATAACTTCAGACACGCTACGATTCTCATGTAAACAGGCAACCTCTACCCCCCCGTTGTCAACCAAGAGAGAGGTGTTACAAGAAACAGCAAAAGTCTTTGATCCACTCGGCTTACTTCAACCAGTCACCGTTGCGGCTAAGATTCTAATACAAGAACTGTGGAAGGAAGGGATTGATTGGGACGAGCCCCTTCCACCTTCTCTTGATCAAAAATGGCGTGCTGTAGCAAAGGAGATTGGAGATGCAACCAAACTTGAGTTCCCACGTCGCTACTTCTCTTCTAATGTCTCTGTCGATAGCAGCGATACAGAACTACATGTTTTCGCTGATGCAAGCCAGAAAGCCTATGGAGCTGCTGCTTACTTAGTACGTGGAAACCAGTCATCGTTAGCTATGGCGAAGTCGCGTGTTGCTCCGACAAGGAAGAAACTCACCCTTCCAGAATTGGAACTTATGGCAACTCTAACAGCCGCACGTTTAGCTTCATATCTTCAAGAACAACTGCCAGTTACAAGAGTCACATTGTGGTCTGACAGCCAAATTGTTCTCCACTGGCTCAAAAGCACCAAGTTGTTGAAGCCATTCGTCAACACTCGCATCCAAGAAGTAAAGAAGCTGACATCAACTTCAAACTGGAAGTACTGCCCTACAACTGAAAACCCCTCCGATCTTCTCACAAGAGGGATAACAGCACATCAACTAGAGATTTCCTTGCTGTGGAAACATGGTCCCACATGGTTACCAAACAGATCCCAGTGGCCTTCATGGCCTACGACAGAGGTTCTTCACTTATCAGCAACTGAAACCTCTCCTGGTGGGTCTACCACAGACGGCACAGTCCCAGTTCAACAGCAAGGCCTTCATCGCCTGATCAATCCATCGGATTTCAGCAGTTTACCAAAGCTTCTACGTGTTACAGCCTATGTTTTCAGATTTGTAAAACTTCTCCAGAAGAAACTTAGTCAACAAGGCCCAATTACAGCCATGGAATATGATCATGCCATGACAGAATGGGTGAAGAATCGTCAATCTGTTGTCTTTCATGCTGAAGTTAACAACCTCCTCTCGAAGTCGCGACACCGTACAACTTTGGTACGTCAACTTCGCCTTTTCCTTGATGATGGTGGTCTTCTACGCTGTGGCGGAAGGATACACAACGCACCCTTAAGTGGCAACACCAAGTTTCCTCTGCTACTTCCAAGCAAAGACCATTTCACAGATCTTGTAATTCACTCCACCCATGTCAAACAGCTTCATGCAGGTGTCAACTCAACACTCACCGCCCTACGTCAAACTTATTGGGTTCCTTCTGGCCGACAACGCGTCAAAACTTTAATTGACAAATGCGTAACCTGCAGAAAGGTCTCAGGAACAGCCTACAATGCACCAGACCCACCACCCCTTCCCAAGTCAAGAATACAACAAACACAACCCTTTGAAGTCACTGGGGTGGACTACACCGGAGCTCTGTATGTTCGAAATGCTGGAATCGAAACAAAGGTCTACATATGTCTGTTTACTTGTGCAACAACCAGGGCTATTCATCTTGAAGTTGTCGAAGACTTGACCGTTGAAGCCTTCTTACTAGCCTTTCGCAGATTTGCAAGTCGGAAATCTCTTCCAAGGAAACTAATATCTGACAATGCCTCAACATTTGTATCAGCGAACAATGAACTAAAGGAATTGTTTCAATCTCGTGCGCTCAAGGAAACACTAGCAAGGGAAGGCATTGAATGGCTATTCATCCCCAAGAAGGCGCCTTGGTACGGCGGGTTTTGGGAACGCCTCATCGGTCTCACCAAATCCACCATCAAGAAGGTACTCGGCAGAGCTGCAGTCAACCTGTGCACTCTTCAGACAATTGTTGTTGAAGTAGAGGCAATTCTAAACGATCGTCCCCTAACCTACGTTTCCTCAGACATTAAGGATGAGGAAGCATTAACCCCTGCACATCTACTTTATGGCCGACGAATTACGTCATTACCACATCCACCAGTAGAAAGTGACGAAGTGAGTGATCCCACCTACCAAACAAGTACAGATTTACTAAGAAGGGCAAAACGTGTCACCTTACTGATCCAACACTTTTGGCAACGATGGCGTCATGAGTACCTTACCTCCCTCCGAGAGTTCCACAAAGGTTCAGGAATCAACACAGAATCCGTGAAGGCTGGTGATGTAGTTCTAATCCATGATGATAGCCCTAGAGTAAACTGGAAACTAGCACTTGTCACATCCATTAACAGAGGTCGCGATGGACTTGTGCGTTCCGCAAATTTACGCACCGCCAATGGAACAACAAACCGTCCCATAACAAGATTACACCCTCTAGAAGTTCACGCCAAGGAAGCACAGTGTTGCACAGAGGATCAAGCAACCGCAGTAGAAACTCCAACCCCTGTGAGGAGACCACAAAGAGATGCAGCACGACGAGCAATAAGGAGAATTGCAGATTGGGCCAAGGACATTCGCGCCCCCTCCCCCCCGGAGGATGTGAAATAGTTAAATCGTGACATTTGAACGTGTATTTCGTTACCTTTCATGTAATTCGTTACCTGGTCAGCGGTCATTTATGTAATGCTTACGTCACAAGAACAGAACCTTTTTCTGCCTCGCTCTCGTTACTTTATGACCGCCATGTTGTGTTAATGTTGTCTGAAATATACATGTAACTACATTGAGTTCTCTGTCGTATTTACTGCTTCCCCACAACACATATCCCTTGTGATACGTGTTCCAGTACCTGGGAAACACATATCCCTAGTGATATGTGTTCCCCTACCTTGGAAACCCAAAACACTAGTGATATGTGTTCCCCTACCTGGGAAACACATATCCCTAGTGATATGTGTTCCCCTACCTAGAAAACACATATCCCTAGTGATATGTGTTCCCATACCTGGAAAACACAAAACTCTAGTGATATGTGTTCTCCTACCCAGGAAACGCATATCCCTAGTGATACGTGTTCCCCTATCCAGGAAACACATATCCCTTGTGATATGTGTGCCCCTACCTGGGAAACACATATCCCTAGTGATATGTGCTCCCCTACCCAGGAAACACGTGTCCCTAGTCATATGTGTTCCCGTACCTTGGAAACACATATCCCTAGTGATATTTGTTCCCCTACCTTGGAAACCCAAAACCCTAGTGCTATGTGTTTCCCTACCTGGGAAACACATATCCCTAGTGATATGTGTTCCCCTACCCAGGAAACATATCCCTAGTGATATGTGTTCCCCTACCTGGGAAACACATATCCAGCTAGTGATGTCTGTTCCTCTACCTGGGAAACACATATCCCTAGTAATATGTGTTCCCCACCTGAAATAGACATATCCCTAGTGATACGTGTTCCCCTACCTGGGAAACACATATCCCTAGTGATATGTGTTCCCCTACCCAGGAAAGACATATCCTTAGTGATATGTGTTCTCCTACCTTGGAAACCCAAAACCGTAGTGATATGTGTTCCCCTACCTGGGAAACACATATCCAGCTAATGATGTGTGTTCCCCTACCTGGGAAACACATATCCGTAGCGAAATGTGTCTCCCTACCCAAGAAACACATATCCCTAGTGATATGTTTTCCCCTACCTGGGATAGACATATCGCTGGTGATATGTGTTCCCCTACCTGGGAAACACATATCCCTACTGATATGTGTTCCCCTACCTGGGAAACACATATCCCTAGTGATATGTGTTCCCCTACCTGGGAAACACATATCTTTAGTGATATGTGTTCCCTTTCCCAGGAATCACGTATCCCGTAGTGATATGTGTTTCCGTACCTGGGAAAGACATACTCACATATGTGTTCCCCTACCTGGGAAACATATGTGGATATGTGTTTCCCAGGTAGGGGAACACATATCACTAGGGCTTTGGGTTTCCAAGGTAGGGGAACACATATCACTAGGGATATGTGTTTCCCAGGTACGGGAACACGTATCACAAGGGATATGTGTTTCCTGGGTAGGGGAGCACGTATCACTAGGGATATGTGTTTTCCAGGTAGGGGAACACGTATCACTAGGGATATTCCCTTACCTGGGAAACTCACATCCCTAGTGATGTATGTTCCCCTACCTGGGAAACACATATCCCTAGTGTTATGTGTTCCCCTACCTGGGAAACACATATCCCTAGTGATATGTGTTACCCTACCTGGGAAACACATATCCCTTGTGATATGTGTTCCCCTACCTGGGAAACACATATCCCTAGTGATGTATGTTCCCTAGTGTTATGTGTTCCCTTACCTGGGAAACTGATACAGGGCTGTAAGTTTACAAAACTTTGAGAGATCACTCCAACAGATTGGTGGCTATACCTCATCACATAATTATCTGGATGGGACATTAACTTCCCTGGATTTGACTGGAAGCACATTTGCCTTTTTCCAATGTGTCCTTTCCCTGAGCTAACCTGAAAATTTGCTGATTGTCTTGACAATGATGGCTTAGTTTAACTTATAACCAATCTTTCTTGGGGGTAATTAATGTCTTAGACTTGTTTTTAACTAATGGCAGTCTTATCATGAAGAGTCAAGTCAACCAAGGTATTAGTGATCATGATGCTGCGTTTGTTGAGGGTATTTAATATTAAAACAACACTCAACAAACAAAAACGCAGGATGGTTGCCTTTTATAGAAAAACAGACTGGGATGCCTTAAAGAACACGTGTACACTCTTTCGTGCCTTCTATTGCCTGTGATCGGTCAATAAATGATAATTTGTCGTCTAGTTTTTCAAAACCAGTTTTGCATCAGTGTGCAAGACAACTGCTGTTAGCCTTGATCTATTCATTAAATGGAATGAAATGTGTTAAAGTAGTGAAAGTTCTAACAGAAGTTGAAACATGTTAATTTAGTTTTTGTCAATCTGATTTTCTTTTAGTGATGGACTGCTTTGTGTCACAGTTTTTGGAATGTTGATGAAGAGGAATAACATGGTAACCTGAGAGACAATGTAATACGATCAGATAACAAGATCAGCAAGAAGAAGCAGCCCTAGGCACAAGGTAAAAAAACTCTTCAATTGTTTTTTTCTTTTACAGTAATACAGTGTATTTACCAGTATGTGTGAAATACCATATTTATTTGATTCAGGTGACTACAACTTAATTATAAGCAAATTTTAGTATTTTTCTAACTTGTTTGCGTCACGTCAACTTATTTATCAGATAATTCTTTATTTGTTATAATGTTGATTGTTATTGTTTGAATGGTTTTTAACTGACAAACTGACACTTTGATTATTTAACTGACTGTCTAACAGTTTAAATGGTTGACTGCCAATCAAATTCCCTCCTCCCCGGGACGGCAAAGGCGTCAAATGCCTGGGGTATGCCGGGGGGGGGGGGGGAGGTTGAAGGATAGATTTGACTGATACAATGTAGATACATGTACCTGGGATAAACAGTTTCCCCTTAAGCGAAAACTCTATTTCGGATTTTGATTGTTCTTTGAGAGAGTTTATAATGTCAGTTGTGGAATGAGCGTAGATTGTACTTAATGTCAGTTGTGGAATGTGTGTGGATTTGGATTGCTACCACCCCAAATGTTTGGTTGCTATAACTTCTTTCCCTGGGAATATACTTCAGAGACTGAGTGTGAAATCCGCTGTACGTGTAGTGGGGTGTAAGACCTTGTAAGTTTGTGCCTTTTATAACCCGAATGAAGGAGACGCCATAAGTTTACAAAACTTTGAGAGATCACTACAACAAATTGGGGGCTATACCTCATCACATAATTTTCTGGATACCAAGAGACATAAACTTCTCTGGATTTGATTCTAAGCACAAAATTTTTTATTTCCAATGTGTCGTTTCCCAGACCTAACCTGAAAACTGGGTGATTATCTTGACGGTCATGGCTTAGTCTAACTTATAACCAATCGTGCATGTGTGTAATTAATGTCTTAGACTTTTTATGACTAACAACAGTCTTATCATCAAGACTCAAGTCATCCGAGGTATTAGTGATCATGATGGTGTGTTTGTTGAGGGTATAAATATCACAGCAACAGTCAACAAACAAAAACGCGGGATGGTTGCCTTGTATAGAAAAACAGACTCAGATGCCTTAAAGAACATATGTAGACTCTGTCGTGCACTCTACTGCCTGTGATCTGTCAATAAATGATTATTTGTGGTCTAGTTAATTCCTGGCCAATAATAATAATAATAAATGGAATTCGATGGGGTGTGAACCTTATCTTTTGCTGTTGGTAATGCGGACAATGAATTTCATTCTTTTGCCCAAGAGATCGTTGTCGCGCTGGAGGAAGTTAAAAGGCGTTCTTCTACAGAGACTGCTCCATGAGAAAATACAATAATATCCCCCCCTTCTGCCAGAAATATGCAGAGAAGAAATATGTCACGTTTGCGGCGTGAAAATGCGATCTACCCCTTGTGAAGTTGTCATGTTTTGTCCAAAATGCGTCTTAACAAAAGAGATTTTTTCACAAACCCCGCTGAGAATAAAATAAAAAAACCCAAAAGATTATTTTTTCGCAGGAAAAAACATTTTTTACAACTTTAAGTATTTATTCTTGAGGTGATGTTGATTGAGCAGGTTGTTGTGGTTTACAACGCTGTAAATGAATTTGCCGGTTCTGACCAAAAAATAGAATATAGCGCCGGTAGCTTTTACACTCCAATAATTGATTTTGTCACTTCTGGCGAAACATCCGATGGCGATTTTATTTGGCAATCTTTTCTGAAACATCACAACCTGCTAAATTAAAAAATATACATATTGCGTGACACATCACAAAAAATAGCAAAAAACCCTGACAAGGAGGCAGCTCTGGAGGCCAATTTTCCCATTTATCCTCTGGGACAGAGGTTCCAAATGCCGTTTCACCTCTGGCAGTGAGGGTTCCCATTTAAACCTCTGGGACAGAGTTAATAGTTCGAGCACCTCCAGTACTTGCTGGGCCGGAGTGTGGGACCGTCAGCAAGCTCGACAGTCCCCCCCGTAAGTTGTCCTACCGCACGGGTTAGTCAAGCAGGCTTCAGAGAGTTGGCCTTTCTCTCACCGCCCTATAACCCCACCGGCACATCCGCCATCGGATATATCCAACCTAACTTTGTCTTAGAAAATCGACTTATATATTTAGATGGAAACCTCATTTCGCTCACTTATGGTACGGTTCTTCACAGACGCATGCGTTTTTGCCCCCAAGAAATTGTTTGGACTTTTCGTTGATTCATACACAACATCCCCGTTCAGTTCAGGCATGAAAAATATGGCTGTCATTTGGAAAAGTTGTTTTTCTTCAAAATCTCGGCTAGCCCAGCGTCTCACAAACTCTTGTTACGAAGACGCACCTTAGAGAGGTGCTCAATATGTTACATGTATAAGATTAAATTTGCTATTAACTGTGCATGCCATTGGAGACTTCGTAGCATGCATTTTCGACCCTTGGACGACTTAAGAAACATCTAGGAGAAACCATGAACATAAATCAAGATCAACTTCTGCACGTCAAAACTTTGATAATGAAGGAACTGGAGACTGTTAAGGTTACAAGCAAACAAACAGGTTTTTGTTCCACACAACTGTGCAAACGACATCCTGGGAACTTTGAGTAGAGGTATACGCTTTGCGTGGTATACGATAAGCCTCCCCCGCCGGCCCCTTACGTTTGAAAATGCTCCGCTGCCTCTTAACTGGGTCCTAAGAATAATTTGTATCCGTAAACTTAAAGAAAAAACGTAAAGAGGTCTGGAGATTCAGTCGAGAACTGCCGATTCTTTGCAGCAGGCCTCTGGTGTCATCTTCTTCAGGAGCGTTCAGTGAATGCTTTTTTGGTAATGCAATTTAATAGTCAAAGATTTCTCGTTGTAGAAATTGTACCTCGTAAAATTTCGCTATCGAGAAGACCATGAAATAAATGGAGTTGTGTAAACCCGTCAAGTAAGACCATTTGGTTGTAAAGTTTAATAATTATTTTTTCTCGTTTAGTTTCCCTGCTTCCTTCACATTTATAGGAAGCTTACTTCTTCACTAGCTATTGTTCAATAGCTCAAAAAGGCGGGGAAACAATCATTGGTGATTTATTTCTAGGATATATTCAGTTTTAATTATTTTTGATGAAGAGGACACGTTTTTTGTGTCTATGAAAATCGAGTCTGATTTGAGGAGCTGCAACTGCTGAAAAGAAGTTCACAGTAGCATCAATTTTACACGCATTTTTCGTTCCCTTTCCACCATGAGACAGAGAAAACAACAAAGTTACATAAGTCAGAAAATAGTGAACATTGTTTAATTATACGCAAAAGAATACCGTTAAAATGTACCACAAACGTCTAGTTACACATTCCTTTATGGAGCAACCGTTTTTAAGTTCAGAAAGAGCCTTTTGTTGAAGATCTTTTCCCGGTGTTACTATTTTTTTTTTGTCGATTCGACAGAATACCGATAAAATAAGTCAAAGTCTTGTAGTTACACATCTCTAAATGTGGCCCTTCGTTGAAGATCTTTTACCGTAGTGTTTTCGTCGTTTTTATTGTATTCCGCGGTTTGGTTATTTATGCTTTCTTCTTGCGCTTGTATATAAACATCTTTCTTCTTGACTTGATAGTAAACGGCTCTAACACACGATGTGTAACTTACGACTTATAATCGGCTTCTTGAACCGCAAGAGACCTTCCAACTGGTGATCTTTGTTCCGAGGTGTAAAATTGCTATAGAGACTTTTGTCGACCCGTGCAACAATGCTGGGGCCAATTGTGTGAACAGTACTACTAGGAAAAATTGGGGCATATGGTGTAAGTGTTGCATAGCTTTGGGGCAGCAAAACGTTTGGCTGAACATTTCCTATCGGTATTGATTTTGTTAAAAATAATGATTGTTCGGATGAGGCAGGACAACAGTGCGCTGGGCACATGTCGTCACAGTGAATTGCACATTACGATGGACAGATAGCAGGTGACTGTGTTGAAAAATTAGGAGGATAGCACTCTTGACAACAATGTTGTTGGCATGGCGAAATGCAGCTCACAGAGCAACTGCTTGGACATGAGCTTGGCATCGACGGAGACACCTTACAACAAAAAATGGGCACAATGGTAGCTACAAATAGTTGGACATAATTCTTGTATTGATTGTGACTGTTCCATATAGTAGAAACTTGTTGAGATGCACAACAGTGTGCGGGACAAGACGATTGGCATATTTCCTGGCAATGATGCAGACAGGTTGAGGGCAGAACAAATTTGCATGAATTTGCAGTAAAATTTGGGACACGTAAGAAGACAGTAGGCCAATTATACGTTATACGTTATACGTTAAATATGACACAAACTTTCTGTATAAACGGAATATTTCGTCTAAAATAAGACGTGTCTTATTTTAGAACAGCCCTTAACGCCTGTTCTTAGAGAAGACTTGTCTCAGCTAAGACGTGAAAAACTTCGTATAAATGACCTTCGTGTCTTACATAAGACTTGAACGCATAGTACACATGCATTAATTTTTGGCGGGAAAACATGATGCCGTAACTTTGAAAGGCGCACCATGTTGGATTGCCGTTGCAACCGGTATTATTTACATAAAAACGAGTCAAAAACAGAAATATGACATGAACCATTTATACGAGCTGTTTTGCTCTAATAATTGGTGCAGTTCGCGTCTTATTTTTCCTCGTTAAAATGGCCCCTAATGTGACTGAGAAACTGGATTACACGCTGGTTGCATCGGGACAGCGGCTGTTGTTAGCTGTTGTGAACAGCAGTGACTGGGACACAGATGATCACATGCAGTCTTGCAATGGCTTGGACAAAGAGATACGGAAAATGAAGAAACTTTACAATAGTGCGGTGGGCATAATTCATGACAGCTATATACCCTTCAAAAGGACATATCAGCAGAGTTGACACAGTAGGAAGACTGCAGCAATGATCAGGGCACCCTGTTGCACAACTAAAGCTACAATGACCTGGGCAACTGCTTCATGGGACTCAGGAACTTTATAGCAGTGATCCGGGCACGTTGCCCGGGGGGACCCCCATTTGAAAGGGGCAGGGATGCTCTGAAGGTTCCCAATTAGAATTGAAGCCCAACGTAGGAACTTTAAGTTCTAGTTAACCTTAACCAAAAATGAAAACAAATTATCCGACATTTCTGTTAACGGCAAAACAAATCTAGTGAAATCCCTTGCGCTCTCCAAACTGGTATTTATCTACAGTGTAATGGAAACTCCCAAAACTTTTTGTTGATGAAGTAAACAAAATAGTGTTAGATTTTATTTGGGGCCACAAACCACCCGAGATAAAATACACTACGCTCATCAAAACAAGGCAAGAGGGAGGCTTAGAGATGAAAGACTTTGCTCTATTTAACAAGGCTTTAAAGTTTAATTGGGTTAAGCGACTTTGCTCAAACTTAGACGCTCTGTGGCAGTACATCCCGAAGTCCCTCCTAGCGAATGTTGGGGGCCCAGAGCTTTTCAAATGTAACTATGACATCGGTCACCTTAATCTAAGCAAATGCCAGCTTCCAGCTTTTTATCACGAAATAATCACATTTTGGCAAGACGTAATAGCTTCCAACCCAAAAAGCAAAAATGATGTTCTTGAACAGATAGTTTGGAATAATAAGTTTATTGAGTCTGATAAGAAATCTATGTACTTGCAGCATTGGTGTTACGCAGGAATTCTCAAAATTAACGACCTCTTTGATACACAGCAAAACTGCTCTCTGTCCTTTGACTCTTTTTCGTAATAAATTTAACGTAAGATGTAATTTCTTACAGTACTTTAGCCTTGTTAACACCATCCCTCAACGTTGGAAAAAACTCCTTAGTTTCTCCCTCGAACAAAGCTCAACACCGCAAATATTAATAGAGGAAATGACTTGCCAAAAATTTTTCGATCAAAGCCTTCGCCAACTTGTGAGAGAAGACTCTTAAATTTTGGCTACCAGCAGATCGACACACCATCATTCATCTTCTCACTGAGTGCGCGCATGCCACATTGTTCTGGAAGGAGTTTCTGGATTGGGCCTCGCGCATGGTGAACTCAAAATTATCGCTTTCAATAAAAGAAATTATGTTTGGCATCATTAATAACGATTCTAAATTCTGTTTAGCCCTCAATCATTCAGTTATTATAGGAAAGTATTTTCTTTACGTAAAAGCTCTTAACGGTAAATTTTACATCTTTAATGAATTTGTTTCCCTAGCTTGTGATAAAATTAGTCTAGAAAAATATATTTCTTGTACGACTGGTCGCGAAAATGATTTCAGAACAAAATGGTCTGTTTTTTCATCTCCTTTACATACGGTGTGAAATTCTGTTTACTTAACTGATTGCGCTCCCATTTAGTTATCACTAATGTTTTTACTGTGTTTGGTTTCTTTTTTGTCAGCTTCAAGTTGTAGTTTTCGTTGTTGGAGATTGTCTTTTGTGAATATTAACTGTATGTGTGTATGTTCAATAAAGTTGTATTGGAAAAGAAAAAAAAAAGAAAACAAGAAAACAAATTATCCCAAATAGCATACAATGACATTAAATGGAATGAAAATAAAGCTCTCCAGAGCAAAAAAATCAAAAGCTTATTGGAACAGATAGGATTAGGAGAACTCTGGATGAAAGTACACTATGCGGACATAGGAATCGTAAACATGATCAGGCAACGACTTAAGGATATCGAACTACAAAGATGGCTGAGTGAAATAAATAACGACACCAGAAAAGATGCTAACCAAAGCAACAAAATGAGAACCTACCGGTTATTCAAAACGATGGACAATTACAAATGTGAAGATTACCTACATCAGGTCACCAATACGCGACACAGAATAGCTCTAACAAAACTACAACTGAGCAACCACAAATTAGCCATAGAGACAGGACGTTATTCGAGACTGTTTAAGAAACCTGCAGAGAGAATTTGCGCAATTTGTAAAAAAGAAATGGAGGACGAATACCATTTTCTATTAGCATATGCCCTGCTTACCAGGAAAAAAGATTTTCGTAACTAGATTATTTGGAAAAAGAATATAGAATAAAAATAAGCAGAATGTCACTCAACAAAATATTTATGTTTCTAATAAACCCCCCTAGTTGAAATGCTAAAACACAAAAACTAATAGTAAAACATATATTCGAATGCATTGAAAAAAGGAAAGGGGAAGACGGTAAAAAGTAGATACTCTAGGACTTAATTAATTAATAACTTATTCCCCATATATAGTTAGGAATTTTTTGTTTGTGATTTTTGTTATTTGGAAATAGTTGATATACTATTTATTGTATAAGACTCCAAATAAATAAAAAATTGGTGTGTTTGTATGTTTGTATGTTTGTATGTTTGTATGTGCGTAGTCTCGCTTAGGGGTGTAAATTTTGGATTATGGTTTCACTTAGGGTGTTCTGGGCAAAACATTATTATATGTAACCATAAAGGTCTCTTTTAGGGTTGCACGTGAAGATATAATACATTTTGTCAGTTCGTTTTATTTACTCAATTCATGTAAGGGAAAGTTCATTTAATATGACAAGGGGGGGGGATGAAGATATTGAAACTCGAAGCTTGAAATTTTAGCAGCCCCCCTCGCTAGTGGTTCAATTTTTTAGGAGCCCCCTCCTTGGTAGTCGAAAAAATTTCAGAGCCCCCCCCCCCCCTCCTCCTTCAATTCCTTTGCTCCCCTGAAAAAAGATCGCTAGACTGTATTAAATATATTTACCGTTATTGTCGTCAATGGTTTATACTATGACAAACTTGAGATACAGTTGTGATACAATTTTCTAAAGCATTTTTAGGATGAACAAGAGTGTAATAATTACTGAGACTACATTTGTTATATCTGTAAACCACGTGATATAGCTGAGTTGCACAGGTCATTAAATTGTTGAGTTGAAAACCATCCGATCTGTATGATGTCATGTGTTGGTTTTGAAGTATACAAATTTTCGGAGCCCCCCCTCCTAGCGCAACAATTTTTTCAGAGCCCCCCCCTTCGGGTGTCTAAAAATTTTTGGAGCCCCCCCTCAATATCTTCATCCCCCCCCCTTGTCATATTAAATGAACTTTCCCTAATCAAAGTTTTTTATGACATCAATTCCTAAAGAACATTGTAACAAGATGGTCTCTTTTGGAGGTAAAAAAAAGGAGGGCCCATGTCCAGGTTGGTCTCCATTAGGGGTTTAATTCAAAATTTCTGACGGGCATCCCTTCCCCTTTCATATGGGAGTCTCCCTGGGCCTTGTACACGAATATACATTGTTTGCATTTGGAGCAGGCATTGAAACTTTACTGGAGGAAATGAAGCTTAATACAGATGTCCTTCATAAAACATTCGCTTTACAACTTGAATTGGTCTTTTTCCAAGCATACAGTTGCTTGCTTGAATATAACCATGCTGTGTTGTGTTACAGCTGTATGTCTTTGTAAAATTATCGACAAATCAGTCATGGGTTAATCTTTTGTTTTCTGTCCCGCAAGGCTTGATCCTCCACCCGATTCTTGATAGCTTTTTCCCGATTCTGTTTGATTGATTACCTGAGTGGCTTGATTGATAACGAACAGGCTTATACTGTTTGAAAGGTTGATCGACTGACAGGCAAACTGTTAAATTTATTAACTGACTGGCTCACTTTTTGAATAGTTGATAGGTGGACTGATGGACTGACTGACATTTGTTGATGTAATTGCAATTTTTTGTTATTTTTCTACAAATTGCCCATACAATTCTCACTATCAATTTAGCAACAGATAGTCAGTATGTTAGCTAATTATATTGCAGAATTTGTGATTATAATTATTGCTCTTCAGTACACCTTGGTTTTGACTTAGCATTTTATCTATCTTTAGAAGCATAATACCAGTGATACCATTGCATTATAGAATGTATTTGTACTTGTAAATATTCATGTAAAAGTCTCTTTCTTGCTTTATAGGAAGCAACTACTAGAATGGTAGACTGATGGAGATTTGCATTAATGATTGTGGAGTAGTGTTGGACACTAGATGGGAACAAATCAACTGGCTGGATGACATAACATACACCAAGTACAAGGCAAGTGGATAATGGAGAGGGCAGACTGGAGGGCAAACAAGACAGCTGGCTGGGAAATGGACAGGGCAAACTATAGCTGGTTGCTGGATGACATCACCTAGTACAAGAAGTGTCAATGGAGAGGATGGATTAGACGGCAAGTGATATGGGACATCATGTGTGCCTGGTTCAAGAGTTGGGTTGTGGATTGAGGAGAGTCTTGCAACACCTGGTTTGTATTGTGTGATAATTGCGTTGACTAGAAATCATTAGTATCTATATTAATAATAACAATAATACTTATCTAATACCCGAACTTTCTGGCCCTGCCCGGGAGGCCTGAATGTGGGGTACAGCTGGCCTGGGGTTTTCCTCCTAGGAGCTAGTGGACGTACGGGGAGGTTTTTCACCCAGCTGTTGTTCCACAACCCCCATTCACTCAAGATTTTCTTAAACAAAAGAACAGAACTTTAATATTATAGAGCATAAAAAATGCACGTCAATCGTTTAATTACCCAATTGTTGTATGACTGAAATAACTTCCATATAACATGTCTGTAGGTCTGGAGTCCAATTTTTTTTACATTGAAACCTTTTCAAATTTCCAAAATCTTTGCAAATATTGATATGATCTCTGGGGTCGATAAAAATTTTTCCTGGGAAACAGTGGAAACTTAAGAAATTATATTTAAGGATTGTAAGGGGGGTTGCCAGAAAGTAGTCTGAGATGTCCAGAAATTTTGATTGGCTTTTATCAAGAAAAAAATTATTTTGGGGGATCTTCATTATTGTAGGTTAGTTGAAATTTTCAAAAATTATGCATGTAGTCTGATGTTTTTCAGTCATGTGATAAATTGGAAGTAATTCCTTGATTGTCAAAAAAAATTCATTAGTAATACACATTATTTGTCCAGTGTGTGTGCCACCATTGTACAAACAGAGGCCATTGGGAAATGACAATAATTTACCAGCATTTTTACATTTGGGACTGTTTTCATTGAATAAATCACTTCTATACAAAGGATTGTAAAGTTTTGATCTTTAATTGGCAAGTCATTCCTAGACACATGTTTGTACAACCACTTATTGATAAGGTTTAAAGCTTCCATCACAAGATTCCATTGAGCAGTGGTTTTGTTTAACACAACATCTTAGAAGTAGCTTATGACTGTAGCAATAGGAGTCAAACTATCTCATAAAGCTTGGTAAAGCAGTAAATCAGTCTGACAATTAAGGGGGGAGGACACTTGTGAGGTTGCTGTTGGAAGGTTGCTGTGGTTACCTCCTTGTGCCTTCCTTGACAACTAAACATCCTTGAAATCAGTTTTCTAGGCATTAATTCCCATGCTCATCTATTAGTGATGAATTTAATAATCAACCAGTGGGTTATATCAGATGTTATGCTTATTTTCTGAAATATCTTTCTTTCCCCTGGAGATTTTAGTAGGAGGGTGTGGGTCTTTGGGGGGATTTTACAGGGAAATTACGCACTCATAGAATCATTTAGACTATTATATCCAGGAACCCAGTGCCATATTGTTCATTGGAAACACGAGTGGTCACATCAAGCTGCAACTTCATAATTTTTGCCTTTTCAAACTTTTCTGAATTAACTTTGTTTCATATTATGGCTGATGATAAACAAAAGTTTCATGCATTTCTTGAGCAAGAGGAGAATAGAACCCTAAAATAGGAAAGATTTCCCGGGAATTCTTCAAAAATTCAAGTTGCAACGAGAAAAAAAAGGAGCCAGATATTAGTGTCTGCTGTGATTCAGAGAGAATTTACGTTCCTTTGTCTCTCCAAGCTCTTGTATCAATGATTATTTCCAAGAAAATAGAGTAAGATTTTGTGCTTTCTGGAACCAGAGTCATGGATAGGATAATATGTTATTGCATCATTTTAGTATTAAGGAAAGCATGTCAGGTCTTATTAATGAAGGTAGGGAAAATGACATACTGGTATTTTGGCCTGAAATAGAGTAAAGGTACCCAGGTCACATGCTAGACAATAATAATGTTATCATAATTCTACAATAATTACCTTTCTTCAATACATTAAGGTTACCACATTTGTCAGCACATCAATTAGGTTACCACATTTTTCCCATTTGGTTTTTTCAGTATTCTTTACTGCTATGGCAATTTTAATTAGAGGGTTTACACACTGCGTTTCCTCAGAAGTCATTTTACAGGGTAGCAGGTAAAGGCATTGCAGAATGTGAGCTGTTTTTTCAAGTTACATGTTTAGATTCCTTTGCCGCTGAAAACTGGTAACCTGGTGTTTTTAACTGCTCATTGGAATCTTGTTTAACATCACTGGGAATGCTAGGTGGGATCAGATGTTTTCATCATTAATAATTAATTGATCAATAATTAATCAAAAATTATTGACAGCATGTTAAAATCAACACATTGCTACCAAAATTTCACAGATTTGAAGGATAGGCATTTTCTGCCCTCCTGACAATTAAGAGCAACACTACTTTTTACTTATTCAAGTAATCTGGCAAAAAATCAGCTTCAGGTCCAGGTTTTCTCACGTTAAGACAGCATAATGTTGGTAGCACTGTGTTGTTCCTGTTTTATAAGCAAGGTGAAGCAGTTAAAAACTGGAATGTCAAAATTGATTTATTCTTTTTGATGTTCTCTAGGGTAAAAATAATTTGCTTGGGCGGGACACAAAGTAAATCCCAAATTTAGGACTGAAATGCTAAAGATTTAGTTTTTGTCACAGTTCTTATATAATCAGGATTCAGCTCGTTGGTACCCTGGGAGTAATTCAGGGAATCGTATTTAACTTTGAAATTGTTTGCTTTAAAAACTTAGTTGTTACAGTTGGGTGGGGATGTGTCTAGTTATGCTTCCCTTGGTTATAATATTTATATTATCATCATCATCATCATCATTATTATTATTATTATTATTATTAATTTTATCATTTATCACTAGACCATTGGCACAATTGCTTCATCCAACTGCAAACTACCAGAGGATTCTTTAGTTATTCAAGGATCCTTTAGTTATTAAAACTTTGATTCGTTTAATTTCTTTGGGATCACTGAATCTAATTATGGAACCTAGGGGAATTAATAGGATTTCTGGTAGTATTTTGTAGTCAAGTGAAGCCGTTGTAAACATTAATGGTGTATTGAAATCCTATATTATTTACATAGCAAATAGCAAGCCCATTAGCATCACAAGTAGGACTTTTAACAGGCATTAACTAGCATTAATTAAACCCTCACAAGCATAAATCATTTATTGCTAAAAACTAAGTGATTCTGTATTGGCAGTAAAAAAGGGGTCAATTTAAATATATTTGATTGGACACATACACAGACAAAATGAGCTTTAAGGTTTAAGTTCATTATCCCATACAACATACTACAAGGCATAAGTTCTTGCTGCCTCTGCCTACTAAAAATCAAACAGGAACCAAACGGAAATAATTTAACAAAACCATAAAGTACTGAAAAACTGTTTTTCATGCAAGGTTAACTTACAATAACACAAAGTACTGGGTGTCATCTCAGTGCCATTAATAAGGTTAGATTTCATCAAAGACGTAATATTTATTTAATACTGTTTAAGGTCATCACTGGTCTGTTTTTTCATCCCCAGCTTTCATCTCGTGCAAATCTAGAAAACAAAGTAGCACCTAATTTCACAACTTATACAGTTGCAGCTTTGCAATGGTTTTACCATTAGAGAAAACGAAGAACTTTTAGAATAGCTTTCAAACATCCTAGCAACATTATTCAAGACAGCATAATTAACACTGCAGGCCATTAGTGACCATCACATTCTCTTAATTATGTTCAGATAATTATTTTATAATGCTTGTCTATATTTCTTGGTGTTACATAAGTTCCCTGCTTAAATATCATGTTGTTATTTAGTTGTTGTTTTTTTTTACTCTAGGTTTTTGCTTCTTAGCAGTAAAAAACTAGTTAAAAAAATTAGGGTTATAAGTAATTTTTTCGGAATTTTACTGTAACACCAAGTAATGTAGGGTTATTATGTTTTTAAAGTGCTAATGGGCTTGCACTTTCTGCTTAAAATTTTAGCTTCTTATTTAATTTCAGATCTAAGGTGGCACACTCACAAGATTAGGAGCCCATCACTTGGGAAAGTTCATGTTTAATTTAGCCAACCTCGCTCCTGCTGGGCTGTGGAAGCTCTGCCTCTGAGAAGGTGTGAATTCTGATGTCCTCTGAGATATTCCAATGGAGAAATCCTGGGAAACTTTATCTGTTCTTGTAATTCATGCTGGGGGCAGTTGAGCACTTGGAAGATTTGGCCGTTTGTTCTCAAGTGGGGAGGACAGTGTGGAGGAAGGTGAGAGTTTGCTTCTTATGTTCTTGGGGCTTCATTCATTTTGTCATAATACTACCCACACCTTTTTGCAAAAAAAAAAAAACAGTAAGGTGCTTGTCTGCAATCAATATGTCTGGGAATGTTCCACTGCGGTAGGATGAAAAACGGGGGTGCTAACATTGTGTCACTAACGAAGTAGGTGAGTGGATGGAGGATTCGAGGACAGAGGACTGGACACTGAATCTCAGTGGTCTGGCGTGGGTGGATTTTTACAAATGTCATCAAATTGAGCTGATAGTCATAAAAATCTCTCTAATGGGGGGCAACTGGTAATGGAGTTCTCTTCTAAACCTAAAAATTTCACATCTATCTCAAGCTTGCTTAGGCCTAATAATAATAAACCGTTCAAACCATCGCAGAGGATATATGCAAATCAATTATTATCTTAATTATTATTTCATTCTCATATTTGCGGCTTGAATTATCTAAAACTGATCAGAACTAAGGTTTTATTACATCAACATCTGTTGTTTTTTTGTCTGTTGTTTTTGTGTCAACTGGAAACAACAGTCAAACAAACGTGGCTGTTGATGTTAGACTAACTTCTCTTTGATATTATTTAAACCTTCGGAAAGCAAAATAACTAAACCATTTTAATTTAGGATTCAATTATTATCCTAATCATCATTTCATTCTCATATTTCCGGCTTGAATTATCTAAAACTGATCAGAACTAAGGTTTTATTTCATCAACATGTTGTTTTTTTGTCTGTTGTTTTTGCGTCAACTGGAAATAACAGTCAAACAAACTTGGCTGTTGATGTTAAAGACTAACTTCTCTTTGATACGGAAACCTAGATAACTGAACCGTATTAATTTAGGATCAAATTACTACGATTAAATTAACTTGGTTGATCAGACTGCTGTGGAAGTCTTCTCTATTTCCTTTTTTTGAACGGGACAGAGTAGATTTCCTTGGCTTGTGCGATAAATCAAGTTAATTTGACCTTCATGCTTTAGGTTCGGTTGTAGGCATAAATTTATAAACGTTTTCTCATAAGCATAGATTTTAGTATCTTCCTTAAATTTTCAGCTAATTTCATTCAGCAGTGACTACAATTGATACATTAAAATCGGCTTTCCCATAAAGGACTGGAAGAAGCTTTTTATTTATTTATTTATTTTTTTTAAATTTAAACAGCGCATTTGACTAGTTCCAGTCTTTTGTTGGAAACCTGATGTTAAGTATCCATTCCGGTCACGACAGCTGAAACATCTCTAGGGAAATTGGCTCAAATTACTATTCCGGCAAATTTTCATTATTATGCGGATACTCATCGCGGCTAGCTGCATAAATTAAGACTTAAATCAAATCCAAGTTTTTCCAGCTAACATTTAATTTTACTTTATAGGATAAAAAATTTATATTTCCGCTAATTTCCGTAATGTCCTTTTCCGTTTCGAAATGCGCAAATTTGTCCGTTGTTTTCATTAGAAGTAAAAGGATCCAAAATTTAACTTAAATGAAATATTTATTTACATAGTCGCTCTAGATCTAATCCCTTTGGCGAAATTTGAAGGCGAAATCTATTCGGCACTGATTCTAAATAACGGCATCCTCATTTATAATAGGGCGGGCAAATTTAGATATTAAGAAACATTAAGACCAAAACTCAATCGCGGCACATCGGCATTTTAGGATAAATGATAATAAACGGCGTTAGAATAAAATCTTATTTCACCTAAACATTAATCACTAAACATTAAGTAGGGCGAGAGAAATCCAGCATTAGTTGCTTCGCAGAGGAGAGATTATTATTGACTTGTGCTCTTTGGTGAAGTTTGTTAAATGAAGGTCAGTCAGACCAGCGCGATTCTTTGTTCAATTCTCTGCCTTCGTTTCTGACGGACACTCACTCGAAAAGTGAGTTACACTCTCTAGCACCCTCTTTTTTCTTGTCCGAGTCTCTGGATATTTTCACGATATATTGACTCTGTAGATACGCGTCTTCAACTAAAACAAATTTTATTTTTCGCTGATAATTATTTTTGGCCGGTGTGGTATTGTGACATAAATGAATGGGACCCTGAGGGTATGAGGAGCAAACTCTCACTTTCCTCTACGCTACCCACCCCACTTGGGAACAAACGACTGAATTTTCTAAGTGTCCAACTACCCCCAGCTTGAATGAAGGGATCAGATAAAACAGACCAGGATTTTAAAGTTGGAATATTAAATGAGGACAGAAGAATGAACACCGACTCGGAGCAGAGTGGAAGCAGCCCGGCAGGGGCGAGGAAGGCTAGATTATTATTTTTTTTATAATTTTTTTTATTGTAAATTCATGGACAACAGAGACAAGTTTTATTTCTTCAATAAAGTATTGTTATCTTCAGTACCCGTGCCGTTAACTTTGTAATCCAACTACTTGAGTGAACCAGATAAACGCCCTAAAGGCTTGGACACAGCGAAACATTGCGCACAGTAAAGACTTGTTTACACCAGCGACATAAACACAAGCACAAGTTAAGTGCGGAAGTAACAGCACAAGAATAAACACAAACACAGGAGAAAGTACGCACTGATTCTTTCTATTCTCACCAGTAATTCACGCATTTAAAGCACAAGTACAAGAAAACCAAACTTGTTCGTTTTATTCTTCTTACGCTTGCTCTTTAATTTTGTGAATTAGTGATGATCAAGAAAAGAATGAGTGTGTTCCTTCTTCCCATGTTTCTGCTTATGCTTTTGTTGTTGACGATCTCACTGAACTCAGTTGTACCGGTTTTGCTTGCGTATATGTCGCTAGTATAAACTAATCTTTGACTTACACCGTTTTCCAACCAAGCGATTGTTGCATTCAATGTTGTTGCAGATTTATTGAACAAATTGCTTTTCTTTGCACATCGCAAGCAACAATCTCAGCGCTAAAAAACGACGTAAATTTACTAGGCGCAATGCTTCAATGTGTCCGAGCCTTTACGTTTGAGAAAACCGTAAGTACTTCAACAACAAAGTACAAGTGTTGATGCGAACTTGGAAAAACAAAACACTATTAAGAGAACTTTCGCCCACGCAAATTCTTATAACTTGCTGATAAATTTTCAAGGTGTTTCGATTGAGTTCTTCGGAGACCATACCGATATTTTTCATTCATATTAAAAAGTGATTTTATCCTTAAGTGATCGCTACTGAATGATTTTGGATTTAATAGCCGTGATAAATTGTTCAATAAAAAATTTCTAAATGACTCAAATTAATCCTACGCTGTTTAATATCATAATTCACTGCTTGGAAATTTTGGTGAATTTTCTTTCATGCGATCCTGAAAACTCAGCTGTTATCCCACCACCTGTCTTAGTGCAACTTTATTCTAAATTTTGATTATTAGCGCTTCTCTGTAAATCTCTAGAACTGCTTGAGACAATTCTTTTTAAACCTCACCAAATAATCTTCATGATGTGCATAATTATGTCTGAAACTTTCATTAAGATTGATTCACTGTAACACCTTGAAATTTCAAGGCAAACGTAGCCTACAAACTGGCCAAAAATCTGCGTTAGTACAACATTCATCGTTTTGACGTTATGCTAATTTTTCTAATTTAATGCGGATCATCCATACCTCCATGACCAGTACATTTTAGTTTGAATTTTGTTGCAACTTTTGAATGTAAAACATTGACAATATTCGCACTAAGGCGAATGAAAAATATCGGTATGGTCTCCGAAAAACTGTATTGAAACACCTCAAGGTCTTTCTCAAACTCGCACCAACACTCGTATTTTCAGATTAAAGCACGATCTGGTTTAAATCAAGAGAGAGAGAGAGAGAGAGAGAGAGAGAGAGATAAGTTCTGCTTTTGATAAACCCTTAGTAAATCTTTGTGGTAAAAATCAGACTTATCTTTGTCAAGCAGTTTGCATTTCGACGCAAAGTAAGCCACAAACAAGTGTTTTTCAGGAACGAAATCGACCAAAAAATAATTATCTCTTATGAAATTAAATGGTGCAATCTTCCTTGAAGTGGTTCTTGGGGTCGTCACGCAGAGGCAAACGCCTTGCGTGACTATCTCAAGGACAACTGCAAACAAGACTACGATTCTGAAGCAAACTGGAAATAAAAAGGATTCATAACGCACTCCTTTGTGGCGCATTTTGCGATGTAAACAAATCATTGACAAAGTTAGTCTCAAATTACACACTAAGCGTTTTCCAAGACCTTTTTCTTGATACTGTGAACTTCTTTTAGTTCCCAAGTGATGAAAATGCCAATTCTCCTTGCTCATTCTCACAGCTCATTTATAACAGTGACGTGATTTCTCGCGGGCCAAACCAATACCCTAAATGGTCGTTTTCTTCATCTAACCACCCTTCCAGCTTCAAAACGTATTGGTTGTGACTAAAAAGCGATTCCATATTTCAAGGCGCCAAAAGCTAGTACCCACTCCCCTTGCAATTTAGGCAATTTAAGGTAGATTTGAGATTCGTCAAAAAGTTCACAGTAAATAAACCAAGAAATAAACTAGCACAGACATGCAATCCACCAAGACTATACAGTCGAGACAAGTCATTCATTCAGTTAGTAAATAAAGTCAAAGTCAATAAAACACTAAGTTGTTCAGTCAATACGTCAATATATCAGTTAAGCAGTAAATAAGAAGATATATCAGTAAGTCATGCAGCCAGCAAGTAACGAGGTAAATTGTTCAGCTAGTTCGGAAAACAAGCCCTCCTAGACTATAAAAAAGGATTTCACATAGTTGCCATTTTGGATTTTTTCAGGGAATAACCTATGATTTTGGTCAAAAATTACAAACTTCCTCTTCGTTCGTTTTAGGAAAAAAAATTGGCCTTGAAATAGTGTTTGACGATTATCTAGTTAAAAAACAAGCCGTCCAAGACTATAAAATATTGATTTTAAACAGTGGCCATATTAGATTTTCTCAAAGGGGTCAACCCATGATTTTGGTCAAAAAATGGAAATTTTATCATTCAGCCTGTATAAATTTTGGTCAAAAAATGAAAATTTTATCTTTGCATGTTTTTGGACAAATTGGCCTTGAAATGTTGTTTGATGATCATTGAGGTAGAAAACAAGCCCTCCTAGACTATAAAAATTTGGATATGACAAAGTTGCCAAACTGAGATTTTTTACATAGGGGTTAACCCAAGATTTTGATTTTGTTTGTTTGTTTGTTTATTTTGTGGCAAAATAAGTCTAGAAACAATGTCTGATGATCATCTAGTTAAAAATCAAGGCAATTTAACGATTAATAAGTCGTTTTTTCTTGCAACAAATCCTTCAGCCTGTATAAATTTTTGTCCACAGTCTGTCAGCCAGTCAGCTATGCAGTCAGTCAGTCAGTCAGTCAGCCAGTTAGTCAACCAGTCAGTCAGTTAGTCAGTCAGCCAGCAAGTCAATCAGTCAACAAGCCAGTTAGTTAGTCAGTCAGTCAGCAAGTCAGTCATCAGCCAGTTGACCAGTCAATCATTCAGCCAGTCAGTCTGCCTGTCAGTCCGGCAGTCAGTAAGTCAGTCAGTAAGCCAGTCAGCCAGTCAGTGAGTAAGTCAATGATTTTGGTCAAAAATTGCAAATTTCCTTTTAGTTTGTTTTAGGAAAAAATAGGCCTTAAGGTAGTGTTTGACAATTTTCTAGTTAGAAAACAAGTCGTCCTAGACCATAAAATATTGATTTTAAACAGTGCCATATTGGATTTTCTCAAAGGGGTCAACCCATGATTTTGGTCAAAAAATGGAAATTTTATATTTGTATGTTTTTATGCCTTGCAATATTGTTTGATGTTCATTGAGGTAGAAAACAAGCCCTCCTAGACTATAAAAATTTGGATATTACAAAGCTGCCATACTGAGATTTTTACACAGGGGTCAACCAAAGATTTTGGTCAAAAATTGCAAATTTCCTCTTTGTTTGTTTGTTTGTTTGTTTTTTTGGCAAAATAAGTCTAGAAATAATGTCTGATGATCATCTGGTGAAAAATCAAACCCTCAGCCAATCAAATGTGCTAGCAATTTCATGATTAATAAGTTGTTTTTTCTTGCAACAAATCATTCAGCCTGTATAAATTTTTGTCCACAGTCAGTCAGCCAGTCAGCTATGCAGGTAGTCAGTCAGTCAGCAAGTCAGTCAGGTAGTCAGTCAGTTAGTCAGCAAATCAATGATTTTGGTCAAAAATTGCAAATTTCCTTTTTGTTTGTTTTAGGAAAAAATAGGCCTTGAGGTAGTGTTTGACGATTATCTAGTTAGAAAAGAAGTTGTCCTAGACTGTAAAAATATTGATTTTAAACAGTGGCCATATTGTTTTTTCTCAAAGGGGTCAACCCATGATTTTGGTCGAAAAATGGAAATTTCATCTTTGTATGTTTTTGGACAAATGGACCTTGAAATATTGTTTGACGATCATTGAGGTAGAAAACAAACCCTCCTAGACTATAAAAATTTGGATATGACAAAGTTGCCAAACTGAGATTTTTTACATAGGGGTTAACCCAAGATTTTGGTCAAAAATGGCAAATTTTTCGTTTGCTTTTTTGTGGCAAAATAAGTCTAGAAATAAAGTCTGATAATCATCTAGTTAAAAATCAAGCCCTCAGTCAATCAACGGTGCTAGCAATTTAATGATTAATTGTTGTTTCATAAAGTGCTAAGTTCAACCATTCTTTTTGCCAACTTTTTTTTGTTGTTGAGTTGAGGTTGCCACTTTGAGTTGCATATTGTCTTTTCATCAACAATCTAAACTTAATTCATTGCTTTCTGTTGTAAACCTTTTACTTAAACTTTCCAGGTACAATTGTAGTGTACATAAGGTTCTTTGAACCAGAAATTGACTTGGATGAATGGTAATATGAAACTTGCAACAAATCATTCAGCCTGTATAAATTTTTGTCCAAAGTCAGTCAACGAGTCAGCTATGCATTCAGTCGGTCAGCAAGTCAGTCAGCCAGTTAGTCAACCAGTCAGTCAGTTAGTCAGTCAGTCAATTAGTTAGGCAGTCAGTCAGCCAGCCAGTCAGCCAGTCGGTCAGTCAGCCAGACAGTCAGTCAGCCAGTCAGTCATTCACCCAGTCGGTCAGTCAGTCAGTCTGTCAGCAAGTAAGTCAATCAGCCAGACAGTAAGCCAGTCAGGCAGAATGTTAGTCGGTCAGGCAGCTAACAAGTCAATCAGTTAGTGGTGCTAGCTGTATGAGCCACAATGTAGATTGCATGTCTGATCTAAACAACAGTCAGTTTTACATCTCTTCATCTTCCATGTGAAAATCTTGAGAACTTTGAACAAAGTTCTAACCATATTGCCAACAAAATTTAAAATTTGTTATGGTTTTCAAATTTTAAATTTTACAAAACATTATAACATTATGATCAGTCCATTTTAAAATTTTTACAAAGTTGTTGTTTCATGAAGTGCTAAGTTCAACCATTATTTTTGCTAACTTTTTTTGAGTTGTTGAGTTGAGGTTGCCACTTTGAGTTGCATATTTCCTTTTCATTAGTTGACAATCTAAACTTAATTCATTGCTTTCTGTTGTAGACCTTTTCCTTAAACTTTCTAGGTACAAAAATTGACTTGGATGAATGGTAATATGAAACTTCAATGGGTATTAATGCAAGCTTCCAGCACAATGCATGAATTATTAATCTTCATATTGGAAAAAATTAATGCTGGGTTGTTTCTCCTTTTTAAGCCAAAATTTTCCCTTGTTTTCCTTCACGTTTCCACATGTTTATTGACACAATGATTGTGAGCTTTAATCAAAGTTTTCAAAATCATTGATTCACTGACAATATGGCAGTTTTAAATTTTTGCAATGACTTTGCAAGTGCAAAAATTGGCACATGAAAATGGTGTAAAACTGCTTTTTAACTATAGCAGAACTTAGCTAATATCTATAACATAGCTGTGGCAAAACAGCTGATCAAAAGCAAACTAATACTTATCCAGGAGTAAAATCAAAAATCTATTAGGCATGATTAATTACCAGGCCAAAGGTTTTAAACGGGGTGGTTGTTTGCACAACAGGATTATAAAATTGAATTTTTACATGCATTATCATGAAATAAGATGAAGGGTGTGAAAATTTCCAAAGCCAGTCAGAAAATCAATGTGAAACCGCTGCATGTAACCTGTTCCAGTGGTTCATTGAAACTCTTAAATTATGTTTCAAGTGGTATGAACACATAAAAAGTGTTTTGGAAGTCAATGTTTTCCTTCATTTTGTGTAGACAGTGACTTTGATTGCCTTTTGATCTTCAAATACAGACTGCTTTTCCTGAAAAAGTTAGGATCAAGTGAAGTTTTCCAACTACACTAAGCCAGATGCTCTGAAAATAGACATTGATTCAACTCACTTTTTGAACTTCAATTCTTTGAGGTGTTCCCAATTCTGTTCAAAATCATTGCAACGTTTCTGCACAACAGCAACTAAAGTGATTTTGCCGTCAACTACATACAAGGCATCAGCTGTTGACAATTTTGCCTTGTATGTTTTACTTACAAATTTCTGCAGTTGAAAGATTGTATTAAGAAACCTTGTAGCAAAAAACCCTGCACAAGAAATCTCCACATGCCTTGTATCATGTGAATGTTGTAGTGAACTACTGGGTGTGCGCAAACCAACCAACCCCTTACAGATGCACTTTATTGTTAACTCCTCTAAAGTGCATTTAAATGCATTTTTAATTTTGTGTCCTGGATAAGATTAATAATTGTCTTTTGAACAAGCAAGCCACATCTTGTTTATCTGGTTCACTCAAGAGCTGGATTACAAAGCATTTATATACAGCACTTACGGTACTTACGATAACCTCTAAAGCTTAAAATATATGTTGAAGACTTGATCCAGTCTGTTTGTGGCATTATGCATCTGATCTGGATAAGAAAAATATGAGCCTACATAAGCTATAGGTTAAACCAACTAAGTCAAGTTACAATCATTAAGATTACAAAAAAAAATTATTGTAATTTTTTATTTCATTTATTTTCTAAGAACCATTTAAGTTAAGTGGATTGAATAATAATTATAGAGAAAATTTAAGGGCCTTCTTTCTCCGGTGACAAAACAAAAGTGCTGTTCAATAGTGTGTTTTCACATGATGTCACGAAGGTCATATTGATGTCCCAAACCAGTCCTGTGGGAGTTAAACTCTTCTCTTATGCAAACGCTTTCTTTTTTTCCAATAAATTTGCATAGATGCTGGCCACGTGAGTGAAAACACTCTATAGTTTGGTTAAGTAGAGCAACACATCGGGCTAGCATGTTTGCAAAACTGCAAGACTACTTGAGGCTTGTAAACGTAAACAACATCTTGACAAAAGGGTGAGCAATTTTTAAAATTTTCATCTCACCCTGCCCAATCAAATTTGTTATTTCAAGGGTTGAATAAAATCTCGGAATCTAATGGGCAAGAGCAGCTTGAATTACACAATGTCTGATAAAGATTTTTCACCAAATAAATAAGTTGGTGCCTCAAGCCTTTTTGTAACAGATTGTAGCTATGATAATAAAAATTAACAATTTATAATAATAATAATAATAATAATAATAATAACTTTACTCATTGAGGTTACCCACATCACATTCAGAGACTGGTAAATTTGAGGAAGTAGAGTAATGTATGGTACATGTAAAACTGTCCAATTTAACTAAGAGTCATCCCTAATTAAAGTGACAACCAATTTACTACATGATTAAGTTACATTCTACTTTGCCATGTTAGTAGTAGTACAAATGAAGGTCACAAACCAACCTATGAACTTGTGATCTCTTTCCTGTGGCAATAATGTCCTTTAGTTTGCACAGCTGCCTCCATCATTGGAGCCACTTATGAACATGCATCTGAAGATCTGTTCCACCCTGGTCAAAACAAATTACCACATTAATTTTAATATCAAAAGATTTCGCCTGAATAAGGGTTGTGGAACAACAGTGCCTGGTGAAATACCTAGTTCCTGTAGAACAACCTGCTTTTAGGGAAAAACCCCAGCTGTTCCTCAGATCAGGGCTGTCAATAAGGGCAGGAGGCCCAGGATTTTCCCCGGCTTCTAAAGGGCATAACTTACTAAGGGTTTTCAGTAGTGTACTTCAGGCTAGTAAACTTAAACATCTTGACAAAAGGGTAAGGAATTTTTTAAAAATTTTTATCTCACCCTGCCCAATCAAAGTTGTTATTTCAAGGATTGAATAATAATAACTTTACTCATTGAGGTTACCCACATCACATTCAGAAACTGGTAAATTTGAGGAAGTAGAGTAATGTATGGTACACGTAAAACGGTCCAATTTACATGTAACTAAGAGTCATCCCTAGTCAAAATGACAACCAATTTACTACATGATTAAGTTACACTCTACTTTGCCATGCTAGTAGCAGTACAAATGAAGGTCACAAACCAACCTATGAACTTATGATCTCTATCCTGTAGCAATAATGTCCTTTAGTTTGCACAGCTGCCTCCATCATTGGAACCACTCGTGAACATGCATCTGAAGATCTGTTTGACCCTGTTCACAACAAATTGCCACATTAATTTTAATATCAAAAGATTTCGCCTGAATAAGGGTTGTGGAACAACAGTGCCCGGTGAAATACCTAATTCCTGTAGAACAACCTGCTTTTAGGGAAAAACCCCAGCTGTTCCTCAGATCAGGGCTGTCAATAAGGGCAGGAGGCCCAGGATTTTCCCGGGCTTCTAAAGGGCATAACTAAGGGTTTTCAATAAGAGCCGGCAGCTAAAGAAATTCCCTGGCTATTTCATGTGAACTCGCCACCTACTTTTCATTGGAAATTACTCCAGTTTTTTTTTTTTACAAATAACATGATTTCTAACAGTTACTAAAACAACCAGTGGTTCATACTGTAGCTATTGGCAAGACGAAATAAATAAACACAGGTAAATAAGAAATTATTCATCTGCTGTCACAGTATAAAAAAGGACAAAATTTAATGATGTCTGTGTTCTGTTTAAAAACTCTAATTTTCTCGATTTTGGCTAAGTAGAGCAACACATCGGGCTAGCATATTTTCTTCCGATGGGCAAGGTGAAGATAAGGGCAGGAGGCCTGGGATTTGCCCCGGCTTCTAAAGAGCATAACTAAGGGTTTTCAATAAGAGCCGGCAGCCAGCTAGCCTGAATTTCATCCAATTACTTTGAGACTGTTATTACTCCCTCAGTAATGTCTGAATTGACCGGCTCTTAATGCCTTCCAGTGACGTCACTACTCCTTGACCTTTGCTTCAATTCATACAAAAAGCAAAACATGATTTTCAAGTGGCAAACCAAGAAAATATCGTTTGGAAATGTCTGCATGATACAGAATTGCTTTATTTTTTTAAATTGTAATTCATGTTTAATGTTCAAACTATCAACTGCATGCAGTACAACTCTGAACTGGTTGTACTGAATTCTATAATCAAACTCGGTCCCAATCATGCCAAGAAATAAACACACACACGGAACACTTAGTTCAAAAACACAATGATTTGCTTTAATTGAAAAGAAGCTATTTGGTCCTTAACGAAAAAAAACAAGGAAACAAGAAAGAAAAGCTAACAGAATCATTACACTTGACGGTCAAAATAGCAAGAAGGTCAAATTATAACATTGATCTCAGAAAACTTCACGTAAACAAAATCACCGGCCGCCGAAACCACAAAGCAGTTCTAAATGAAAAACCTACCGACTCTCCGCAATGATTCTTCATTCGCAGTTCAATTTAGCATTTCAGCTTCGAAGACAGGGGCAATTTTGCTGTTTAAGGTAAAGATTAAGCTTATAGAAATGTTTGAACTACATGAAAGAATGCCAGACATGCGATCCGCTGAATATCAAGCGACAATCCCGCTAAAAATTTTCATAGTTATACATAATTAAGTGAATGTTCAGACAATCAACCAATCAAAATCCCTACCCAGTTTCGGGGTAGTGAGTGACGTCACTGGACAGCATTAACGGCCGGTCGATTCAGACGTTACTGAAGGAGTAAGAATGACTTGAAGAAATCGGATGAAATTCAGGCTATTTCACGAAAATAAAATGTATTCTAAAAGGCCTAAATTTTAAAAATTTTCTGGGGGACATGCCCCTGGAATGCCCTAGAAACAGATGCAAGTTTTTTTCCATCTCTTCCTAATCTAAAGCTTTTGCCACCTACTTAAGACCTTATTGAAAACCCTGATAAGAAACCTGATAGCAAACGAAAGCAAAATAAAACCAAAGGGACATGTTCACTGTTCAGTTACCCTGCCTGCAAAAACAGACCTTTCTCCTTGTTCACTGCCGCTGGGGGATGTTTCATGAGGAGGAACATTTGTCACTCAGTGACAGAAATTCCATACCCTTCACTAGATGACATAAAATCTGTCCAGAATTTGGTCATAAGCACTGATTGGATGACAGAGTGGTCACATTCCTTTATCAAAGATTTACAGTGGAACAATAGATCGCAGTTAAGTCAGTCAGTCAGCCAGTTAGTCAACCAGTCAGTCAATTAGTCAGTCAGTCAGTCAATTAGTCAGTCAGTCAGTCAGTTAGCCAGTCAGCCAGTCGATCAGTCAGTCAATCACACAGCCAGTCAGTCATTCAGCCAGTCAGTCAGTCAGGAAGTCAATCAGTCAACAAGCCAGTCAGTTAGTCAGTCAGTCAGCAAGTCAGTCACTCAGTATGTCAATCAGTCAGTCAATCAGTCAGTCAGTCTGCCAGCCAGTCAGTCATCAGCCAGTTGGCCAGTCAATCATTCAGCCAGTCAGTCAGTCTGTCAGTCCGGCAGTCAGTCAGTCAGCCAGTCAGGCAGTCAGTCAGTCAGTCAATGATTTTGGTCAAAAATTGCAAATTTCCTTTTCGTTTGTTTTAGGAAAAAATAGGCCTCAAAGTAGTGTTTAACAATTATCTAGTTAGAAAACAAGTCGTCCTAGACTATAAAATATTGATTTTAAACAGTGGCCATATTGGATTTTCTCAAAGGGGTCAACCCATGATTTTGGTCAAAAAATGGAAATTTTACCATACCCTTCACTAGATGAGATAAAATCATGGTCGGACTCACCGGACACTTTGCCGCCATTTTGGAACATCTGGGCAACTGAAAAGCCTGGGCTCAAATTATTGCAGAATCCCAGATGTTTGACTACATAGAAGTTCAAAGTAAGGTAGTTTTTGAGCCGCCGTCAAATCAGTGTTGTTGTCAGTGATGTTTTTGAATACTTTTATTTAAAAAAATAGTATTCATCCTTGGGTCTATTTTTTTGCACCCCATTTGATGTGACAACATATATTTTATGCAGCAATTTTTTTCCAAATTGCGGAAATCCTTCAAGGCCGTGCTCTAGAATAAACCCTGTAGTACAATTGTAACATTCACTCTTTATGGCTCAATTCAATAATGCCTCTATTCATGTCTCACTGTATGCACCGTGTGTTCTTGCAACTACTATATTTATACATGTATGCAATCGTCCATTGGCTTGGCTTAAGATGTATTATGTTTGTCTAGCTATGAATCTATAGCAAACAATCAATACAAGAAGCATTAGAGTTTTGCTGGAGCTTGTTCGCAAATGAACACAACACTTAACCAAAATCGACCAGGAGAAATATAAAATTGAACAAATTTGCATTTGGAACCCAAGCACTACAGGATTTATTACAAATGTGTAAACATTGATTTGCATCATCAGTATAGAATTTCTGTTGCTGATTCCTGCAAAACGTCCCAAGCGGCGAGGAGCAAGGATAAAAGGCTGTTTTTTGCAGGCTTATTCCCTGCCAACTATAGCTTCATATACCCATCAACTTGACATTTTAGCCAGAACCCTGCCCCATGTAAATGACTTCCTAGCCTGTGTCAGCAAACATCTCCAGAACTAAATCTTTTTCTAAAATTCTGCAAGTAATCAATGAGAGTATTACCAATGAAGGTTCCCAAACTAACCTATTATAACAACTTGTGATCTTTTTCCTGTGGCCATGATCTCCGTTATGTCAGCTACTCCTCTAATGTTGGAGCCACTTATAAACACCTGAAGATCTGCTACAATCCAGTTCAAGACAAATCTTTGTTCTTCTCCTCTGCCTGAAAAAGAAAAAAAAGGAATCGAAGATTGAGCAAAGTTTCATGTAATTATGTACAGGATAATTTTAGAATTCCAAAGTATTATTAAATACGGTTGAACCTCTCCACAATGGCCACCTTGGGGACAGAAGAAAGTAGCCATAATGATTGATGACTGGATCTGTTATCAAATTCTCTCCACTAATTCTTTAAGAAAATGTATGGAGATTAGTCTGGAGATTTTTTATGTTGATATTGGCGCAGAGAGGTGAGATAATTTGTCAGTGATACTACATGAACTCATGATGTACTTGTTTGCAATAGTTTGATGTAACTAGCAGTAGCCATTGGCTAGGAAGTGTGGGCGAAACCATTTTTATAATTATATAGGTGAATTTGATTGATATCAATTGTATCAATCAATCGGTAGATATCGATGACACACTATGTTTGGATTATCAATTTATCTTAATTTTACCGATTTCATCGATTAATGTCCGAAGATACATCTGTTCATCCAAATGATAACTGATTTCATGCAAACGGTGAATTTCTTGACAAATGAATCGCAATTGAGAGTCGAAGTATCAAACAATTATCACTTTTTAAAAAAATCTTTAAAAAAATCTTATCTTTTCTTTAAAACCAGGCACCAGTTGTTCGAAAGGTGGATAACACTATCCACCGAATAAATTTCTATCCAATGGATTATTGGTTTCCAATGGATTATTGGTTTCCCTAATACTTATCCTCTGGATAGCGATTTATCCGGTGGATAGCGCTATCCAGCGTTTGAACAACCAGGACCAGGTTTAAAATCGTCTTCTGATGGCCAATATTGGTCAGGTTTGTGGGAGACTACTATTTGACGATTTAGATCTGCCGCCCTTTCAAATAACATCAGTGTAGCAGTTCTGGGTGTAGATACATAACAGAGAAGCCAATGTATAAAAATTGAAATCAATACTGAATCGTTAGCGTATGCAATCGAGTAACTTTTATCGATTGTTAATGGAAAACAGTGAAAATCTATCTAAGGAAATCTTTTAGCCTGAATTTTAGACATCCCTTCGACTGAAGGGGATGTCTGAAAAAGAACAACTGAGAACTGAACATTATTACCAAAACGCTTTTGTTATTAGGTACAAAATAAAGGGTTTTAAAGAGAAACTTGTGTGTGTTGTAGTTTTCACATTTCTCATTTTAATTCATGTTTGTTGATTAGTTGTTACTCGTGGGTGTGTTTTCTTGGCTGCACTATCTAACTTATGCCAAAAAAACAAAATTGGTGGACTTCCATTATAAATCGTTAAAATCATGAAAAATCAATAATAGTGATTTGACAGAACAAAAATTATTTAAGTTATCGATTTTCACCAATTTTTATCGATTGACTGCTGCTGGGGTTAATAATAGCCTACAAGTTCTCCAGGGCGCTCTGGTGGTAGGGCGGGAAAAGAAAAGAGAGCTTGCAACTACATCTCTGGAATTTCAATATCTGCATCAAAAAAATTGATCCAAATTGCTGATTGGCGAGTATGACATTAGTTATATTGTCAATACCCTTGGTTCATGCTTTCACATGTTTTTCATTGTTTGTTTACATTCGCACTCATTTAAGCTTCGCACTGATTAAAGGAAATCTTACAGCTCAGTCGAGTTGGAGAGCTTGCTCGCAACCCAAGAAATCATAATCATAAAACAACAAAATTACAACACAAGAAGAAAACAATGGACAATGAAAAACCAAAGAGAATTAGAACTGCCCACATAGCTTTTGTGCAGAAAACAATGGAAGGTGCAACGGGGATCTTAGTCAAGCCGATCACATGGAAGATTCAGCAAGGGAAAAACTTATGGGATTGAAATTTACCGTGAATGAAAGCCTGGAAACTATCCAAAAACTGGGCAAAACAATAATTCTGGAAAACACCAGGCCAAATCTGCAATAATGCAATTTAGCAGTTATGGTAGTTTATGAGTACAGTAATGTAGAAAGAGGCTAGGATGTCGTGTTCTTGATCTCATTGACACACAAAAATTTTTTATCAGCCCTCCTCCTCCCCATTCCTGCCTCTTCCTTGTTGTATGGTTTGTATTTTTCAGGCGGTTGATTGCCCTCACCTTCGCCAGCAATACATGTTTAATAAAAGTTTGAGTTCGTGTTTGTATTGGATTTTCAGAGTTTAATAAACAGGCTATGTGCAAAATTTCACATAGCCATTTTTCGCCATCATGTTGTTTGTATTGCCTTTTCAAACGGAGCACAGCACATATTTCATTCCGATTAAGGTTTGCCATTTTGTGGGTAGATTGAAGCATAAAATTAATATAATACTACTAGGTTGCCTCTCACTGAAGATAATTAGGAAACTGTCAATAATATTCTAAAACATAGATTTTGTAAGCCACAGTTGTTGATTTCTAACCACATGGAAGCTTTGAAATTGCTATAGTCAGTTCAGTGCATGAAACAAAGAAACTATATGTATGTGATTTGTATGACAATATTGAGATTAGTTTGAAGGCACTTGGCATTGAATCAGAGTCTTTTGGAAATTTATCAGTTCCAGTCATAATGGAGAAAATATATTCCTTCTGAGTAAAGATTAATCATCAGTCCCAAGTTTGGCAGTAAAGCAAATTGGATTTTGGATGTGAAATGCACTGAAATCTGAGTTGGAGGCAAGAAAGAAGGTGCAATGCGGTGAAAACAAGTACAGATGTAGTCCAACCAATTCTACCCCCCAACAAACAGAAGGAAACAACCAGAATTTTACAACCAGGAGACCTGATGCTACTGCAGCAGAAGCAAAGAAACAAAATACTTTAGCATAGTATACTTGGAATGCTGCGCATGTTCTGGTACTGTACAGACGTGAATTTTCTAGCTCCACACTAGGAGTGCATATTTTGTTTAATAAAGACAGCTGCCCACTTAGACTATAGCCTTTGCTATTTGTGGGCAGTGAGAAAATATAATATGTCTGAATAAACTAATAAATGAAATAAATGAAATGAAATAAATGAATGTTGTTGAATAGATTACAATTTTAAGTTATTTAACGTAAATTTTGCAGTTTAAGTATGGTCAGAGATTAAAATAATAATATTAAATGAAAGCTTTCAAAATTCTATGAGACTTCAACATATAAACTTCTTAAACTTGAATAGAATAAATTTTGTACAGCGCTCAACTCTGAGAGGAGCAATGATTATAATGATCAATTAGTAGTAAGATTTCAATTCATCGTTTTATTGCGACAACGCTGGTAATTGTGAAGAAGACCTCCCCAAAAAACCTGTCGGTCGACTGTCGGTCAACTGTCGGCCGTCTGTCGACCGACAGTCGGCCGACTGTTGGCCGACTGTCGGCCGTGTGTCGACCAACAGTCGGCCGACAGACGGCCAACAGATTTTGCCCGAAATATAGGCTACCTGTCGGCCGACAGTCGGCCGACAGCCCACCGACAGTCGGGCGACAGTTGGTAATGTGTCGGTAAGATGTCGGTAACCTGTCGGTAACTTGTTGGTGAAACGTTATGACAAACTTGAATGTTTTCTCTCGGTTTTCGCTTCATAAACATCCAAAATGTGTAATACATTGACAAGAATAGCCTTTTCTTCTTAGTTTTGGTAATCGCCGCTCAAGACTAGCGCCACGGAAGCCGAAACTAACCAGAGAATTTACGCAATTGCATAAACCAACACTGTGTGATAATTTTGTTAAGCGGCACGCGCGCGTCTAAATCAATTATCGCGGCACGCATCCAAGTCAAATTATCGGATTATGACAGATACTAATTAATTAAGGCACAATTCGCGGGTACATAATTCAATTTATTTGTGCTTGAAATTCGGAAGATTAACATTAAGTCATCGAAAGACTAATAGATCTGAATCTGCAAAAATAGAGAACTTTCATAGTCAAAAGGTAAACATCATTGATACATACATGACATACAGCGCTCGCTAGGCATTGTTGGGCGATTTGTACGTGAAGCCAAGCAACACGACTGAGAAGCTTCCAAAGTAGCTTTCTTGTAGGATTTCAGAGATTGGAATTAAATCACCTCTAAATCTGATTTCATTGATTGCCTTGTTGTCTTTCGCGAATAATATATCCGTTTCGCATTTCAAAAGCTTTCTATAAACATGTCGGAAGAAATCGTTTTACCATCGATCGGTAAGTAAGTGATGTCTATCGAGATTATTATCGTTTCTATGTCATGTTTAATGCGTGTTTTCTCAACAATTTTCTTCTTTGGGAAACTGTCGGTAGCCTGTCGGTTAGCTGTCGGTAGCCTGTCGGTAAACTGTCGGTAATGTGTCGGCCGACAGTTGACCGACAGTCGACCGACAGGTTTTTTGGGGAGCTCTTCTTCACAATTACCACAACGCTGTTTCATGTGGTCAAAGAATGGCCACACTCATCGGGCAATATTCACAAATTAAATGACCATTAAATTACAAGAACTGGCAATAAAAGCTAACTTGGGGTTGCTATGGTATTTACAAACAGTTGCTATAGTAAAAGCAAAGTTATAGTTGCTATGATATATATAAATAGTAAAAAATAGATGCTACGTGACATTCGCCAATCTTGTCACTCGCAGATAGATAACTGTGGCTTGTTTATTCGACATCAAGAATATAAATCACAAGTAACCAGCTACAAATAGAGGCTATGCATCCATTGACTACAGCAATCAAGGCATCAGTATAGCTTCTTTTCTCGTTCAGCAAAACCAGCTGGTGGCTTCAAACAACTTCATAACAAGCGACCGAGGTAACAGTTTTTCTCCGTTGTTCGACCAGCTTTTACACAGTGGGGACTAAATTTTCACACCTGGTCGCCAACTTGGCCTCCAAGATAGGTCACTTTCTTCTTTGGGAAAACGTCCACTAATGATAATTTGTTATCCTTTACAAAACTAATGGATAATTAACAGTTTTTCTAATGCTGTAACATTTTGCCCAAACGCTTTAACGGTTTGTCTAAACATTTGAACGATTTGTCTAAACAATTTCTTCCAACACTCTAACGGATTGTTCTAATGATCTAACAGTTGGTCTGTCTAACATTTGACTTTTACTTGAAAGAGGACTGTGAAAATCACAAGTGATGAATTCGATGGAAAACTTAGGCCATCCTCTTTTTTTTCTCCGTTTAGCATCATCCGGCCGACCCCAAATTAAATTATACAAAGTCTGTTGCGTGCTTTTTATGCCTAGTCTGTGTTTTATACCCAGTCCGCAGTCCACGTTTTATACTGACCGCTAAATCTTATTATCCTAATCATCCTAGTCATCTTAGCCATCCAAGTTATCACTTATGACTACCCTCTTAGAAATAAGTATCGCCCCATATCAGTGCTGCCAATCCTATCTAAAATCCTTGAAAACATGTAGCAAAGTCGCTATTAAAATATCTTCAAGAGAACAATAATTAGAATCAGCCTTCCATTCTGGTAATTCCACTGAAACAAAATTTTCTTTAAAATAGACAATGATGAACTCTCAGGACTAGTATTTGTTGATTTCCATAAAGCTTTTGACATACTCGATCACAATCTATTATTGAAGAAATTATCAGTGTATGGTGCCAACCCAGATAGCGTGGCTTGGTTTCAATTGTAACTAAGAAGGGTGATGACAGTTTGTGAAACTAGGGCACAAAATTATACCATCTCAGCTGAAACCTGTCAGGAAAGGGGTACTGCGGGGATCAATCCTCGCTGCTTTTTTATTTCTCCTATTTGTGAATGATATACCTTTACATTTGAACAACTCCACCACTGATATATATGCTGACGATACCACCCTGTCCTTGAGTGCAAACTGGAACAATATCTTTAATAATTAAGGCTCTTGCTAATGATTTGGAGAATATTGAGAAATGGTCAACTGAAAACTAAATTGTACATCAATACCAAGAAGACCAAAGCGGTACTTGTTACGGAAAAAAGGTTACAAACTAAGCTTCGTGCGGAAACAGCAAGCTTTAACAACTACACCTTAATGCCACAAATATCAACCAAATATTGCATCACAAGTTACTGGGTTTAATCATTGATAAAGATCTTAGATTTCAAGCACACATCGATGAATATGTACAAGAAACGGTCAAAACGCCTAAAACTATTCTTATCTCAAGAAAAGCCGCAAATTAATTTTCTAACTTGCTCTTTTTTTTTCTTTAATAGTCATTTATTTACAAAACACAGGTTACAGTTACAAAATTTTAAAACTAAAAGAAAGTATATAATGATATTACAGATTGAATCAAAATTACATAAAATGAAAAAGAATAGTACAGCAGTTGTAATAATTTGCACAGTAACGTTAGACCTGTTAATTAACAGATTATTCCGGTAAGATAGACTCTTAATAGCTAATTGAAGGAAGGGGTTTTTCGAAATCATACCTCCAACTGATTTTAGCCTTAAATTTATCCAAAGATAAATCTTTAGGAGCTAACTTAGTTATGTACAAGTAATATTTAGCAAACAAAAGAGTAAAATCGAGCTTTTTGACAATTGCCAATAAGCTATGATTCTTTCTATCATCATTAAGACCAAAGATTGGGGACTTTGAGAATGGCGCAAAGGAGGTGGCATTTTCGACGTTGAACCATTTGATTACTTTTGCAAAAAACCACTTGGTCCAGTGGCAGTTACAAAAAGTATGGATTATTGAATCATTTTGTTTGCAGTAAGGACAAATCGCATTTTCTGCAATACCATACGTAAACAGTTCTCTTTTGGTGACGACAATTCTGTGTAAGAGTTTAAAGTAGAATTCTCTTAGTTTGTTATCTCTGCAAATATTTTTCACACAGGAGAAATATTTTTTCTGGTAGGAGGTCTCTTTCCCATTTCATGTTAGCATTTATTTCATGTTGATCTTTACTAGTCAAAAGCCAGTAGTGGTTTCTATTTTTCATTTTATGTAAATCTAATGAAAGGTCCGCTGAGAGCTGGAAGGAGCTTTGAGACAAAATACTAGTTTTATCAATGTAGTATCTCCATGCGTCATTGATCAGATCCTTAGGAATCGCAGAAACAACTTGCATGTATTGTAACAAATTACCGTTCAGTTGAATTTCCTGAAAAACTCTGGGCAAGAAAGTACCTTACCATCATCTCCTAAGAGATCCTGAACAAGAAAGACATTTTTATTCAACCAACTTCTATAAAAGATTGGTTGGCTGCCAATTAAACCGGCAAAATTGCATATTATAAGAAATTTAAAATTCTAAGAAATGAAGTAATATCCACTTATAGAAGTGAGGGAGACACATCTTATCAAGAAAATTCTTATCATAATTACAATGCAGCAGGAAGTTCAAGCCACCGAATTTATCGAGAAAATGGTTGCAGGGAATGACCTTCCATGATTTGTTGTCATGCATTGGTATACTTTTTAAGAACCTGGATATCCATGCCCGTTTAAGTGATTTAGCCATAGTCTTTATGCTTGAAGCACATAGACCACCTTTGTTCTAGTCTTGGACCATAATTTTGCATTTGTTCGATTTTTCCAGATAAATTTAAAAATGCTTGAATTAACAGCTTGAACCAATTATTGTGTTAGGAAATCGAGGGCTGAAAGTGGGTGAACTACATGTAGCTGTGAGATGCCAAGAGATTTTGTTATAAGACACTTACCAAAAAGAGTGACGTTCCTAGAGTTCCATATGCCAAGAATGGTGTCAAGGTTTTGCATTTTTTCTTTAAAATTAAATTCCTTGTTTTGTTTCTCATTGTATGAAATGTAGGTTCCAAGGACTCTAAGCAGTTCTTTGGGCCACTTAAAGTTAAAAGGTTCGTCCCTGTGGTTACCAAAGCGCTGTTGGTTTTTGAAGGGTTTAGCCTAAGGCCAGATAGAATTCCCTAAGGAATTAAGAACGGTGATAGCTCGATTGACCGAATTGCAATCATTGCATAAAAGAGTTGTGTCATTAGCAAACTGGATTAGTTTAAGTTCTTTTTGAAAGACTGTTATTCCTTTTATTGTTTTGTCTTATCTAATTTTGCACGCGAAGATTTCCACCCCATACGATAAATAAATAAGGGGACAAAGGGCAGCTTTGTCTCACTTCCCTCAACAATTTAAAGAAATTTGTGCAAAAACCATCATTATGAACAGCGGGCTCTGAATTATTATACAAAGTTAAGACCCATTGTTGTATACTGTCTCCAAAATCAAAGAGTGCAAGACTTCTTTTAATGAAGCTCCATTCGATAGTATCAAAAGCTTTACAAAAATAAAGCTGTACAAGAATACCTGGAATGTTTTGTATTTTTGTTTGATTTACTACATCGTTGACCAATCTAATATTTGCCCAACATATCTACCTTTCAGAAGGCCTGTTTGGTCATGGCTTATTAAGAGATCCGAAACCTTTTCAAATCTCATAGCTATGACTTGATGCAATTTTACAGTCAACATTTAGCAACGTAATCGGACACCAATTTGCATGCTTTAGGAGGTTTGAGTCTTCTTTTGGGAGGAAACATATTACACCTCTTCGCTGCGAAATTGACATTTCGCCTTTCACATATGCCTCATTAAAACAATTTACTAAGTCCTGTCCTGGTAGATCAAAGAAACAATTATAAAACTCCCATGTAAAACCGTCCTCACCTGGTGATTTCCCGCTACTTAAAGTCCGCAGTACTACTTTGCACTCCACCAGTGTAATTTCGCCTTCTAATTCGTTTCTCTGTTGGTCTTGGAGTTTAGGAGTTTTTAGACTTTGCACAAACAAATAGAACAAGTCATTTTTGTCTAATCTGGAGTTATACAATTGCTTATAAAAGGTTTCAGTTTTCTTTAAGATTTCGTCCTCATTAGTCAAGGTTGTACCTTCTGCTCCCTCCAGCTTTTTAATTGACTTACGATTGTAGTTCCTCTTCTCTGGGTTGAAAAAGAAAGTGCTCGGCTTTTCACCTCATTCAGTTCAATTCAATTCAATTCCTGAGTATTTGCTTTGGATGGCAGCATAGCTGTCAGTGATTAAGGGTTATAAAGCCAGTTATGTTGTACCTCAGTCCAATTTGATAATCTTGCTGGAAGAAATTGCTAGAAAGAGTCTTAAGGATACAGAGGAGAGCTGTATGCATTAGAACAACAGGCACGTTAACTATGTTTAATGAACTTAACTGGATTCCACTTTTTATTGGAACATATGTATAGATCTTCTATGCCTATAAGAGACTGGACAGAACGACTCCAGATTACATTAATTCTATATCAAAGACAAATTCTGAGATTCATAACAGATCCACTTATTTTTTAAATTTAAATTTTCATTCTCCTATTCTTAAGAAAAACACAGAAGGAGGCCGGACTTTAAGCATCAGGACGATTAGAAATTGGAATGAACTGTACTATTATTTTGTACTATTTATTTCCAACATCTGGGCATAACCTGATTGACACAACGATGTAATTTGATGTCATTATAAGGTCATGTTGTTAAATTTACTGGCAAAATCCAATTCCATAATATTATTTTCCAAGTTTACAATCAACTGTGCAAAGTTAATACTCGGGATATTAATGGGAAATGTCAGCGAGAAAAAATGTCATAAGAATATTTGGGCCTTAAAGTCGTGCCATATTTGAATTATGGCAAACAATCTCAAATCGAAAATAGGTCTTGGATGGTTTATCAGCGTTGATTTTTGTTTATAAAGGGCCACAAGTTTATCAGTTTAGATCATAACTGTCACCCGTTTACCCTTTTTGAATAAAGGCATCACTTCACTTCACTTCACTTCACTTAGCCATCCTACTTTTTGTTATCATCCTAGTCATTATGGTCATTGCATTCATCCCAATCATCCAGTCATCCAAGTTACCACAGTTATATAAATCACACATTATTGAAAAGAACACATTGAAAAAATTTCCTACTCGACTCAGTTATTTTAGCCTTCATATACACCGCACTGGTCCTGGTCTTTCCTTTCATTCCAGTCTTGTCACCTCAACCTCTCAACCCCATCATTGTAGTCATCCAAGTGATCCTAGTCACCCTAGTACTACCAGTCATCTCAGTCAACCTAGACATCCTAGTCACTCTAGTCATCCTAGTCATCCCTGTCACCCTACTCACCTTAGTCACCCTAGTCACCCTAGTACCTTAGTCACCCTAGTCACCCCAGTCACCCTAGTACCTTAGTCACCCTGATCACACTAGTAAACCAAGTCACCCTAGTCATCCTAGTCACCCAAGTCACCCTAGTCACCTTAGTCACCCTAGTCACACTAGTAAACCAAGTCACCCTAGTCACCCTAGTCATCCAAGTCACCCTAGTCTCCTACAGTAAATCACCCCAGTCAACCTAGTCACACTAGTAAACCAAGTCACCCTAGTCATCCTAGTCACCCTGGTCACCCAAGTCACCCTAGTCACCTTAGTTACCCTAGTCACACTAGTAAACCAAGTCACCCCAGTCACCCTGGTCAACCTAGTAAAGCATGTCCCCCTTGTCACCCTAGTCATCCTAGTCATCCTCGTCATCCTAGTCACTCAAGTCACCCAAGTCACCGCAGTCAACCTAGTCACCCTAGTCACGCCAGTAACCCAAGTCATTCTAGTCACCCTAGTCACACTAGACTCTCAAGTCATCCTAGTCACCCGTGTCACTCTAGTCACCCAAGTCACCCTAATCAGCCTAGTCACCCTAGTCACTAAAGTCACCCAAGTTACCAAGCACTAGGATAATTTTCAAATCCCATGGATAACAATTAATTTTTTCGGTTCTGTGGCAAGAGATCAAGGGAAACTATCTGTAACAATTTTTAGGTTCCTTGAAAATTCATAAGAACCCATAATGTAGAGAAACATGTTGTTAAACATACTTTAAAATTAAAGAACATCAGAGTGTACTATTTTTTACAAAAAACTTCAGTGTCTATTAAAAATAATGTCAGAAGAAGGCCAATTTAAGTGCTAAATGTGTACCCACTTAAGTGTCAAAAACTCCAGACACCTCTTTGATCCAAAGAAGAAGAAGAAGAAATTGTTTTCGTAAATTGTTTTCTGTTTTCGTAAAGAGATTTGGGCCTTGTCATCAGTTTCAATAGTGAAATTATCACTAAAAGACCAACTTTTGGAGTCATACAGTAATTATATTTTTTTCTTGGCACTGGAAGCCATAACAACCGCTGTTGTTAACTGTAAAACATCTGCGTACAACAATATGTAAATTGGCTGCCACCGAGGACTATTGTGTGTCAATTATTCATAGTCCCTCCGATGAATTGGTTGGGGAGACTAAGAATTAACCTTTTAAAATTAAGGTGGTGGCCCACTAGGTTATTTTGTTCGGGAAGAATTAGTTTGCCAGGCCTAATCTACTGTGATCGAACATGATTGATATTTTTGGGTGTACATATAAGACTATTAACTCAATGACAAACATGTTCACACTTGGACTGTCAAATTATTTTTCTCTAAACTCACTTAGCCTTTGCCGCAAAAGTCATATGAATGTGCGCTAAAGTTAACTGATTTGTGGATTACAAGTACACTGTTTGATTTAAATTACGAATTTATCAACGAGAGCTTCGCTTTTAACCCAGCTAAATCTATATTACAATTATCAATAATATTATTGAGAACTTCACACACTGAAAAATTTAGAGCTTAATTTCTTAACTTCCAGAGTTTTTCAACAAAATACCTGATAGAATCCTTCTTGATGTGCTCATTTGTGAGTTTAAGGTTTCTAAAGCATCTTTTTTGCCCTGACATCTTAATTAATAACATTTTAAAAAAAACTTTGCTGCCATCTTGGCACTGAGACATACAGAAGGTTGCCATGGTAATATTGTAGATTAACGCTGAAATTTCGCACCAAAATTAAGGAGTAATTCATCACCCATGATATTCTCACATTTTTTTAATACAATGAATTAATAAAGAAAGTAGCAAAATGATTACTTTCTTTATTAATAATTTAATGGTCAAATTCCACTTGTCAAAAAACTTTGGGGACTTATTAAAATGACTCTTGGGCTAGTACATGCAAGCTACAGCTAGACCAAGGGAGAAGCTGTAAAACTGACTTTCTTTGCAGCTGGCTAGACAGCAATACTTATTTCTTAATTGTTACTCTAACATTATTAAAGAGAAAAAGGGGCCACACAGGTTTACAAACAAGACCCCCATAGTGGCGGTTCATTGGGCTGTCAACTGCCCATTCCAGTGGGTTTAATACTTTTTGTAAAATAACTAAGGTAGTATGCGCGTTCTGATTGGTTAAAAACCTATGGTTTATTGTGCCGGTAAACTCATAGAAAACTTTAAGTTATTTTATAAAAGCAATAGACAGCACTTTCTATGGGTTTACCGGCATGATAACCCACTTGGGATGTTGGGAGAACATGAGAAAAGCTTGTAAATCACGAGCCGAAGGCGAGTGATTTAGAAGCTTTTTGAGTGTTCTCCCAACATCCCGCATGGGTTATCACGTAAACCCATAGAAAGTATGGTCTATTGCTTCAGAGAAGTATAGATTATGACAACACTTTTTTCTGGCTTGAGTTAGCCTGGGTAGCAGTCGTTTCCGTTTCCTTTAGGCCAAGCGGGGCAAAAGCAAAAAGATGGGCGAGGCAAAAAGGAGCAAGACTGCTACACAGGCTAGGCTTGAGTGTACAGCTGCTATGCATAGCATATTCAGCCTTTTTAAACAAGAAACAATTGACTTATTTTTAACTGGGACATTTCTACAACGCACCCCACCCCCTTCTCCCAAACTCTCTGCCCCCCAAAATATAGCAGGACAGTATTACAGCTGTTAGTGACTAATTTGATCTTCTGGAAATTCCAAAAACTATTTTAGTTCTATGTTCATAAAACGTAGCAGAGTCAATTTTGGTGTTTTAAATACTATTAAATTCCTGTTTCTAAAAACTTGCAAAACAAATTAAGTTTCAGTTTTATTTCTGTCGCATAGTGTGTTTAAAGCCCTTCTTACTACCCATGGCAAGTGAATATGTTTCTGTTTGGCAGTTTACAAATAGCATATTCCTTTATAGTAAGGAAAGGCTTTTCACAAGCAGGGAGCAAATTTTACCATTTTAAATGATTTCTTGTGGACACCATGGTGGCCATTGTTTCTGGAGTTCCCACACAAGCTAATAACATCATCATACTGCATTATAGATAAAAATTCTGTGTAGATATAGGGACAACTCCACAAAATAATTTTGTGTTTGTTGCAAATTTTGTCTTTTTTTGATGGAGAAAGCCCATTATAATTTATGTCATAATTTGGCTCTATGGGCTGTCACATAATTAACCCTATCCTAGATTGTGAGCAGTCTCTCATTTTCTTCAGATTTAGTGAGGTGAGTGCACGTGCATGCAAGTGGTGAGCGGCAAAGCCGAGAGATACCAGAAACGAAGGCTGCAGCCTGACAAGAAAATAGAGAGACTGCCCACATAGCCAGAGCAAAATTGGCCTCACAATGCAAAATACTATTGGCTGATCCATTGACAAGTTGATGATGGCTGTAGCACTGCAGGAATGTTTGTCACATTTTTCAAAAATACAAACATTAGGTAAAGAGCGAAGAGAAGTATAAGAAGGTTTCATCTCTCTTGGCGAGTGACGTGATCGCTACTTAAATGCTCAAAGCCTCTCCTCACTGACGAGGAATACTTTAGGCCTTGCTTTAGAACTTATAACAGAAAGTTGCATAGACTAGAAGAATGTTTATTTTAAAAAGCTAAAACAAAAGTAATTACCAACAGATGCACTACAGGACATCATACTATAAAATAGAACAAAGACTCGGTTACACTGAATCTCAAGAAAAAACAAAATAATAGTTGGCTTGGCTTTACTTAAGCTACAATTAGGATGTGTAGAACACTATCCCATGAGAATTCAACATCCTGCGAACAAGAAAGGAGCTAGGCCTCGGGTGATCTCATTCAAAACATACATGTACATTGTAAACCACAGGAAACCACTTATCAATATGCGGGAAATAGACCAGCTTCAGTCAATTGGTTTAGAATTGACTCTATGCACTGCATAAGCCCATTAAAAAGAAAAGAAAGAAACCTCTATTGTTAAAGCAAACTCTAAGATCACGTTTCACGTCCTTGGCCTGTCAACACTTCAGTTTTCACACCAAAAAATTACTAGACCGTGAAAGACCATTCCCTCTGGTTTTTGCAGGTAGACTCTCTGTTTTTGTACCTCTCATGTTTCGTGCCTTCAGTAATGCATGTAGTCATTTGCGTGTCTCACGCGTTTTGCTCAACAGACTAAGAAAAAAGAGACTGCCCTTAGTCTAACTCTATCCCATCCCAAATTGTTTTTGTACTGTCAACTTGATCAAAATTTTGATTTTTATCAATCTTCAGGCAGCAGAGGCAGCAGTTAAAGCTATTGGTTGTGGCAAAAAGGAGAAAGAGCACAAAGTTTTGTTTTAAAAAAATTATCTGAAAAAATTATCTTAAAGACATTAAAACAAAGTGGGCATTGCAATCCTTTTCAGCCATCCATCCACCTTCTGTTAATTCCTTTTGTAATGTTTTTCTATTTTTCTCTTGTTTTTCCGTGGGATGAAAAATCCGGTTTGGTTTGTTTTGCATTATTACTGCAAAGCCAGCCAATAGGATTGCATAAAATCTTTATCGATTATTTCTTCTTTCAAGCTGACCAATGGGATTGTACAAAATCTTTATTGATTTTTAATCGATTTGCTTCCTCTGAAGAATGTTTCAGAACATTCCTTGCCAAATTTGTCACTTGTCAGGTTTAGGATGGCTTGTTAACCAGCGAAATCCTTCGGGATACTGGCAAGTCAAGGGAGGTGACCTAGGCCAAATTGTTTCTTTTTATTTTGGTTTTTGTCCCTTCATGATTCTTTTTTGTTTAGGTCTAGCTTTTTCTTAAGGTTTTAGTAGCGTCTGGTGAGGGGACATGATTTCAGATAAATTTTTCTAGTCGGAGTTCACCAGTTGCTGAGCAGAGCTAGAGTTCAGTTTTTTCTTTCCTTATCGAAAACACCATGACGATGGGAGGTTAAATCGCATAAATTTCAACTTGTACCCTTGACGATTGGCGGGGAAATCGTGAAAATGTTGTCCTTGGTGATCAACAACTGTACATCTCATGCAGATTGGCTTTTCACAATAATAATAGTAACTTGGACGTATGAAGACCTGTTTTGTTTAGTAACCAATACCCTAAAAAAGGCTCTTGTCTTTTAAGAAGAATAGCTTTTAAAACATGAAGAAATAAGTTGTCGGAGTTAACGACTGTCTCACAAATGTTAATAAATGTTAGGTTATCAACCTTGACGTTGCATGGAACATAATTTAATTGCAGATGTTGTAATGAAGCCGAGGTGATTTCTTAAAATCGCTTGAGAAAATTTTGTAGTAAACAATTTGCCTTTTTTTTTACGAACTTTGTAACCTTGGATAGAGCAAGCAGGTCTTTTGTTTTTTTTTGTTCCATTAACCTAAAACTGCAATATTTATTTTTCTTTGAAAAAGTTACCTGTGGCAACTTACTACCAAGATATGATGTATCTTTATACATATACGTGTAGTTCCTGTTCAGGTTAATAAAAGCATTATGTTCTCCACTACTTGTTTCCATGAACATTCCAATTTAAGTTACACCGGTAAACCTTGCTTTGATGCAAAATAACTTCTTTTTCTTATCCAAATTACGCTACAAAAGTAACTACATGGTGATAGATCAAAACAAGATCAACTCCATCCTTGCAACCACTGACAATAATAAATTCAGTCATAAGCATATAGGTAACCTACTCATCAATACTCATAACCTGACACATCTTTCTGATTTTCCTAATTTTACCAAATTCAGATATAACGCCATTATGCTTCCATAGACCAACGCATCCCACGGGAACGGCTTTAGGTGTCTTGTGTGCTTTATCTTTAACATTATTTTCAAGAAATACAGAGGCGTACTGGCAAACAGGTATGGAATAATGGTTTGGGTATTGAATTTTAATTACCATAACATTTTGTGAACTTAGCTTTAAATTTCGTCAATTAGCAGTCTTGCTTGTGTAAACAGCGAGACTCATAATCTGCAAGCTGTTTTTTTTCTTCGTATTTAGGACACAAAATTAAAGGGCAGTCATGGTCCCAGGCATTCCTAGTGGAGACTGTGGAAACTGGGAATGAGAACCGTTGCGTGACTGAAGCCACTAATGTTTTGCGAAGAAAGCTTATAAAAGATAAATGTGATTTAGAGCTTTTCCGGAACAGGTAGGTCCATGAATTCTATCACTTGAAAGCTTTGATTACTTTGAAACAAGTGAATACGTCAGTGGTCAAAGAAAAAAAAAACGAAGAAGAATCTTAATTAGCAAAACTTTGATGGTGAGGCAAAGTAAACTTTCACTGTATGCTAATGATCTTGTGATGAGCATGCAGTTCATTTTTGGCGACAATTGAAATCCATCAAGTTTTTGTATCTGGCAATGATGTAATTTCTCTTGAATTGAGGCCCTTGAATTATCATGTAATTATAGACCCGTATAGCCTGCGATCGCAGATGTATTTCTGGTCGTCGTTAACACGAATACTAATAAAATCAATTCAGAAACAAATCAACAAATACGATATAAAAAGTCAATATCCTGAAGAAACTCAACCGCCAATAAAGTAAAAAGGGAAAAACTTTAGCGAGTAAATCGTGTAAAATTAATTGCCTCCTTATTTCTTATCTAAACTGTAATCTCCAAGCAAGTGAGACTTAAACGCCGCTTTTAAGAGCGTTCCTGTTATTGTTCATTTGAGAAGCTACATCAAACACTCCAGAAAAAGGAAAGGGAAAACAAGAAGAGAAATGGAGCCAAACTGCATCCTGCACTTGTTTGCGGGATCCTTACTGGAGATGTGACAGTCACCTATTGGTCAATTTTTCTTTAAATCTAAATTGAACACCTTTCTTTTTAAGTGAGACTTTTTTGAAGCATTGTAAAGCGCTTAGCACTGAAAAGTGTAGGCGCTATATAAATATTATTATTATAATAATTATTATTATTACAGTGTAGCAACAATCCCAGAATCTTTGCAAAAGTAGACTCTGTGCAGTTTCCTTCTTTTTCTAAAGTACGGAGTAGCCAGACACATACTTTATTTGTCATGTAGGTCAGTGAAAAAAGAGGCAGCTAAAGTAGGTCTTGAAAACTTTCGCTTCACCTCACTTTTCAACCAACATCTTGGTGTCTTGGTGTCTACTCCTGAGCCACATCTTTACCCAAAATTTCCTTAAGTTCTCTCACCCACCCCATCCCCAGGCTTGATATACAGTGAAACCTGTATTTCACGGACCCCAGATTAGTATACGGGGATGATTAAAAGCCCGGAAAAGGGCTCTCTTGGAATTACCTGATGATTTTAAACCTAAGCTCAAGTTAAGCGAAGTTAAGCATACCTCACAAGACCTGTGCCTTGATTTTCACGACTTCTGCCATGCCACATCCGTGAATTCTTTATGCCAAAAACGAGGCAAAGCGTTGACGAATAAGTTAAAGAAACAATGGAGGTCAAACCAGAGTTCCTGGAGTCTAATTATGTCACTTTGTGTCCAATTTAAAAACACACGCGTTCTGTGTGTCCACTCCGCCGCCATATTGGTTTCTTTTTAGGACCCAGTCTCATTTGGCGCGTGAGGCTCACGCGCGAGCTTTCGCAATACTTGTTTCGCCTTTCTCGAGTACACTCGACTCGGGCGTAAACGCGCTCTAGTTGATTTGTATTGTAGTCTTGTGCAAAGCCCGAGCTTCGAGGGCCTCAGAAAAATATATATTCTTACGATTTATTGGTGAGAATCAGATAAATAGTAAATCTTAATTACGTCTAACAGTGACGAGTATTTCAACTGGCATAGGGGTGGAAATTGCTCCCCCCGCTTTTTAGGTGCTTTTGTTTCCTCACTAAAATACGCCATTTTTCACTCTAAAATGCTCGGTCTTTCCCAAAAAAGATACTAAAATGCTTCGATAATGCTCATAATCGGAGGCTTTTTCATCAATTTTAAACGCCAACGCGAACAAAAACAAGTGAATAGTCTTTTCTACCGCAAAAAAAAAGGTCCTCTACAAGACTGTATAGGTGAAACATAATTCTCCAGAAAAAAATGCCATTAAAATGGTCGAATAATGCTGCTTTTGCCTCACTAAAAACTCACGAAAAAATTAATGCTAGCATAATGTCCAAAAGCCTATACATGAGTAACTATATTCTGAGCTTGTGAACGCAAAATATGTTCATCGCATGTGTAGGAATCGAACTGTGACTAAAGTAAGGTACTCACTACACTAGCGAGCTTACATTTAACGATAAGCCGAGTAAAAATATCAAATTATTTCTCTTAGAACATTTAAATCATACTAGGAACGCCATCGCGCCATACCCGTGGGGGTACTCAAAAAAGTTTTATACGGGGAGGTTACACCCCGACGCTCCAACCCTTAACCCTTTTATATACCATTTTTGACGTAAAGGAGGCCCCTTACGTATACCTTCTATTGACCAACGGTACCCCTTTCACATACCTAGTAAAGAACGTTGCATCCCTTCAACTGCTGTAAATGCACTATCTTAAATAGGTCACAAAACCAGAAAGTTTTTCACTGCCATAAAAATATTCATCTTTTAGCCATTGGGCCTAGTATCGACAGAAATGGCGGATTTCCCTACCCTTTCATACAATTCAACCAGTGAGGTCCCCACCCTTTCATATACCTGAAGCCTGTATAAAGTACCCCTTCTCCCTTCTCTTCAGCTGGAACCCGAATTCCCTTCTTTTAAGTAACTGAGCCCTTTGGAATAATCGCGAAAAAAGTGAAAGGATGTGAAGTGAATTTTTCAGCGACATTTTCATGGACGTCGCCGTTGTCGGGTCGTAAGGTCTCTAACGCGCATCCTCGATTTCTTCGTTCGCCCTAAAAAGAACCGGCGCCGGCTATGGAAGAGTTAATATTAATAGTTTCCTCAAAGAAAATATAAAATCGAGTAATACTAGAGACAAGGTGAAAACAACGAGAACGGTAAAAAAAAACAACAACAACAGATCTAATTAGCAAAAAACAAACTTTGCACGTGCAGCACACTTTTTTTCTAATTAGCAAAAAAACTTTGCACGTGCAGCACAGTTGTTTCTAATTAACCGAAAAAACAACTTTGCACGTGCAGCACACTCTCACCGCCGCTATATAATTTTCATGTTTTCCTTCCAACGAAATTGGTCTCCGTTGTTATTTATTTCTCGCTCTAGCTCTTTCCCTGTTATCCAAGTTAATGTAGACTAGTGGAAAGAAAGACTTGTTTTTTTTTTTCTCTCTAAAAGTCCGGGCGGCCAAATGAAATACCGTCGAAACGAGCGGGGTGCTTGAAGTGTAAAAATTTCACCTCAGCTACAACAAACTCCCCCCCCCCCCCCCCGACTAGCTGACTCCTGACTTCCCTCCCCCTCCCCCAGAGTCTGTACGGTCAGCGTTCGGTCGTACGCTGACGTCATGACCAAATTTTCTTAGGTATGGGGCTCCGCTCGCGGACGAAGTAACCGTTTAGGAGAAACTTCCTTGACAATGACTCTGAACGTGAGGAATGTGAATGTGATTCCAATTATGGTACTTTATTGATATTTACCGTCAAAGACGATTTTATCAGTTCTCAATAAAGAACCAAAATACAAGGTGGAAAAGCTCAACTACAGGAAGTTGGAAGTTGTGTAGCCAAGGATCAAAAATAAACCATCCTGAATCAGTCCACACAAAGTTTTACAGTCGAGATTGATTAGTACAGTCTATCATTTATTAGTGAAGAATAATAAGGGGGAGGGGAGGGGCGCTTGAGAGGGCGGGGCTTATTAACTTTCTTCCCCAGAAATGGGGGAGCTTATTGGAGAGAAGGCGCTTATTTGAGAGGGGGTGGCTTAATAGAGGATTTAAGGTAATTTCGCGTTTTTATGAGACGGTAATATTTCGCAGGGTTTTATTTTTACGATTTCAATAGGGAAATATTAGTCTGAGATCATGTCCTCTCCCTACTGTCCCTCTATGTCTCTCACGGGAAGAGTTTTTTCCCCTCTCGCCTCGCCCGCTCTTAAAAAAGAAAAAAAAACACGTGATAGCGATGCGATAGTGATGGTAGGTTATTTAACACTTTATTTAGGCCAGGGGGCTTTCTCGGTTTTCAAAACATATAGGGTTTAGATTGGGCATGAAAAGTAGCCTTTCTAGTCTATAAAATCATCGATTTAAGAAAGTTGCAAAGTTTGCATTTTTTCAAAGGTTTTTGGTGAAAAATTTGTCATTTTTTCTTCTTTTCGTTTTTGGCGAAATAGGGCCAGAAAAGGTCTTTGTGGGCGTTGTAAATAGAAAACTAGCCTGTCAACACTATAAAAACATCGGTTTAAGAAAGTCGCAAAATTTGCATTTTCCCAAAGGGGGTAGGCCATCGTTTTGGTCAAAAATTTGAAATTTTTTCTTCTTCTTCTTTTTTGGCAAAATAAGCCGAGAAAAGGTGTTTGGCGACGTTTTAGAAAGAAGACTAGCCGTTCTAGCCTATAAAAACGTCGATTTAAAAAAGTCGCAAAATTTGGGGTTAGGCAATGGTTTTGGTCAAAAATTTGAAATTTTTTCTTCGATTTAAAAAAGTCGCAAAATTTGGGGTTAGGCAATGGTTTTGGTCAAAAATTTGAAATTGTTTCTTCTTTTCGTTTTTTTAGCAAAAAAAGGGCAAGTAAAGATAATTGGTGACGTTTTAGACTGAGAACTAGCCTTTCTAATCTATAAAAACACCGATTTAAGAAAGTCGCAAAATCTGCGTTTTTCCAAAGGGAAAAAATTTGTCATTTTTTCTTCTTTTCCATTTTTGGCGAAATAGGGCCAGAAAAGGTGTTTGGGGACGATGTAAATAGAAAACTAGCCTCTAAGGTCTATAAAAACATCGGTTTAAGAAATTCGCAAAATTTGCATTCTCCCAAAGGGGCTAGGCCATGGTTTTAGTCAAAAATTTGAAAGTCTTTCTTCTCTTCGTTTTAGGCAAAATGGGCCGGAAAAAAAGGTGTTTGGTGACGTTTTAGATTGAAAACTGGCCTTTCTAGTCTATAAAAACATCGATTTAAGAAAGTCGCAAAATTTGCATTTTTCCGAAAGGGTTAGGCCGTGGTTTTGGTCAAAAATTTGTCATTTTTTCTTCTTTTCGTTTTAGTAAAAAAAGGGCAAGTAAAGGTATTTGGTGACATTTTAGAAAGAAAACTAGCCGTTCTAGCCTATAAAAACATCGATTTAAAAAAGTCGCAAAATTTGCATTTTTCCAAAGGGAAAATTTTTTTCATTTTTTCTTCTTTTCGTTTTTGGCGAAATAGGGCCAGAAAAGGTGCTAAGGACTATAAAAACATCGGTTTAAGAAAGTTGCAAAATTTGCATTCTCCCAAAGGGGCTAGGCCATGGTTTTGGTCCAAAATTTGAAATTTTTTCTTCTTTTCGTTTTTGGCAAAATATGCCGAGAAAAGGTGTTTGGTTACGTTTTAGATTGAAAACTAGCCTTTCTAGTCTATAGAAACATCGATTTAAGAAAGTAGCAAAATTTGCATTTTTCCAAAAGGGTTAGGCCATAGCCTTTGTTTGGTCAAAATTTGAATTTTTTTCTTCTTTTCGTTTTTATCAAAAAGGGCAAGTAAAGGTGTTTTGTCACTTTTTCGATTGAAAACTAGCCTTTCTAGTCCATAAAAATATCGATTTAAGAAAGTCGCAAAATTTGCATTTTTCCAAAGAAGTTAGTCCATGGTTTTGGTAAAAAATTTGTCATTTTTTCTTCTTTTCCATTTTTGGTAAAATAGGGCCAGAAAAGGTTTTGTGGACGTTGTGAATAGAGAACTAGCCTCTCAAGACTATAAAAACATCGGTTTAAGAAAGTCGCAAAATTTGCATTCTCCCAAAGGGCCATGGTTTTGGTCAAATATTTAAAATTTTTTCTTCTTTTCGTTTTTGGCAATATAGGCCGAGAAAAGGTGTTTGGTGACGTTTAAAATGAAAAGTAGCCTTTCTAGTGTATGAAAACACCGATTTAAGAAAGTCGCACGATTTGCATTTTTCCAAAGGGGTTAGTCCATGTTTTGGTAAAAAATTTGTCATTTTTTCTTCCTTTCGTTTTTGGCGAAATAGGGCCAGAAAAGGTGTTTGGTTACGTTTTAGATTAAAAAGTAGCCATTCTAGGCTATAAAAACATCGATTTTAGAAAGTCGCAAAATTTGAATGTTTTCAAAGGGGTCAGTCCATAGTTTTGGTCAAAAATTAGAAATTTTTTCTCTTATGCGATTTTGACAAAATAGGCCGGGAAAAGGTGTTAGGTGCTGTTTTAGATTAAACGCTAGACTTTTTAGTCTTTAAAAACCATCGATTCAAGAAGGTCGCAGAATTTACATTTTTTTAAAGGGGTCAGTCCGGGGTTTCGGTCACAAATTTGAAATTTTTCCTTTTCTTTGTTGTTACCAAAATAGGCCGGGAAATGGTGTTTAGTGACTGTTTCAAGGGATTTATCGCATAAACAAGAAAGCTCTTAGTAGCGTTGAGTCTCGCTTGCTTAGAGCCCATGGGGCTCGGAGACAAGTTTTGTTGTCAAAGGCGCTGGTGCTGTTATGCTACTTTTTCGTTTTGAATACAAAACGAGTGTTATATGTCATAGTGTTAACACTCAAAACGTAAAAATTGCAAGGAGAGAAAGGCCGCACATCTTAGCTTCACACCGGTTTGAAACCTTTGAGAACCTTTTACATCTTGATATGTCTCCAGTGATGAGAACTCTTTCAGAGATTTGACACACAAAAAATTGAACGATGATTTTTATCAGTATAAATATATATGTTTTCTGCGGGAAAAGCGAGCGAGAGAGCTGGGCCAAACTACCGGAACCGGAAATGAGAAGCGAAGGACTTTGAGAAAGTCTAATGACCGGTTTACTTTTATCACTGATCTGATCGGAGACTGTTTGTGACCCAGTAAACTCTGTGCACCACCAAAAACGGTCTCTGTTGAAGGGTGTGGCCATGCGGGACTGAAGTAGTTTCCGCCAAACAATTCTGTCATTTTCAGATGCAGCACTTGCTACATCAATTTTTATGTATTATACTATATATTTTTTTATATTTTCTCCTTCTTTTAACTTTTTGGCCATCATGAGTTAGCCTGGGCTTATATCAGTTACTGTTTTGTTTAGTTTATTCATTTTAAATTTTTATAGGTATCAAATTTCCAACAGTACCGCTTTTTAACTATATTTTTGTATTTGTAACGACTTTCCGTTTCTTCAATAAATCCCTCGAAGAGGAACGGCTTAACCGTTCGAAACATCGGGAATACTCAAGCCGCTTTGTTCTTTCCTGTTTTGATATTACAGTTACTTAACTAATAAGCGACTTCCCCGAAGACGGAGTTTTCTTCGGAGTATTTTACACAAACCTTGCCTTGTTACATCTTCCAATTTTATTATTACCATTTATTGTTTTGTTGCAAAATAAACATACTACACTTGCTGAAAACAGGGAAAATCTAATAAGTGCCCGCCCTGAATAAGCGCCCACCCTCAAGGTCCAAAAATTTAATAAGCGCCCAGCGCGGTTAATTGAATAAATACGATATTGAAATTCATACTAAAGAGCCTGTAAAAAATTCGCGTTGAGTTCAATGGATAATCAATAATTTCTTTATTGCTGAAAACAATCAATCACAGGTAAACAAGAAAAGGACAAAGATCTACTATGTGGATCTGCTACTTGTAAATCATCATCTATTTACTTATTCATTTATTTATTTTTCATTAAAAGGGTACGAAACGAAACAAAGAGGAAAATCGAGCAGACTAGAAACTGCCCACCTACCCCTCCCCTAAGCCAAAATTTTGCCGTAAGTGAGAAGTAAGTGTTAATAGAGACCTTTAGCATCAGGTTTTTCATGAAAAACCGCAAACCGCAAACTGCAAAATGTCACGTGACCATGTTGCCCTAGGGGAGGGGTAGGTGGACAGTTTCCCAGAAAAGTATAATTATCTGACTTGCACATAAATAACTAGGAATTAATTTCATTTTTTTAATTAACAATAGTTTACGGCGTTCTGAATGCCAAGTCCAATATAAAATAAACGTTGGCGGTCTCTTTCAATAAACCGTGTCAGGAGCCCATGACCGTGTTTGGTTCGATGAAAAATCTTAATCTTCGAGTTAAATACTCCGGTCAGCAAGAGAAGCGGGGGTTAGAGGTTGATTATTTTGCCCAGTCAACATTTTGCAGCAAGAAATTCACTGAGCACTTTAAACTGTGAGAATTTCTGAAGCTCAGCAAGAGATGTGATGTAAAATGCGCTTAGCTTTTGAGCTATTCGCCACGGAAACTGGGTCGAGTTAACTTTCGCAAAGGCTTCTGGGACACTTACTAGGGACTGGAGAAAAACGTGCGATCCCATAAACAACTGCGGGCACAGTTCGGCTCCAATTCCCTCCTCATTTAAAAAGTGGCGAATAGGCTAGCTTGAAGAAATATATAAACAAGGTCGACCTATATTTCTTAAAAAAGGTAACAAAACAGTAAAATCACTTGTCCAAAAAAAGTCACGATCCTTCACGCATTAGCTTTCTTTCCCTTCCGCACCAAACTTGCTAATGAGGCATTTTCATCATCGCCATCGTCGAATTCTTCTTGTATCTCTTTATCTCCCGCCGTCGTCTTTGTATCTTTCTTCAGTTTCGCCTCTTTATCTGTTTTTGTTACATCTTTTTCACGTTTATCCCTCGCTGCCTTTGGTGAATCTTCTGGCTTCTCATTTTCTACTTTTGCTGTGTTCGCTCCTTGCTCTCTTTTTACATTGTCTGCTTTCTTGACACTTCTTTCCTTCTCCGTTTCTGCCTTTGTTGTTACATCTTGTGGTTTCTCTTTGTCCCTGTCTGCTCCCTTAACATTTTCACGTTCTTCTTTCTCTTTATCTACTTTCTTAACATCCTCCTTCCCTTTCTCCTTATCAGATTTCTTAGCATTTTCTTTTGTTTTTTGTGTCCTTGCTGCGTTTTCTCGTTTCTCCTCGATTACTTTCTCAACATGTTTTTCTTCCTGCTCATCTGCTTTCTTTGAATCTGCTTTCCGCTTCTCATTTCCTGCCTGCTTTGCGTCCTGTTGTTTCTCTTTTTCTTCCTTTGTTATATCACATGCTTTCTCTTCCTTCTTATCTGCTCTGTTTCCTTTTCCTTGTCTCTCTTCCTCTTTATCTCCTCTCTTCACATCTCCTTGTTGTTGTTTCTCTACCCTTGTTACCTCTTCTCGTTCTACGTCTGCTTTCTTTACATTTCCGTCGCCTTTCCCCTTGTCTTTACCTGCCTTCTTTACATCTTCGCCTAGTTTCAATTTTTCCTCCTCTACTTTCGTTTCATCTTGTTTTTTTGGCTCTTTACTTGATCTTTCTACATCTTCTGCTTCTCTCGAGTCTACTTTCTTTTTACTTCCGTCTACCTTCTTGGATTGGTCTGCTTTCTCAAATTCTCCCTTTTGTTCTTCTTTCTCTTTAATGGCTTTATTTACATTTGTTTGCATGTCTTTTTCAGCCGCTTTGTTCTGATCTTCAACTCCTTCCTCTTTCTTTTTCTTGTCTTTCTTTACACTTTTGTCTCCTTCGTCTTTTCCTTCATCCGCGTTCTTTTCATTCTTTTCACTGTTTTTCTGCTTTGTTTCTTTGTCATATTTTTCTGTTTTAGCGTCAGTTGTACTCATATCTTCTACATCTACATCTTCGTCGCTTTCCTCTTCCTAACAAATAAAATCAACATGCCAAAGTGTAAAGACTTTCTGTATAGTAGTGGTCGTACTTAAATGGTAACGCTAATGGGCTTTAACCAATAAACAGCACCACAACAAAGAACTTCTCAGTAATTTTTTAGCCACCCACCCCCCCCCCCCCCTTCCCCCGCAACGGCTCCCTCCTAGAACCGCTTGCGGAGAAGGGGTATAAGCCCAGGGCTTAGAAGCGGCAGGTTGATATCGTACCCCCGGAGGGGTATTCCTGGGAATTCGTGATGGGGGTGTGCCGGCCGGTTCTCCAAATCCTGACCCAATTTCACACCCCAAAATTGACATTTTCCACACCCGTTTTCAGACCTGGCGTAGGCAGAAATTATGTTATCATTACCGGACATTGCAGGGACCTCCAGTTGGTGTTTTCATAAGTGAGAGTCCGAAATAGCGGGAGTTTATTTCAGTCAAACGACTGAAATTTATTTTCTTAAAATCCACCTCGAATTCGCGTATTACTCTTTCTTTCTTATTCCGTTGAAACGACAAATACGTTCATGCATTCCCTCGAAAACCATACCCGTTTTCAGACCAAAACGGCGCAAAAACCATATCCTTTGGGGTACCCTCCCTCCCCCCCCCCCCCCCCCCACGGGTATCGTATGAAATATTGCTCCTCGTGTTATCCAAAGTTCTCAATCACTTACCGATTCGTCACATTCTGTGCAGAACCACAGGTATCCTCGCGTCTTGGGGTTGGCCTGCAAAATAAAAATAAAAAGTAAGATAAGTCTCAACGAAAAGGAGCTCTTTCCATCCTACAAGACAGTAGATAAAAAATAACGATAACTCCAAATTTGTTTTGCAAAACACTATCATGTGATAGGACAGCTGACTGGGTTTCATTTAAATGGTCAAACTGAAGGATTTTATCCACAGGCTTAAAAGTTAGAAGTACACCTCAACTTTGTACTAACAATTTTGAACGAGGAACGTAGTGTGACAGTCACGACAAAGTAAAGGTTGCAGCTTTATGATAACGTGTTACTCTGTGAGCTGTTACTGAACAGACGCACGGCAACATGCGACCGAGACGATTTCTTTCAGTTGAGGCCATTTCAAGTCGCCAAGAATACTCTTCGTCTCGGGTTTTTCCTTTTTCTTGTAAACAGCTCGTGACAAACTATTTTCGAGGACTTACTTGCTCAATTCGAAATAATCTCGCGACAACTTTCAAAACCGAGCAACTTGTTGGACAAAATAAAGCAAAAATTTTCCCCGTGACGTCATCTGTATGTCTGCACTCTAATATTTCATAGACAACGACCAATCACAGGGCTCGTGATATTCAGGCTTTGTAAAACTAGTGCGCTATTTGATATCTTGTAAAAAAGTAAAAAACGGTCTTTGCATCAAAATAATTTCAAAAATTATGGTTTAGTTTTGTTATTCAAGCTTATATTTAGGCCGTTTCCTAGCTATTCACTATTGCTACGGATGGAAAGGATTGACATGGATTAAAAGTTTTTAAAAAGTGGGCCATCTTTTTTTTGCTATACCTGCAAAAACCAACAAAAAATGCTGGATCATTATACATTTCTAGGAATCTGCCTACCTAGCCCTCCCCTAAGCCAACATTTTGCTTTAAGTGAGAAGTAAATGTTAATGTTGGCTTAGGGGAGGGGTTGGTGGGCAGATGGTTTGTGCTCGCTGAGGAAATTTGATTGATATCTTATTCATATCTCTGTAAAAGCACTTTGTGTGTAGTCAGGCACAAAGTAATGACTTCAGCACAGAATTGACCTAAAAAAGCGATATCCTCGTGACATACGCCCTTTAAAACTGAACTTACTTTTATCGGAGGATCAAGGCATTGGAAGTGATAACAAAGCTTGCACTGGTCGCATCTGCATAAAAGTAGTAAAGAATAAATAAGTAAGTAAATAAATAAATAAACAATGTCATCAGGCCTGGCACTGATCAGGCTACTTAAGTCTGCAGAAACCGCCATATTTGAATTTAAAAGCAGAGGAAATTGGGAGGGGGGGGGGGGGGGGGTGTAGAAAATGTGACCATTAAAGTTGAGATAAGCTTACAAATATTACAACAACAACGAAATATAAAAGCAAACAAACAAAGAAGAGTGAATTTCAGGGTGGGGGAAAGGTCTGTATAACTCTTCTGCGCTCTGCGGTGACTTAAGAAACGTTGAAATCTTCACCACCTTCACCAAGACCATAATGCACCATAATTTCTCCTAGGTATAACAGTCGTCCCAAGAGAAATCGGAGACAATGGTTATGCCAAATTCTGGGGTGTAAACAAGGTGCATTATTGTCTCGGTGACAATGGTGAACTTCCCAGCATACCTCACAAGATTAGAATTGGTGCCGCTCTGTTTGCAAACACAACACTCAGTGCGAGAGTCTTCAGGCTTCTTCTTCTTTTCAGGTGGTTCTATGCTTCTTCGCCCAGGGCGCCTTCCTCTTCTCGCTGCAGGCGCAGAGCTTTCTTCTAATTTTGGCTTCTGCGAAAATCAACCACAGATCTTGATTAGTAAACGGCCACAAATAAATGCACAAGTTTTCTGAGGAATCTGTTTAAGATGAACGCGTAGTTGCATCAAACATTGTATTTCTAAATGGACAGAAGTGTATAGGTTTCTGAAATTCCCTGAGAACTGCAAATTTCCCTGACCAAATGAATTAACAAATTCAGAAATTAGTCTTTGATGGACTCAACCGCCCCCCTCCCCCCCCCCCACCCCTCACAGCAATCCTCTCCACGACTGATTTATGCTTTCAGCAAGTCACGTGGAGTGTCCATGAATTGATAAAAAAAAATGTGTACTCTTAAAATTTCACTTTATCTTGACTTCTTTCAAGGACTTAAATTTTCCCTTGGTCAAAGTGAAATTCTCTGACTCTTGCCTGGCCTTGAAGAATAATTTTCGCTAACCATTTCCTGACCGATAGTAACCATGTGAGAGGGAAAGACGAGCCCCTCCTGCACGCTCGGTGTTGGTCCCGCAATAATAAGTTCTCTTTTTGGCCATGTAATTAATCCTTTGTATATTGATCAAGCTTGTTCCATGAAGATGGCTGGGTATTCATCGTTCTTTTTTGCGTTTTTATTGGCCAATATCTAGCCATGTTGACCACACCCATGTACAATAACGCATTTTTCCTACCGGATCAATGAGTGGTTTCACGACAAAAAACATGCAGGGGTCGGCAATGCCCCAACTCCTTAGAACAATAAAAGCTGTAGGATATGGGGAGTAGTGACAATAGAGGTCCTGAAGAAGCGCAGGGCTACATGAATCAGACAGCCCTCACCCGAGTTACTCAAAAGAAGGGAATTTAGGTTAGAACTGATGAGAGGGGACTGCGCCCGAGATCAGACAGAGATAGTAGAATTCATCGCCTTGCACAACTTAATAACCAATTCCACAGGAAAGAACTGCCGAGTAGCTTCCACTCAAATGGTCACGTGGCTCCACCTACAAGCTCCAAAGTCAGAATTGCATTTAATGTCTCCAGCGGTTAACTCCGATTGTGTCAGGCTTGAGTCAGTAGACAGATGAAAGTAGTTTGCAACATGTATTCCTGATGCAACCTGACTTACCTCTCCCTTGTCTGGAGTGAATTTAGTAGGTTCTTTGATGACCCGTCTTTGGCGGCCTTGAGAAATGGGTGTGGTGTCCTCAGTATCGACTTCCATTTCGTCATCATCATCGCTGGGGTCACACTCTGAACACTGCATGTAATAACAAACAAATACGCTAAGGCTTGAAAAATTATGCACCGCGAAACATTGCTGTTCCCTCGGATGAAGTGCACGTTTATGGAGATCTTATAGCTAAATTCGTTGTATTGGGCTGCGTGTTTTGCAAACTTCGAAAGAATTTTGAGTTTTTCTGTTCCGTCAATCATCTTAGCTGACCTCTTAGGAAACAAATGTTTACTTGTGATTGGTGCATTTCGATCCACTTTGTTTGTTTCTGTCTTTCAAAGTTCGTTGCTTGTGATCGCCCTGTTTCGGGCAATAGTCGAACAGTTTTCTTCAAATATTTTTCTGATCTTTCTTATTCTTGTCTCTTGAAAGAATAAAGCAATGTCTGCCTCCTGCCCTCTACAAAAATACCACTCATCATCACGATTTCCTTCGCTATTCTTGAGCAGTCTAGACTCCTTCTCAGTTTTGTTTTTGCGGGCCAAGCTGGGCGAGTGCGTTGCATCGTCGCCGCTGAAGGGTTGAAAGACTAACCTGAAGAATGCAAGCAATTACTTCCCAAAGAAAAATAAAGCGATCGTAAGTGTTTGAGTTGGTCTTTAGTTATTTCATAGCGTTTGCGACCTCGTCCTGTCTGTGAAAGATCCACCGGTGCAGAATAAGATATATCCAGTGAGTCAAAAATCTACATTGTTGCGGCATTCTATCCGACTTGAAAGCAAATCAGTTATGTAGGTTAAAGAATTCTTCAGGTGCTGCACAGGAACTTGAATCGCATTCGACGGAATACCAGTAGCATTTGTGAAACCATTCGACATGTCATTCAGCAGGAATGACAACGTGCCGAAGCATCCTCTAATTGACTCCTCGTTTGAATCAGAACGTCTGTCTCTAACTTATCAGCACTAGCCAACAGATGAAGAACGCTTTTTAGATTCTTTAAGAAAATCGCGAACCCACGTTCATTTCTCTCTCGTAACACCAGTGCACGTGACCGACGAGTACGAGCCGCCTGTTTGTTTTAGGTGCATTACCGTAGAGGCTTATGGGACATTTGCCAAAACTACGAAAAAATAATTATGACTAACGAAAAATAATTCTCGAATGGAAAAAATTAAATTATCATTATATTATGAGAAACGTACAACAAAATCAATTAATTATCCAAAAAACATAATTATAGCAGACAAAAAACTAATCAGCAACCGTAAAATAATTTGCGTAATGGACAAAAATAATTTTCAAGAAACATAATAATATAGACGGCACATAAAAAAATTAATTCCTGGTGAGGAAAACATAATTATGACGCATGGAAAAGTTAAAAAGAACACGAAAATAATTACTGGCATAGCTAAAAATAATTACAAACAGACAAAATATTAATAGCAGGTACTCATCAAATTAATTCATCAAGAGGGAAAAATTAATCACGCAATTTTGACCATGACGGGCCTTCATATTTACTGACCAATCAAGCCTTTTGTCTCCAGTTGTTTAACAAAATTAGCCTATAACCGATGAGTCTGATTGAGACTTTTAAACTAAAGCTACACACAGTAAATCATCTGGCAGGTTTAACCATGACCGAGCAGTTCTGTACTGCAAAGCTACATGATACGGTCGAGGGAATAATTATTCAGTTGTAGATATTTTTTGAACGAAAAGTTCATGTAAATTTACTAGTAAGTTAAACCATGGCTGAACAGTGCTGCTCTCAAGCGGTGAATTTTTTGCTAAAATTTACTCGCTAAAGAAGAACTTCCCGCCTTGCTTTCTTTGTTTTATATTTCACATTCTCCTTCCAAAAATCAATGAAAAGGTAATCGCGGGGCGCGAAAGAAGTTCACCCATTCACAAAATGTGTTCATGTAAGGAAGTTTCTGGATATATGGACAAAAGTACAAAAATCTTTGTACTGTGGTTGCTTGTATTAAGCATAAAGGTTAAAAAAAAAAAACAAGGAAAAAAAAAAGCATTTTGACAAGAAATGAGTTAACAAAAGAGGAAGGCCAGTCGCGCTCGCTGTACGGTGGTCCATCCAGACTTTAACATGGCGAGTTTTACACTTGAGAGTTATCTGAAAGAAAAAAGAAGGAAGACGAGAACAGCCCAAAATATTCGGTTCCAGGCCCTTCCAGAAACCCTACCGGCTTTGAAAACGCAAATCCTCGCTGACGTCACATTAAACTACGAAACAGGTGTTAAATTTTTCAAACTGAAAGTTTTGCGTCGGATGGCTTAAAATTTTAAAAAGGAATAGAACTTCAAAAATCCATCACTACTTTATCATGTTTCAAAGACTTTCGGCTCGTCGGTTAAATTGAGAGAAAAACCTCGCCGTTTCAACTTTTTAGAATGATTTAACCTTCTATTGTTACACCAGCCGTTTTAGATTAAATAAGCACATCTTTCCCAGCTTGAAACTTTTCGCATCTCAGTTATCAACAAAGAGGTAATTGGAACTTGATGGAAACGAACCATGTATTGAACATTTTAAACGTTGTGTTTTCATTATGTATGTTAATAAACGACCTTACAACCCTGTACTCTACAAACAATACACAGTGCGTTTGAGGCATATTAACCCGTCTAAATTAACATCGAGCGTCAAAGAAGTCGTCTATTTTAAAAATGGAACAGAGAACAGGTAACTAATGTAAAATGCTTGAAAAACAACCGGCAAGATAAAAAATGGCGGAACAGTACTGCAATCGAACGTTGGAAGAATTTCTACAACTTGCCCGTTACAGAGAAACTTTCTTCTTTTCTCTCTGTTTCAAACTTCGCGTTTTCTCTCGTGACAAGTCTTGGAAATATTTTAGTAATTCGCGCCTTATTCAAAGCTTCGTCAACACCAGCCAACGTCAAGAACCTGTTCCTTAGTCTGGCTTTCTCTGATCTTGGGGTGGGATTCGTGTCGCAGCTAATGGCCGGCATTATTTTTGCCGTGATACTGAACACAGCATCAAAAGAAGACTAAAACTTAACGTCACTCTGTCCAACAGTTATAAATTTGTGGTTATATCTCTTCTATTTTCTCTGCGCTGCATCTCTCCTAACTCTCACGACCATTGCATTCGACAGACTTCTCGCTGTTTCGCTCCATTTGCGATATCAAGAGCTTGTCACGTCCAAACGCGTCACTATAGTATTGATATCTATATCGTTAACAAGTTTTATCACTGCCTTGATATACAATTTCCTTCCGAAAAGCAATGAAATGGTAGCTGCAGTTATTTTACTGGTAGGGTATTTTCTGACCACAGTGGCATGTGTTCGTATTTACAAAGTCGTCAAATATCACCAGAATCAGATATACAGTCAAAATCAGCTTCAAAATGCACAAACAAGGGAGGCACTCAGACAAAGGAAGTCCGCTTATAATGCTTTATTTGTCTATTTTGTTTTTCTAGTTTGTTGTCTTCCTTTTTTGCCTTCTGTAATATTGTACTTGATTAATACTTCTAAAATTTCGTTTCTCATAGCCGAATGTGCGTCGTTATTCTTAATTTACCTGAATTCATCATTAAATCCAATTGTTTATTGCTGGCGGTACCGAGAGATTCGCCATTTGTAAAAAGCACAATGAAGAAAATACTTCGTTTGGACGAGAATATAACGTGAGGATGCGAAGTTCTGCGAGACGAAATTTGGTGAGAACGAGCAATTCTAGAAGGAAACTGGGACGAGCTAACTTTCGCAAAGACTACTAGGACTGTTACAAGGAACAAGGGAAAAAATGACCAAAAATGACCGCGCTGATGGGCGCCTCCCCACCTGAGTAACAGTTTCAGAAAAAATTGCAGGAAATATTTCGGCCCTAATCGTTTCAAAAGTGGCGAATGGACTTGCTGTGCCCAAAGACCAAGGAAAGGTGTTGTAGACGGAAGAGGATTGGTCGCTACAATTGGAATTGGTCTCTCAATAGAGAACTTGAACCTTTGAACTAAATTACGTCTACGACTTTCACGAAATGTAAAAGACTTACAGCGCTAAAAGACTAACATATAAAAGTGAATTTCAATTCAGCATTTTAAACATTGGGATGCAAGGCGATTTTTGTAGTAACTAACCACCTAAAATTGAATTCTTCAAAACACGATCTGGTCTCTCCGAATTGCGAAGAAAGAAGACACCTTTAGGGCACCTACTTAATCAAACTCAGTTCCCTTTTTCATCGTCAACTAACTTCTTAAAGAGAAAAGAGGGGATTTTCCCCTTTTTATGGACAAAACTGTGTTCGCTATGGCGCAAGAACCTTACAGGCGTGATTGTACCGATTACTTGCAAAGAATAAGCAACAATGTGACAAAATGGCCATTGTTCAAGCTGAAATCGATTTCCATCCGAGCAATCGGCAGCCAAAGTAGTAGCTTACAACTGACTGTATGTGTCCACTGAAAAAGTGAAGTCTCTCTTTCGCTTGGCCGTGGGAGATCTGGGTACGAGATAAGACGCGCCGTACGGCTTGTCGTAAGCTACAGCGGAAGTTGCAATGTTGAGGATCTTTAGAGACGAACACATGTACTCGTTAGCATTCGAAAAGAGTTTACAAATAAGCAAGGTCATTCGCTTTGCGGCAGTCAATTTAAAAAAATCGTCGCAAGTCTACATTCGAGACAAATCTCAAAGAAAGACGAAGAAGGACGAAAACAGTCCATAATGTTGGGCTCCAGTCCATTTATAAAAACCTCACTGACTTGCAAGACTAAAAAGCCTCGCTGACTGGACGTCACTTTACTAACTACTACTGAAACAGGTGCTAAACGTTTTAAAACTGAAGCATTGCATCAAAATGCTTAAAATTTTAAATAAAAAATAGAACTAAACAAAATCCATCTGTATTCTATTATGTTTCAAAACTTCGCTGGACAGTTAAATTTAGAGCAAAAACTTAACCCTTTTAACGTTTTAGAATAAATTAAAGTTCTATTTCCTATACCGAGCATTTGCAATTAAACAAACGGTTCTTCTCAGCAGGCAACAGCTCACATGTCAATTATGGACAGAGAGGTAACTTGAACTTTATGGAAAGGACCCTATATTTAAGCAATAGAAAACGTTTTCTGTGTTTCCATAGCCTGATATAAACACGAGAGGGGTTTGGGAGAATTCTGGACAGTTATGCAAACCCAACACGAAGTCGAGAGTTTGCATAACTGTCGATAATTCTCTCAACGCCTCGAGTGTTTATATCAGGCTATGCAAACACAGGAAAAAAGTTTTCTATTGCTTTTATAAAATAAATTTCCCGAGAAAAAACGAAAAACTCTTTGTATGGCACTGATTAAAAGAGAAATTCTTACCAGTAGCAAATTCTTGTCCACGAAGTCTTGCACGGGTAATCAGTTGTCGTTTTGCAAAAAGATGCTTTCCAAAATACGGACTTTTCTCGCTTCAAATGTCAGCTTAAGCGAAAAAAAATTGACACACTTTCTTTGTAACGATTTTCCAAGTTTCAGCCGACCAAGGAATAGGCAAATAAAGTAAACTTGTCGAGTTTTGAACTTGAAAACTTTTTCAAATTCGCGCTTGCGTGATTAGCGCGCGAAAAGCAAAACATCTTGACGCCAAAACCATGTTTACATACTCGCATGCAAACACTCATCTCAGCCAATCAGAGCGCGCGTACTATCTTAGTTATTTTATAAATTGCGGTGTTTCATTCCTTTATTTTCAATGCTAGCGTTGCAAAACCTTCCCTTTGCATTGTTTTCTGGGTTGGCCTTGTTTTGTACAATTTGATTCGGTGTTTCAACCCTTAAAAATCTCTCCCAACAATAACACTGAATTTCTGTTTGCACTCTACCCATAACATTAAGTCTAAGGCTTTGGTTAATGAACCGGCTTTATTACGCGCTACAGCAGATGGCCGAAGTGAAAAAAAGCTAATAAAAGGAGGGGGTAATTAAGGTAGATATCAGTTTTAACCACGACAAATACATGGGTATTGTGACAAGTAAAACTATGGCTGAACAGACCTGCACGGCTCGATTTCTGGATTATTGGATTAAAGTGGTTTCCCACAGGAGAAGTTTCTTCCTTGGTTTCTGTGTCTTAAACTTTGTATTTTCTCTCGTGGCGACTCTGGGAAATCTTTTGGCCATCCGTGCCTTAATAAAGACCTCAACGATACCAGCCACCGTCAAGAAGATGTTCCTAAGTCTGGCTTTCTCTGATCTTGCAGTTGGATTGTTACCGCAGCTAATGACCGCTACTATGAGCGCCATGATGTTGAAGATGGCATCAAGTGGAGACGACTTAGCCTTCTTTTGTCTAACAGTTTTGATTGTGCATTTATATTTTCTGTATCTTCTCGCCACTGCATCTTCTCTGAGTGTTATTATCATTGCATTGGATAGACTTCTCGCTGTTTCGCTCCATCTGCGATATCAGGAGCTTGTCACGCCCATACGTGTTACAATAGTGTTGGTGTCTTTATGGTTAACAAATTTAGTAAGAAAACTAACGGACTTGCTTTAGGCCAAAAGAAAATGAAAAATGTAAAAGAAAAAGAGTAGTCTATTACAAAATGGAAATGGTGTTGAGAAATTGGGAAACGACACATGACTAGTAAATTGGTCACCGTTATAACTTTCACAAATTTATTACAGGAACAAAGTTATGAGGATCTTGTCATACGATGGTCTAACTTTGCTTAGCCCTTTGAGCTGTAAGATTGATCAGCATCAAAGTTCTCCTTGTAATGCCTATGCTTTAGAAAAAGGAGTGGTCGTGAGAATTATGGACATGATCACACAGATTCTTTAACAACTTCTCCCAACTACTATTATAGGAAATGTATAGGGACAACAAATGAGAATTTGAATATAGACATTACAATTTAAAGGGTTAATATGTGACAAGTATAATTTTTGCACAAAATAGTCTCAGATCTTCGCCAAGAAAAAGCATTTGAAATTCCACTGACTGATGTCGGAGACACAAGAACATGACGAACGTGTCACTTTCAAGATGCGTATCATTTTATTCTGGGCAATCGAGAGCGAAAGACAGTTCCATATTTATACACTGGAATCCTGATTTTTTGGCATTTAGTAAGGAAGAGCTTACAAACGAGTAAGGTTATTGGGCTCGCTGTGCGCTAGTCCATTCAGACTACATAACACCGTTGTGAGTCTCCAGTTGAGGCTAATTAGTTTTCAGTCCTTTTTTAAAAACATCACCAGCTTTGAAGTTCACGACACCTTGAAATAAGGAACAAGTGCTAATTTTTTCAAAGTGAAAAATTGGTTAGAACTTTAAACGAAGGAATACAATTGAACAAAATCCATCATTATTTTACTATGTGTAACTCATTTGCTGGTCGGATCAGTTAAGAAAAAAACTCGCTCTTTCAACGTTTTCCAATGATTTAACGTTCTATTTTTACACCGATCGTTTTCAATTAAACAAGTGGTTCCTCTTAGCAGAGAGTAGCTCACATGTCAATTAAGGACAGAGAGGTAAATGGAAATTGATGGAAAAGGGCTATATATTACGGTGTTTAATTGTTTTGTTTTTAACATTAATGTCGCAAAGCATTCCCCTTGCATTGTTTTCTGAGTTGGCCTTCTTTACAATTTGATTCGGTGTTTCAAACCTTAAAATTTTGTACCAACAACAAGAATTTCTGTATGCACTCTAACCATAAACATTGAGTCTAAAGCTCTAGTTAATGAACCGGTTATATAACATGTCACAGCAGATGGCTTTTTAAAAAAAAAAAAAAAAAAGGTTAAAGGCATGTTTATAGTGGAAGGCGCACTTAGCTAGTCAGCTAATTTACAGGCACTCCACTCAAATATTTAGAAACAAATAATTCAAATACAACATAACAGGATTAAAAACCCCAACTGGCAGAAGGCAACCAGTTGGCTATTTACAAGCGTGGCCGAGAATTTGAACTCGGGACGACCGAGCACAAATCCAGCAAGTGGCCAGAGCGGGACTCGAACCCGGGACCGCCGGATTGCGAGTCCGACGCGCTGACCACTCGGCCACGCTGCCTCCAAAAGGTAGCTAATTAACCGAGGGGGTAATTAATGTGGATATTTCACCAAAAGGAAAAACTCATCTATATAATTTGACAAGTTAAACCATGGCTGAACAGTACTGCAGTCAAATGCTCGATTCCTTTTTAAAACTTGTTCACCACAGCAGATCTTCCATCCCTGGTTTCTGTGTTTCATACTTTACATTTTCCCTCGTGGCGACTCTTGGGAATCTTTTAGTTATCCGCGCTTTAATAAAGGCCTCAACGATACCAGCCAACGTCAGGAAGATGTTCATAAGTCTGGCTTTCTCTGATGTTGCGGTTGGATTGTTGGCGCAGCTTATCCACGCTATTATCTTTGCCGTGGTGTGGAAAATGGCGTCAAGAGGAGACAACTTAGCCTGCCTTTGTCCAACAGTTTTAAGCGTGCTTTATTATTTTATGTATCTTCTCGTCGCTACATCTTTCCTGAATGTTATTTTCAAAGCATTTGATAGACTTTTTGCTGTTTCGCACCATTTGCGATAAAAAAATAATAATAATCATCTTTATTGAGGAAACTTTTTCATAAAAGATATGGTTTTCAAAAAGGACCTCAAAACTAGATACATATTATAAAAACAAAAAAAGCTATAAAATTGCAAAGGGATTAAAAAGATACAAAAAATGCATAAAAAATCAAAAATAAGTATATGTAAAAATTAAACGTAAGTAGCTATATTAAAAACTTAAAAACATTACGTTTAAAACTATTTACATTCCTTGAGTCTTTGACCGTCTGACTGAGAGAGTTAAAATCGGAAACGGCATGATATTGTGTTCTTTGCTTCCCCCAATTTCTTTTGACACGTGGTAATCTAAAATTGCCTTTGTTACGTGTATTATGCCTATGAAGTACGTCTTGTCTAATCAAGTTCATATCGTGATTAATTAGGCCATTGACGCATTAGTATACGTGTACACACCTTCTTTGAAATCGACTTTTCTCTAGAGGCAGCCACTTGAGAACGGCTGATGCCTCAGTGGAGGATGAGTACAATGGTCTATTTAAAATAACTTTAGCGCTGATCAGGCTACTTAAGTCTGCAGAAACCGCCATATTTGATTTTAAAAGCAGAGGAAATTGGGAGGGGGGGGGGGGTGTAGAAAATGTGACCATTAAAGTTGAGATAAGCTTACAAATATTACAACAACAACGAAATATAAAAGCAAACAAACAAAGAAGAGTGAATTTCAGGGTGGGGGAAAGGTCTGTATAACTCTTCTGCGCTCTGCGGTGACTTAAGAAACGTTGAAATCTTCACCACCTTCACCAAGACCATAATGCACCATAATTTCTCCTAGGTATAACAGTCGTCCCAAGAGAAATCGGAGACAATGGTTATGCCAAATTCTGGGGTGTAAACAAGGTGCATTATTGTCTCGGTGACAATGGTGAACTTCCCAGCATACCTCACAAGATTAGAATTGGTGCCGCTCTGTTTGCAAACACAACACTCAGTGCGAGAGTCTTCAGGCTTCTTCTTCTTTTCAGGTGGTTCTATGCTTCTTCGCCCAGGGCGCCTTCCTCTTCTCGCTGCAGGCGCAGAGCTTTCTTCTAATTTTGGCTTCTGCGAAAATCAACCACAGATCTTGATTAGTAAACGGCCACAAATAAATGCACAAGTTTTCTGAGGAATCTGTTTAAGATGAACGCGTAGTTGCATCAAACATTGTATTTCTAAATGGACAGAAGTGTATAGGTTTCTGAAATTCCCTGAGAACTGCAAATTTCCCTGACCAAATGAATTAACAAATTCAGAAATTAGTCTTTGATGGACTCAACCGCCCCCCTCCCCCCCCCCCCCCCCACCCCTCACAGCAATCCTCTCCACGACTGATTTATGCTTTCAGCAAGTCACGTGGAGTGTCCATGAATTGATAAAAAAAATGTGTACTCTTAAAATTTCACTTTATCTTGACTTCTTTCAAGGACTTAAATTTTCCCTTGGTCAAAGTGAAATTCTCTGACTCTTGCCTGGCCTTGAAGAATAATTTTCGCTAACCATTTCCTGACCGATAGTAACCATGTGAGAGGGAAAGACGAGCCCCTCCTGCACGCTCGGTGTTGGTCCCGCAATAATAAGTTCTCTTTTTGGCCATGTAATTAATCCTTTGTATATTGATCAAGCTTGTTCCATGAAGATGGCTGGGTATTCATCGTTCTTTTTTGCGTTTTTATTGGCCAATATCTAGCCATGTTGACCACACCCATGTACAATAACGCATTTTTCCTACCGGATCAATGAGTGGTTTCACGACAAAAAACATGCAGGGGTCGGCAATGCCCCAACTCCTTAGAACAATAAAAGCTGTAGGATATGGGGAGTAGTGACAATAGAGGTCCTGAAGAAGCGCAGGGCTACATGAATCAGACAGCCCTCACCCGAGTTACTCAAAAGAAGGGAATTTAGGTTAGAACTGATGAGAGGGGACTGCGCCCGAGATCAGACAGAGATAGTAGAATTCATCGCCTTGCACAACTTAATAACCAATTCCACAGGAAAGAACTGCCGAGTAGCTTCCACTCAAATGGTCACGTGGCTCCACCTACAAGCTCCAAAGTCAGAATTGCATTTAATGTCTCCAGCGGTTAACTCCGATTGTGTCAGGCTTGAGTCAGTAGACAGATGAAAGTAGTTTGCAACATGTATTCCTGATGCAACCTGACTTACCTCTCCCTTGTCTGGAGTGAATTTAGTAGGTTCTTTGATGACCCGTCTTTGGCGGCCTTGAGAAATGGGTGTGGTGTCTTCAGTATCGACTTCCATTTCATCATCATCATCGCTGGGGTCACACTCTGAACACTGCATGTAATAACAAACAAATACGCTAAAGCTTGAAAAATTATGCACCGCGAAACATTGCTGTTCCCTCGGATGAAGTGCACGTTTATGGAGATCTTATAGCTAAATTCGTTGTATTGGGCTGCGTGTTTTGCAAACTTCGAAAGAATTTTGAGTTTTTCTGTTCCGTCAATCATCTTAGCGGACCTCTTAGGAAACAAATGTTTACTTGTGATTGGTGCATTTCGATCCACTTTGTTTGTTTCTGTCTTTCAAAGTTCGTTGCTTGTGATCGCCCTGTTTCGGGCAATAGTCGAACAGTTTTCTTCAAATATTTTTCTGATCTTTCTTATTCTTGTCTCTTGAAAGAATAAAGCAATGTCTGCCTCCTGCCCTCTACAAAAATACCACTCATCATCACGATTTCCTTCGCTATTCTTGAGCAGTCTAGACTCCTTCTCAGTTTTGTTTTTGCGGGCCAAGCTGGGCGAGTGCGTTGCATCGTCGCCGCTGAAGGGTTGAAAGACTAACCTGAAGAATGCAAGCAATTACTTCCCAAAGAAAAATAAAGCGATCGTAAGTGTTTGAGTTGGTCTTTAGTTATTTCATAGCGTTTGCGACCTCGTCCTGTCTGTGAAAGATCCAGCGGTGCAGAATAAGATATATCCAGTGAGTCAAAAATCTACATTGTTGCGGCATTCTATCCGACTTGAAAGCAAATCAGTTATGTAGGTTAAAGAATTCTTCAGGTGCTGCACAGGAACTTGAATCGCATTCGACGGAATACCAGTAGCATTTGTGAAACCATTCGACATGTCATTCAGCAGGAATGACAACGTGCCGAAGCATCCTCTAATCGACTCCTCGTTTGAATCAGAACGTCTGTCTCTAACTTATCAGCACTAGCCAACAGATGAAGAACGCTTTTTAGATTCTTTAAGAAAATCGCGAACCCACGTTCATTTCTCTCTCGTAACACCAGTGCACGTGACCGACGAGTACGAGCCGCCTGTTTGTTTTAGGTGCATTACCGTAGAGGCTTATGGGACATTTGCCAAAACTACGAAAAAATAATTATGACTAACGAAAAATAATTCTCGAATGGAAAAAATTAAATTATCATTATATCATGAGAAACGTACAACAAAATCAATTAATTATCCAAAAAACATAATTATAGCAGACAAAAAACTAATCAGCAACCGTAAAATAATTTGCGTAATGGACAAAAATAATTTCCAAGAAACATAATAATATAGACGGCACATAAAAAAATTAATTCCTGGTGAGGAAAACATAATTATCACGCATGGAAAAGTTAAAAAGAACACGAAAATAATTACTGGCATAGCTAAAAATAATTACAAACAGACAAAATATTAATAGCAGGTACTCATCAAATTAATTCATCAAGAGGGAAAAATTAATCACGCAATTTTGACCATGACGGGCCTTCATATTTACTGACCAATCAAGCCTTTTGTCTCCAGTTGTTTAACAAAATTAGCCTATAACCGATGAGTCTGATTGAGACTTTTAAACTAAAGCTACACACAGTAAATCATCTGGCAGGTTTAACCATGACCGAGCAGTTCTGTACTTCAAAGCTACATGATACGGTCGAGGGAATAATTATTCAGTTGTAGATATTTTTTGAACGAAAAGTTCATGTAAATTTACTAGTAAGTTAAACCATGGCTGAACAGTGCTGCTCTCAAGCGGTGAATTTTTTGCTAAAATTTACTCGCTAAAGAAGAACTTCCCGCCTTGCTTTCTTTGTTTTATATTTCACATTCTCCTTCCAAAAATCAATGAAAAGGTAATCGCGGGGCGCGAAAGAAGTTCACCCATTCACAAAATGTGTTCATGTAAGGAAGTTTCTGGATATATGGACAAAAGTACAAAAATCTTTGTACTGTGGTTGCTTGTATTAAGCATAAAGGTTAAAAAAAAACAAGGAAAAAAAAGAGCATTTTGACAAGAAATGAGTTAACAAAAGAGGAAGGCCAGTCGCGCTCGCTGTACGGTGGTCCATCCAGACTTTAACATGGCGAGTTTTACACTTGAGAGTTATCTGAAAGAAAAAAGAAGGAAGACGAGAACAGCCCAAAATATTCGGTTCCAGGCCCTTCCAGAAACCCTACCGGCTTTGAAAACGCAAATCCTCGCTGACGTCACATTAAACTACGAAACAGGTGTTAAATTTTTCAAACTGAAAGTTTTGCGTCGGATGGCTTAAAATTTTAAAAAGGAATAGAACTTCAAAAATCCATCACTACTTTATCATGTTTCAAAGACTTTCGGCTCGTCGGTTAAATTGAGAGAAAAACCTCGCCGTTTCAACTTTTTAGAATGATTTAACCTTCTATTGTTACACCAGCCGTTTTAGATTAAATAAGCACATCTTTCCCAGCTTGAAACTTTTCGCATCTCAGTTATCAACAAAGAGGTAATTGGAACTTGATGGAAACGAACCATGTATTGAACATTTTAAACGTTGTGTTTTCATTATGTATGTTAATAAACGACCTTACAACCCTGTACTCTACAAACAATACACAGTGCGTTTGAGGCATATTAACCCGTCTAAATTAACATCGAGCGTCAAAGAAGTCGTCTATTTTAAAAATGGAACAGAGAACAGGTAACTAATGTAAAATGCTTGAAAAACAACCGGCAAGATAAAAAATGGCGGAACAGTACTGCAATCGAACGTTGGAAGAATTTCTACAACTTGCCCGTTACAGAGAAACTTTCTTCTTTTCTCTCTGTTTCAAACTTCGCGTTTTCTCTCGTGACAAGTCTTGGAAATATTTTAGTAATTCGCGCCTTATTCAAAGCTTCGTCAACACCAGCCAACGTCAAGAACCTGTTCCTTAGTCTGGCTTTCTCTGATCTTGGGGTGGGATTCGTGTCGCAGCTAATGGCCGGCATTATTTTTGCCGTGATACTGAACACAGCATCAAAAGAAGACTAAAACTTAACGTCACTCTGTCCAACAGTTATAAATTTGTGGTTATATCTCTTCTATTTTCTCTGCGCTGCATCTCTCCTAACTCTCACGACCATTGCATTCGACAGACTTCTCGCTGTTTCGCTCCATTTGCGATATCAAGAGCTTGTCACGTCCAAACGCGTCACTATAGTATTGATATCTATATCGTTAACAAGTTTTATCACTGCCTTGATATACAATTTCCTTCCGAAAAGCAATGAAATGGTAGCTGCAGTTATTTTACTGGTAGGGTATTTTCTGACCACAGTGGCATGTGTTCGTATTTACAAAGTCGTCAAATATCACCAGAATCAGATATACAGTCAAAATCAGCTTCAAAATGCACAAACAAGGGAGGCACTCAGACAAAGGAAGTCCGCTTATAATGCTTTATTTGTCTATTTTGTTTTTCTAGTTTGTTGTCTTCCTGTTTTGCCTTCTGTAATATTGTACTTGATTAATACTTCTGAAATTTCGTTTCTCATAGCCAAATGTGCGTCGTTATTCTTAATTTACCTGAATTCATCATTAAATCCAATTGTTTATTGCTGGCGGTACCGAGAGATTCGCCAAATTGTAAAAAGCACAATGAAGAAAATACTTCGTTTGGACGAGAATATAACGTGAGGATGCGAAGTTCTGCGAGACGAAATTTGGTGAGAACGAGCAATTCTAGAAGGAAACTGGGACGAGCTAACTTTCGCAAAGACTACTAGGACTGTTACAAGGAACAAGGGAAAAAATGACCAAAAATGACCGCGCTGATGGGCGCCTCCCCACCTGAGTAACAGTTTGAGAAAAAATTGCAGGAAATATTTCGGCCTTAATCGTTTCAAAAGTGGCGAATGGACTTGCTGTGCCCAAAGACCAAGGAAAGGTGTTGTAGACGGAAGAGGATTGGTCGCTACAATTGGAATTGGTCTCTCAATAGAGAACTTGAAAGCAGACACCTTTGAACTAAATTACGTCTACGACTTTCACGAAATGTAAAAGACTTACAGCGCTAAAAGACTAACATATAAAAGTGAATTTCAATTCAGCATTTTAAACATTGGGATGCAAGGCGATTTTTGTAGTAACTAACCACCTAAAATTGAATTCTTCAAAACACGATCTGGTCTCTCCGAATTGCGAAGAAAGAAGACACCTTTAGGGCACCTACTTAATCAAACTCAGTTCCCTTTTTCATCGTCAACTAACTTCTTAAAGAGAAAAGAGGGGATTTTCCCCTTTTTATGGACAAAACTGTGTTCGCTATGGCGCAAGAACCTTACAGGCGTGATTGTACCGATTACTTGCAAAGAATAAGCAACAATGTGACAAAATGGCCAGTGTTCAAGCTGAAATCGATTTCCATCCGAGCAATCGGCAGCCAAAGTAGTAGCTTACAACTGACTGTATGTGTCCACTGAAAAAGTGAAGTCTCTCTTTCGCTTGGCCGTGGGAGATCTGGGTACGAGATAAGACGCGCCGTACGGCTTGTCGTAAGCTACAGCGGAAGTTGCAATGTTGAGGATCTTTAGAGACGAACACATGTACTCGTTAGCATTCGAAAAGAGTTTACAAATAAGCAAGGTCATTCGCTTTGCGGCAGTCAATTTAGAAAAATCGTCGCAAGTCTACATTTGAGACAAATCTCAAAGAAAGACGAAGAAGGACGAAAACAGTCCATAATGTTGGGCTCCAGTCCATTTATAAAAACCTCACTGACTTGCAAGACTAAAAAGCCTCGCTGACTGGACGTCACTTTACTAACTACTACTGAAACAGGTGCTAAACGTTTTAAAACTGAAGCATTGCATCAAAATGCTTAAAATTTTAAATAAAAAATAGAACTAAACAAAATCCATCTGTATTCTATTATGTTTCAAAACTTCGCTGGACAGTTAAATTTAGAGCAAAAACTTAACCCTTTTAACGTTTTAGAATAAATTAAAGTTCTATTTCCTATACCGAGCATTTGCAATTAAACAAACGGTTCTTCTCAGCAGGCAACAGCTCACATGTCAATTATGGACAGAGAGGTAACTTGAACTTTATGGAAAGGACCCTATATTTAAGCAATAGAAAACGTTTTCTGTGTTTCCATAGCCTGATATAAACACGAGAGGGGTTTGGGAGAATTCTGGACAGTTATGCAAACCCAACACGAAGTCGAGAGTTTGCATAACTGTCGATAATTCTCTCAACGCCTCGAGTGTTTATATCAGGCTATGCAAACACAGGAAAAAAGTTTTCTATTGCTTTTATAAAATAAATTTCCCGAGAAAAAACGAAAAACTCTTTGTATGGCACTGATTAAAAGAGAAATTCTTACCAGTAGCAAATTCTTGTCCACGAAGTCTTGCACGGGTAATCAGTTGTCGTTTTGCAAAAAGATGCTTTCCAAAATACGGACTTTTCTAGCTTCAAATGTCAGCTTAAGCGAAAAAAAATTGACACACTTTCTTTGTAACGATTTTCCAAGTTTCAGCCGACCAAGGAATAGGCAAATAAAGTAAACTTGTCGAGTTTTGAACTTGAAAACTTTTTCAAATTCGCGCTTGCGTGATTAGCGCGCGAAAAGCAAAACATCTTGACGCCAAAACCATGTTTACATACTCGCATGCAAACACTCATCTCAGCCAATCAGAGCGCGCGTACTATCTTAGTTATTTTATAAATTGCGGTGTTTCATTCCTTTATTTTCAATGCTAGCGTTGCAAAACCTTCCCTTTGCATTATTTTCTGGGTTGGCCTTGTTTTGTACAATTTGATTCGGTGTTTCAACCCATAAAAATCTCTCCCAACAATAACACTGAATTTCTGTTTGCACTCTACCCATAACATTAAGTCTAAGGCTTTGGTTAATGAACCGGCTTTATTACGCGCTACAGCAGATGGCCGAAGTGAAAAAAAGCTAATAAAAGGAGGGGGTAATTAAGGTAGTTATCAGTTTTAACCACGACAAATACATGCATATTGTGACAAGTAAAACTATGGCTGAACAGACTTGCACGGCTCGATTTCTGGATTATTGGATTAAACTGGTTTCTCACAGGAGAAGTTTCTTCCTTGGTTTCTGTGTTTTAAACTTTGTATTTTCCCTCGTGGCGACTCTAGGAAATCTTTTGGCCATCCGTGCCTTAATGAAGACCTCAACGATACCAGCCACCGTCAAGAAGATGTTCCTAAGTCTGGCTTTCTCTGATCTTGCAGTTGGATTGTTACCGCAGCTAATGACCGCTATTATGAGCGCCGTGATGTTGAAAATGGCATCAAGTGGAGACGACTTTGCCTTCTTTTGTCCAACAGTTTTTTTGATTGTGCATTTATATTTTCTGTATCTTCTCGCCGCTTCATCTTTCCTGAATGTTATTATCATTGCATTTGATAGAATTCTCGCTGTTTCGCTCCATCTGCGATATGAGGAGCTTGTCACGCCCAGACGTGTTACAATAGTGTTGGTGTCTTTATGGTTAACAAGCTGCATCTTCCCCTTCCTGGTTATTTTCCTCCCGAAAGGCATTGAAATGATACCTGGCGTTATTTCCGTTATAGGATATGTTCTGACAACCGTGGCGTACATTCGTCTTTACAAAGTTGTCAGATATCATCAGAATCAGATATACAGTCAAAATCAGCTTCAAAATGCCCAAAGAAGAGAGGCACACCGACACAGGAAGTCAGCCTATAATAGTTTATTTGTCTCTGTAGTTTTCTTAGCATGTTATTTTCCCTTTTTGCCTTGCACAATATTGTATGTGACAAACAGTTCAGAAATTTCATTTCTCGTGGCTCATTTTGCGTCTATGCTCCTGATTTACCTGAATTCATCATTAAATCCCTTTGTTTATTGTTGGAGGTTCCCAGAGATTCGCCAAAGTGTAAAAAGCACAGTAAAACAGATATTTCAAATGAACGAGAACATGGGTAGTTTGAACCTATAGTCTTTTCAGTGTCTTTGCGAAGACTGGAAAACGAAATTTATTGAGAAAACTAATGGACTTGCTTTAGGCCAAAAGAAAATGCAAAATGTAAAACGAAAAAGAATAGTCTATTACAAAACTGGCTTGCTATAGGCGCACGCATCGATTTTAAAATATTACATTTAAAAATTTAAACGATTTAGCTCCTTACTATTTGACTTCGCTCCTTCTCAAATACCAGCCGGATCGTTTACTCCGCTCATCTAATAGATTTGCTTTTACAAGTTCCTTCTGTTAATACCGTGGCTTATGACACCGCTCATTTTCATACCATACACCGATAATCTGGAACAGTCTACCAGATCATATCAAAAACTCTCAATCTGTTTCTACTTTAAAGCAACGTTTGAAAACTTTTCTTTTTAGGAACAACTACTATATATAGTTTCACTTAGACTTTATTTACTATTATAAGCGCATGGAGAATTCTTTAAATGCGCCATGAAAACCTACTACTACTAATACTATTATTATTATTAAAATAGAAATGGTCTTGAGATATTGGGAAAGGACAAATGACTAGTAAAGTGGTCACCGTTATAACTTTCACAAATTTCTCACAGGAACAAAGTTATGAGGATCTTGTCATGTGATGGTCTAACTTTGCTTAGCCCTTTGAGCCCTAAGATTGATCATAATCAAAGTTCTCCTTGTAATACCTATGCTTTGGAACACGGAGCGGTCATGAGAATTACGGACATGATTACACAGATTCTTTAACAACTTCTCCCAACTACCCTTATAGGAAATGTAAAGGGACAACAAATAGACAATACAATTTAAAGGATTAATATGTGGCAAGTATAATTCTTGCACAAAATGGTCATAGATCTTTGCCAAGAAAAAGTATTTCACATTCCACTGACTGATGAGAAAGGCCAAAACTATTAGGTTCAGGTCCTTCCAGAAACCTCACCGGCTTTGAAAACGCAAAACCCTCGCAAACTTCACATTAAACTACGAAACAGGTGTTACATTTTTCAAACTAAACGTTTGCGTCGGATTGCTTAGAATTTTAAAACGAATAGCATTAAAAAAATCCATCACTACTTTATTATGTTTCCAAGATTTCCAACTGGTCGGTTAAATTGAGAGACAAATCTCGCCGTTTCAACGTTTTAGAATGATTTAATCTTCTTTAGTTAAACCAGGCGTTTTAGATTAAACAAGCATATCTTTCCCAGCTTGAAACTACTTACATATTAATTATCAACGAAGAGGTAATTGTATTTGGTAATTGTATTTTCCCTCGTGGCGACTCTAGGAAATCTTTTTGTCATCCGCGCCTTAATGAAGAACGCAACGATACCAGCTAACGTCAAGAAGCTGTTTCTAAGTCTGGCTTTCTCTTATCTTGCAGTTGGATTGTGTTCGCAGCTAATGACCGCTTTTTTCAGTGCCGTGATGTTGAAGATGGCATCAAGTGGGGACGACTTAGCCTTCTTTTGTCCAACAGTTTTGATCGTGCACTCATATTTTGTGTCTCTTCTCGCCGCTGCATCTTTCATGAATATTACTGTCATCGCAGGCGATAGACTTCTCGCCATTTCGCTCCATATGCGCTATCAGGAACTTTTCACGCCCTTACGTGTTACAATAGTGTTGGTGTCTTTATGGTTAACAAGTTGCGTCTATGCCTTCACATTATTTTTCACTCCAAAAGGCACTGCAATGGCAGGTGCGGTTATTTCCATTATAGGATATGTTCTGACAACCTTGGCGAATGTTCGTATTTACAAAGTTATCAGATATCATCAGAATCAGATATACAGGCAAAATCAGCTGCAAAATGCCCGAACAAGAGAGGCACACCGACAAAGGAAGTCCGCCTATAATAGTTTATTGATCTCTGTAGTTTTCTTGGCCTGTTATTTTCCCTTTTTGCCTTGCACAATATTGTCTTCGATAAACCCCTCTGAAGTTTCATTTCTCGTAGCTCATTTTGCGTCGATATTCCTGATTTACCTGAATTCATCATTAAATCCTTTTGTTTATTGTTGGCGGTACCCAGAGATTCGCCAAACTGTAAAAAGCACAGTAAAGCAAATATTTCACATCAACGAGAACATGTCATAAGGAAGGAATTAAAGCTCTCGCTAGTTTGAAATGACAGTCTTTTCAGTGTCTTTGCGAAGTCTGGAAAACGAAATTTAGTAAGAAAACTAATGAACTTGCTTTAGGCCAAAAGAAAATGATAAATGTAAAAAGAATAGTCTATTACAAAATGGAAATGGTGTTGAGAAATTGGGAAACGACACATGACTTGTAAAGAGGTCACCGTTATAAATTTCACAAATTTATCACAGGAACAAAGTTATGAGGATCTTGTCATGTGATGGTCTAACTGTGCTTAGCCCTTTGAGCCCTAAGATTGATCAACATCAAAGCTCTCCTGGTAGTACCTATGCTTTAGAAAACGGAGCGGTCGTGAGAATTAGGGACATGATCACACAGATTCTTTAACAACTTCTCCCATCTACCATTATAGGAAATGTATAGGGACAACAAATGAGAATTTGAATATAGACATTACAATTTGAAGGGTTCATATGTGACAAGTATAATTCTTCCACAAAATGGTCTTAGATCTTCGCCAAGAAAAAGCACTTCAAATTCAACTGACCGATGTCGGAGACACGAGAATATAACGAACGTGTCACTTTCAAGATGCGTATCATTTTATTCTGGGCAATCGAGAGCAAAAGACAGTTCCATATTTATACACTGGAATCCTAATTTTTTGGCGTTTAGTGGGGAAGAGCTTACAAACGAGCAAGGTTATTTGAGCTCGCTGTGCGCTAGTCCATTCAGACTACATAACACCGTCATGAGTCCCCAGCTGAGGCTAATTAGTTTCCAGTCCTTTTTTAAAAACATCACCAGTTTTGAAGACTCAATAGCCTGCGTGGCAGGCGTCAAAAGCCTCGCTGACGACACCTCGAACTAAGGAACAAGTGCTAAAGTTTTCAAACTGAAAGACTGCTTAGAAGTTTAAATAAAAGAATAGAATTGAACAAAATCCATCATTATTTTATTATGTGTAAATCATCTGCTGGTGGGATCAGTTAAGAAAAAAACTCGCTCTCTCAACGTTTTACATAATTTAACGTTCTAGTTTTATGCCGATCGTTTTCAATTAAACAAGTGGTTCCTCTTCGCAGGGAGTAGCTCACATTTCAATTATGGGACAGAGAGGACGACAGAGAGATAATTGGAAATTGATGGACAAGGACTATATATTGCGGCGTTTAATTGTTTTGTTTTCTATACTAATTTCGCAAAACCTTCCCATTGCATTGTTTTCTGAGTTGGCCTTGTTCACAATCTGAGTCGGTGTTTCAAACCTTAACGTTTTGTACCAACAATAAGAATTTCTGTACTCGCTCTAACTATAAACATTGAGTCTAAAGCTTTAGTTAATGAACCAGCTATATAACGTGTCACAGCAGATGGCTTTTATGAAAGGTAGCTAATTAACCGAGGGCGTCATCAATGTGAATATTTTACCAAAAGGAAAAATTCATCTATACAATTTGACAGGTTAAACCATGGCTGAACAGTACTGCAGTCAAGTGCTGGATTCCTTTTTAAAACTTGTTCGTCATAGCAGGTCTTCCATCCTTGCTTTCTGTGTTTTACAATTTACATTTTCCCTCGTGGCGACTCTCGGAAATCTTTTAGTTATCCGCGCTTTAATAAAGGCCTCAACGATACTAGCCAACGTCAGGAAGATGTTCATAAGTCTGGCTTTCTCTGATCTTGCAGTTGGATTGTTGCCGCAGCTTATGGACGCTATTATCTATGCCGTGGTGTGGAAGACGACGTCAAGGGGAGACAACTTAGCCTTCCTTTGTCCAACAGTTTTAAGCGTGCTTTATTATTTTATGTATCTTCTCCTCGCTACATCTTTCCTGAATGTTATTTTCATTGCATTTGATAGACTTCTGGCTGTTTCGCTCCATTTGCGATATCAGGAGCTGGTCACCGCCAGAAGTGTTACAACAGTGGTGTCTGTATAGATAATAAGTTGCGTCCTCGCCATCCAATTTATTTTCTTTCCAAAAGAAATTGACATGGTGGCTGCAGTTATTTGCCTTATAGGATATGTTCTAACGACCATGGCATATGCTCGAATTTACAAAGTTGTCAAGTATCATCAAAATCAGATATACAGTCAAAATCAGATTCAAAATGCCCAAACAAGGGAGGCACTCCGACAAAGGAAGTCCGCCTATAATAGTTTATTTGTCTCAGTAGTTTTTTAGCCTGTTATTTTCCTTTTTTTCCTTGTACCATACTGTACATGGCAAACACCTCCGAAATTTCATTTCTCATAGCTCAATTTGCCTCGTTTTTCTTAATTTGCTTGAATTCATCATTAAATCCTCTTGTTTATTGCTGGCGGTACCGAGAGATTCGCCAAATTGTAAAAAACACAATGAAGAAAATAATTCACATGAACGAGAACATGACTTGAGGAGAGACCTTGAGTTCTAAGACACGAAATTTAGCGACAAAAAGCAATGGACTTTCTGTGGCCAAAGACCAACGAAACGTGCAAAAGGGAAAAGATTGGTGTCTTCGACAACGGAATTGGTCTCTCTGAATAGAGAAACGAAAAGACACTTTTGATCTAAATTCCGTTTATAACTTCAACGAAACGGAATTTAGTAAGAAAACCAATGGACGTTCTGCGCAAAAAGACCATGAGAAAATGTAAAAGGGCATTTCAATTCGGTATTTCTGCCACTGGGCTCAAGGTGACTTTATTAAGATAAGTACCTAGGTAATATTGGTCTCTTCGAAACTGGATCTGTTCTCTCTGAATTGCAAAACAAGAAGACGCCTACATATCACTTACTTATTGAAAATCAGTTACTGTCCGCTTTTCATCGTAAACTAACTAACTTCTAAAAGAGACAAGCCTGCCCCAGTGTGTGGGAATTTTCCCCTTTTATGGACAAATCTGTGTTAACTATGGCACCAAGACCCTTGGCGGTTTCGAGGAAAGGTCTTACAACCGTCATTTTAACGCTTACTGCCAAAGAACACGTAACAATGTGACAAAATCGCCACTTTCAAAGTGTAAACGAGCAATCAACAGCCGGAGTGGTTTCTTATAACTGTATCTTTGTCTGCATTTCAAAAGTGAAATCTACCATTCGCTTTGCCGTGGGAGATCTGGGTATGTCATTAGGCGCGTCTCAAGGCGGAACTTCTATTCTCGAAGCTCTTAAGAAACGAACAAACACACTTCAATATTTAGTAACTTTAGCAACCTTTGGACAAGTCCGCCTATACCATCGCGAGTCCACATTTGATACAAATCTGTTCTTGTTTTCACTTCGCTAACAGACAACCAGCCACTTTTAGCACCTTAAACACAATCAACTAAGCTTTGTAATGGCGTATCCCTCTCATCGAAAAAAGACAATTAGGATACCGTCACATACTATTATTTATTATTTCTATTATTTCCCGATCCCAAAAATCATATCAATCAACGGTGGAAACAGGCCAAAATCAGACGTCTTTATGAACACAATTTGGATTTTGGAGCACTGTTGCCTGTTGAAAGTTTCATCAACGACAGAATGGCCGTACAAGAAACTCTACACATTTCCAACGTTAGCTTTTGCGACGTTTTCCGTTGTGAACTAGTCACTCAAATATCTTTATCAGCTTCCAGTGTTATCTAGGCTATGGTCTCCACCACAATCCACCACTAGGTCCGTTTGTTGGATCAGCGGGCAAGGAATGTTCTTGTCAGCTACCTCGATGCTGACCAACAACAACGCAGGCCGTGTTTATGGACGGAATGGATTCTCCAAAATGAGGTTGCCGTTAATTGACAAGAACTAAACAAAATTTTGAAGGAAGACAAAGGAAGACGAGAAACCCGAAATATTAGGTTCCAGTCCTTTTTCACAAACCTCACCAGAAGACTCAAAAGCCTTTCTGACGTCACAAAACAGGTGCTAAATTTTTCAATATAAAAACTTGCGTCCGATTGTTAAAAAGTTCAAAAGAACGCAGGAAAGTTAACAACATTTATCACTCTTTTACAACGTTTATGTCATTTTTATATCATTTCAGTAGTTTCAACGTTTTCAGAATGATTTAACGTTCTATTATTACACCAAGCGTTTTTAATTAAACAAGCACATCCTTCCCAGCTAGAAACAGTTCACATCTCAATTATGGACGAAGAAGTAATTGGAACTTAATGGAAAGGGACCATATATTGCGGTGTTTAATAGAGAGGAGAAGTAGTTACGTCATGTTGCCATAGTGGCAAAATTTCTGGATGACAAAAAACCGACAAACGTTACTTAAGACTTCATCGATCTCGTTCACTTTCAATAAATTTGTCAAATGTCGGCTAAACTTTCTGCGGTTAAATCTGAAAGGACCGTATTTAAGTTTAGAAAAAGAAATAAATCGCGTTCTTTTCACCTAGTTTATAAAGCGGACGCGTGAAATTAGGAAGTTTCACGTCGTAGTCGTGCTACGACGGCTAAGAAATGTACAAAAAAGCGTGGTGCACGTGCAAAGTTGTTGTTTTGCTATCTAAACTTATTGCGTTTTCGCCGTTCTTGTTGCCATCTCCGTCGTCGTCGCTTAAGTTCCCTATTGTTGTGATCCAAACATTTTGCTACCATGGTAACACGGTGACGTCACACTTCTCCTCTCTATTGCTTTGCTTTCAAAACTTAGCTCGCAAAACCTTTCCGATCGTTCCCAGGTGACTTTGTCTACAATCGAATTGGTGTTTGAACCTATTAAAATTTATGCCAACAATAACAATTTCTGTTTGCACTCTACTTATACACATTTAGTCTAAGGTTCGGCAAAACAAACCGGCTATATAACGTGTCACAGCAGATGGCTGTTATGAAAGGTAGCTAATTAACAGAGGGGGTTATTAGTGTTTATAGTTTATCGGCAGGAAAAATTTATCTATATAATATTACAATTTAAAACATGGATAAACACTACTACGCTCGAATGCTGGACTTTTTGGTACAACTTGTTAGCCAAAGGAGAAGTTTCTTCTTTGCTTTCCTGTCTTCCGTCATCTTTCTTTCAGATTAGCCCCAGTTGGGGACTGGCGACAATGCAGTCTGTATGAACAAGCGTACCAATCTACAGATCCATCGATGTAGAAATCCACCGATCGTTTTCAATTAAACTAGCGGTCCTTCTCAACAGGGAGCAGCTCATATCTCAATTATGGACAGAAACGTAATTTGAAATTAATGGAAAAACCATATACAATGTATTACGGTGTTTAAATGTTTTGTCTCCAATACTTACGTCACAAAACCTTCCCCTTGTTTTCCCCTTTCCCCGATTGATCTTGTCATCGGTTCGATGTTTCAACCCTTAAAATTCATTCCCACAATATGACCGTATTTTTGTTTGCACTCTACCTAGAAACACTGAGTCTTAGTCTTTAGTTTAATAATCAGAACCATCTATATAACGGGTCACAGATGTTACGAAAGGTAGCCAATTAATCGAGAAGGTAATTAATGTAGATATTTCATCGAATGGAAAAATTAATATTTATAGTTTGACAAGTTAAACCATGGCTAAACAGTACTGTACTCAAAGGCTAGATTCGTGGTTAAAACTTGTTCATCACAGCAAGTCTTCCATCCGTGCTTTCTGTGTTTCACACTTTACATTTTCCGTCGTGGCGACTCTTGGAAAGCTTTTAGTTATCCGCGCTTTAAGAAAAGCCTAAACGATACCAGCCAACGTCAGGAAGATGTTCATAAGTCTGGCTTTCTCTGATCTTGCAGCTGGATTGTCATTGCAGCTAATGACGGCAATTATCTATGCGGTGGTGTGGAAGATGGCGTCAAGGGAAAACAACTTGGCCTCCCTTTGCCCAACAGTTTTACGCGTGTATTCTTATTTTGCTTATCTTCTCATCGCTGCATCTTTCCTGAATGTTACTGTCATTGCAGGCGACAGGCTTCTTGCTCTTTCGCTCCATTTGTGATATCATGAGCTTGTCACACCCAAACGTGTTACAACAGTGGTGTCTGTACGGATAATAAGTTGTGTCCTTAAAATCCTATTTATTTTCTTTCCAAACGAAATTCAAATGGTAGCTGCAGTTGTTTGTCTTACAGGATACGTTATAACGCCCATGACATATGTTCGAATTTACAAAGTTGTCAAATATCATCAGAATCAGATACACGGTCAAAATCAGCTTCAAAATTCCCAAACAAGAAAGGTACACCGAGAAAGGAAGTCCGCCTACAATAGTTTATTTGTCTCGGTAGTCTTTTTCGCTTGTTATTTTCCATTTTTTTCTTTGTACAATACTATACAAGACAAACACCTCTGAAATTTCATTTCTTATAGCTCAAATTGCGTCGTTTTTCTTAATTTGCCTGAATTCATCATTAAACCCTATTGTTTATTGCCGGCGGTACCGAGAGATTCGCCAAATTGTGAAAGACACAGTGAAGAAAATAATTTGCATGAACGAGAATATGACATTAGAAAAGACCTTAAGCTCAGGATAGTTTTAACTAAAAATGTAATGCGAAGTTTTATGAAACGAAATTAAGTGGGAAAATGCAATGGACTTGCTGTGCTCAAAGAAACGTGTAAAAGGGAGATTTGTCTACTCGATATCGAAATTGGTCTCGCTGGAAAGAGAAACAAAAAGACACCTTTGATCTTAATTCCTTCTACAATTTCTACGAAATGGAATTTAGCAAGAAAACCAATAGACTTGCAGCGCAAAAAGACCAAGAAAACAAATAATGTGAATTTCAATTCAGCATTTTAAACATTGGGCTGAAAGGCGATTTGTTATAATAAATATCTACCTAAGATTGGTCTCTGCGAAATTGGATCTGGTCTCTATGAATTGCGAGACAAGAAGACGCCTTTGGAGCATTTAAGTAATGAAACTTAGCTCTGTTTTTCATCGTCAAAACACTTCTTACAGAGAGAAACGTAAAAGCATTTTCCATTTTAATGTACAATGTTAGCTACGGTGCAAGAACCTTATCGTTTTCAAGAAATATCCTTACAACAATGACTGTACCGATAACTGTCATTTATAAAAACCTCACCTGCTTGGAAGACTAAAAACACTCGCTGAGCGGGCATCACCGTCAACTACGAAATGAGCGCTAAACTTTTCAAAACTCAAACCTTGTGTCAAAAGTTTAAATAAAAGAACAGAACTAAACAAAATCCACCTGTATTTTACTATGTTTCAAAAATTTCGCTGGACGGTTAAATTTAGAGGAAAACTTCGCCCTTTCAACGTTCTAGAAAGAATTAAAGTTTTATTTTCTATACCGAGCATTTGCAATTTTAAAAACAAACGGTTCTTCTCAGCAGGCAACAGCACACATGTCAATTATGGACAGAGAGGTAATTGGAATTTGATGAAAGGACTATACATTGCGTTGTGTAATAATTGTTTTGTTTTTAATACTAGTGTTGCAAAACCTTCCCCTTCCACTGTTTTCTGGGTGGGCCTTGTTTTATACAATTTAATTCGTTGTTTCAACCCTTGAAATTTATACCAACAATGACATTAAATTTCTGTTTACACTCTACCTATTACATTAAGTCTAAGGATTTAGTTAATGAACCGGCTTTATTACGCGCTACAGCAGATGGCCGATGTGAAAAGTAGCTAATAAACCAAGGGGGTAATTAATGTAGATATCAGTTATATCCAAGACAGATACATGTACGTAATGTGACAAGTCAAACTATGGCTGAAAAGAACTGCAATCGATTTCTGGATTATTGGATTAAACTAGTTTCCTACAGGAGAAGTTTCTTCCTTGGTATCTAGGTTTAAACTTTGTATTTTCCCTCCCTTCATAATGCCCAAACAAGAGAGGCACACCGACAAAGGAAGTTCGCCTACAATAGTTTATTTGGCTCCCGGCAGTAGTTTTTTTAGCGTGTTGTTGTCCTCATTCGAGCAATATGTAAAAGGTTTTCAGAGGTCTCACGTCGGTGAAGATGTGCAGCCTGTCACCCCTTACAGTTTTTACTATGAGGATTTTGTCATGTGATGGCCTAACTGTGCTTAACCCTTTAGGCACTAAGGGTGATCAGCATCAAATTTCTCCTAGTAATATCCCTGCTGTAGAAAACAAGGTTGTTATGAGAATTAAGGACATAATCACACGGATTCTTTGACAGCTTCTCTCAACTACTATTATCCTGAGGAAAAGTATGGGAACAACAAATGAGAATTTGAATTTTGATATTACAATTTAAAGGATTATTATGTGACCAAGTAAATTAGTTCTTCCACTAAATGGTCTCAGATCTTCGCCAAGAAAGAGCATTTTAAATTCCACTAACTTATGTCAGAGACACAAGAACGTGACGAACGTGTCACTTTCAGTTCCATATTTATACACTGGAATCCTGATTTTTGTGCATTTAGTGGGGAAGAGCTTACAAACGAGTAAGGTTATTGAGCTCGCTGTACGCTAGTCCATTCAGACTACATAACACCGTTGTGAGTCCCCAGTTGAGGCTAACTAGTTTCCAGTCCTTTTTTAAAAACATCACCAGCTTTGAAGACTCAAAAGCCTCGCTGACGACACCTTGAACTAAGGAACAAGTGCTAATTTTTTCAAAGTGAAAAATTCCTTAAAACAAAAATCCACCATTATTTCATATGTGTAAATCATTTGCTGGTCGGATCAATAAACAGAAAATACTCGCTCTTTCAACGTTTTACAATGATTTAACATTCTATTTTTATACTTATCGTTTCCAATTAAGCAACTGTTTCCTCTTAGCAGGGAGTAGCTCACGTCTCAAATATGGACAGAGAGGTAATTGGAACTTAATGGCAAAGGACTATATATTACGGTGTTTAATTGTTTTGTTTTCAATACTAATGTCGTAAAACCTTTCCCTAGTTTTCTGAGTTGCCCTTGTTTACAATTCGATTAGGTGTTTTAAACCTTAAAATTTTGTACCATAAACATTGAGTCTAGAGCTTTAGTTAATGAACCGGCTTTATAACGTGTCACGGCAGATGGCTGTTATGGAAGGTAGCAAATCAACCGAGGGGGTAATCAATGTAGATATTTTACCAAAAGGAAAAATTCATCTATATAATTTGAAAAGTTAAACCATGGCTGAACAGTTCTGCACTCGTGCGCTTGATTCCTTGGTTCAACTTGCTCATCACAGAAGATCTTCCCTCCTTGCTTTTTGTGTTTTAAACTTTGTATTTTCTGTCGTGACGATTCTTGAAAATCTTTTAGTTATTCGCGCCCTAATGAAGGCCTCAACGATACCAGCTACTGTGAAAAAGCTGCTCCTAAGTCTGGCTTTCTCTGATCTTGCAGTTGGACTGTGTTCGCAGCTTATGACCGCTATTATCAGCGCCTCAATATTGAAGATGGCACCAAGTGGAAACAACACAGCCCTCTTCTGCCCAACAGTTTTGAGTGTGAAAACTTACTTTATACATCTTCTCGGCACTGCATCTTTTCTGAATGTTATTGTCATCGCATTTGATAGACTTCTCGCTGTTTTGCTCCATCTGCGATATCAGGAGCTTATCACACCCAAACGTGTTAATATAGCATTGGTGTCTTTGTGGTTAATAAGTTGTATCACCGCCTTCATATTCGTTTTCCTTCCAACGAGCAATGAAATAGTCGCCGCAGTTATTTTAATGATAGGGTATGTTATGATCGCCGTAGCATATGTTCGTATTTACAAAGTCGTCAAATATCATCAGAATCAGATATACAGCCAAAATCAGCTTCAAAATGCCCAAACAAGGGAGGTACTCCGACAAAAGAAGTCCGCCTATAATGCTATATTTGTCTATCTTGTTTTTCTAACTTGTTATCTTCCTTTTTTGCCTTCAACAATACTGTACATGACAAATACTTCTGAAATTTCGTTTTTCGTAGCTTTTTACGGATCGTTATTCTTGATCTTCCTCAATTCATCATTAAATCCTCTTGTTTATTGCTGGCGGTATCGAGAAATTCGCCAAAGTGTAAAAAGCACAGTGAAGAAATTATTTCACATGAACGAGAACGTGACATGAGAAACGATTTACAGCTTTGGATAGTTTGAACTGAAAGTCTTTCCAGTGTATTTTGCGAGGTCTGCAAAACGAAATATGGTAACGGTACCAATGGACTTATTTTGGCGCAAAGAAAATGAGAAATGTAAAATGAAACAGAATATTCTGTTAGAAACACGGAACTGGTGTTGATAAATTGTGAAACGAGAACTGGCTAATAAACTTCTCAACGTTCTCAACGGTTCCACGCCGACATATATGTGAAGTCTGTCATCCGTTACAGTTACTCACTCATAATCCATTGCCACTTCGAGGAACAATCATACATGATATACATTTAAACGATATGTTTATATACTTTACATAAAAGCAAGGCAAGACTCTTATTTTTTCCAAATTTTATCCTTAATAAAAACGCAACCTACTGTGTAAAGCTTTCAGGAAAGATGGATCGAAACTACAGCAACCTGATTGGCTGGCAAGGAGCCAATCAAACCGCACCATTTTCGATCCTCCAAACGATCCAGGGTGCATGTATAAACGCCTACCAAATCACAGCTAACAATACGGAATGGTTCAGAGATCACCTCAACCATCCAACTACATAGCAACTTATGCGAATCGTAAGATTCCAAACCGCGGTTTTGCTTGTAAACTTATATTTAACTCATATATTATGTAGTAGCACAAAGAAGCCAGTCAGTTGATCGGTAAAAAAAGTAAATGTTAGGGTTTTTAAAATATCGAGCTTTTAAATACTATCCTCTAATAAACTTCAGTCACATTTACAAAGCGATTGAGTGAAAAAACGACACTCAAAGGACACAGCATTATAACGTATTTAAATAATGCTTCCACCAGAGGTGCGATAAATACCCAGAGTCTAACCTGGACAAATTTAAAGAATGTATGCTGTGCACAGCTAAACATCGTGCTCTGAGGTCGCGTAAACCTCAACTGTACGGAGATATTAAAAGCGGATACAATAACAGCAGCTATGGAAAATGATAATAATTACTTTCACGCGATTTTAAGCAGACATATCTTATAAAACAGACATAAAATTCAACAGAAAGCAGACAAACTGAATAAATTGTCTGTTGCATTTTTCCTCTGCTGCGTATAGAATGCACTGAGCCTTTCTTTGGTCGGCTTTATAGAAGCTGTATCAACTTAACAGGCAAAACAGCCCACCTATCGTAGAACTTTTAAAGTGTAAAATCCCTGAAAGAGTTCTCTCTCGCTCCGCTAGCCCCTATAGTTATTCCAGGCACCCAGTACTCGAATTTTACTTCCAATATTTTGATTGTCGTAATTTAGTGTTTAGCAAAAGTGAGACCAAATAAAGATTGTTGTTGTTATTGTCCTCATTGAAGCAATATGTAAAAGGTTTTCATAGGTTTCACGCCGGTGAAGATGTGCGGCCTGTCACCCCTTGCAGTTTTTAATATGAGGATTTTGTCATGTGATGCCCTGACTGTGCTTAACCCTTTAAGCCCTAAGAATGATCAGCATCAAATTTCTCCTAGTAATATCTCTCCTTTATAAAACAGGGTTGTTATGAGAATTAGGGACATGATCACACAGATTCTTTAACAACTTCTCCCAACTACTATTATAGCAAACCTGTAGGGACAACAAATTAGAATTCAAGAGTTAAGAATTAAAGGGTTTACAGGTGACCAAGAAGATTAGTTCTTGCACAAAATGGTCTTAGACCTTTGCCAAGAAAAAGCATTTCAAATTCCACTATCTGATTTCGGAGACATAAGAACGTGACGAACGTTCATGTTACAATACAATACTGCTTTCTCTGAATTGTGAAACAACAAGAAACCTTTAGGGCACTTACTTAAAAAACTGTATATGTACCGATTACTACCCAAGAACAAGTAAAAATGTGACAAAATGGCGAATTTTTAAGATGGAAACGATTTCCATCTGAGCAATCGCCAGACAGAAAAGTTGCTTACAACTGTACGTATGTCTCGATTTAAAATACAAAGTCTCTCTTTCGCTTGACCGTGGAAAATCTGGGTACGAGATAAGACGCGTCCTACGGCGTAAGCCTAAAGCGAAAGTTGCCATGTTAAAGGCTCTTTAGAGAAGAACACAAATACTCGTTGGCATTGGACACGAGTTTCAGATTACATTGTCGTGAGTCCCCAATTGAGGCTTATCTCAAAGAGAGAAGAAGGAGGACGAGAAGACCCTGAAAAATTAGGTTTCGGTCCTTTTTCAGAAACCTTTTCGACTCGCCTCGTCGACGACACCTTGAACTACCAAAAAGATGCGAACTGCAAACTTACGTCAGATTCCTTATAAGTTTAAATAAAAGTATAGAATTCAATAAAATCCATCATTATTTTATGTGTACATCATTTGCTGGTCGGATGAATTATTAAAGAGAAAATAACTCGCCCTTTCAAGCTTACACCGAGCGTTGTCAATTAAAGAAGAAGTTCTACTTAGCAGGGAGCATCCCACATGTCAATTAAGGAAAGAGAGGTAATTGGAACTTGATGAAAACGGACTATATATTGCGGTGTTTAATTGTTTTGTTTTGTCGCAAAACTTTCCCCTTATTTTCTGAATTGGCCTTGTTTTCTACAGTGTTGCTCAGTATTTCAACATTTAAAATTTATATCAACGATCAGACTGAATTTCTGTTTGCACTCTACCTATAAAACATTGAGTCTAAGGCTTTAGTTAAAGAACCGGCTATGTGACCTGTCACAGCAGATGGCTTATTTGAAAGGTATAATATAAACGGAGGTGTAATCAATATGGATATTTCATCGAAAAGAAAAACTTCATGTAAATAATCTAGCAAGTTAAACCATGGCTAAACAGTACTGCACTCGAGTCCTGGATTTTTTGTTATCACAGGGCTCAAAATAACGGCCGGTCAACGGACAATGTCCGGCCTGATCGTGGGGTTGACCGGTCAAACTCTCGTCTGACCGGTCATTTTTGGATGCTTGTCGCTTAATGCGTTTTGCTCTATAACGCTGTAATTCGCTGCTTTCTTTAGCTTTTTTTGCTCCTTTGCACTAAACCCTTTAAAGAAAAACGTTCTGCTTTGCTGTGATCAGTAATGCGACCTTCTTTGGGAAAACGCTAACAAGAATCCGTTATTTTTTAGAAAACTAAAGGATGAGTGACAGTTTTTGTCCATCAAACGTTTCACACCTACTTGTAAGAGGATTGTGAAGATCACCTTCGACGGAATTCGGGCTAATCGATCGCTCGTCCTGTACTGTTTCTCTGGGGATAAATTTCAGCGCATCGATTAATTATAATAATTTCTTTATGTCGAACATGATCTCGTTTGCAGACTCGATTCCAGAATTGTCTGATAAAAACTAAGCTAATCGAGAACGAACGTCGCCTATCTCGGCGCTTAAAATCCTCCTTCTTGATAAGCCGTTCGCGATAAAGTGTTGCGCGACGACCCAAACGAAAGCTCTACTGTATATTTATTGACTTCTGATGACCAATACGCTGTTTGTGGAACCAATTTCTTGCCAAATCAACTTCTTTGTCGCAAATATTTAGCGACGAAATTCTTCTTTGTGGAGGAGACTTTTGATCACGTGCCGGGCAACGAAAAGGATCAAGTTTCACCGATATGCAGATATAGGACGAACCTTGGAGACTTCCGACACCGCCCTACGATGATACTAAAGGTATATATAAACGGACATAAAACGGGCGAAAATCGCGGAAAGGAACTCAAAAACGTGTGAATGAATTTTTCACCAACTTGCCGGGCAAAAACCTGAACGACAATGCCGTACAACGATCAACTGCCAGCGTAATTCGATATTCCATGGGCAAAAAAAAAATTATAATATTCATTAATTTGACCGGCCAAAATCGGGCTTTGTCCGGGCTAAAAAATATTTGGCCGGTCATCATGACCGGCGACCTGCTGTCCGTTATTTTGAGCCTTGTTACCAGTTCTCTCATTGTTCGCCTCAGAAGAAGTTTCTTCTTTGCTTTCTGTGTTTTAAACTTTGCATTTTCTCTCGTGGCGACTCTAGCAAATCTGTTACTTATCCACGCGTTAACGAAGGCCTCTACGCTACCAACCAACGTCAAGAAGATGTTGAATTGCAAAAAAGAGGAGAACTGGGGCGAGGCTGAGGGAAAGAGAGATGATACTGTTTTTTCTCCTCTCCTTCTCCCCTTTTTTCCTTATTTCGCCCTAGCGACAACCCATGGATTGCTACTTCTACTCTCCCCGATCTTCATCTGTCAAAAAATAAATTAAAGATGGCAGATAATTCTCTACTCACCAAAGACACTTGGCAGATCGCTTGGGCATGCGCGTTAGAGGTGGATCGACGCATGCCAGGTGATAGTGGTAGTGGCACGTGTCACACTGCACCAGTTGATGTTGATTCTCGGTTGTTTTGCACGTCTTGCACCTGTCGGGGAAAAACGTGACAAAACATTCAGGTTATGTTATAACTTCCTCTTCCTGTTTAAACAGGTCATTTACTCGAGCCAACGGAAAACGCTTTTTGTACGATGACGTGTTATTACTACTAAGACAGTCGACACAGTCAACTCCCGATAACTCGAAACTTCAAGGGAAATCTGAAAAGGGTGGAGTTATCGGGAGTTCGAATCAAGTAACCGAAAATGAGAAAATAAGAAAATGGGATGGGGAAAGAATACAAGTATCATGCACACTTGGAATTAAGAAAACAGAACTTCAATTAAAATATACAGGGCTGCTGTACACTGTAGTCGAATTGAACAGACCAAAAAGTGAAGACAAAGAATACACAGTTGTTTTTAAATGTTTAAATTCACTATTTCGGACTGTAGTGCACACTTTTTTCCTTTTTTGAGCGACTTGACATGGTTCCAGCTATCGAGGGTAAAATTATGTAGAGGTCATCTGAAGGGAAGCAAAAATAACTTCGAGTGAGCGGGAGGTTCGAGTTATCGAGGGCCCGAGTTACCGAGGGTAAAATTACGGTATATGTATGAAAGAAATCCAAGGGAAATCGATTTTGGTTCGAGTTAGCGACGGTTCGTGTTATCGGGAGTCGACTGTGTTTAAATTTGGTTAACCTAGTGAGGTTTAAATAACAAAAACCCTTAATTTGCACAAAAAAGCAAAACCCTGAAGGATTCTGGTAGAAGAAGTAAAATGACGCCATCGTGGAAATGGCCTATTTTCCAGCTAATCAATCTCGAACCCAGAGCTCACGCTCTTGACTCCGCGTTGTCATGCGCAATAGAGAAGGGTTCTGGGAGGGGAAGGGGAAGGGTCGGAAATACAGGCCAATCAGAAGCATATAGTGACTTCTAGAGTCGACCACAAAAACAGTGAATGCAGGGAACAAGTGTTAAATTAAAGATTAGAGTCGGGTATAAGGCCTTAGGGCGTCAGTTTCTATAACTACCAAGGACAATGAGAAATGTTACATTAAAAAGTCGGGCTACAGTAAAAACCCGCGACTAAGAACCTGCATAATGACATAAATGGTAATAAGCACAAATTTAGGCTATTTAGGTTTTTGATTTATAGATTTTAGAAAATAAGATGCAGTTTCAAATTTTAGCCTAACAAGTTCTTAGTCGCGGGTTTTTACTGTATATCACAGCAAAGGAGTCACGCCGACCTTTCGTGACCTACAAGCAATCAAATCCAATCTAGCGTCACTCACATGTGGACTTTTAAAGGCTTCATCCTTGTTTGTGAAGCTGCCGTCTTCGTTTTTTTGGATTCCAATACGGACGGCTGAGTTAACTCCTGAAAAGCAAAAAACAAAAAGCAAAAAAAGCCTTTTCTTGGATGAGCAAAGGCACTTTAGCGAGCCGTACAGGAGACGTTTTCATTGATACGTTGTGTAATAGGACGGGAAACTAAGTTCTGAAAGCCTTCAAAAAAAAGAAACTAACTAACTAATGAAATTCATTTGTTCGAGTCTTAAAAAAACTTAAGGAAGAAGCAAGCAGCAGGACGGTTTTCTCCTAAGCACGAACAGTTTTCGCCAAGACCCTGTGCACACTTTTCCCTCATAAATTCAAAAACGCACCTTTTTCCTCCGCTTTGGCCCGGCGTCCACGGCGCTTTTGAAAGCTTTTCGAAAACGGTCTCCAGAGCGGATAATTTGTGAACCTTGACTCAAGTAACGTGCATACGCATGCTGTAAAAGTGACACCTTCATCTTGGGCCTATATCCTCTACAGAGGCCTCTTTGCGCCACTAGGAACTGGGGCCAATCAGAAGGGAAAAGAGAAAGAAATAGGCCTCCGCTCAGCCTTTCCTTCTTCCCATAGACCTCCGCGCGCTTACCAAATCTTTTCAGTTTCAATTTTATTTTTAGAATACCAGTGGAGGACTCTGTAGCCTGAGAACCCCGCCCCCTCCTCCTACCGCACACAGGCTGAGGCCCTAGCAGAGAAGGGACTATTCTTGGATCAGGGCAACTTTTCGTTTAGAAATTTCATAAAACGTAGTGTAGATCTTCTTTACTGATACATTCAACTCTCTCTTAATGGACACCTCCGTAAAACGGACACTTCTATAAGACGAACACCTCCGTAAAACGGACACCTCCATAAGACGGACACCTCTGAAAGATGGACACCTCTATAAGATGGACACCTCTATAAAACGGACACCTTTGTAAGACGGACACCTCCATAACACAGACACCTCTGTCAGACGGACCCCTCTATAAGACGGACACCTCTGAAAAATGGACTGCTAAGGTTGTCTCTCCCTTTCCTTACTCCCTTTATTTTACTCTCTATTGGACAGACATCTTTCTAAAGGTGATGTTACACGGGACGATTCGCAACGACGATTTTTAGCGCAACACAGCGCTGCAATGTCGGAACAATGTTGTAACCATTCGAAACAATGTCGCAACAATGTTGCAACGCTGTGTTGCGCTAAAAATCGTCGTTGCGAATCGTCTCGTGTAACGTCACCTTAAGACAGACACTTAGTGCCGGTCCTAAAGATGTCCTTCTTGCAGAGAGTTGACTGTAATTCATAAAGACGAAAGAAGACGTTCGTTACCTTGCCCGCCAGCTTACACAAGCAGCGGTGAAGCCGTGTCGTTTCTTGTCTCCTTTCAAGGATGTCTTCTGCCAATAGCTGAATAGTTTCAGTCAACTGATAGAGATGATAAACACAAATAAAACAGAAAATTCTAATGGATAGTAGGACCTCACACTCTATGGTGCTAAGAGTCTTCTCAGACAAGAGGTTTGGTTATCCGCCACGTTAAAAACGAAAGAGGTACTGGGTCGAGTAAACTTTCGCAAAGACTTCTGGGACTGTTACTGGCACGTGCCCAGTAACGATCCCAGAAACCATTGCGGGACATGTTTCGGCTCCACTTCCTTCTCGTTTTAATACTGCTTATCAGTAGCACAGTTTATACCATCGTATTCGTCACGTTAAAAACAAGAGGGAAAATAGGCCGAGTAAACTTTCACAAAGACTTCTGGGACTGTTACTGGCGCGTGCCCAGTTACGACCCAAGAAACAATTGCGGGACACATTTCGGCTCCTGTTCCCTTCTCGTTTCTAAAGTGCCTATCAGTAGCTCAGTTTATGCCATCGATCCCGCGAGCGACATGAAACGTTTGTTTTGCTGTATAAGTTTGCTCTTATGTGGATAGAACCTTACAGCGCTTTTCAAAAACACGCGAACTCTGATGTTCAAAAGCCGCTCTCACTATTACGTTTTCCGCTGCCGTCAATCAAAATTACGATCACAAGTAACCTTGAAACACGGAAACACACAAAACGGATTAAAATCCACCAATCGCAAAGCATATCAAAAATTTTTTTTCGGCCCTTCGGGCCTCAGTTTGGTCCAAAAATAAGGAGGACCAAGCCCCAGGCAAGGTTTTAGCCAGAAGGGTGTCCAGCCGTCCTATGGACGCCCATTTTTGGAAGAAACACAAGGAAAATTCACCTAATCTCTCATACGTTTACGGGAAAACGTGAATTCTGGACGGCCAGTTTTTAATGTCTGGCTAAAAGCCTGGCCCCAGGGCCCCTCCCCTGGATCCGCCAATGATTTTTGAATGTCTAACCACGCATTCTACAACCCCGGACAAAGCTCATTAGACTTTTCCATGTGTTTCGTAATTTCGCGCCCTAGTGCGATCATTTCTAACGGGAACTAAGTCGCCCCCCCCCCCCCCCCCCAACAATCCTTGTTCAAAGTTGTTTGGTCTAAAAGCTCACGTGTGCATTTCTGGTGTTACCACGGTTTTTCATTTTGCGACAGTAAGCTTTTTGGTCAGGACGAGTGCAAAAAATAGGTATTTTGTAATAGGCTTCAACAGTTTTTGTCCGAGGTTGTAGCGAGAAATTCAAACCTCGTGATATTTCTCTCTCAAGTCCTGTTCCTCTTGTTGTAACCTTTTGTTGTTTGACTCAAGTTCTTCCTGTCTTTCCTGCATCTCTTTCAATCGAGCACTTCGATCTGACATAGAAATACAGTGAACGTTTCTTTAACGGCCACCTCTGAAAGACGGACACCCCCTAAACCAGACACCAACAGTTGGTCCCTGCCGTTGTTCAGTCATTTTCTTTGAAACTCTCTATAAGATGGACACCTCCCTAAACCGGACACCTAAAGTTGGTCCCTGCCATTCTTCAGTCATTTTCTTTGACTCTCTAGAAGATGGACACCTCCCTAAACCGGACACCTAAAGTTGGTCCCTGTCGTTCTGCAGTCATTTTCTTTGACTCTCTATGAGATGGACACCTCCCTAAACCGGACACCTAAAGTTGGTCCCTGCCGTTCTTCAGTCATTTTCTTTGACTCTCTATGAGATGGACACCTCCCTAAACCGGACACCTAAAGTTGGTCCCTGCCGTTCTTCAGTCATTTTCTTTGACTCTCTATGAGATGGACACCTCCCCAAACCGGACACCTAAAGTTGGTCCCTGCCGTTCTTCAGTCATTTTCTTTGACTCTCTATGAGATGGACACCTCCCTAAACCGGACACCTAAAGTTGGTCCCTGCCATTCTTCAGTCATTTTCTTTGACTCTCTATGAGATGGACACCTCCCTAAACCGGACACCTAAAGTTGGTCCCTGCCGTTCTTCAGTCATTTTCTTTGACTCTCTATGAGATGGACACCTCCCTAAACCGGACACCTAAAGTTGGTCCCTGCCATTCTTCAGTCATTTTCTTTGACTCTCTAGAAGATGGACACCTCCCTAAACCGGACACCTAAAGTTGGTCCCTGCCGTTCTTCAGTCATTTTCTTTGACTCTCTATGAGATGGACACCTCCCTAAACCGGACACCTAAAGTTGGTCCCTGCCGTTCTTCAGTCATTTTCTTTGACTCTCTATGAGATGGACACCTCCCTAAACCGCACACCTAAAGTTGGTCCCTGCTGTTCTTCAGTCATTTTCCTTGTTTCTCTATAAGATGGACAACTCCCTAGACCGGACACCCAGAGGTGGTCCTTGCCGTTACACTCTCATTTTCTTGACTCTTTGACTCTCTATATGACAGACACTTCCCTTGACCGGACACCTAAAGTTGGTCCCTAACGTTCTCCTGTTATTTTCTTTGTCTCTCTAAAAGACGGACACCTCTGTAGACAGGACACTTCAATCATTTTTTTTAACTCTATACAATGAACACCTCCCAAGACAGGACACCTAGAGTTGGTCGCTACCTTTCTCCAGTCATTTTCTTTGACTCTCTATAAGACGGACACCTCCCTAAACCGGAAACCTGGAGCTGGTCCCTGCCGTTCGTCATTTTCTTGGACACTCTATAAGATGCATCCCTTATTATAAATATAAACAAGGTGAAAAAAATGTTAACATTATACTTACCGTGATAATAATCAACAAATTCGCTTGTGAGAGCAGGCTGGACAAACCATTTCCGCCGAACGTTTACAATACTATGAGTCTGAAAAAAGGAAGGTTGGAAGAAAACCATTCACCCACATCTTTAAAATAACCTAAAATCTGGTTAAGCCATAACTAATTTGACTTATCGATGGGAACAGTCCACGACAAAATTGTCGACACCCTTGAAGTGGGCTACACTTTGGAGGACAAAACAATCCGGACCGCTCCAGTCTTCCACATCCTAACCTCCCCACCCCCTCCCCAAACAAAGCCAGCTTTCGTACCGGAAAGTGGAGCAAAGGCACAAAACTCACTTCGGGGGAGGGGAAGGAAAGGCTTGCTTAAGAGCGTAACAAAAACGTGAACAAAGTCTAGCTAACTCTGATGCCGATTAAAGGGTAGGGAAGGCAAGAAAGGAAGTTGAAGTGGAGTTCCAACAAAGCAATATCGTCCTCCACGACGCTTCTCTTTTTTACTCTGCGCCAAACTTGCTTTGAGTGAGTGATTTTCCATTCAAACAAAATTAGGCTATTCAGGTCATTGGTCAACTAACCTGGAATTTTGCCCGCGCGATTTGAAACCATTTTTCAACTTTGAGCGCTTTAAAAATAATCGTTGATCTAAACTCAAAATTTTGGAATCGAGCATTTTCTATAGAAACCATCGGGCACGCTAATGTACTAAGCAAAGTACCGATCCTGTGCAAGCTGATATAAAAAGATTACCTGTCCTGTGGTGTAACCTAGGAGCTGGGCTTTCTTGAAAAGCTGCCGGCATGCTGTGGAATAAAAGATTGACAGAATCGAAGTCAGGATCAAAAAGAAAGTAAAGACAAAATGAAAGTTGCAAACATCATTCAGAAAACGACTTTCAGATTTCTAGAGCAATCAAAGCAAAACAAATAGTCCAACGAAGAGGACAGTGGAAAAAAGCAGCTTGCAATTTCGTTTGTAAGGACTCGGTTGTTCAATGTACAGATCTACCTGAATTATGAAAACCGGGTTAGCAACCATTTTGTAATTTATCTCAACTTCCTCTTTCTTAGCCTGTTTTTATTATTTCTGTGGTACTTGCAACTAATAAACTGTGAAACTTTTATTTTGGAAAGTTTACAAGGAAGACTTTGCTTAAGCATTTCAGTACTTGACCAGTAAGATAAACGTAGCATATTATTTTATTTCAGATAGTTTTGAACACGTATGTTAGACTTACCCTCTTAGGCAAGTTACTGTAGACCCGAAATGACACCGGGTTGGAAGTTTATGGTGTGAGGTTACTGAATAAATGTTTGAAAATTTGCGCCTTTTTTAAATTTGGACTCGGTGAAATGCCACTGAGGGCCACTAACGTACTGCCTGGCGTAATCGGCCTTTGAATGATTTTTTATTATTTTAAATTGCCAAGTAGTAGAATGAGTTGATTTTTTTTGCTAACCCGGTTTTCAAAGCTCCAGGTATAGATAAATGAAGGAAAAAAATGTCATACGAAGCCTAAAGAGATGGGAAAAAAACGTACAAATCACACACGATAGCGGTGGATTCCATTTCTTCCTTTGGCCTTCAATGGCGATTTGCAGAATTTTACGTTTATATACCCTGGCCACCAAAGACTTAGACAGTTCACTATCCCCTATTTTTTTTTTAAGATCGTTGAGACTGACACCATGAATCCAGAGGTCAGGAATTAAGGAAAAAACTCTTTTATCCGGGGTAGGAGACAGAGTGTTCACCTCGGAGCTTACCGCTACGGGTGGCCATCTTGGTTTCAAATGTAAATAGCAGAGGGGGGGGGGGGGGGGGGGGGGGGGGGGGGGGGGGGGAGGCAAGAAAAATAGCCTTCTTCGAAACTGTTCCCTCCAACCTAAGATTTGAAACTCACCCCCAGACTTTATCAGGTACACTGGAAACCAAGATGGCCGCCTGTAAGGGTAGGTGCTCGATCCCGACGACCTTTCGGAAAAACAGGGGACAATGAACAGTTTACGAGACTTAACATTGCGGTTCGCCGTTTACGGTTTCGGTCGCCGCTCCTAGCTTCGGCCATAGGCCGAAGATGTGCCTGCCTGCAGCCCACCCCGAAGCATCCCGCTGCACGCGCGAAATGCTGACCTTTTCTGGAGAATAATTTCACGTGACAACATTAATTATAATTTTCATACTCCTTACCTCCAGGACAGGTTTTCAAAAGTCGAGGAATCTTCTCCGAAGGTGCTGGGAAAACAAATACGGAAAATTAGGCCCGGTTCAAACGTATTTTTCATGCGCCGAAACGAATCATTTGATTCGGGGCATGCAAGTTCGACGTTTGAATCAATTAAATTTGGGTGGCCCCAACTAACAAATTCGACCAGCTCAATCGCATAAAACGGCGAAAGTGCGAATCGGATTCACGCGTCGAACTTCTAAGGTGCAGAATTTAATGCATACATTATTTTCGTGCATTTCCTAACCACAATCCAGCAATGTAGGGTTACTTGTCATATGCAGTATTTCGCACGCTGAGATGAAACCTGAAAACTAACATTTACTAAACAATTCGACTATACTTACTATAGTATTTTGGTATGTTCTTCATTCTTTTTGCTTGAAAGTCTGAGCGGACAGCTTCCAAACAGTGCTTTACTCTTTCCTGCAATTATGTAAAGGAGGCCGAAAGAACCGTGAATAATGGTAACCAACCAACCTTCCCTCCAGTTACGTGTTGGACGGGAATGGGGTCACAAATGATTGAAAACGAGCAATCACCATGCTGAATTTTCACATGTTTGGAGACGAAATTTCGTTGGGATCCGATGGCATGGAGTTTCAAGGGTCAGATAACGCTCATCAACGACCACATCGTCATCAGTGACCACGTTCCGGGGAGATGCATTGTTTTTCCACTGCAGGTTTGAAAAAAAAAAAAAACAACAACAAAAAAAAAAAAAAAAAAAAAAAACAGTAGTTTGTCTAGCAACCTTTGTGGCATTACAGGTGTGGTATGGAATCCCTAATGAAAGGGTTCCCAAGTCTCCACTAAATAGTGGGTAAGGTGGGGAGGGAGGGTGTGTGTAAATGAGAGTGTTGTAGGCATAAAAACAAATAAAATTGGTTAACAGTTAAATAGTTAGAAAAAGCACCAATATTGAGCGACCAACAACTGCAATGCAGCCACGTCCAACACAAATATACAGTGCAAAGTAAAATGTTAAAAGTTAAAAACACCGATATTGAGCGACCAACAAACTGCAATGCAGCCACGTCCAACACAATACACAGTGCAAAATAAAACAAAAGGAACTGAAGGGTTAATATATAATATAATATAAAGTTAAGCACCTTGAAACGAGGGAAACAGGTTTCTAGGGCAAATAGATCCATTAGCTATAACCGTAGCAAGATGCCTGCTGCATTGACACATGAAAGTACTGAAAGGTCTTGCAAAAAAAAAAAGGTAAATGATTACTTACTCTAAAATACTTCAGATAGCCTCTGTAGCAGACCAATTAGCGAGCAAAAAAACTTGGAAACTCCTCAGCTAGTAGACAAAAATTCCTCTTCTCATGGATGTGGCCCACAAAAAGTAGCAAAAACAATTTTTTTGCTGCTCACGCCATAGTTAATCGTCAGCATGATGACGTACAATATGAGAGGAGTCTGGGGACGAACTTATCCCAGCTGAATGAAAACGAAAATGGATGAAAAAAGGGGGTTACCCTACTTAAACATGACTTTTTTTAAAAAATAGATAAATAAATAAATAAACTGCCAACCAGAAAATATAATTATCTATAATGTTATTTCGTTCTTAAAACTTTGAAAGTGGCTAAAAAGCCAGTTGCTGTTCTAGTGGAAAATGGGGGGAGCATGGGGATGAATTTATCCCAGCTAAATCAATAAGGAAATGGGCGGGAAAAAAGAAAGGAAAAAAAAAAAGGGGGGGTTAAACCCTCTTTAAAAATTGTTATTAAAGAAGATAAATTGCTAACCACAAAATATGATGATCTATAATATTACTTCGTTCTTTAGAACATCGAGAGTAAGGAAAAAAAATTGTAGCTGTTCTAATTAAAGGAGGGTGTTAAAAAAGAACAGGGGACTCAAGTAAAAAACAAAAACAAAAACAAAAACAAAACAAAAAAAAAACATCTACAATAAAAAGAGGAAGTGGGAAAAGAAATAAAACAACAACAGCAACAACAAAAAGAATACCCATCTCGAATTACTTCGTTCTTGAAACTTTTAAGTGTAAAATTCCAGGAAGTAGAAAAAGGTAATTTGCAGATAAAAGAAAACATGGAAGAGTAGGAAAGAGAAGGTTAAGAGACCCGGGTATATTGGGACAATGGATGCATCGACACCAAGGCTCTAAAAAGTTGTGAATCATCAGGGGCATAGCACAACTGAGCAGGAATGTTTCTAACCCGGTACCAGGTCATATGCCCGACATTCCCGTGTCGAGTCCAGGAAAGAAGGAAATTGAAGAAATAGAAAAAGACTGAGAGAAGATGCAAAAGAAAAGTTGTACTTGATAGACTCCGGCCCCATTTTATTGCTCAAAATAATCTATCCCGATCTCCTGTATAGGTCAAATAAAATTAATCTAAACAAAGTAGAGTAAATAAATTAGAGAACAAAATACATATATATTGAAAAATAAATAAAAGGCAGTTAAAAAATAATTATAATAATAAAGAACTAGCGAAAACTATATGAAGTGCCAGTGTGGGAGGAGATAGTAAAAATATGTAAGTGGTGTGAATTGTGGGAGACAATGATTAAACTATGTCTGAGTTAATATGTAGTTTGTGCTGAAATAGGAAGATTAGTTGAAAATAAAATATAAAGTGGAGTGAATGGAAGTATGTGAACACCATAAACCATTCAAAGAGTTGACTAGTACCCAAAATGGTACCCCTACTGTTAGGTACCCACCATAGCTTTGAAAAAAAAAAAAACAACAAAAAAAAAAAAAAAAAAAAAACAGTAGTTTGTCTAGCAACCTTTGTGGCATTACAGGTGTGGTATGGAATCCCTAATGAAAGGGTTCCCAAGTCTCCACCTAAATAGTGGGTAAGGTGGGGAGGGAGGGTGTGTGTAAATGAGAGTGTTGTAGGCATAAAAACAATAAAATTGGTTAACAGTTAAATAGTTAGAAAAAGCACCAATATTGAGCGACCAACAACTGCAATGCAGCCACGTCCAACACAAATATACAGTGCAAAGTAAAATGTTAAAAGTTAAAAACACCGATATTGAGCGACCAACAAACTGCAATGCAGCCACGTCCAACACAATACACAGTGCAAAATAAAACAAAAGGAACTGAAGGGTTAATATATAATATAATATAAAGTTAAGCACCTTGAAACGAGGGAAACAGGTTTCTAGGGCAAATAGATCCATTAGCTATAACCGTAGCAAGATGCCTGCTGCATTGACACATGAAAGTACTGAAAGGTCTTGCAAAAAAAAAAAGGTAAATGATTACTTACTCTAAAATACTTCAGATAGCCTCTGTAGCAGACCAATTAGCGAGCAAAAAAACTTGGAAACTCCTCAGCTAGTAGACAAAAATTCCTCTTCTCATGGATGTGGCCCACAAAAAGTAGCAAAAACAATTTTTTTGCTGCTCACGCCATAGTTAATCGTCAGCATGATGACGTACAATATGAGAGGAGTCTGGGGACGAACTTATCCCAGCTGAATGAAAACGAAAATGGATGAAAAAAGGGGGTTACCCTACTTAAACATGACTTTTTTTAAAAAATAGATAAATAAATAAATAAACTGCCAACCAGAAAATATAATTATCTATAATGTTATTTCGTTCTTAAAACTTTGAAAGTGGCTAAAAAGCCAGTTGCTGTTCTAGTGGAAAATGGGGGGAGCATGGGGATGAATTTATCCCAGCTAAATCAATAAGGAAATGGGCGGGAAAAAAGAAAGGAAAAAAAAAAAGGGGGGGTTAAACCCTCTTTAAAAATTGTTATTAAAGAAGATAAATTGCTAACCACAAAATATGATGATCTATAATATTACTTCGTTCTTTAGAACATCGAGAGTAAGGAAAAAAAATTGTAGCTGTTCTAATTAAAGGAGGGTGTTAAAAAAGAACAGGGGACTCAAGTAAAAAACAAAAACAAAAACAAAAACAAAACAAAAAAAAAACATCTACAATAAAAAGAGGAAGTGGGAAAAGAAATAAAACAACAACAGCAACAACAAAAAGAATACCCATCTCGAATTACTTCGTTCTTGAAACTTTTAAGTGTAAAATTCCAGGAAGTAGAAAAAGGTAATTTGCAGATAAAAGAAAACATGGAAGAGTAGGAAAGAGAAGGTTAAGAGACCCGGGTATATTGGGACAATGGATGCATCGACACCAAGGCTCTAAAAAGTTGTGAATCATCAGGGGCATAGCACAACTGAGCAGGAATGTTTCTAACCCGGTACCAGGTCATATGCCCGACATTCCCGTGTCGAGTCCAGGAAAGAAGGAAATTGAAGAAATAGAAAAAGACTGAGAGAAGATGCAAAAGAAAAGTTGTACTTGATAGACTCCGGCCCCATTTTATTGCTCAAAATAATCTATCTCGATCTCCTGTATAGGTCAAATAAAATTAATCTAAACAAAGTAGAGTAAATAAATTAGAGAACAAAATACATATATATTGAAAAATAAATAAAAGGCAGTTAAAAAATAATTATAATAATAAAGAACTAGCGAAAACTATATGAAGTGCCAGTGTGGGAGGAGATAGTAAAAATATGTAAGTGGTGTGAATTGTGGGAGACAATGATTAAACTATGTCTGAGTTAATATGTAGTTTGTGCTGAAATAGGAAGATTAGTTGAAAATAAAATATAAAGTGGAGTGAATGGAAGTATGTGAACACCATAAACCATTCAAAGAGTTGACTAGTACCCAAAATGGTACCCCTACTGTTAGGTACCCACCATAGCTTTGAAAAAAAAAAAAACAAAAAAAAAAAAAAAAAAAAAAACAGTAGTTTGTCTAGCAACCTTTGTGGCATTACAGGTGTGGTATGGAATCCCTAATGAAAGGGTTCCCAAGTCTCCACTAAATAGTGGGTAAGGTGGGGAGGGAGGGTGTGTGTAAATGAGAGTGTTGTAGGCATAAAAACAAATAAAATTGGTTAACAGTTAAATAGTTAGAAAAAGCACCAATATTGAGCGACCAACAACTGCAATGCAGCCACGTCCAACACAAATATACAGTGCAAAGTAAAATGTTAAAAGTTAAAAACACCGATATTGAGCGACCAACAAACTGCAATGCAGCCACGTCCAACACAATACACAGTGCAAAATAAAACAAAAGGAACTGAAGGGTTAATATATAATATAATATAAAGTTAAGCACCTTGAAACGAGGGAAACAGGTTTCTAGGGCAAATAGATCCATTAGCTATAACCGTAGCAAGATGCCTGCTGCATTGACACATGAAAGTACTGAAAGGTCTTGGAAAAAAAAAAAGGTAAATGATTACTTACTCTAAAATACTTCAGATAGCCTCTGTAGCAGACCAATTAGCGAGCAAAAAAACTTGGAAACTCCTCAGCTAGTAGACAAAAATTCCTCTTCTCATGGATGTGGCCCACAAAAAGTAGCAAAAACAATTTTTTTGCTGCTCACGCCATAGTTAATCGTCAGCATGATGACGTACAATATGAGAGGAGTCTGGGGACGAACTTATCCCAGCTGAATGAAAACGAAAATGGATGAAAAAAGGGGGTTACCCTACTTAAACATGACTTTTTTTAAAAAATAGATAAATAAATAAATAAACTGCCAACCAGAAAATATAATTATCTATAATGTTATTTCGTTCTTAAAACTTTGAAAGTGGCTAAAAAGCCAGTTGCTGTTCTAGTGGAAAATGGGGGGAGCATGGGGATGAATTTATCCCAGCTAAATCAATAAGGAAATGGGCGGGAAAAAAGAAAGGAAAAAAAAAAAGGGGGGGTTAAACCCTCTTTAAAAATTGTTATTAAAGAAGATAAATTGCTAACCACAAAATATGATGATCTATAATATTACTTCGTTCTTTAGAACATCGAGAGTAAGGAAAAAAAATTGTAGCTGTTCTAATTAAAGGAGGGTGTTAAAAAAGAACAGGGGACTCAAGTAAAAAACAAAAACAAAAACAAAAACAAAACAAAAAAAAAACATCTACAATAAAAAGAGGAAGTGGGAAAAGAAATAAAACAACAACAGCAACAACAAAAAGAATACCCATCTCGAATTACTTCGTTCTTGAAACTTTTAAGTGTAAAATTCCAGGAAGTAGAAAAAGGTAATTTGCAGATAAAAGAAAACATGGAAGAGTAGGAAAGAGAAGGTTAAGAGACCCGGGTATATTGGGACAATGGATGCATCGACACCAAGGCTCTAAAAAGTTGTGAATCATCAGGGGCATAGCACAACTGAGCAGGAATGTTTCTAACCCGGTACCAGGTCATATGCCCGACATTCCCGTGTCGAGTCCAGGAAAGAAGGAAATTGAAGAAATAGAAAAAGACTGAGAGAAGATGCAAAAGAAAAGTTGTACTTGATAGACTCCGGCCCCATTTTATTGCTCAAAATAATCTATCTCGATCTCCTGTATAGGTCAAATAAAATTAATCTAAACAAAGTAGAGTAAATAAATTAGAGAACAAAATACATATATATTGAAAAATAAATAAAAGGCAGTTAAAAAATAATTATAATAATAAAGAACTAGCGAAAACTATATGAAGTGCCAGTGTGGGAGGAGATAGTAAAAATATGTAAGTGGTGTGAATTGTGGGAGACAATGATTAAACTATGTCTGAGTTAATATGTAGTTTGTGCTGAAATAGGAAGATTAGTTGAAAATAAAATATAAAGTGGAGTGAATGGAAGTATGTGAACACCATAAACCATTCAAAGAGTTGACTAGTACCCAAAATGGTACCCCTACTGTTAGGTACCCACCATAGCTTTGAAAAAAAAAAAAAACAACAAAAAAAAAAAAAAAAAAAAAACAGTAGTTTGTCTAGCAACCTTTGTGGCATTACAGGTGTGGTATGGAATCCCTAATGAAAGGGTTCCCAAGTCTCCACTAAATAATGGGTAAGGTGGGGAGGGAGGGTGTGTGTAAATGAGAGTGTTGTAGGCATAAAAACAAATAAAATTGGTTAACAGTTAAATAGTTAGAAAAAGCACCAATATTGAGCGACCAACAACTGCAATGCAGCCACGTCCAACACAAATATACAGTGCAAAGTAAAATGTTAAAAGTTAAAAACACCGATATTGAGCGACCAACAAACTGCAATGCAGCCACGTCCAACACAATACACAGTGCAAAATAAAACAAAAGGAACTGAAGGGTTAATATATAATATAATATAAAGTTAAGCACCTTGAAACGAGGGAAACAGGTTTCTAGGGCAAATAGATCCATTAGCTATAACCGTAGCAAGATGCCTGCTGCATTGACACATGAAAGTACTGAAAGGTCTTGGAAAAAAAAAAAGGTAAATGATTACTTACTCTAAAATACTTCAGATAGCCTCTGTAGCAGACCAATTAGCGAGCAAAAAAACTTGGAAACTCCTCAGCTAGTAGACAAAAATTCCTCTTCTCATGGATGTGGCCCACAAAAAGTAGCAAAAACAATTTTTTTGCTGCTCACGCCATAGTTAATCGTCAGCATGATGACGTACAATATGAGAGGAGTCTGGGGACGAACTTATCCCAGCTGAATGAAAACGAAAATGGATGAAAAAAGGGGGTTACCCTACTTAAACATGACTTTTTTTAAAAAATAGATAAATAAATAAATAAACTGCCAACCAGAAAATATAATTATCTATAATGTTATTTCGTTCTTAAAACTTTGAAAGTGGCTAAAAAGCCAGTTGCTGTTCTAGTGGAAAATGGGGGGAGCATGGGGATGAATTTATCCCAGCTAAATCAATAAGGAAATGGGCGGGAAAAAAGAAAGGAAAAAAAAAAAGGGGGGGTTAAACCCTCTTTAAAAATTGTTATTAAAGAAGATAAATTGCTAACCACAAAATATGATGATCTATAATATTACTTCGTTCTTTAGAACATCGAGAGTAAGGAAAAAAAATTGTAGCTGTTCTAATTAAAGGAGGGTGTTAAAAAAGAACAGGGGACTCAAGTAAAAAACAAAAACAAAAACAAAAACAAAACAAAAAAAAAACATCTACAATAAAAAGAGGAAGTGGGAAAAGAAATAAAACAACAACAGCAACAACAAAAAGAATACCCATCTCGAATTACTTCGTTCTTGAAACTTTTAAGTGTAAAATTCCAGGAAGTAGAAAAAGGTAATTTGCAGATAAAAGAAAACATGGAAGAGTAGGAAAGAGAAGGTTAAGAGACCCGGGTATATTGGGACAATGGATGCATCGACACCAAGGCTCTAAAAAGTTGTGAATCATCAGGGGCATAGCACAACTGAGCAGGAATGTTTCTAACCCGGTACCAGGTCATATGCCCGACATTCCCGTGTCGAGTCCAGGAAAGAAGGAAATTGAAGAAATAGAAAAAGACTGAGAGAAGATGCAAAAGAAAAGTTGTACTTGATAGACTCCGGCCCCATTTTATTGCTCAAAATAATCTATCTCGATCTCCTGTATAGGTCAAATAAAATTAATCTAAACAAAGTAGAGTAAATAAATTAGAGAACAAAATACATATATATTGAAAAATAAATAAAAGGCAGTTAAAAAATAATTATAATAATAAAGAACTAGCGAAAACTATATGAAGTGCCAGTGTGGGAGGAGATAGTAAAAATATGTAAGTGGTGTGAATTGTGGGAGACAATGATTAAACTATGTCTGAGTTAATATGTAGTTTGTGCTGAAATAGGAAGATTAGTTGAAAATAAAATATAAAGTGGAGTGAATGGAAGTATGTGAACACCATAAACCATTCAAAGAGTTGACTAGTACCCAAAATGGTACCCCTACTGTTAGGTACCCACCATAGCTTTGAAAAAAAAAAAACAACAAAAAAAAAAAAAAAAAAAAACAGTAGTTTGTCTAGCAACCTTTGTGGCATTACAGGTGTGGTATGGAATCCCTAATGAAAGGGTTCCCAAGTCTCCACTAAATAGTGGGTAAGGTGGGGAGGGAGGGTGTGTGTAAATGAGAGTGTTGTAGGCATAAAAACAAATAAAATTGGTTAACAGTTAAATAGTTAGAAAAAGCACCAATATTGAGCGACCAACAACTGCAATGCAGCCACGTCCAACACAAATATACAGTGCAAAGTAAAATGTTAAAAGTTAAAAACACCGATATTGAGCGACCAACAAACTGCAATGCAGCCACGTCCAACACAATACACAGTGCAAAATAAAACAAAAGGAACTGAAGGGTTAATATATAATATAATATAAAGTTAAGCACCTTGAAACGAGGGAAACAGGTTTCTAGGGCAAATAGATCCATTAGCTATAACCGTAGCAAGATGCCTGCTGCATTGACACATGAAAGTACTGAAAGGTCTTGGAAAAAAAAAAAGGTAAATGATTACTTACTCTAAAATACTTCAGATAGCCTCTGTAGCAGACCAATTAGCGAGCAAAAAAACTTGGAAACTCCTCAGCTAGTAGACAAAAATTCCTCTTCTCATGGATGTGGCCCACAAAAAGTAGCAAAAACAATTTTTTTGCTGCTCACGCCATAGTTAATCGTCAGCATGATGACGTACAATATGAGAGGAGTCTGGGGACGAACTTATCCCAGCTGAATGAAAACGAAAATGGATGAAAAAAGGGGGTTACCCTACTTAAACATGACTTTTTTTAAAAAATAGATAAATAAATAAATAAACTGCCAACCAGAAAATATAATTATCTATAATGTTATTTCGTTCTTAAAACTTTGAAAGTGGCTAAAAAGCCAGTTGCTGTTCTAGTGGAAAATGGGGGGAGCATGGGGATGAATTTATCCCAGCTAAATCAATAAGGAAATGGGCGGGAAAAAAGAAAGGAAAAAAAAAAAGGGGGGGTTAAACCCTCTTTAAAAATTGTTATTAAAGAAGATAAATTGCTAACCACAAAATATGATGATCTATAATATTACTTCGTTCTTTAGAACATCGAGAGTAAGGAAAAAAAATTGTAGCTGTTCTAATTAAAGGAGGGTGTTAAAAAAGAACAGGGGACTCAAGTAAAAAACAAAAACAAAAACAAAAACAAAACAAAAAAAAAACATCTACAATAAAAAGAGGAAGTGGGAAAAGAAATAAAACAACAACAGCAACAACAAAAAGAATACCCATCTCGAATTACTTCGTTCTTGAAACTTTTAAGTGTAAAATTCCAGGAAGTAGAAAAAGGTAATTTGCAGATAAAAGAAAACATGGAAGAGTAGGAAAGAGAAGGTTAAGAGACCCGGGTATATTGGGACAATGGATGCATCGACACCAAGGCTCTAAAAAGTTGTGAATCATCAGGGGCATAGCACAACTGAGCAGGAATGTTTCTAACCCGGTACCAGGTCATATGCCCGACATTCCCGTGTCGAGTCCAGGAAAGAAGGAAATTGAAGAAATAGAAAAAGACTGAGAGAAGATGCAAAAGAAAAGTTGTACTTGATAGACTCCGGCCCCATTTTATTGCTCAAAATAATCTATCTCGATCTCCTGTATAGGTCAAATAAAATTAATCTAAACAAAGTAGAGTAAATAAATTAGAGAACAAAATACATATATATTGAAAAATAAATAAAAGGCAGTTAAAAAATAATTATAATAATAAAGAACTAGCGAAAACTATATGAAGTGCCAGTGTGGGAGGAGATAGTAAAAATATGTAAGTGGTGTGAATTGTGGGAGACAATGATTAAACTATGTCTGAGTTAATATGTAGTTTGTGCTGAAATAGGAAGATTAGTTGAAAATAAAATATAAAGTGGAGTGAATGGAAGTATGTGAACACCATAAACCATTCAAAGAGTTGACTAGTACCCAAAATGGTACCCCTACTGTTAGGTACCCACCATAGCTTTGAAAAAAAAAAAAACAACAACAAAAAAAAAAAAAAAAAACAGTAGTTTGTCTAGCAACCTTTGTGGCATTACAGGTGTGGTATGGAATCCCTAATGAAAGGGTTCCCAAGTCTCCACTAAATAGTGGGTAAGGTGGGGAGGGAGGGTGTGTGTAAATGAGAGTGTTGTAGGCATAAAAACAAATAAAATTGGTTAACAGTTAAATAGTTAGAAAAAGCACCAATATTGAGCGACCAACAACTGCAATGCAGCCACGTCCAACACAAATATACAGTGCAAAGTAAAATGTTAAAAGTTAAAAACACCGATATTGAGCGACCAACAAACTGCAATGCAGCCACGTCCAACACAATACACAGTGCAAAATAAAACAAAAGGAACTGAAGGGTTAATATATAATATAATATAAAGTTAAGCACCTTGAAACGAGGGAAACAGGTTTCTAGGGCAAATAGATCCATTAGCTATAACCGTAGCAAGATGCCTGCTGCATTGACACATGAAAGTACTGAAAGGTCTTGCAAAAAAAAAAAGGTAAATGATTACTTACTCTAAAATACTTCAGATAGCCTCTGTAGCAGACCAATTAGCGAGCAAAAAAACTTGGAAACTCCTCAGCTAGTAGACAAAAATTCCTCTTCTCATGGATGTGGCCCACAAAAAGTAGCAAAAACAATTTTTTTGCTGCTCACGCCATAGTTAATCGTCAGCATGATGACGTACAATATGAGAGGAGTCTGGGGACGAACTTATCCCAGCTGAATGAAAACGAAAATGGATGAAAAAAGGGGGTTACCCTACTTAAACATGACTTTTTTTAAAAAATAGATAAATAAATAAATAAACTGCCAACCAGAAAATATAATTATCTATAATGTTATTTCGTTCTTAAAACTTTGAAAGTGGCTAAAAAGCCAGTTGCTGTTCTAGTGGAAAATGGGGGGAGCATGGGGATGAATTTATCCCAGCTAAATCAATAAGGAAATGGGCGGGAAAAAAGAAAGGAAAAAAAAAAAGGGGGGGTTAAACCCTCTTTAAAAATTGTTATTAAAGAAGATAAATTGCTAACCACAAAATATGATGATCTATAATATTACTTCGTTCTTTAGAACATCGAGAGTAAGGAAAAAAAATTGTAGCTGTTCTAATTAAAGGAGGGTGTTAAAAAAGAACAGGGGACTCAAGTAAAAAACAAAAACAAAAACAAAAACAAAACAAAAAAAAAACATCTACAATAAAAAGAGGAAGTGGGAAAAGAAATAAAACAACAACAGCAACAACAAAAAGAATACCCATCTCGAATTACTTCGTTCTTGAAACTTTTAAGTGTAAAATTCCAGGAAGTAGAAAAAGGTAATTTGCAGATAAAAGAAAACATGGAAGAGTAGGAAAGAGAAGGTTAAGAGACCCGGGTATATTGGGACAATGGATGCATCGACACCAAGGCTCTAAAAAGTTGTGAATCATCAGGGGCATAGCACAACTGAGCAGGAATGTTTCTAACCCGGTACCAGGTCATATGCCCGACATTCCCGTGTCGAGTCCAGGAAAGAAGGAAATTGAAGAAATAGAAAAAGACTGAGAGAAGATGCAAAAGAAAAGTTGTACTTGATAGACTCCGGCCCCATTTTATTGCTCAAAATAATCTATCTCGATCTCCTGTATAGGTCAAATAAAATTAATCTAAACAAAGTAGAGTAAATAAATTAGAGAACAAAATACATATATATTGAAAAATAAATAAAAGGCAGTTAAAAAATAATTATAATAATAAAGAACTAGCGAAAACTATATGAAGTGCCAGTGTGGGAGGAGATAGTAAAAATATGTAAGTGGTGTGAATTGTGGGAGACAATGATTAAACTATGTCTGAGTTAATATGTAGTTTGTGCTGAAATAGGAAGATTAGTTGAAAATAAAATATAAAGTGGAGTGAATGGAAGTATGTGAACACCATAAACCATTCAAAGAGTTGACTAGTACCCAAAATGGTACCCCTACTGTTAGGTACCCACCATAGCTTTGAAAAAAAAAAAAACAAAAAAAAAAAAAAAAAAAAAAACAGTAGTTTGTCTAGCAACCTTTGTGGCATTACAGGTGTGGTATGGAATCCCTAATGAAAGGGTTCCCAAGTCTCCACTAAATAGTGGGTAAGGTGGGGAGGGAGGGTGTGTGTAAATGAGAGTGTTGTAGGCATAAAAACAAATAAAATTGGTTAACAGTTAAATAGTTAGAAAAAGCACCAATATTGAGCGACCAACAACTGCAATGCAGCCACGTCCAACACAAATATACAGTGCAAAGTAAAATGTTAAAAGTTAAAAACACCGATATTGAGCGACCAACAAACTGCAATGCAGCCACGTCCAACACAATACACAGTGCAAAATAAAACAAAAGGAACTGAAGGGTTAATATATAATATAATATAAAGTTAAGCACCTTGAAACGAGGGAAACAGGTTTCTAGGGCAAATAGATCCATTAGCTATAACCGTAGCAAGATGCCTGCTGCATTGACACATGAAAGTACTGAAAGGTCTTGGAAAAAAAAAAAGGTAAATGATTACTTACTCTAAAATACTTCAGATAGCCTCTGTAGCAGACCAATTAGCGAGCAAAAAAACTTGGAAACTCCTCAGCTAGTAGACAAAAATTCCTCTTCTCATGGATGTGGCCCACAAAAAGTAGCAAAAACAATTTTTTTGCTGCTCACGCCATAGTTAATCGTCAGCATGATGACGTACAATATGAGAGGAGTCTGGGGACGAACTTATCCCAGCTGAATGAAAACGAAAATGGATGAAAAAAGGGGGTTACCCTACTTAAACATGACTTTTTTTAAAAAATAGATAAATAAATAAATAAACTGCCAACCAGAAAATATAATTATCTATAATGTTATTTCGTTCTTAAAACTTTGAAAGTGGCTAAAAAGCCAGTTGCTGTTCTAGTGGAAAATGGGGGGAGCATGGGGATGAATTTATCCCAGCTAAATCAATAAGGAAATGGGCGGGAAAAAAGAAAGGAAAAAAAAAAAGGGGGGGTTAAACCCTCTTTAAAAATTGTTATTAAAGAAGATAAATTGCTAACCACAAAATATGATGATCTATAATATTACTTCGTTCTTTAGAACATCGAGAGTAAGGAAAAAAAATTGTAGCTGTTCTAATTAAAGGAGGGTGTTAAAAAAGAACAGGGGACTCAAGTAAAAAACAAAAACAAAAACAAAAACAAAACAAAAAAAAAACATCTACAATAAAAAGAGGAAGTGGGAAAAGAAATAAAACAACAACAGCAACAACAAAAAGAATACCCATCTCGAATTACTTCGTTCTTGAAACTTTTAAGTGTAAAATTCCAGGAAGTAGAAAAAGGTAATTTGCAGATAAAAGAAAACATGGAAGAGTAGGAAAGAGAAGGTTAAGAGACCCGGGTATATTGGGACAATGGATGCATCGACACCAAGGCTCTAAAAAGTTGTGAATCATCAGGGGCATAGCACAACTGAGCAGGAATGTTTCTAACCCGGTACCAGGTCATATGCCCGACATTCCCGTGTCGAGTCCAGGAAAGAAGGAAATTGAAGAAATAGAAAAAGACTGAGAGAAGATGCAAAAGAAAAGTTGTACTTGATAGACTCCGGCCCCATTTTATTGCTCAAAATAATCTATCTCGATCTCCTGTATAGGTCAAATAAAATTAATCTAAACAAAGTAGAGTAAATAAATTAGAGAACAAAATACATATATATTGAAAAATAAATAAAAGGCAGTTAAAAAATAATTATAATAATAAAGAACTAGCGAAAACTATATGAAGTGCCAGTGTGGGAGGAGATAGTAAAAATATGTAAGTGGTGTGAATTGTGGGAGACAATGATTAAACTATGTCTGAGTTAATATGTAGTTTGTGCTGAAATAGGAAGATTAGTTGAAAATAAAATATAAAGTGGAGTGAATGGAAGTATGTGAACACCATAAACCATTCAAAGAGTTGACTAGTACCCAAAATGGTACCCCTACTGTTAGGTACCCACCATAGCTTTGAAAAAAAAAAAAAACAACAAAAAAAAAAAAAAAAAAAAAACAGTAGTTTGTCTAGCAACCTTTGTGGCATTACAGGTGTGGTATGGAATCCCTAATGAAAGGGTTCCCAAGTCTCCACTAAATAATGGGTAAGGTGGGGAGGGAGGGTGTGTGTAAATGAGAGTGTTGTAGGCATAAAAACAAATAAAATTGGTTAACAGTTAAATAGTTAGAAAAAGCACCAATATTGAGCGACCAACAACTGCAATGCAGCCACGTCCAACACAAATATACAGTGCAAAGTAAAATGTTAAAAGTTAAAAACACCGATATTGAGCGACCAACAAACTGCAATGCAGCCACGTCCAACACAATACACAGTGCAAAATAAAACAAAAGGAACTGAAGGGTTAATATATAATATAATATAAAGTTAAGCACCTTGAAACGAGGGAAACAGGTTTCTAGGGCAAATAGATCCATTAGCTATAACCGTAGCAAGATGCCTGCTGCATTGACACATGAAAGTACTGAAAGGTCTTGGAAAAAAAAAAAGGTAAATGATTACTTACTCTAAAATACTTCAGATAGCCTCTGTAGCAGACCAATTAGCGAGCAAAAAAACTTGGAAACTCCTCAGCTAGTAGACAAAAATTCCTCTTCTCATGGATGTGGCCCACAAAAAGTAGCAAAAACAATTTTTTTGCTGCTCACGCCATAGTTAATCGTCAGCATGATGACGTACAATATGAGAGGAGTCTGGGGACGAACTTATCCCAGCTGAATGAAAACGAAAATGGATGAAAAAAGGGGGTTACCCTACTTAAACATGACTTTTTTTAAAAAATAGATAAATAAATAAATAAACTGCCAACCAGAAAATATAATTATCTATAATGTTATTTCGTTCTTAAAACTTTGAAAGTGGCTAAAAAGCCAGTTGCTGTTCTAGTGGAAAATGGGGGGAGCATGGGGATGAATTTATCCCAGCTAAATCAATAAGGAAATGGGCGGGAAAAAAGAAAGGAAAAAAAAAAAGGGGGGGTTAAACCCTCTTTAAAAATTGTTATTAAAGAAGATAAATTGCTAACCACAAAATATGATGATCTATAATATTACTTCGTTCTTTAGAACATCGAGAGTAAGGAAAAAAAATTGTAGCTGTTCTAATTAAAGGAGGGTGTTAAAAAAGAACAGGGGACTCAAGTAAAAAACAAAAACAAAAACAAAAACAAAACAAAAAAAAAACATCTACAATAAAAAGAGGAAGTGGGAAAAGAAATAAAACAACAACAGCAACAACAAAAAGAATACCCATCTCGAATTACTTCGTTCTTGAAACTTTTAAGTGTAAAATTCCAGGAAGTAGAAAAAGGTAATTTGCAGATAAAAGAAAACATGGAAGAGTAGGAAAGAGAAGGTTAAGAGACCCGGGTATATTGGGACAATGGATGCATCGACACCAAGGCTCTAAAAAGTTGTGAATCATCAGGGGCATAGCACAACTGAGCAGGAATGTTTCTAACCCGGTACCAGGTCATATGCCCGACATTCCCGTGTCGAGTCCAGGAAAGAAGGAAATTGAAGAAATAGAAAAAGACTGAGAGAAGATGCAAAAGAAAAGTTGTACTTGATAGACTCCGGCCCCATTTTATTGCTCAAAATAATCTATCTCGATCTCCTGTATAGGTCAAATAAAATTAATCTAAACAAAGTAGAGTAAATAAATTAGAGAACAAAATACATATATATTGAAAAATAAATAAAAGGCAGTTAAAAAATAATTATAATAATAAAGAACTAGCGAAAACTATATGAAGTGCCAGTGTGGGAGGAGATAGTAAAAATATGTAAGTGGTGTGAATTGTGGGAGACAATGATTAAACTATGTCTGAGTTAATATGTAGTTTGTGCTGAAATAGGAAGATTAGTTGAAAATAAAATATAAAGTGGAGTGAATGGAAGTATGTGAACACCATAAACCATTCAAAGAGTTGACTAGTACCCAAAATGGTACCCCTACTGTTAGGTACCCACCATAGCTTTGAAAAAAAAAAAACAACAAAAAAAAAAAAAAAAAAAAACAGTAGTTTGTCTAGCAACCTTTGTGGCATTACAGGTGTGGTATGGAATCCCTAATGAAAGGGTTCCCAAGTCTCCACTAAATAGTGGGTAAGGTGGGGAGGGAGGGTGTGTGTAAATGAGAGTGTTGTAGGCATAAAAACAAATAAAATTGGTTAACAGTTAAATAGTTAGAAAAAGCACCAATATTGAGCGACCAACAACTGCAATGCAGCCACGTCCAACACAAATATACAGTGCAAAGTAAAATGTTAAAAGTTAAAAACACCGATATTGAGCGACCAACAAACTGCAATGCAGCCACGTCCAACACAATACACAGTGCAAAATAAAACAAAAGGAACTGAAGGGTTAATATATAATATAATATAAAGTTAAGCACCTTGAAACGAGGGAAACAGGTTTCTAGGGCAAATAGATCCATTAGCTATAACCGTAGCAAGATGCCTGCTGCATTGACACATGAAAGTACTGAAAGGTCTTGGAAAAAAAAAAAGGTAAATGATTACTTACTCTAAAATACTTCAGATAGCCTCTGTAGCAGACCAATTAGCGAGCAAAAAAACTTGGAAACTCCTCAGCTAGTAGACAAAAATTCCTCTTCTCATGGATGTGGCCCACAAAAAGTAGCAAAAACAATTTTTTTGCTGCTCACGCCATAGTTAATCGTCAGCATGATGACGTACAATATGAGAGGAGTCTGGGGACGAACTTATCCCAGCTGAATGAAAACGAAAATGGATGAAAAAAGGGGGTTACCCTACTTAAACATGACTTTTTTTAAAAAATAGATAAATAAATAAATAAACTGCCAACCAGAAAATATAATTATCTATAATGTTATTTCGTTCTTAAAACTTTGAAAGTGGCTAAAAAGCCAGTTGCTGTTCTAGTGGAAAATGGGGGGAGCATGGGGATGAATTTATCCCAGCTAAATCAATAAGGAAATGGGCGGGAAAAAAGAAAGGAAAAAAAAAAAGGGGGGGTTAAACCCTCTTTAAAAATTGTTATTAAAGAAGATAAATTGCTAACCACAAAATATGATGATCTATAATATTACTTCGTTCTTTAGAACATCGAGAGTAAGGAAAAAAAATTGTAGCTGTTCTAATTAAAGGAGGGTGTTAAAAAAGAACAGGGGACTCAAGTAAAAAACAAAAACAAAAACAAAAACAAAACAAAAAAAAAACATCTACAATAAAAAGAGGAAGTGGGAAAAGAAATAAAACAACAACAGCAACAACAAAAAGAATACCCATCTCGAATTACTTCGTTCTTGAAACTTTTAAGTGTAAAATTCCAGGAAGTAGAAAAAGGTAATTTGCAGATAAAAGAAAACATGGAAGAGTAGGAAAGAGAAGGTTAAGAGACCCGGGTATATTGGGACAATGGATGCATCGACACCAAGGCTCTAAAAAGTTGTGAATCATCAGGGGCATAGCACAACTGAGCAGGAATGTTTCTAACCCGGTACCAGGTCATATGCCCGACATTCCCGTGTCGAGTCCAGGAAAGAAGGAAATTGAAGAAATAGAAAAAGACTGAGAGAAGATGCAAAAGAAAAGTTGTACTTGATAGACTCCGGCCCCATTTTATTGCTCAAAATAATCTATCTCGATCTCCTGTATAGGTCAAATAAAATTAATCTAAACAAAGTAGAGTAAATAAATTAGAGAACAAAATACATATATATTGAAAAATAAATAAAAGGCAGTTAAAAAATAATTATAATAATAAAGAACTAGCGAAAACTATATGAAGTGCCAGTGTGGGAGGAGATAGTAAAAATATGTAAGTGGTGTGAATTGTGGGAGACAATGATTAAACTATGTCTGAGTTAATATGTAGTTTGTGCTGAAATAGGAAGATTAGTTGAAAATAAAATATAAAGTGGAGTGAATGGAAGTATGTGAACACCATAAACCATTCAAAGAGTTGACTAGTACCCAAAATGGTACCCCTACTGTTAGGTACCCACCATAGCTTTGAAAAAAAAAAAAACAACAACAAAAAAAAAAAAAAAAAACAGTAGTTTGTCTAGCAACCTTTGTGGCATTACAGGTGTGGTATGGAATCCCTAATGAAAGGGTTCCCAAGTCTCCACTAAATAGTGGGTAAGGTGGGGAGGGAGGGTGTGTGTAAATGAGAGTGTTGTAGGCATAAAAACAAATAAAATTGGTTAACAGTTAAATAGTTAGAAAAAGCACCAATATTGAGCGACCAACAACTGCAATGCAGCCACGTCCAACACAAATATACAGTGCAAAGTAAAATGTTAAAAGTTAAAAACACCGATATTGAGCGACCAACAAACTGCAATGCAGCCACGTCCAACACAATACACAGTGCAAAATAAAACAAAAGGAACTGAAGGGTTAATATATAATATAATATAAAGTTAAGCACCTTGAAACGAGGGAAACAGGTTTCTAGGGCAAATAGATCCATTAGCTATAACCGTAGCAAGATGCCTGCTGCATTGACACATGAAAGTACTGAAAGGTCTTGCAAAAAAAAAAAGGTAAATGATTACTTACTCTAAAATACTTCAGATAGCCTCTGTAGCAGACCAATTAGCGAGCAAAAAAACTTGGAAACTCCTCAGCTAGTAGACAAAAATTCCTCTTCTCATGGATGTGGCCCACAAAAAGTAGCAAAAACAATTTTTTTGCTGCTCACGCCATAGTTAATCGTCAGCATGATGACGTACAATATGAGAGGAGTCTGGGGACGAACTTATCCCAGCTGAATGAAAACGAAAATGGATGAAAAAAGGGGGTTACCCTACTTAAACATGACTTTTTTTAAAAAATAGATAAATAAATAAATAAACTGCCAACCAGAAAATATAATTATCTATAATGTTATTTCGTTCTTAAAACTTTGAAAGTGGCTAAAAAGCCAGTTGCTGTTCTAGTGGAAAATGGGGGGAGCATGGGGATGAATTTATCCCAGCTAAATCAATAAGGAAATGGGCGGGAAAAAAGAAAGGAAAAAAAAAAAGGGGGGGTTAAACCCTCTTTAAAAATTGTTATTAAAGAAGATAAATTGCTAACCACAAAATATGATGATCTATAATATTACTTCGTTCTTTAGAACATCGAGAGTAAGGAAAAAAAATTGTAGCTGTTCTAATTAAAGGAGGGTGTTAAAAAAGAACAGGGGACTCAAGTAAAAAACAAAAACAAAAACAAAAACAAAACAAAAAAAAAACATCTACAATAAAAAGAGGAAGTGGGAAAAGAAATAAAACAACAACAGCAACAACAAAAAGAATACCCATCTCGAATTACTTCGTTCTTGAAACTTTTAAGTGTAAAATTCCAGGAAGTAGAAAAAGGTAATTTGCAGATAAAAGAAAACATGGAAGAGTAGGAAAGAGAAGGTTAAGAGACCCGGGTATATTGGGACAATGGATGCATCGACACCAAGGCTCTAAAAAGTTGTGAATCATCAGGGGCATAGCACAACTGAGCAGGAATGTTTCTAACCCGGTACCAGGTCATATGCCCGACATTCCCGTGTCGAGTCCAGGAAAGAAGGAAATTGAAGAAATAGAAAAAGACTGAGAGAAGATGCAAAAGAAAAGTTGTACTTGATAGACTCCGGCCCCATTTTATTGCTCAAAATAATCTATCTCGATCTCCTGTATAGGTCAAATAAAATTAATCTAAACAAAGTAGAGTAAATAAATTAGAGAACAAAATACATATATATTGAAAAATAAATAAAAGGCAGTTAAAAAATAATTATAATAATAAAGAACTAGCGAAAACTATATGAAGTGCCAGTGTGGGAGGAGATAGTAAAAATATGTAAGTGGTGTGAATTGTGGGAGACAATGATTAAACTATGTCTGAGTTAATATGTAGTTTGTGCTGAAATAGGAAGATTAGTTGAAAATAAAATATAAAGTGGAGTGAATGGAAGTATGTGAACACCATAAACCATTCAAAGAGTTGACTAGTACCCAAAATGGTACCCCTACTGTTAGGTACCCACCATAGCTTTGAAAAAAAAAAAAACAACAAAAAAAAAAAAAAAAAAAAACAGTAGTTTGTCTAGCAACCTTTGTGGCATTACAGGTGTGGTATGGAATCCCTAATGAAAGGGTTCCCAAGTCTCCACTAAATAGTGGGTAAGGTGGGGAGGGAGGGTGTGTGTAAATGAGAGTGTTGTAGGCATAAAAACAAATAAAATTGGTTAACAGTTAAATAGTTAGAAAAAGCACCAATATTGAGCGACCAACAACTGCAATGCAGCCACGTCCAACACAAATATACAGTGCAAAGTAAAATGTTAAAAGTTAAAAACACCGATATTGAGCGACCAACAAACTGCAATGCAGCCACGTCCAACACAATACACAGTGCAAAATAAAACAAAAGGAACTGAAGGGTTAATATATAATATAATATAAAGTTAAGCACCTTGAAACGAGGGAAACAGGTTTCTAGGGCAAATAGATCCATTAGCTATAACCGTAGCAAGATGCCTGCTGCATTGACACATGAAAGTACTGAAAGGTCTTGGAAAAAAAAAAAGGTAAATGATTACTTACTCTAAAATACTTCAGATAGCCTCTGTAGCAGACCAATTAGCGAGCAAAAAAACTTGGAAACTCCTCAGCTAGTAGACAAAAATTCCTCTTCTCATGGATGTGGCCCACAAAAAGTAGCAAAAACAATTTTTTTGCTGCTCACGCCATAGTTAATCGTCAGCATGATGACGTACAATATGAGAGGAGTCTGGGGACGAACTTATCCCAGCTGAATGAAAACGAAAATGGATGAAAAAAGGGGGTTACCCTACTTAAACATGACTTTTTTTAAAAAATAGATAAATAAATAAATAAACTGCCAACCAGAAAATATAATTATCTATAATGTTATTTCGTTCTTAAAACTTTGAAAGTGGCTAAAAAGCCAGTTGCTGTTCTAGTGGAAAATGGGGGGAGCATGGGGATGAATTTATCCCAGCTAAATCAATAAGGAAATGGGCGGGAAAAAAGAAAGGAAAAAAAAAAAGGGGGGGTTAAACCCTCTTTAAAAATTGTTATTAAAGAAGATAAATTGCTAACCACAAAATATGATGATCTATAATATTACTTCGTTCTTTAGAACATCGAGAGTAAGGAAAAAAAATTGTAGCTGTTCTAATTAAAGGAGGGTGTTAAAAAAGAACAGGGGACTCAAGTAAAAAACAAAAACAAAAACAAAAACAAAACAAAAAAAAAACATCTACAATAAAAAGAGGAAGTGGGAAAAGAAATAAAACAACAACAGCAACAACAAAAAGAATACCCATCTCGAATTACTTCGTTCTTGAAACTTTTAAGTGTAAAATTCCAGGAAGTAGAAAAAGGTAATTTGCAGATAAAAGAAAACATGGAAGAGTAGGAAAGAGAAGGTTAAGAGACCCGGGTATATTGGGACAATGGATGCATCGACACCAAGGCTCTAAAAAGTTGTGAATCATCAGGGGCATAGCACAACTGAGCAGGAATGTTTCTAACCCGGTACCAGGTCATATGCCCGACATTCCCGTGTCGAGTCCAGGAAAGAAGGAAATTGAAGAAATAGAAAAAGACTGAGAGAAGATGCAAAAGAAAAGTTGTACTTGATAGACTCCGGCCCCATTTTATTGCTCAAAATAATCTATCTCGATCTCCTGTATAGGTCAAATAAAATTAATCTAAACAAAGTAGAGTAAATAAATTAGAGAACAAAATACATATATATTGAAAAATAAATAAAAGGCAGTTAAAAAATAATTATAATAATAAAGAACTAGCGAAAACTATATGAAGTGCCAGTGTGGGAGGAGATAGTAAAAATATGTAAGTGGTGTGAATTGTGGGAGACAATGATTAAACTATGTCTGAGTTAATATGTAGTTTGTGCTGAAATAGGAAGATTAGTTGAAAATAAAATATAAAGTGGAGTGAATGGAAGTATGTGAACACCATAAACCATTCAAAGAGTTGACTAGTACCCAAAATGGTACCCCTACTGTTAGGTACCCACCATAGCTTTGAAAAAAAAAAAAACAAAAAAAAAAAAAAAAAAAAAAACAGTAGTTTGTCTAGCAACCTTTGTGGCATTACAGGTGTGGTATGGAATCCCTAATGAAAGGGTTCCCAAGTCTCCACTAAATAGTGGGTAAGGTGGGGAGGGAGGGTGTGTGTAAATGAGAGTGTTGTAGGCATAAAAACAAATAAAATTGGTTAACAGTTAAATAGTTAGAAAAAGCACCAATATTGAGCGACCAACAACTGCAATGCAGCCACGTCCAACACAAATATACAGTGCAAAGTAAAATGTTAAAAGTTAAAAACACCGATATTGAGCGACCAACAAACTGCAATGCAGCCACGTCCAACACAATACACAGTGCAAAATAAAACAAAAGGAACTGAAGGGTTAATATATAATATAATATAAAGTTAAGCACCTTGAAACGAGGGAAACAGGTTTCTAGGGCAAATAGATCCATTAGCTATAACCGTAGCAAGATGCCTGCTGCATTGACACATGAAAGTACTGAAAGGTCTTGGAAAAAAAAAAAGGTAAATGATTACTTACTCTAAAATACTTCAGATAGCCTCTGTAGCAGACCAATTAGCGAGCAAAAAAACTTGGAAACTCCTCAGCTAGTAGACAAAAATTCCTCTTCTCATGGATGTGGCCCACAAAAAGTAGCAAAAACAATTTTTTTGCTGCTCACGCCATAGTTAATCGTCAGCATGATGACGTACAATATGAGAGGAGTCTGGGGACGAACTTATCCCAGCTGAATGAAAACGAAAATGGATGAAAAAAGGGGGTTACCCTACTTAAACATGACTTTTTTTAAAAAATAGATAAATAAATAAATAAACTGCCAACCAGAAAATATAATTATCTATAATGTTATTTCGTTCTTAAAACTTTGAAAGTGGCTAAAAAGCCAGTTGCTGTTCTAGTGGAAAATGGGGGGAGCATGGGGATGAATTTATCCCAGCTAAATCAATAAGGAAATGGGCGGGAAAAAAGAAAGGAAAAAAAAAAGGGGGGGTTAAACCCTCTTTAAAAATTGTTATTAAAGAAGATAAATTGCTAACCACAAAATATGATGATCTATAATATTACTTCGTTCTTTAGAACATCGAGAGTAAGGAAAAAAAATTGTAGCTGTTCTAATTAAAGGAGGGTGTTAAAAAAGAACAGGGGACTCAAGTAAAAAACAAAAACAAAAACAAAAACAAAACAAAAAAAAAACATCTACAATAAAAAGAGGAAGTGGGAAAAGAAATAAAACAACAACAGCAACAACAAAAAGAATACCCATCTCGAATTACTTCGTTCTTGAAACTTTTAAGTGTAAAATTCCAGGAAGTAGAAAAAGGTAATTTGCAGATAAAAGAAAACATGGAAGAGTAGGAAAGAGAAGGTTAAGAGACCCGGGTATATTGGGACAATGGATGCATCGACACCAAGGCTCTAAAAAGTTGTGAATCATCAGGGGCATAGCACAACTGAGCAGGAATGTTTCTAACCCGGTACCAGGTCATATGCCCGACATTCCCGTGTCGAGTCCAGGAAAGAAGGAAATTGAAGAAATAGAAAAAGACTGAGAGAAGATGCAAAAGAAAAGTTGTACTTGATAGACTCCGGCCCCATTTTATTGCTCAAAATAATCTATCTCGATCTCCTGTATAGGTCAAATAAAATTAATCTAAACAAAGTAGAGTAAATAAATTAGAGAACAAAATACATATATATTGAAAAATAAATAAAAGGCAGTTAAAAAATAATTATAATAATAAAGAACTAGCGAAAACTATATGAAGTGCCAGTGTGGGAGGAGATAGTAAAAATATGTAAGTGGTGTGAATTGTGGGAGACAATGATTAAACTATGTCTGAGTTAATATGTAGTTTGTGCTGAAATAGGAAGATTAGTTGAAAATAAAATATAAAGTGGAGTGAATGGAAGTATGTGAACACCATAAACCATTCAAAGAGTTGACTAGTACCCAAAATGGTACCCCTACTGTTAGGTACCCACCATAGCTTTGAAAAAAAAAAAAACAACAAAAAAAAAAAAAAAAAAAAAAAGTAGTTTGTCTAGCAACCTTTGTGGCATTACAGGTGTGGTATGGAATCCCTAATGAAAGGGTTCCCAAGTCTCCACTAAATAGTGGGTAAGGTGGGGAGGGAGGGTGTGTGTAAATGAGAGTGTTGTAGGCATAAAAACAAATAAAATTGGTTAACAGTTAAATAGTTAGAAAAAGCACCAATATTGAGCGACCAACAACTGCAATGCAGCCACGTCCAACACAAATATACAGTGCAAAGTAAAATGTTAAAAGTTAAAAACACCGATATTGAGCGACCAACAAACTGCAATGCAGCCACGTCCAACACAATACACAGTGCAAAATAAAACAAAAGGAACTGAAGGGTTAATATATAATATAATATAAAGTTAAGCACCTTGAAACGAGGGAAACAGGTTTCTAGGGCAAATAGATCCATTAGCTATAACCGTAGCAAGATGCCTGCTGCATTGACACATGAAAGTACTGAAAGGTCTTGGAAAAAAAAAAAGGTAAATGATTACTTACTCTAAAATACTTCAGATAGCCTCTGTAGCAGACCAATTAGCGAGCAAAAAAACTTGGAAACTCCTCAGCTAGTAGACAAAAATTCCTCTTCTCATGGATGTGGCCCACAAAAAGTAGCAAAAACAATTTTTTTGCTGCTCACGCCATAGTTAATCGTCAGCATGATGACGTACAATATGAGAGGAGTCTGGGGACGAACTTATCCCAGCTGAATGAAAACGAAAATGGATGAAAAAAGGGGGTTACCCTACTTAAACATGACTTTTTTTAAAAAATAGATAAATAAATAAATAAACTGCCAACCAGAAAATATAATTATCTATAATGTTATTTCGTTCTTAAAACTTTGAAAGTGGCTAAAAAGCCAGTTGCTGTTCTAGTGGAAAATGGGGGGAGCATGGGGATGAATTTATCCCAGCTAAATCAATAAGGAAATGGGCGGGAAAAAAGAAAGGAAAAAAAAAAAGGGGGGGTTAAACCCTCTTTAAAAATTGTTATTAAAGAAGATAAATTGCTAACCACAAAATATGATGATCTATAATATTACTTCGTTCTTTAGAACATCGAGAGTAAGGAAAAAAAATTGTAGCTGTTCTAATTAAAGGAGGGTGTTAAAAAAGAACAGGGGACTCAAGTAAAAAACAAAAACAAAAACAAAAACAAAACAAAAAAAAAACATCTACAATAAAAAGAGGAAGTGGGAAAAGAAATAAAACAACAACAGCAACAACAAAAAGAATACCCATCTCGAATTACTTCGTTCTTGAAACTTTTAAGTGTAAAATTCCAGGAAGTAGAAAAAGGTAATTTGCAGATAAAAGAAAACATGGAAGAGTAGGAAAGAGAAGGTTAAGAGACCCGGGTATATTGGGACAATGGATGCATCGACACCAAGGCTCTAAAAAGTTGTGAATCATCAGGGGCATAGCACAACTGAGCAGGAATGTTTCTAACCCGGTACCAGGTCATATGCCCGACATTCCCGTGTCGAGTCCAGGAAAGAAGGAAATTGAAGAAATAGAAAAAGACTGAGAGAAGATGCAAAAGAAAAGTTGTACTTGATAGACTCCGGCCCCATTTTATTGCTCAAAATAATCTATCTCGATCTCCTGTATAGGTCAAATAAAATTAATCTAAACAAAGTAGAGTAAATAAATTAGAGAACAAAATACATATATATTGAAAAATAAATAAAAGGCAGTTAAAAAATAATTATAATAATAAAGAACTAGCGAAAACTATATGAAGTGCCAGTGTGGGAGGAGATAGTAAAAATATGTAAGTGGTGTGAATTGTGGGAGACAATGATTAAACTATGTCTGAGTTAATATGTAGTTTGTGCTGAAATAGGAAGATTAGTTGAAAATAAAATATAAAGTGGAGTGAATGGAAGTATGTGAACACCATAAACCATTCAAAGAGTTGACTAGTACCCAAAATGGTACCCCTACTGTTAGGTACCCACCATAGCTTTGAAAAAAAAAAAAACAACAAAAAAAAAAAAAAAAAAAAAACAGTAGTTTGTCTAGCAACCTTTGTGGCATTACAGGTGTGGTATGGAATCCCTAATGAAAGGGTTCCCAAGTCTCCACTAAATAGTGGGTAAGGTGGGGAGGGAGGGTGTGTGTAAATGAGAGTGTTGTAGGCATAAAAACAAATAAAATTGGTTAACAGTTAAATAGTTAGAAAAAGCACCAATATTGAGCGACCAACAACTGCAATGCAGCCACGTCCAACACAAATATACAGTGCAAAGTAAAATGTTAAAAGTTAAAAACACCGATATTGAGCGACCAACAAACTGCAATGCAGCCACGTCCAACACAATACACAGTGCAAAATAAAACAAAAGGAACTGAAGGGTTAATATATAATATAATATAAAGTTAAGCACCTTGAAACGAGGGAAACAGGTTTCTAGGGCAAATAGATCCATTAGCTATAACCGTAGCAAGATGCCTGCTGCATTGACACATGAAAGTACTGAAAGGTCTTGCAAAAAAAAAAAGGTAAATGATTACTTACTCTAAAATACTTCAGATAGCCTCTGTAGCAGACCAATTAGCGAGCAAAAAAACTTGGAAACTCCTCAGCTAGTAGACAAAAATTCCTCTTCTCATGGATGTGGCCCACAAAAAGTAGCAAAAACAATTTTTTTGCTGCTCACGCCATAGTTAATCGTCAGCATGATGACGTACAATATGAGAGGAGTCTGGGGACGAACTTATCCCAGCTGAATGAAAACGAAAATGGATGAAAAAAGGGGGTTACCCTACTTAAACATGACTTTTTTTAAAAAATAGATAAATAAATAAATAAACTGCCAACCAGAAAATATAATTATCTATAATGTTATTTCGTTCTTAAAACTTTGAAAGTGGCTAAAAAGCCAGTTGCTGTTCTAGTGGAAAATGGGGGGAGCATGGGGATGAATTTATCCCAGCTAAATCAATAAGGAAATGGGCGGGAAAAAAGAAAGGAAAAAAAAAAAGGGGGGGTTAAACCCTCTTTAAAAATTGTTATTAAAGAAGATAAATTGCTAACCACAAAATATGATGATCTATAATATTACTTCGTTCTTTAGAACATCGAGAGTAAGGAAAAAAAATTGTAGCTGTTCTAATTAAAGGAGGGTGTTAAAAAAGAACAGGGGACTCAAGTAAAAAACAAAAACAAAAACAAAAACAAAACAAAAAAAAAACATCTACAATAAAAAGAGGAAGTGGGAAAAGAAATAAAACAACAACAGCAACAACAAAAAGAATACCCATCTCGAATTACTTCGTTCTTGAAACTTTTAAGTGTAAAATTCCAGGAAGTAGAAAAAGGTAATTTGCAGATAAAAGAAAACATGGAAGAGTAGGAAAGAGAAGGTTAAGAGACCCGGGTATATTGGGACAATGGATGCATCGACACCAAGGCTCTAAAAAGTTGTGAATCATCAGGGGCATAGCACAACTGAGCAGGAATGTTTCTAACCCGGTACCAGGTCATATGCCCGACATTCCCGTGTCGAGTCCAGGAAAGAAGGAAATTGAAGAAATAGAAAAAGACTGAGAGAAGATGCAAAAGAAAAGTTGTACTTGATAGACTCCGGCCCCATTTTATTGCTCAAAATAATCTATCTCGATCTCCTGTATAGGTCAAATAAAATTAATCTAAACAAAGTAGAGTAAATAAATTAGAGAACAAAATACATATATATTGAAAAATAAATAAAAGGCAGTTAAAAAATAATTATAATAATAAAGAACTAGCGAAAACTATATGAAGTGCCAGTGTGGGAGGAGATAGTAAAAATATGTAAGTGGTGTGAATTGTGGGAGACAATGATTAAACTATGTCTGAGTTAATATGTAGTTTGTGCTGAAATAGGAAGATTAGTTGAAAATAAAATATAAAGTGGAGTGAATGGAAGTATGTGAACACCATAAACCATTCAAAGAGTTGACTAGTACCCAAAATGGTACCCCTACTGTTAGGTACCCACCATAGCTTTGAAAAAAAAAAAAACAACAAAAAAAAAAAAAAAAAAAAAAACAGTAGTTTGTCTAGCAACCTTTGTGGCATTACAGGTGTGGTATGGAATCCCTAATGAAAGGGTTCCCAAGTCTCCACTAAATAGTGGGTAAGGTGGGGAGGGAGGGTGTGTGTAAATGAGAGTGTTGTAGGCATAAAAACAAATAAAATTGGTTAACAGTTAAATAGTTAGAAAAAGCACCAATATTGAGCGACCAACAACTGCAATGCAGCCACGTCCAACACAAATATACAGTGCAAAGTAAAATGTTAAAAGTTAAAAACACCGATATTGAGCGACCAACAAACTGCAATGCAGCCACGTCCAACACAATACACAGTGCAAAATAAAACAAAAGGAACTGAAGGGTTAATATATAATATAATATAAAGTTAAGCACCTTGAAACGAGGGAAACAGGTTTCTAGGGCAAATAGATCCATTAGCTATAACCGTAGCAAGATGCCTGCTGCATTGACACATGAAAGTACTGAAAGGTCTTGGAAAAAAAAAAAGGTAAATGATTACTTACTCTAAAATACTTCAGATAGCCTCTGTAGCAGACCAATTAGCGAGCAAAAAAACTTGGAAACTCCTCAGCTAGTAGACAAAAATTCCTCTTCTCATGGATGTGGCCCACAAAAAGTAGCAAAAACAATTTTTTTGCTGCTCACGCCATAGTTAATCGTCAGCATGATGACGTACAATATGAGAGGAGTCTGGGGACGAACTTATCCCAGCTGAATGAAAACGAAAATGGATGAAAAAAGGGGGTTACCCTACTTAAACATGACTTTTTTTAAAAAATAGATAAATAAATAAATAAACTGCCAACCAGAAAATATAATTATCTATAATGTTATTTCGTTCTTAAAACTTTGAAAGTGGCTAAAAAGCCAGTTGCTGTTCTAGTGGAAAATGGGGGGAGCATGGGGATGAATTTATCCCAGCTAAATCAATAAGGAAATGGGCGGGAAAAAAGAAAGGAAAAAAAAAAAGGGGGGGTTAAACCCTCTTTAAAAATTGTTATTAAAGAAGATAAATTGCTAACCACAAAATATGATGATCTATAATATTACTTCGTTCTTTAGAACATCGAGAGTAAGGAAAAAAAATTGTAGCTGTTCTAATTAAAGGAGGGTGTTAAAAAAGAACAGGGGACTCAAGTAAAAAACAAAAACAAAAACAAAAACAAAACAAAAAAAAAACATCTACAATAAAAAGAGGAAGTGGGAAAAGAAATAAAACAACAACAGCAACAACAAAAAGAATACCCATCTCGAATTACTTCGTTCTTGAAACTTTTAAGTGTAAAATTCCAGGAAGTAGAAAAAGGTAATTTGCAGATAAAAGAAAACATGGAAGAGTAGGAAAGAGAAGGTTAAGAGACCCGGGTATATTGGGACAATGGATGCATCGACACCAAGGCTCTAAAAAGTTGTGAATCATCAGGGGCATAGCACAACTGAGCAGGAATGTTTCTAACCCGGTACCAGGTCATATGCCCGACATTCCCGTGTCGAGTCCAGGAAAGAAGGAAATTGAAGAAATAGAAAAAGACTGAGAGAAGATGCAAAAGAAAAGTTGTACTTGATAGACTCCGGCCCCATTTTATTGCTCAAAATAATCTATCTCGATCTCCTGTATAGGTCAAATAAAATTAATCTAAACAAAGTAGAGTAAATAAATTAGAGAACAAAATACATATATATTGAAAAATAAATAAAAGGCAGTTAAAAAATAATTATAATAATAAAGAACTAGCGAAAACTATATGAAGTGCCAGTGTGGGAGGAGATAGTAAAAATATGTAAGTGGTGTGAATTGTGGGAGACAATGATTAAACTATGTCTGAGTTAATATGTAGTTTGTGCTGAAATAGGAAGATTAGTTGAAAATAAAATATAAAGTGGAGTGAATGGAAGTATGTGAACACCATAAACCATTCAAAGAGTTGACTAGTACCCAAAATGGTACCCCTACTGTTAGGTACCCACCATAGCTTTGAAAAAAAAAAAAACAACAAAAAAAAAAAAAAAAAAAAAAACAGTAGTTTGTCTAGCAACCTTTGTGGCATTACAGGTGTGGTATGGAATCCCTAATGAAAGGGTTCCCAAGTCTCCACTAAATAGTGGGTAAGGTGGGGAGGGAGGGTGTGTGTAAATGAGAGTGTTGTAGGCATAAAAACAAATAAAATTGGTTAACAGTTAAATAGTTAGAAAAAGCACCAATATTGAGCGACCAACAACTGCAATGCAGCCACGTCCAACACAAATATACAGTGCAAAGTAAAATGTTAAAAGTTAAAAACACCGATATTGAGCGACCAACAAACTGCAATGCAGCCACGTCCAACACAATACACAGTGCAAAATAAAACAAAAGGAACTGAAGGGTTAATATATAATATAATATAAAGTTAAGCACCTTGAAACGAGGGAAACAGGTTTCTAGGGCAAATAGATCCATTAGCTATAACCGTAGCAAGATGCCTGCTGCATTGACACATGAAAGTACTGAAAGGTCTTGGAAAAAAAAAAAGGTAAATGATTACTTACTCTAAAATACTTCAGATAGCCTCTGTAGCAGACCAATTAGCGAGCAAAAAAACTTGGAAACTCCTCAGCTAGTAGACAAAAATTCCTCTTCTCATGGATGTGGCCCACAAAAAGTAGCAAAAACAATTTTTTTGCTGCTCACGCCATAGTTAATCGTCAGCATGATGACGTACAATATGAGAGGAGTCTGGGGACGAACTTATCCCAGCTGAATGAAAACGAAAATGGATGAAAAAAGGGGGTTACCCTACTTAAACATGACTTTTTTTAAAAAATAGATAAATAAATAAATAAACTGCCAACCAGAAAATATAATTATCTATAATGTTATTTCGTTCTTAAAACTTTGAAAGTGGCTAAAAAGCCAGTTGCTGTTCTAGTGGAAAATGGGGGGAGCATGGGGATGAATTTATCCCAGCTAAATCAATAAGGAAATGGGCGGGAAAAAAGAAAGGAAAAAAAAAAAGGGGGGGTTAAACCCTCTTTAAAAATTGTTATTAAAGAAGATAAATTGCTAACCACAAAATATGATGATCTATAATATTACTTCGTTCTTTAGAACATCGAGAGTAAGGAAAAAAAATTGTAGCTGTTCTAATTAAAGGAGGGTGTTAAAAAAGAACAGGGGACTCAAGTAAAAAACAAAAACAAAAACAAAAACAAAACAAAAAAAAAACATCTACAATAAAAAGAGGAAGTGGGAAAAGAAATAAAACAACAACAGCAACAACAAAAAGAATACCCATCTCGAATTACTTCGTTCTTGAAACTTTTAAGTGTAAAATTCCAGGAAGTAGAAAAAGGTAATTTGCAGATAAAAGAAAACATGGAAGAGTAGGAAAGAGAAGGTTAAGAGACCCGGGTATATTGGGACAATGGATGCATCGACACCAAGGCTCTAAAAAGTTGTGAATCATCAGGGGCATAGCACAACTGAGCAGGAATGTTTCTAACCCGGTACCAGGTCATATGCCCGACATTCCCGTGTCGAGTCCAGGAAAGAAGGAAATTGAAGAAATAGAAAAAGACTGAGAGAAGATGCAAAAGAAAAGTTGTACTTGATAGACTCCGGCCCCATTTTATTGCTCAAAATAATCTATCTCGATCTCCTGTATAGGTCAAATAAAATTAATCTAAACAAAGTAGAGTAAATAAATTAGAGAACAAAATACATATATATTGAAAAATAAATAAAAGGCAGTTAAAAAATAATTATAATAATAAAGAACTAGCGAAAACTATATGAAGTGCCAGTGTGGGAGGAGATAGTAAAAATATGTAAGTGGTGTGAATTGTGGGAGACAATGATTAAACTATGTCTGAGTTAATATGTAGTTTGTGCTGAAATAGGAAGATTAGTTGAAAATAAAATATAAAGTGGAGTGAATGGAAGTATGTGAACACCATAAACCATTCAAAGAGTTGACTAGTACCCAAAATGGTACCCCTACTGTTAGGTACCCACCATAGCTTTGAAAAAAAAAAAAACAAAAAAAAAAAAAAAAAAAAAAACAGTAGTTTGTCTAGCAACCTTTGTGGCATTACAGGTGTGGTATGGAATCCCTAATGAAAGGGTTCCCAAGTCTCCACTAAATAGTGGGTAAGGTGGGGAGGGAGGGTGTGTGTAAATGAGAGTGTTGTAGGCATAAAAACAAATAAAATTGGTTAACAGTTAAATAGTTAGAAAAAGCACCAATATTGAGCGACCAACAACTGCAATGCAGCCACGTCCAACACAAATATACAGTGCAAAGTAAAATGTTAAAAGTTAAAAACACCGATATTGAGCGACCAACAAACTGCAATGCAGCCACGTCCAACACAATACACAGTGCAAAATAAAACAAAAGGAACTGAAGGGTTAATATATAATATAATATAAAGTTAAGCACCTTGAAACGAGGGAAACAGGTTTCTAGGGCAAATAGATCCATTAGCTATAACCGTAGCAAGATGCCTGCTGCATTGACACATGAAAGTACTGAAAGGTCTTGGAAAAAAAAAAAGGTAAATGATTACTTACTCTAAAATACTTCAGATAGCCTCTGTAGCAGACCAATTAGCGAGCAAAAAAACTTGGAAACTCCTCAGCTAGTAGACAAAAATTCCTCTTCTCATGGATGTGGCCCACAAAAAGTAGCAAAAACAATTTTTTTGCTGCTCACGCCATAGTTAATCGTCAGCATGATGACGTACAATATGAGAGGAGTCTGGGGACGAACTTATCCCAGCTGAATGAAAACGAAAATGGATGAAAAAAGGGGGTTACCCTACTTAAACATGACTTTTTTTAAAAAATAGATAAATAAATAAATAAACTGCCAACCAGAAAATATAATTATCTATAATGTTATTTCGTTCTTAAAACTTTGAAAGTGGCTAAAAAGCCAGTTGCTGTTCTAGTGGAAAATGGGGGGAGCATGGGGATGAATTTATCCCAGCTAAATCAATAAGGAAATGGGCGGGAAAAAAGAAAGGAAAAAAAAAAGGGGGGGTTAAACCCTCTTTAAAAATTGTTATTAAAGAAGATAAATTGCTAACCACAAAATATGATGATCTATAATATTACTTCGTTCTTTAGAACATCGAGAGTAAGGAAAAAAAATTGTAGCTGTTCTAATTAAAGGAGGGTGTTAAAAAAGAACAGGGGACTCAAGTAAAAAACAAAAACAAAAACAAAAACAAAACAAAAAAAAAACATCTACAATAAAAAGAGGAAGTGGGAAAAGAAATAAAACAACAACAGCAACAACAAAAAGAATACCCATCTCGAATTACTTCGTTCTTGAAACTTTTAAGTGTAAAATTCCAGGAAGTAGAAAAAGGTAATTTGCAGATAAAAGAAAACATGGAAGAGTAGGAAAGAGAAGGTTAAGAGACCCGGGTATATTGGGACAATGGATGCATCGACACCAAGGCTCTAAAAAGTTGTGAATCATCAGGGGCATAGCACAACTGAGCAGGAATGTTTCTAACCCGGTACCAGGTCATATGCCCGACATTCCCGTGTCGAGTCCAGGAAAGAAGGAAATTGAAGAAATAGAAAAAGACTGAGAGAAGATGCAAAAGAAAAGTTGTACTTGATAGACTCCGGCCCCATTTTATTGCTCAAAATAATCTATCTCGATCTCCTGTATAGGTCAAATAAAATTAATCTAAACAAAGTAGAGTAAATAAATTAGAGAACAAAATACATATATATTGAAAAATAAATAAAAGGCAGTTAAAAAATAATTATAATAATAAAGAACTAGCGAAAACTATATGAAGTGCCAGTGTGGGAGGAGATAGTAAAAATATGTAAGTGGTGTGAATTGTGGGAGACAATGATTAAACTATGTCTGAGTTAATATGTAGTTTGTGCTGAAATAGGAAGATTAGTTGAAAATAAAATATAAAGTGGAGTGAATGGAAGTATGTGAACACCATAAACCATTCAAAGAGTTGACTAGTACCCAAAATGGTACCCCTACTGTTAGGTACCCACCATAGCTTTGAAAAAAAAAAAAACAACAAAAAAAAAAAAAAAAAAAAAAAGTAGTTTGTCTAGCAACCTTTGTGGCATTACAGGTGTGGTATGGAATCCCTAATGAAAGGGTTCCCAAGTCTCCACTAAATAGTGGGTAAGGTGGGGAGGGAGGGTGTGTGTAAATGAGAGTGTTGTAGGCATAAAAACAAATAAAATTGGTTAACAGTTAAATAGTTAGAAAAAGCACCAATATTGAGCGACCAACAACTGCAATGCAGCCACGTCCAACACAAATATACAGTGCAAAGTAAAATGTTAAAAGTTAAAAACACCGATATTGAGCGACCAACAAACTGCAATGCAGCCACGTCCAACACAATACACAGTGCAAAATAAAACAAAAGGAACTGAAGGGTTAATATATAATATAATATAAAGTTAAGCACCTTGAAACGAGGGAAACAGGTTTCTAGGGCAAATAGATCCATTAGCTATAACCGTAGCAAGATGCCTGCTGCATTGACACATGAAAGTACTGAAAGGTCTTGGAAAAAAAAAAAGGTAAATGATTACTTACTCTAAAATACTTCAGATAGCCTCTGTAGCAGACCAATTAGCGAGCAAAAAAACTTGGAAACTCCTCAGCTAGTAGACAAAAATTCCTCTTCTCATGGATGTGGCCCACAAAAAGTAGCAAAAACAATTTTTTTGCTGCTCACGCCATAGTTAATCGTCAGCATGATGACGTACAATATGAGAGGAGTCTGGGGACGAACTTATCCCAGCTGAATGAAAACGAAAATGGATGAAAAAAGGGGGTTACCCTACTTAAACATGACTTTTTTTAAAAAATAGATAAATAAATAAATAAACTGCCAACCAGAAAATATAATTATCTATAATGTTATTTCGTTCTTAAAACTTTGAAAGTGGCTAAAAAGCCAGTTGCTGTTCTAGTGGAAAATGGGGGGAGCATGGGGATGAATTTATCCCAGCTAAATCAATAAGGAAATGGGCGGGAAAAAAGAAAGGAAAAAAAAAAAGGGGGGGTTAAACCCTCTTTAAAAATTGTTATTAAAGAAGATAAATTGCTAACCACAAAATATGATGATCTATAATATTACTTCGTTCTTTAGAACATCGAGAGTAAGGAAAAAAAATTGTAGCTGTTCTAATTAAAGGAGGGTGTTAAAAAAGAACAGGGGACTCAAGTAAAAAACAAAAACAAAAACAAAAACAAAACAAAAAAAAAACATCTACAATAAAAAGAGGAAGTGGGAAAAGAAATAAAACAACAACAGCAACAACAAAAAGAATACCCATCTCGAATTACTTCGTTCTTGAAACTTTTAAGTGTAAAATTCCAGGAAGTAGAAAAAGGTAATTTGCAGATAAAAGAAAACATGGAAGAGTAGGAAAGAGAAGGTTAAGAGACCCGGGTATATTGGGACAATGGATGCATCGACACCAAGGCTCTAAAAAGTTGTGAATCATCAGGGGCATAGCACAACTGAGCAGGAATGTTTCTAACCCGGTACCAGGTCATATGCCCGACATTCCCGTGTCGAGTCCAGGAAAGAAGGAAATTGAAGAAATAGAAAAAGACTGAGAGAAGATGCAAAAGAAAAGTTGTACTTGATAGACTCCGGCCCCATTTTATTGCTCAAAATAATCTATCTCGATCTCCTGTATAGGTCAAATAAAATTAATCTAAACAAAGTAGAGTAAATAAATTAGAGAACAAAATACATATATATTGAAAAATAAATAAAAGGCAGTTAAAAAATAATTATAATAATAAAGAACTAGCGAAAACTATATGAAGTGCCAGTGTGGGAGGAGATAGTAAAAATATGTAAGTGGTGTGAATTGTGGGAGACAATGATTAAACTATGTCTGAGTTAATATGTAGTTTGTGCTGAAATAGGAAGATTAGTTGAAAATAAAATATAAAGTGGAGTGAATGGAAGTATGTGAACACCATAAACCATTCAAAGAGTTGACTAGTACCCAAAATGGTACCCCTACTGTTAGGTACCCACCATAGCTTTGAAAAAAAAAAAAACAACAAAAAAAAAAAAAAAAAAAAAACAGTAGTTTGTCTAGCAACCTTTGTGGCATTACAGGTGTGGTATGGAATCCCTAATGAAAGGGTTCCCAAGTCTCCACTAAATAGTGGGTAAGGTGGGGAGGGAGGGTGTGTGTAAATGAGAGTGTTGTAGGCATAAAAACAAATAAAATTGGTTAACAGTTAAATAGTTAGAAAAAGCACCAATATTGAGCGACCAACAACTGCAATGCAGCCACGTCCAACACAAATATACAGTGCAAAGTAAAATGTTAAAAGTTAAAAACACCGATATTGAGCGACCAACAAACTGCAATGCAGCCACGTCCAACACAATACACAGTGCAAAATAAAACAAAAGGAACTGAAGGGTTAATATATAATATAATATAAAGTTAAGCACCTTGAAACGAGGGAAACAGGTTTCTAGGGCAAATAGATCCATTAGCTATAACCGTAGCAAGATGCCTGCTGCATTGACACATGAAAGTACTGAAAGGTCTTGCAAAAAAAAAAAGGTAAATGATTACTTACTCTAAAATACTTCAGATAGCCTCTGTAGCAGACCAATTAGCGAGCAAAAAAACTTGGAAACTCCTCAGCTAGTAGACAAAAATTCCTCTTCTCATGGATGTGGCCCACAAAAAGTAGCAAAAACAATTTTTTTGCTGCTCACGCCATAGTTAATCGTCAGCATGATGACGTACAATATGAGAGGAGTCTGGGGACGAACTTATCCCAGCTGAATGAAAACGAAAATGGATGAAAAAAGGGGGTTACCCTACTTAAACATGACTTTTTTTAAAAAATAGATAAATAAATAAATAAACTGCCAACCAGAAAATATAATTATCTATAATGTTATTTCGTTCTTAAAACTTTGAAAGTGGCTAAAAAGCCAGTTGCTGTTCTAGTGGAAAATGGGGGGAGCATGGGGATGAATTTATCCCAGCTAAATCAATAAGGAAATGGGCGGGAAAAAAGAAAGGAAAAAAAAAAAGGGGGGGTTAAACCCTCTTTAAAAATTGTTATTAAAGAAGATAAATTGCTAACCACAAAATATGATGATCTATAATATTACTTCGTTCTTTAGAACATCGAGAGTAAGGAAAAAAAATTGTAGCTGTTCTAATTAAAGGAGGGTGTTAAAAAAGAACAGGGGACTCAAGTAAAAAACAAAAACAAAAACAAAAACAAAACAAAAAAAAAACATCTACAATAAAAAGAGGAAGTGGGAAAAGAAATAAAACAACAACAGCAACAACAAAAAGAATACCCATCTCGAATTACTTCGTTCTTGAAACTTTTAAGTGTAAAATTCCAGGAAGTAGAAAAAGGTAATTTGCAGATAAAAGAAAACATGGAAGAGTAGGAAAGAGAAGGTTAAGAGACCCGGGTATATTGGGACAATGGATGCATCGACACCAAGGCTCTAAAAAGTTGTGAATCATCAGGGGCATAGCACAACTGAGCAGGAATGTTTCTAACCCGGTACCAGGTCATATGCCCGACATTCCCGTGTCGAGTCCAGGAAAGAAGGAAATTGAAGAAATAGAAAAAGACTGAGAGAAGATGCAAAAGAAAAGTTGTACTTGATAGACTCCGGCCCCATTTTATTGCTCAAAATAATCTATCTCGATCTCCTGTATAGGTCAAATAAAATTAATCTAAACAAAGTAGAGTAAATAAATTAGAGAACAAAATACATATATATTGAAAAATAAATAAAAGGCAGTTAAAAAATAATTATAATAATAAAGAACTAGCGAAAACTATATGAAGTGCCAGTGTGGGAGGAGATAGTAAAAATATGTAAGTGGTGTGAATTGTGGGAGACAATGATTAAACTATGTCTGAGTTAATATGTAGTTTGTGCTGAAATAGGAAGATTAGTTGAAAATAAAATATAAAGTGGAGTGAATGGAAGTATGTGAACACCATAAACCATTCAAAGAGTTGACTAGTACCCAAAATGGTACCCCTACTGTTAGGTACCCACCATAGCTTTGAAAAAAAAAAAAACAACAAAAAAAAAAAAAAAAAAAAAAACAGTAGTTTGTCTAGCAACCTTTGTGGCATTACAGGTGTGGTATGGAATCCCTAATGAAAGGGTTCCCAAGTCTCCACTAAATAGTGGGTAAGGTGGGGAGGGAGGGTGTGTGTAAATGAGAGTGTTGTAGGCATAAAAACAAATAAAATTGGTTAACAGTTAAATAGTTAGAAAAAGCACCAATATTGAGCGACCAACAACTGCAATGCAGCCACGTCCAACACAAATATACAGTGCAAAGTAAAATGTTAAAAGTTAAAAACACCGATATTGAGCGACCAACAAACTGCAATGCAGCCACGTCCAACACAATACACAGTGCAAAATAAAACAAAAGGAACTGAAGGGTTAATATATAATATAATATAAAGTTAAGCACCTTGAAACGAGGGAAACAGGTTTCTAGGGCAAATAGATCCATTAGCTATAACCGTAGCAAGATGCCTGCTGCATTGACACATGAAAGTACTGAAAGGTCTTGGAAAAAAAAAAAGGTAAATGATTACTTACTCTAAAATACTTCAGATAGCCTCTGTAGCAGACCAATTAGCGAGCAAAAAAACTTGGAAACTCCTCAGCTAGTAGACAAAAATTCCTCTTCTCATGGATGTGGCCCACAAAAAGTAGCAAAAACAATTTTTTTGCTGCTCACGCCATAGTTAATCGTCAGCATGATGACGTACAATATGAGAGGAGTCTGGGGACGAACTTATCCCAGCTGAATGAAAACGAAAATGGATGAAAAAAGGGGGTTACCCTACTTAAACATGACTTTTTTTAAAAAATAGATAAATAAATAAATAAACTGCCAACCAGAAAATATAATTATCTATAATGTTATTTCGTTCTTAAAACTTTGAAAGTGGCTAAAAAGCCAGTTGCTGTTCTAGTGGAAAATGGGGGGAGCATGGGGATGAATTTATCCCAGCTAAATCAATAAGGAAATGGGCGGGAAAAAAGAAAGGAAAAAAAAAAAGGGGGGGTTAAACCCTCTTTAAAAATTGTTATTAAAGAAGATAAATTGCTAACCACAAAATATGATGATCTATAATATTACTTCGTTCTTTAGAACATCGAGAGTAAGGAAAAAAAATTGTAGCTGTTCTAATTAAAGGAGGGTGTTAAAAAAGAACAGGGGACTCAAGTAAAAAACAAAAACAAAAACAAAAACAAAACAAAAAAAAAACATCTACAATAAAAAGAGGAAGTGGGAAAAGAAATAAAACAACAACAGCAACAACAAAAAGAATACCCATCTCGAATTACTTCGTTCTTGAAACTTTTAAGTGTAAAATTCCAGGAAGTAGAAAAAGGTAATTTGCAGATAAAAGAAAACATGGAAGAGTAGGAAAGAGAAGGTTAAGAGACCCGGGTATATTGGGACAATGGATGCATCGACACCAAGGCTCTAAAAAGTTGTGAATCATCAGGGGCATAGCACAACTGAGCAGGAATGTTTCTAACCCGGTACCAGGTCATATGCCCGACATTCCCGTGTCGAGTCCAGGAAAGAAGGAAATTGAAGAAATAGAAAAAGACTGAGAGAAGATGCAAAAGAAAAGTTGTACTTGATAGACTCCGGCCCCATTTTATTGCTCAAAATAATCTATCTCGATCTCCTGTATAGGTCAAATAAAATTAATCTAAACAAAGTAGAGTAAATAAATTAGAGAACAAAATACATATATATTGAAAAATAAATAAAAGGCAGTTAAAAAATAATTATAATAATAAAGAACTAGCGAAAACTATATGAAGTGCCAGTGTGGGAGGAGATAGTAAAAATATGTAAGTGGTGTGAATTGTGGGAGACAATGATTAAACTATGTCTGAGTTAATATGTAGTTTGTGCTGAAATAGGAAGATTAGTTGAAAATAAAATATAAAGTGGAGTGAATGGAAGTATGTGAACACCATAAACCATTCAAAGAGTTGACTAGTACCCAAAATGGTACCCCTACTGTTAGGTACCCACCATAGCTTTGAAAAAAAAAAAAACAACAAAAAAAAAAAAAAAAAAAAAAAACAGTAGTTTGTCTAGCAACCTTTGTGGCATTACAGGTGTGGTATGGAATCCCTAATGAAAGGGTTCCCAAGTCTCCACTAAATAGTGGGTAAGGTGGGGAGGGAGGGTGTGTGTAAATGAGAGTGTTGTAGGCATAAAAACAAATAAAATTGGTTAACAGTTAAATAGTTAGAAAAAGCACCAATATTGAGCGACCAACAACTGCAATGCAGCCACGTCCAACACAAATATACAGTGCAAAGTAAAATGTTAAAAGTTAAAAACACCGATATTGAGCGACCAACAAACTGCAATGCAGCCACGTCCAACACAATACACAGTGCAAAATAAAACAAAAGGAACTGAAGGGTTAATATATAATATAATATAAAGTTAAGCACCTTGAAACGAGGGAAACAGGTTTCTAGGGCAAATAGATCCATTAGCTATAACCGTAGCAAGATGCCTGCTGCATTGACACATGAAAGTACTGAAAGGTCTTGCAAAAAAAAAAAGGTAAATGATTACTTACTCTAAAATACTTCAGATAGCCTCTGTAGCAGACCAATTAGCGAGCAAAAAAACTTGGAAACTCCTCAGCTAGTAGACAAAAATTCCTCTTCTCATGGATGTGGCCCACAAAAAGTAGCAAAAACAATTTTTTTGCTGCTCACGCCATAGTTAATCGTCAGCATGATGACGTACAATATGAGAGGAGTCTGGGGACGAACTTATCCCAGCTGAATGAAAACGAAAATGGATGAAAAAAGGGGGTTACCCTACTTAAACATGACTTTTTTTAAAAAATAGATAAATAAATAAATAAACTGCCAACCAGAAAATATAATTATCTATAATGTTATTTCGTTCTTAAAACTTTGAAAGTGGCTAAAAAGCCAGTTGCTGTTCTAGTGGAAAATGGGGGGAGCATGGGGATGAATTTATCCCAGCTAAATCAATAAGGAAATGGGCGGGAAAAAAGAAAGGAAAAAAAAAAAGGGGGGGTTAAACCCTCTTTAAAAATTGTTATTAAAGAAGATAAATTGCTAACCACAAAATATGATGATCTATAATATTACTTCGTTCTTTAGAACATCGAGAGTAAGGAAAAAAAATTGTAGCTGTTCTAATTAAAGGAGGGTGTTAAAAAAGAACAGGGGACTCAAGTAAAAAACAAAAACAAAAACAAAAACAAAACAAAAAAAAAACATCTACAATAAAAAGAGGAAGTGGGAAAAGAAATAAAACAACAACAGCAACAACAAAAAGAATACCCATCTCGAATTACTTCGTTCTTGAAACTTTTAAGTGTAAAATTCCAGGAAGTAGAAAAAGGTAATTTGCAGATAAAAGAAAACATGGAAGAGTAGGAAAGAGAAGGTTAAGAGACCCGGGTATATTGGGACAATGGATGCATCGACACCAAGGCTCTAAAAAGTTGTGAATCATCAGGGGCATAGCACAACTGAGCAGGAATGTTTCTAACCCGGTACCAGGTCATATGCCCGACATTCCCGTGTCGAGTCCAGGAAAGAAGGAAATTGAAGAAATAGAAAAAGACTGAGAGAAGATGCAAAAGAAAAGTTGTACTTGATAGACTCCGGCCCCATTTTATTGCTCAAAATAATCTATCTCGATCTCCTGTATAGGTCAAATAAAATTAATCTAAACAAAGTAGAGTAAATAAATTAGAGAACAAAATACATATATATTGCAGCCCACCCCGAAGCATCCCGCTGCACGCGCGAAATGCTGACCTTTTCTGGAGAATAATTTCACGTGACAACATTAATTATAATTTTCATACTCCTTACCTCCAGGACAGGTTTTCAAAAGTCGAGGAATCTTCTCCGAAGGTGCTGGGAAGACAAATACGGAAAATTAGGCCCGGTTCAAACGTATTTTTCATGCGCCGAATCGAATCATTTGATTCGGGGCATGCAAGTTCGACGTTTGAATCAATTAAATTTGGGTGGCCCCAACTAACAAATTCGACCAGCTCAGTCGCATAAAACGGCGAAAGTGCGAATCGGATTCACGCGTCGAACTTCTAAGGTGCAGAATTTAATGCATACATTATTTTCGTGCATTTCCAAATACAATCCAGCAATGTAAGGTTACTTGTCATATGCAGTATTTCGCACACTGAGATGAAACCTGAAAACTAACATTTACTAAACAATTCGACTATACTTACTATAGTATTTTGGTATGTTCTTCATTCTTTTTGCTTGAAAGTCTGAGCGGACAGCTCCCAAACAGTGCTTTACTCTTTCCTGCAATTATATAAAGGAGGCCGAAAGAACCGTGAATAATGGTAACCATCCAAACTTCCCTCCAGTTACGTGTTGGACGGGAATGGGGTCACAAATGATTGAAAACGAGCAATCACCATGCTGAATTTTCACATGTTTGGAGACGAAATTTCGTTGGGATCCGATGGCATGGAGTTTCAAGGGTCAGATAACGCTCATCAACGACCACATCGTCATCAGTGACCACGTTCCGGGGAGATGCATTGTTTTTCCACTGCAGGTACTCGGAACTCAAAATGAAGGAGATATTAGCGATAGATTTTGGGGGGTTCAAATTCATGATTCTAGAAAGTTTGGAGGGTAGGGAGTTCTATCATGTTGATTTCTGAGTGGCTCAATTCAAGTTGGGATACTCTTTGTTTAGTGAACACTAAATGGCAAGTTTCATGGTAAAATTGCCGAGAAAAATATGCACCTAGTATTCATGACCCTTGAATACTTTAGAATTGTGGCTTTAACTTTTGTCCAAAAGATTTTAGCGGGCTCTGTTTTCAATACAAAAATGGGAGAGAAATCCAAATGCAAAGAAAAGAGAGGGCGCTTGGCTTTCTCTCGTTTGCCCTCCTTCTTTTTTATCGCTCTCTTTTCAACGTCCTCGACAAACTCGCGCGGAAACGCTTGCTACGCGGGCTACCCCAGAGAAGAAGTTTATCTATACCTTGTCTTCAGTTGATCGTCTTTCAGAAGCTTTCTTGTAGCGCGACTGGTAGGCTAGCCATGTGCGTCTCTACGAGAAAAAATATATAACACACAGAGGCAACAAATTATAAAAATATTCTGTTAATCAGAACAACTTAATTAGTTGTAACACATTGCGCAAGTGAAATTTGCTCAAACAATGAGCACCAAAAAGGTACAGTGAAAGAAACTAAAAAATATATACACTAAACAATCTCTATGTTGCTTCTATCCGTTGCAGAATTTCTCATTGCAAATACATCCTCCGTGAAAAAAGGAAAAGAAAACAAACGAACAAAAAGTTGATGTTTTTGTGTAAAGTTCAAATTTTCAAAGCCTAAACTGCCAACATTCTTTCTATCACAGAAAAGTGTCCGCCTCAAAGACGGTCAAAGGAAATAACTGAAGAACGGCTGGGACTATCGCTAGGTGTCCGTTTAAGGGTGGTGTCCGCATTATAGGGAGACAAAGAAAAATGAATGAAGAACGGCAGGGACAAAGTCTTTGTTTCCGCCTTATAGAGAGTTTGAGAAAACGACTGAAAAAACGGCAGGGACTAACACTTGCTGTCCGGTTTAGGAGGGTCTCCGTCTTATAGAGAGTCAAAGAAAATGACTGAAGAACGGAAGGGACCAACTCTAGGTGTCCGTTTAAGAGAGGTATTGGCCTTATAGAGAGTCAAAGAAAATGACTGAAGAACGGTAAGGAGCAACTCTAGTGTCTGGTTTAGGGAGGTGTCTGTCTTATGGAGAGTCAAAGAAAACGACTGAAGAACGGCAGGGACCAACTCTAGGTGTCCGTTTAAGAGAGGCATCGGCCTTATAGAGAGTCAAAGAAAATGACTGAAGAACGGTAAGGAGCAACTCTAGTGTCTGGTTTAGGGAGGTGTCTGTCTTATGGAGAGTCAAAGAAAATGACTGAAGAACGGCAGGGACCAACTCTAGGTGTCCGTTTAAGAGAGGCATCGGCCTTATAGAGAGTCAAAGAAAATGACTGAAGAACGGTAAGGAGCAACTCTAGTGTCTGGTTTAGGGAGGTGTCTGTCTTATGGAGAGGCAAAGAAAATGACTGACGAACACCTGGCATTTTAGGGAGGTGTGTGTCTTATACAAAGAACAAAAACAAGGAAAAACCTTAGGTTTCTGTTTAAGAAAGTCGTCTCTCTTTTAAAGGTGTTCATTAAGAGACGGTTTACTGTCATACGGCATATTTCTTCATCCATTACTTCTTTATACTGATTATAGCATTCCCAAATGTATTATACTGGCAATTTTGCAGATATGGTCAAGTATTTGGTGTTTTTCTCACCTTGCTATCTGATGTCCTTTTATGTGCATGAAGTCTACAGTGCGCAAACAAAGGATCAGCAACATCCTACAAGGAAAGCCAAAAAAAGAACATTGTCAGGTTAACATCACCAAAGTTAATGTAAAGGGTTACATTTCAGTCTCTCAGTGTTGCAGCATACCTCATCACATTCTTCTGGAACCTCTGACAGTAGTCCATACATCTGAGCACTAAAAATAAAGCGATAATCAATTTTGACGACAAAAAATGTCAGGAATAATTGAGGTTGATGTTTGGCCACGTGATTAAGAAGGTGAAAAATATGTGACAAAATCAGGGCTCATAAAAACTTGAATTCTAGCTTGTCTTTTGGGCAAGCAGCTTTGGGCGCCCGGACTTTTAGAAAGAAAAAAAAAACAACAAAGCCATGTCTTTATCGGCATTATTTTTTATGTTTACACTAACGTGGATAACAGAGAAAGAGCTAGAGCGAGTTATTGAAAACAACATTCCTTTCCCATGCTTAGCCAAGCACATTGTACTTTCCAAATTCTGGAAAGCTGACCTTGACGGCAAGGTAATCTGATAATTACTCGATCTGCAAGAAACACTGGGGAAGCTTTCTGACCTCTAATAACTGTTAGATTCAGAGCGGCAAAAATAAGATTTAGTCAAATTTTAGAATACTGTATGCACTGCATAACCTTAGCAAAGGAAAGAAAAGAAGGAAAATGGTAACTCTAGGGTCACATTTTAGTCGCGTTTAGCCTGTCAACACTTAATTGCACAACTATTGATTGGTCACTTACCACGCCAATAATTAATGGGAAAGGAATGTTGTTTTCGGTGACAATGAAAATATTAAAAGTAAAAATTAGAGTACTGGCTGCCTGGAATAACCATAGGGGCTAGCGGAGCCAGGCAGCCAGTTGACATTAGCATTAAATAGAAATAAATTACTGGTCAGCAAGAAAACGCCATCTTTCTCGCTGACCGTAACATTTTCAGGATAGACATAGACCTAGGCACTTTACTTTACGTGGTAAATATGTTTAGCTATACGGCTACTACAGATATCCCACAGGTAAAATTAAGGTAGAAAATAAAATACAAAGTTTTAAAAATTTAAATTACTAATTGCTATGAATATGAATTAGCTAAGATATAATTAAAAATACCTTAACCTGAAATTATGATTCAATGACAAAAGCTATAAAAATTCTAAAAATCTAAAACTTTAAAACACAAACCCTGCTAGCAAATTCCTTAGTTCCAGCTGAAGCATGAAAATTGTATGCGTATCAGGATGCGTATCATTTTAATCTGATCCATTGAGAGCCAAAGACAGTTCAATGTATATACAGCTTACAGGATGATATTCTTACAAATTATCAAAAAAAGTCATAAATGTATTTAAAGAGGGGTGGTTGTATAACCCTTCTTCAGTGTTGAGAAAACCGTTGCAATACATTATTGTTATTAGATGCTAAATGAAGCGCGCGCATGTAAATTGTAGCATGTGCCATATATACATCTAGCAAGCATAAAGGTGAAAATTCTGTTCTCAAAGGTTTGCACCGTTATTGAAAACAAATAAAATAGAGTTTAAAAGCAATGGGAAGATCATATCAGGTACATTCAGCTAAATTGGAGTATCTGGTTTGTAAAGGGGCAATGAAACGCCTAATTTTCTGCCCATATCTCCCACAGTCAGATGTGCATTCTTGTAACACCAAGATCGGGGGTCTTTTAGTTACTCCATTGCAGGACTAATTTAAGAAAGTTGTCTATCTGTTTCCAGGGTCCTAAGTTCTTTAACTCTCTTAGTGTTGAAATTGAAAATGCAACAAGCATTGCATCCTTTTTCCGTAAACTAAAAGCATCTCCATACCAAAACATATTTCATTTGCCTCTCCATTTAATTTTTTTGCACTTTTCGCTTTGCATTTTTTAACCTAACTAAGCTTAATGCAAATATCTAATATGTTATAATGTTTAGTGTTAAGTAGCTCTGCCATTTATTTGACATGTATACTTCCGCTGATACTTTGTAATAATAATTATTTGAGGAAGCCTATTCCTTGAGCTTCCTCACGGTTAGCTTCTTATATTTAAGTAATTCATTTGTATTGTGGCAAAACAATAAACTTCTAACTTGAAGTGAGATCTCAAATTAGAGAACGTTAGATTCAAGGATGAGGACGACTACGAATGAGAGATTTGACTTAAAGTTTTGTCACGTATATTATCATAAATTATATAGACTTCCTGCAAAGCTTCATTTTACCATTTATCACTAGAAAAGTTATCACTGTTACTTTTAGTGAAGTGTTTGTGATTGTTGCTTCTTGTTGCCCAAACACTGGACATTCATCTGGGTTTGCAGGTTAGGACGGGGCACTCTTAACATGTTGTTTGTTTACAATAAGTAACAGCTGCTGTTGTGGATCACTTTTGATTGTTTTGGTGAGGAATTAGACGAAATTTTCAGGACAGAATTAATTAAAAGAAATAAACAGGTTATATAAAACACATGGGTATTGTTTAGTGAAGAAATAAAGTAAACTTACTTGTGCTATATTTGCATTCCTAAGTTGTGTTGAAGAGATCTTTGCTTTCTTTGTGATCCTGTCTTAACCTTTATAAAATGGACATTTAATGGAGAAAGAATAAACAGTCATAAAGAGGGCTCTTCAAAAACCTTTCAGGTTACTAACTAAACACAAATTACTGGTGAGTGGTAAGTGGTTATGGTAAGTATTTTGAGCCTGGGGGAGGGGGTGCAGTGCTTCCAAATATGGGGTATAAGCCTCCTGAAAGGGTATGGTTTTTAAGGGTCAGGAGCCTTAAATCAGGTATCATTTTTGATCGCCTGGTTAGCTAGGTTGTGAGTTCTAACCCTGGCAAGACCAGAGAAATTGCTGCTTTTGAAATGACATCTGTAAATGGTTAGACTTTCTAGTCTTCTCGGATAACGAAGAGAAACTATAGGAACCGTCTCACGGCACTTTCACTAATCTGGTTCTTGTGGGACATAAAAGAACCCACAGCACAAAAAAATTGAGCTTCGAGCGCTGCCATATACTATGAGAAATAGTAGCTAAGCATTTTTTTTCCCTTGTATGGGTTGTCATTTTTCGAGTTTGAGCCTCAAATAGGGTAGCGTCAGGGTTTAGGACCCTGGACGACACACACCTATCCGAAAGTTATGGGAGTACCACTCACCTCTCACGCCCGTGGTGTTATGAGTCAAGACCAAAGCCAGGACCATAGACACATGATTTTGTCAAGCAAAGTGCATTCGTTTGGCCTTTTCCTTTGCTAGTTATATGTAATTTTAATTCTCTTACCTTAACTTCGCACGTACGCCCAGGTAGGTAGTTGTCTCTCTGGAACTATTAAAGCTGAACATGAACACATCCCGACTGGAAAACAAATTTTGAGAATGCTGCGTCGTTCCTCCACCCGCCTGAAACTTTTGAAGTTTCATACTCTTTCGCGGTCCTAAATGCACCTTTTTCAACTGTATGTTCCCCTTTTAACGGGTAGACTTGGGTCCCGAATAAAGTTCTTTAAAAGTTTGAAACTGTTGCCAATCTTCGTTCAGCGATCCGCCATGTTGGCCGCGAGTTATAGGAGCCTGGGAGAGAGCATTATGATAGATAGCCCCCAGACTTCCCGGTCAGGGGCCCGTTTCTCGAAAGTCCCGATAATTAACGGGCCCGGTAAGCTGTCTCCGTTTACGTTAAAGATCGAAGTTTCAATAGTTTTGCATCTAATACGATAAAACTATCAGTTAATGAAACGAAATGGAGTAGTTTGCTGGCCAGGAGCTGCGCTCTTATTCTTTACATTTCGATTTGAATATTTGATTTCGGGCCCGAAAATTTACCGGGACTTTCGAGAAACTGGCTCCAGGGGCCCGTTTCTCGAAAGTACCGGTAACTTTACGGGCCCGAAATCAAATATTCAAATCGAAATATAAAGAATAAGAGCGCCGGTCCTGGCTAGCAAACTACTGCATTTTGTTTCATGAACTGACAGTTTTATCTTATTAGATGCAAAACTATTGAAACCTCGATCTTTAATGTAAACGGAGACAGCTTACCGGGTCCGTTAATTATCGGGACTTTCGAGAAACGGGCCCCAGAGCCGGCCACGCCCGGCACAAGGGAGACGTGTCCACGGATAATTTCACATTGCGAAAATCGGTTACGAACAAAAACTTGCTTGCCTGAGGCTAAAAAAGAGTCATTTACACAAGAGTAAAATGGCTAGTGTATCCACAACGTAACGGGACGCACATTTTAAGTCCAGTTTTTATTAATTGCTACTAACTATCGAAAAACGTGATAAATTATCGGTTTTTGTTACCGCATGTTGCCCTGTATCCGGACACTTCAGTTTAACACTGCAATAACTTTCCTTTGTTAATCGCAAGAGCTCTAAAATTTGGCCCAGAGAGGATCTGTTTAGTCCTTAATGTGACGAAAGACAGTTTAACTGTGACATTTTTCAGACCGCTGCAACCCCAATCTAGCAGTCACAACTGGGGAAAGTATGAGATTTCCTGGTTCAACTCCGACGCTTCCGGTTATATATAGAAAATGCAATCACGCGAAACAAGCCGTGCACACGAAATCAAGTCATCAAGTCGCCTCTGAATGAGTGAAGAAAATTTCCATAAGGAGTTGAGTAGAATTACATTTTACGACTATATCACTATATCCTAAGCTTTAATTATAGTTATAGATATGAAATAAATCTTATCCGGATAACGTACACAGCTAATTCATCGATTCTGTACAGCAAAGAAAAAACTGGCGGGATACTGGGCACCTGACATCAATACTTAGTGAATGTTCCTGGCCTCCGTTATTCCAAACAAATCGAATTTCAAGTAGAATTAATAAACTTTCTAAGAACCTGACTTCTTTAAGTATCTTCAGTTTAAATATAAAACAGTTTCTTTGAAAATATAACATATTACCTACCCTTTTCTGAGCAGCACTAATTTTACTGCGCAGTAAACAGCGTAATTATTAGCCATGAAAAGTCTGAAAAGTTTACTCACCTGAACAGCACGGCGTCCTCTGCGACTGTTTCGCAAGCTTTAAATTCGCCAAAACTTTCATCTTAAAGCTGAAATGTTCAGCATTGTTTCAACATGGCAACGATGTGTTGCGCTAAAAGTCGTCGTTGCGAATCGTTCCGTGTAACATCACCTTTAAGGTACGGTAAAGAGCCGGTAAAAGGGGTAAAAAAACAAACAAACGATAACAACATCGCTGTTTTACCACCAACGTTCAAGCCTGTTTTGTAACAAATCAGGTTGTGGCTTGATGCGTGAATGGATAAAATTGCGCTGGAGTTACGCCATCTCGGGAGTTACGTCACGTTCGGGCCGGTAAAACGCGCAACATTTACCAACATGTACAGAACTACACTCTTCGCTCTTCTACAACTTTTCAACAACTTCTCGCAACCTCCAACTACCTAATTTGCCGAAAGACAGGTTGATTCGTGGGTGGTAAACGCGCAACATTGCAGTCAACTCGTTTTACAGCAATGTTGCAAGACAGTTCTTCATTTATTTTTATTTTAAAGACAGTGTATTTACGCCAGTTAAAAGGAATGCAAAGTTTTAAACTGACCACCAGTAACATATACAGCAACTAAACCATCAACGTGTGTTAACTAGGTACCATTTCTCAATATAAGGTATAAGGAAAGGGTACCTTTCCTGTCAAAAATAGTGTAGAAGTGTACGGGGCTGGACCTCGGGGCGGAGCTTCCCCGTATAAAACTTTGGCGAGTACCCCGGGTTACGGGTCTACATCCCCTCTATAAAAAGTGCGGTGCACGCCTAGTAGGCCAGTTTCTAATTATTAAAATTCATATTAAAGAGCATATAAAAATCGCGTTGAGTTTAATGAATAATCAATCATTTTTTAATTGCTGAAAACAATCAATTACAGGTAAAAAAGAAAAGGAAAAAGATCTACTCTGCGCATCTCATCATCTATTTACTTATTCATTTGTTTATTTTTCATTAAAAGGGTACGAAACGAAACAAGCTCATAAATTACTAAGAATTAATTTCAATTTTTCAATTAACAGTTCATGGCGCTCTGAAGGCTAAGTTCAATATAAAATAATCGTCGGCGGTCTCTCTTTTAATATACCGTGCTTTGTTCGATGATAAATCTGAATCTTCGAGTTAAATACTCCGGTCAGCAAGAGATGCGGGGAAAGGAAGTTGATTGTTTTGCTCAGTCAACATTTTGCAGCAAGAAATTCCCTCAGCACTTTGAACTGTGAGAACTCCTGAATCAAGAGATGTGATGTAAAATGCGCTTTAGAAGGAGACTGGGTCGAGTTAACCTTCGCAAAGCCTTCTGGGACACTTATTAGGGACTTGGGGAAAAACGTGGCCAATAGAGAGGAGAAGTCGTTACGTCATGTTCCCATGGTAGCAAAATTACTGGATGACAACAAGCGAAATTTTCTGGGGCTGAATCCGAAAGGACCGTATTAAAGTTTAGAAAAAGAAAAAGAAAATTTTTGTGTTGTGTTTACCTACTCCATAACGTAAGCGCGTGAAATTAGGAAGTTTCACGTCGCAGTCTTGCAACGACGGCCAAGAAATGTAACGTGTAAAGTTGTTGTTTCGATAATATAAACTTATTGCTTTTTAACTGTTCTTGTTGCCGTCGCCGTCGTCGTTGCTTAAACTCCCTATTGTTGTGATCCAGAAATTTTGCTACCATGGTAACGTGACGTCACACTTCTTTCTATAGAAAATTTAAGCTTCACGTATACGGCAAACGGCAAACGTCAGATTCAAGCTGAGAACTTCTCAAAATAGCAAATGAGCAGATAAAAAGAGCTCAAAACAATTCTTATGGATAAAAAATTGCGTGAAACGACTAATTTATGTGCAGAAACAATGAACAGTAAACGACAAGTAAAGGGGAAACTTGGTCACGTGGTACAAATTCGCGTTTGTCGTTTGACGTAAACGTGATGCTTAACCTCTCTGATAACTGACCAGCGCTTTCTCAGTAACGATCCAATTGCGGGGCACAGTTCGGCTCGTGTTCCCTCCTCATTTATAAGTGGCGAATAGGGTACCTTGAAGAAATATATAAATGAGGCCAACCTATATTTCTTAAAAAACGTAACAAAACAATAAAATCACTTGTCCAAAAACAATCACGATCTTTTACGCCTTAGCTTTCTTTCCCTTCCGCACCAAACTTGCTAATGAGGCATTTTCATCATCGCCATCGTCGTCTTCTTGTTGTTTCTCTTTGTCTCCCACTATCCTCTTTGTATCTTTCTTCAGTTTCTCCTCTTTATCTGTTTTCGTTACATCTTTATCACGTTTATCCCTCGCTGCCTTTGGTGAATCTTCTGACTTCTTATTTTGTACTTTTGCTGTGTTCGCTCCTTGCTCTCTTTTTACATTGTCTGCTTTCTTGACATTTCTTTCCTTCTCCTTTTCTGCCTTTGTTGTAACATCTTGTGGCTTCTCTTTGTCCCTGTCTGCTCCCTTAACATTTTCACGTCCTTCTTTCTCTTTTTCTACTTTCTTAACATCTTCCTTCCCTTTCTCCTTATCAGCTTTTTTAGCATTTTCTTTTGTTTTTTGTGCCCTTGCTGCGTTTTCTCTTTTCTCCTCGAGTACTTTCTCAACATGTTTTTCTTCCTGCTCATCTGCTTTCTTTAAATCTGCTTTCCCCTTCTCATTTCCTGCCTCCTTTGCGACCTCCTGTTTCTCTTTTTCTTCCTTTGCCGTATCACATGCTTTCTCTTCCTTCTTATCTGCTCTGTTTCCTTTTCCTTGTCTCTCTTCTAATTATCTCCTCTCTTCACATCTCCTTGTTGTTGTTTCTCTGCCCTTGTTACCTCTTCTCGTTCTACGTCTGCTTTCTTTGCATTTCCGTCGCCTTTCCCCTTGTCTTTATCTGCCTTTTTTACATCTTTGCCTAGTTTCAATTTTTCCTCCTCTACTTTCGTTTCATCTTGTTTTTTTGGCTCTTTACTTGATCTTTCTACATCTTCTGTTTCTCTCCAGTCTACTTTCTTTTTACCTCCGTCTACCTTCTTGGATTGGTCTGCTTTCTCAAATTCTCCCTTTCCTTTTTCTTTCTCTTTAATGGCTTTATTTACATTTGCTTGCGTGTCTTTTTCTAACGCTTTGTTCTGATCTTCAACTCCTTCCTCTTTCTTTTTCTTGTCTTTTTTTACACTTTTGCCTCCTTCGTCTTTCCCTTCATCCCCTTTCTTTTCATTCTTTTCACTGTTTTTCTGCTTTGTTTCTTTGTCATATTTTTCTGTTTTAGCGTCAGTTGTAATCATCTCTTCTACATCTACATCTTCGTCGCTTTCCTCTTCCTAACAAATAAAATCGACATGCCAAAGTGTAAAGACTTTCTGTATAGTAGTGGTGATAGTTAAATAGTAACTCTAAAGGGCTTCAACCAATAAACAGCACCACAACAAAGAACCTCTCAGTAATTTTTTTTTATTTTCCCCGTGATGTCATCTGTATGTCTGCACTCTAATATTTTATAGACAACGACCAATCACAGGGCTCGTGGTATTCAGGCTTTGTAAAACTAGTACGCTATTTGATATCTTGTAAAAAAGCAAAAAACGGTCTTTGCACCAAAATAATTCCAAAAATTATGGTTTAGTTTTGTTATTCAAGCTTATATTTAGGCCGTTTCCTATTCACTATTGCTACGGATGGAAAGGATTGACACGGATTAAAAGTTTTTAAAAAGTGAGCCAATTTTTTTTTTTTTTGCTATGCCTGCAAAAACCAACAAAAAATGCTGGATTATTATACATTTCTGGGAATCTGCCCACCTACCCCTCCCCTAAGCCAACATTTTGCCCCAAGTGAGAAGTAAGTGTTAATGTTGGCTTAGGGAAGGGGCTGGTGGGCAGATAGCTTGTACTCGCTGAGGAAATTTGATTGATATCTTATTCATATCTCGATAAAAGCATTTTGTGTGTAGTTGAAGGCACGAAGTAATGACTTCAGCACAGAATTGACCTAAAAAAGCGATATCCTCGTGACACGGCCCCTTTAAAACTGGACTTACTTTTATCGGAGGATCAAGGCATTGGAAGTGATAACAAAGCTTGCACTGGTCGCATCTGCATAAAAGTAGTAAAGAATAAGTAAGTGAGTAAATAAATAAATAAACAATGTCATCAGGCCTGGCACTGATCAGGCCTGACTTAAAGGTCAAATGAAATAAAAAATTGAAACATTTTCTTTTGTCGCTTTACCTTCACCAAACACTAAAAAGAAACTTCCTAAGTGAGATTTGGGTGAGGATTTTTCATCCCAAGCCTTTATAGAAAGGTTAAAGTTCAAAATCCGAGCATTTCCGAAGACTTCACGAAAACGTTTCTGAAATGGCCGCGTGATAGACTGGAGACTACGTGACGTCAATGTTGGTCTTTCAGGGCGGAAAAAAAGTTCTGCACAAGCTTCTGCGCATCCCTTATCACCTGCGTTTGTTTGTCTCGTTCTGTGAGAGTTCTGACTGAGACTGAATGAAATACACGAGGTGCGAACGTTTGCTCCTTGTAAAGGCTTTTTTTTGTTTTTGATATTGTTGTTGTTTATTCGTCACTTGAAAATTACCAAGAGAAATCGAAGACAATGGTTATGCCAAATTCTGGGGGGTAAACAAGGTGCATTATTGTCTCGGTGACAATGGTGAACTTCCCAGCATACCTCACAAGATTAGAATTGGTGCCGCTCTGTTTGCAAACACAACACTCAGTGCGAGAGTCTTCAGGCTTTTTCTTCTTCTCAGGTGGTTCTATGCTTCTTCGCCCAGGGCACCTTCCTCTTTTCGCTGCAGGCGCAGAGCTTTCTTCCAATTTTGGCTTCTGTGAAGAATAAATCACAGATCTTGGGTTGGATGTGATTAACGGCCACAAATACATGCATAATTTTTCACAGAAACCTGTTTAAGATGACCACGTAGTTGCATCAAACATTGTATTTCTAGTGTATAGGGGTAGTTATGGCTGAGTTCCCCAGCGGGCAAGTTAAAGCGAAGCCTGTTGTCTAATTGGCTATCCCAGCCATGGATGCCACAGCCAGAGGTTTCTGAAATTCCCTGACTTTTCTCTCACAACTGCAAATTTCCCCGACCAAATGAATTAACAAATTCAGAAATTAGTCTTTGATGGACTCAACCGCCCCCCCCCCCCCCTCCCCGACCCCTCACATCAGTCCTCGCTGCGATTGATTTTTGCTTTCAGCAAGTCACGTGGAGTGTCCATGAATTGATAAAAAAGATGTGTACTCTTAAAATTTCAAAGACTTTTCAAAGACTTAAATTTTCCCTTACTCAAAGTGAAATTCTCTGACTCTTGCCTGGCCTTGACGAATAATTTTCCTTAACCATTTCCTGACCGATAGTAACCATGCGAGAGGAAAAGATGAGCCCCTCCTGCACGCTCGGTGTTGGTCCCGCAATAATAAGTTCTCTTTTTGGCCATGTAATTAATCCTTTGAATATTGATCAAGCTTGTTCCATGAAGATGGCTGGGTATCCATCGTTCTTTTTTGCGTTTTTATTGGCCAATATCTAGCCATGTTAACCACACCCATGGACAATAACGCATTTTTCCTACCGGTTTCACGACAAAAAACATGCAGGGGTCCGCAATGCCCCAACTCCTTAGAACAATAAAAGCTGTAGGATATGGGGAGTAGTGACAATAGAGGTCCTGAAGAGGCACAGGGCTACACGAACCAGAGAGCCCTCACTTACTTTGCTGTCCGATGTAGTGGTTTCACCTTCTCCTTCTCCACCTTCTGTTGCGGGCGTTTTTCGCTTGGATGACTTTTTCAGCTTGCGCTTTTTTGACTGAAAGGAAACGCAAAACGGATTAAAAGATCCGAAAGTATACTGCTATGAAACTCGCCAAGAGTAGTAACGGAATGTTGCGGAAGAGAGAACATCAGTACGTGTCCTCCTTTACACGATATATTAGGGACCTTACGAACCGATACCGGAGACGTCCGTGAAGACGGCCCTGAAAAATAGACCACACATCCTTTCTACCATTTTCGCGACTATCCCAAGTCACCCGAGCTATTCAAAAGAAGGGAATTTAGGTTGAAACTGAAGAGAGGGGACTGCGCCCGAGATCAGACAGAGATAGTAGAATTTATCGCCTTGCACAACTTAATAACCAATTCCACAGGAAAGAACTGCCGAGTAGCTTCCACTCAAATGGTCACGTGGCTCCACCTACAAGCTCCAAAGTCAGAATTGCATTTAATGTCTCCAGCGGTTAACTCCGATTGTGCCAGGCTTGAGTTAGTAGAAAAGATGAGAGTAGTTTGCAACATGTATTCCTGATGCAACTTGACTTACCTCTCCCTCGTCAGGAGTGAATTTAGTAGGTTCTTTGATGACCCGTCTTTGGCGGCCTTGAGAAATGGGTGTGGTGTCTTCAGTATCGACTTCCATTTCGTCATCATCATCGCTGGGGTCACACTCTGAACACTGCCTGTAATAACAAACAAATACGCTAAGGCTTGAAAAATTATGCACCGCGAAACAGTGTTGTTCACTCGGATGAAGCCCACGTTTATGGAGACCTTATAGCCAAATTCGTTGTATCGGGCTGCGTGTTTTGCAAACTTCGAAAGAATGCTGGGTTTTTCTGTTTCGTCAATCATCTTAGCGGACCTCTTAGGAAACAAATGTTTACTTGTAATTGGTGCATTTCGATCCACTTTGTTTGTTTCTGTCTTTCAAGGTTCGTTGATTGTGATCGCCCTGTTTCGGACAATAGTCGACCAGTTTTCTTCAATTATTTTTCTGATCTTTATTATTCTTGTCTCTTGAAAGAAAAAAGCAATGTCTGCCTCCTGCTCTCTACAAAAATACCACTCATCATCACGATTTCCTTCGCTATTCTTGAGCAGTCTAGAGTCATTCTCAGTTTTGTTTTTGCGCGCCAAGCTGGGCGAGTGCGTTGCATCGTCGCCGCTGAAGGGTTGAAAGACTAACGTGAAGAATGCGAGCAATTGCTTCCCAAGAAAAATAAAGCGATCGTAATTGTTCAAGTTGGTGTTTAGTTATTTCATAGCGTTAAAGACCTCGTCCTGTCTGCGAAAGATCCAGCGGTGCAAAATAAGATATATCTAGTGAGTCATAGAAGTCTACATTGTTGCGGCATTCTATCCGACTTGAAAGCAAATCAATTATGTGGGTTAAAGAATTCTTCAGGTGCTACACAGGAACTTGAATCGCATTTGACGGAATACCAGTAGCATTTGTGCAACCACTAATCGACTCCTCGTTTGAATCAGAACGTCTGTCTCTAACTCATCAGCACTAGAGCCAACAGATTAAGAACGCTTTTTAGATTCTGTAACAAAAGCGCGAACCCACGTTCATTCCTCTCTCGCAACACCACTCCACGTGACCGACGAGTACGAGCCGCCATGTTTTAGGTGCATAACCGCAGAGGCTTATGGGGCATTTGCCAAAACTACGAAAAAATAATTATGACTAACAAAAAAATAATTCTCGAATGGAAAAAATTAAATTATCATTATATTATGAGAAGCGTACAACAAAATCAATTAATTATCCAAAAAACTAATCCGCAACCGTAAAATAATTTGCGTAATGGACAAAAATAACTTTAAAGAAGCATAATAATAAAGACGGCACATAAAAAAATTAATTCCTGGTGAGGAAAAAATAATAGTGACGCATGGAAAAGTTAAAAAGAACACGAAAATAATTACAGGCATAGGTAAAAATAATTACAAACAGACAAAATATTAATAGCAGGTACTCATCAAATTAATTCATCAAGAGGGAAAAGACCAGAACGGGCCTTCATAGGTTAGTGGCGCTGTCAGTTGTTGAAGACAAGCGTCGAATTGTTTTAAAACCTTGAAAGAGCACTCATTAAACAACGCATTTACGCCTATTTAACCCAAAATAGGCCTAAATAGGTCTTCTATGGCTGCACATATTTGCCGGTGGATGAAAGCAATTTTGAATAAGAAGGAAAACCATTTCGCCTTTCCCGTCAAAAGAGAAATCGAGACCGGTGTACTCAAGGGATATGACGGAACTGGCGAACGAGTTCAATGAGTTCTTTACTTCTGTGGGGGCAAGGGCTGCAGCTGAATCTAAGAGTCTTGCTTCAGTTAACGTTTTTCCAGCGTATAAGCCCCCCTCAGCCAAGACCTTATTCCAACTAGAGGAATTCCGATTCCGCGCAGTTACTACCTTTGAAGTACACCAGATCATCTTGTCTTTTCCTTCAAACAGGGCACCAGGAATGGATAAGTTACACACAAGTGTGATCAAGGATGCCCTACCAGTTATACTTCCAGTCTTGACAGAGCTTATAAATAGATCGCTTTTAACATCAGTTTTTCCATTTGCTTGGAAAGAGTCCGTGGTAATACCGATATTAAAGGAAGGGGATCATGAGGTTGCTAATAACAACCGGCCAGTATCACTGTTGCCAGCTCTGTCTAAGATCTGCGAACGAGCAGCTCTTAATCAGTTAACGGAGTGCACAACACGTCAGAACTCTTTAACTGAACATCAAAATGGAAACAAGAAGAAGCACTCGACAGAAACACTCCATATTTTCATGTCCGATATGATTCTCGAAGCAATGGATCGAAAACAAGTCGCAGCGTTGGTTCTGTTGGACTTGTCAAAGGCCTTTGACAGTATCGAGCTTGGGATCCTATTACGTAAACTTCCAGAACTGGGTGTGTCTATACACAGGCTATGGGATGGTTTAGAAGCTATCTGACGGACAGGAATCAGCGGGTGAGGATTGGTTGTGAGGTGTCAGATCCTCGCCAGGTAGCTTATGGTGTACCTCAAGGGTCGATCTTGGGGCCACACCTTTTTAATATATACATCAACGATCTTCCAGCTGCCCCTAACCTGTGCTTACTAAAGAGTTACGTGGATGATTCCCAGCTCTATCTCTCGTTTCCTGTCCAGGAGACAGCCATGGTTGTGGAACATTTGTCTGAAGATTTGCAACGGATTGCCGCCTGGTGTTCCACACACAGCTTGCTGATTAATCCAGATAAGACTCAGTTATTGCTTCTTGGAACCCCGCAGATGTTAGCTCGTGTGCCGGAGGGTTTTGGAGTTACGCTACTCGGTAAAGAGATTCTGCCTTCTCGTTCTGCAAAAGATTTGGGGGTCATTGTGGACTCGCGCCTTAGTTTTGACGAACATGTGACCGGGGTTGTATCTAAGTGTACAGGTAGCCTGTGCCAAATCAATCGTGTGAAACATTTGTTTAATAGATCTACGCTCATAACCATAATAAATTCATTAGTGTTCAGTACGCTTTTCTATTGTTCGTCCATGTGGTCTAGTACAACAAAAAAGAACATTGCCAGGCTTCAAAAAGTTCAGAATTTTGCGGCACGGATTGTGACTGGCGCAAGAAAGTATGAGCACATCACGCCGATGTTGAAGGAACTCCACTGGTCGCCGGTTGCTAAGCAACTGGAGGTTAGAGACATTTTAATGGCTTTCAAATGTATAAAGGGATTAGCCCCACCATCCTTGTGTAATAGGTTTTCGACAAGAAGCCAGGTGCATACTAGAAATACTAGGAATAAAGATAAACTTCATATACCATCTTATCAGCAACAGGTCAGCGATCTTTCTCATATAGGGCTGTTCAGCTCTGGAATGACCTTCCAGAAAGTTTAGCAAACATAGAGTCATTTAATGTTTTTAAGAATGCGATTAAAAGACGTGCACTTGACGAGTTTTTAAGCCGTTGACTTTCAATAGGTGTAATCATGCATATTTTATATTTTTTAAATAATATGGTAATGTTTTATCACTTTCAAATGTTTATTTTAGATTTCTATTGTTCATATTAGATTTTATTGTAATTGGTATGTGAAAACCCATTTTAATTGGATGTACCAATAAAGTTGATTGATTGATTGATTGATTGATTGATTGATTGATTGAAAGCATTTTAAAATGTTTGATGATTTACTGACCAATCAAGCTTTTTGTCTCCAGCTGTTTAACAAAATTAGCCTATAACCGATGAGTCTGATTGAGACTTTTAAACTAAAGCCACACACAATAAATCATCTGGCAGGTTTAACCATGACCGAGCAGTTCTGTACTGCAAAGCTACATGAATTTGAGCAATTCGTTCTCCAAAAGAGAGATTATACGCTGGCCTTTTGTGTTTTACACCTGGCGTCTCCAGCTGTTTAACAAAATTAGCCTATAACCGATGAGTTTGATTGGGACTTTAAAACTAAAGCGACACGCAAGGCAGGTTTAACCATGACCGATCAGTTCTGTACTGCAAACCTACATGAATTTGAGCAATTCGTTCTCCAAAAGAGAGATTCTATGCTGGCCTTTTGTGTTTTACACCTGGCGTTTTCAGTAGTGGCCACTCTTGGAAATCTCTCGGATTTTCGCCCTCGTTTATCGCAGCTTCGCCGTTCGCGTGCAAAGAAAAATAAGAGACTGCTCGCAGTCTAAATGTTTGACGATTTACTGACCAATCAAGCCGTTTGTCTCCAGCTGTTTAACAAAATTAGCCTATAACCGATGAGTCTGATTGAGACTTTTAAACTAAAGCCACACACAATAAATCATCTGGCAGGTTTAACCATGACCGAGCAGTCCTGTACTGCAAAGCTACATGAATTTGAGCAATTCGTTCTCCAAAAGAGAGATTCTATGCTGGCCTTTTGTGTTTTACACCTGGCGTTTTCAGTTGTGGCCACTCTTGGAAATCTTTTAGTGATCCGGGCCTTGTTTAACGCCTCATCGATACCAGCCACCGTCAAGAAGCTGTTTTTGAGTCTGGCTTTCTCTGATCTTGCCGTGGGGTTGTTTCCGCAACTCATGTCCGGGGTTATCAGCGCCGTCGTATTGAAAATGGCATCAAGTGAAGAAAACACCTTTACCTCATTTTGCCCAACGGTTCTAACAGTGTATTATTATCTTTTGTTTCTTCTCGGCGCTGCATCTTTCCTAACTGTTACTGCTATCGCAATAGATAGACTTCTCGCTGTTTCGCTCCATCTGCGATATCAGGAGCTTGTCACTTCCAAACGTGTCATCACTATATTGGTGTTTCTATGGTTGACGAGTTGCATCACTGCCTTCATATACGTTTTCCTGCCCAAAGGCAGTGAAACGGTATCTGGTGTTATTTCATTTGCAGGACATATTTTGACAACAGTGGCTTACGTTCGCGTTTACAAAATTGCAAAATCTCATCAGAATCAGATCAACAGTCAAAATCAACTGCAAATTGCCGAAACAGTGGAGGTAATCCGACAAAAGAAGTCTGCCTACAATGCGTTATTTTTCTATGCAGTTTATTTAGCTTGTTATCTTCCATATCTGCCCTCCGCAATATTGTACTTGCTAAACAGATCGAATATCTCCTTTTTCGTACCAAAATGGGCCTCAATATTCTTGCTGTTTCTGAATTCCTCGTTAAATCCTTACGTATACTGCTGGCGATATCGAGAGATTCGGGAAATTGTGAAGAGCACAATAAAGAAACTATTTCGCAAGAAATAAAAGAAGGAAATTAGTTTGACCTTTTTAAAGTCCTATAAAACGCCAAGTATTACGTTACACACTTGTTTACAAGAACAAAAGGTTGTATGATAGTAAAAAGTACAAAGAAAAATCTCTCAGAACTTGAAAATGGTCTTTTTGATGGAGAAAACAGAGTGATCGAATAAACAGTGACAATGGTTTCAATTTTCATGGTTTCGTGCGAAAGGTTAGATGCAACTATTTGATGAAGTGACCAATGAACTGCAAGCCCTTCGGCGCCACAAGCGCTAAAACTGAGGAGCTACTGGCCAGAGCTACTGCTCATTGGCGATTTCAATACCAGAGTTGGATCTGATCACCAAGCCTGGCCCTCTTGTCTAGGACATCACGGCTCCGGAAAAATGGACAAAATGGACAAAGACTTTTGGAACTCTGCTCCTTGCGCAATCTGTGCATAACCTACACCTTCTTCGAAGGTAAGCCGCAACATTGTGTTTCATGGAAACCTCCTCGGTCCCACAGATGGCATCAGCTTGATCTACTTATCACCAGACCACGCAGTCTGCTCAACGTTCTCTCCACTCGCAGTTACCACAGCGCCGACTGCAATACTGATCATGTCCTGGTGTGCAACTCCACAGCACAAAGAAACCAGGCCATCCCGGCATAAACACTGCAAGCACTTCTGACTCAGCGTCAGCGCAAATTCCTCAGCAAGGTACAGGAAGCCCTCGAGGACCCCCAGGGTCAGGATGCAACCTCCAGGAGGGACCTCTGGAGGGAGGCCATCCACTCTTCTGCCATGTCGGCTCTCGGCGGAATGAACAGGCCTAGTCACAGCTGGTTCAACGCCAGCCTACCGATCATGGAGCCCCTTATTGAGCTAAACAGCAAGCCCACTTGAAATACAAAAAGAACCCATGTGAGAAAATGCTGACAGCACTCCCCGCTACACGCAGTTTAACTCAGAGCACTGCCAGACGTTGTGGCAATGACTGAATCACCTTTCTCCCAGTCATGGAAGAGCTTGATGATGAGCCGACAATTAAAGAGTTTGTACTGGCATACCCTCAAATAAAAGCCAAAAACTGAACACATCTCAATAATGAACAGAGCGGTAATAATAACTTGATGACAAGAGACCATATTCTATTGCGTTGGGGTTTAATTTTTTTTCCATCTATCCCCGTGTTTAATTGTTTTGACTTGTCGCAAAACCTTCCCCTTATTTCCTGGGTTTGTCTGCAAAAGATTTAGTTTCATAACCGCTAAAATTTATTGTACCAACAATAAAAATTCCTGGTTGAACTCTTCTCTTTAAACACTAAGTCTAAGGCTTAGCAAGTTAACCAACCATCGACATTAGGGAGTTTAAGATACCACGACGGCGACGGCCACGAAAACGTTGCTTGAAAAGTGAATTCGCGTTCTTACAATCTCTATCGCGATTAGTCCAACTCATTTACTTTGTCAAATGCAAGCGAACTCTTTGTGAGCCGAATTCCTAAGAACCATATTCAAGTTCAGAAAGAGAAAGAAAATTTAGCCGTCGCTTGTTTACGTCCTCCACAAAACGGTGAAATTAGGAACTTTCCCGTCGTAGTCATGCAGTGACGGCAAAGAAATGTGCAAAAAAGCGTGATGCACGTGCACAGTTGTTGTTTTCCTAATTCAACCTATTGCTTTTTTGAAGTTTTCGTTGTCGTCGCCGTCGTGGCATCTTAAAGTCCATATTAACACGAAGCATCACAGCAGATGGCTATTTTGAAAGGAAGCTAACATACGGTCGAGGGAATAATTATTGTGGATAGTTTTTGGACGAAAAGTTCATGTAAATTTACTGGTAAGTTAAACCATGGCTGAACAGTGCTGCACTCAAGCGTTGAATTTTTTGTGAAAAATTACTCGCTACAGGAGAACTTCCCTCCTTGCTCCTTTGTTTAACCACATTCTCCTTCCAAAAAGCAATGACAAGGTAGTCGCGGAAATTTGCATTGTAGAATATACTATGACAACCGTGGCACATGTTCGTATTCATAAAAATGTAAAATATCACCAGAATCAGATAAGCAGTCATAATCAGCTTGAAACTGAACAAACAAGGGAGGCATTGCCGCGAAAGAAGTTCACCCATTTACAAAATGTGTTCATGTAAGGAAGTTTCTGGATATATAACGTCCTAGTGTATATATGGACAAAAGTAGAAAAATCTTTGTACTGTGGTTCCCTGTATTAATCTTAAAGTTTAAAAAACAAGTAAAAAAAAAGAGCATTTTGACAAGAAATGAGTTGAGAAAAGAGGAAACCCAGTCGCACTCGCTGTACAGTGGTCCATCCAGACTTTTACATAGCAAGTTTTACATTTGACAGTTATCTGAAAGAAAAAAGAAGGAAGACGAGAACAGCCCAAAATATTTGGTTCCAGTCCCTTCCAGAAACCTCACCGGCTTTGAAAGCGCAAAACCCTCGCTGACGTCACAGTAAACTACGAAACAGGTGTTAAATTTTCAAACTGAAACTCTGCGTCGGATGGCTTAAAATTTTAAGGAGGAATAGAACTTAAAAAATCCATCACTACTTTATTATATTTCAAACACTTTCGGCTCGTCGGTTAAATTGAGAGAAAAAACTCGCCGTTTCAACTTTTTAGAATGATTTAAACTTCTATTGTTAAACCAGCCGTTTTAGATTAAATAAGCACATCTTTCTCGTATCTCACTTATCAACAAAGAGGTAATTGGAACTTGATGGAAACGCACATTTTAAACGTTGTGTTTTCATTACGTATGTTAATAAACGACCTTACAACCCTGTACTCTACAAACAATACACACTGCGTTTGAGGCATATTAAACCGTCTACATTAACATCGACCGTCAAAGTAGTCGGCTATTTTAAAAAAAGAATGGAGAAAGGATGACTACGGTGAAATGCTTGAAAAACAACCGGCAAGATAAAAAATGGCTGAACAGTACTGCAATCAAACGTTGGAGGGTTTTCTTCAACTTGCCCGTTACAGAGAAACTTTTTTCTTTTCTCTCTGTGTTTCACACTTCGCGTTTTCTCTCGTGACAAGTCTCGAAATCTTTTACTAATTCGCGCCTTATTGAAAGCTTCATCAATAACAGCCAACGAGAAGAGGCTGTTCCTTAGTCTGGCTTTCTCTGATCTTGGGGTGGGATTGGTGTCGCAGCTAATGGCCGGCATTATTTATGCCGCGATACTGAAGACAGCATCAAAAGAAGATTGCAACTTAACGTCACTCTGTCCAACAGTTTTAATTTTGGACTCTTATCCGTTCTTTTTTCTCTGCACTGCATCTTTCCTAACTCTCTCGACCATTGCACTCGACAGACTTCTCGCCGTTTCGCTCCATCTGCGATATCAAGAGCTTGTCACGTCCAAACGTGTCACTATAGTATTGATATCTATATGGTTAACAAGTTCTATCACTGCCTTGATGTACAGTTTCCTTCCGAAAAGCAATGAAATGGTAGCTGCAGTTATTTTACTGGTAGGGTATGTTCTGACAACAGTGGCATATGTTCGTATTTACAAAATCGTCAAATATCACCAGAATCAGATATACAGTCAAAATCAGCTTCAAAATGCACAAACAAGGGAGGCACTCAGACAAAGGAAGTCCGCTTATAATACTCTTTTTGTCTATTTTGTTTTTCTAGTTTGTTATCTTCCTCATTTGCCCTCTGTAATATTGTACTTGACTGATACTTCTAAAACTTCGTTTCTCATAGCCAAATCTGCGTCGCCATTCTTAATTTACCTGAATTCATCATTTAATCCAATTGTTTATTGCTGGCGATACCGAGAGATTCGCCAAATTGTAAAAAGCACAATGAAGAAAATACTTCGTTTGGACGAGAATATGACGTGAGGATGCGAAGTTCTACGAGACGAAATTTGGAGAGAACGAGCAATTCCAGAAGGAAACTGGGACGAGTTAACTTTCGCAAAGACTTCTGGGACTATTACTAGGGAGAAGGGAAAAAATAACCAAAAATGACCGCGCTGATCGGCGTGTCCCCATCTGAGTAACAGTCCCAAGAAAAAATTGCGGGAAATATTTCGGCCCTAATCGTTTTAAAAGTGGCGAATGGACTTGCTCTGCCCAAAGACCAAGGAAAGGTGTAAACAGGAGAAGATTGGTCGCTACAACTGGAATTGGTCTCTCAATAGAGACCCTGAAAACAGACACCTTTGAACTAAATTCCGTCTACGACTTCCACGAAATGTAATGGACTTACAGTGGAAAAAGACTAACATATAAAAGTGAATTTCAATTCAGTATTTTAAACATTGGGATGGAAGGCGGTTTTTGTAATAACTACGTACCTAGAATTGAATTCTTCAAAACACGATCTGGTCTCTCCCAATTGCGAAAAAAGAAGACACCTTTAGGGCACCTACTTAATGAAACTCAGTTCCCTTTTTCATCGTCAACTAACTTCTAAAAGAGAAAAATTTAAGAGGATTTTCCTCTTTTTATGGACAAAACTGTGTTTGCTACGGCTCAAGAACCTTAGCGTTTACAAGCGTGATGGTAGCGATTACCAGCAAAGAATAACTAACAATGTGACAAATTGGTCATTTTTTTAAGCTGTAATTGATTTCCATCCGAGCAATCGAAAGCAAAAGTACCAGCTTACAACAGACTCTGTGTCTCCATTAAAAAAATGGTCTCTCTTTTGCTTGGCCGTGGGAGATCTGGATACGAGATAAGATGCGTCCTACGGCTTGTCGTAAGCTACAGCGGAAGTTGCAATGTTGAGGCTCTTTAGAGACAAACACATATACTCATTGGCATTCGCAAAGAGTTTACAAATAAGCAAGGTCATTCGCTTTGCGGCAGTCAATTCAGAAAAACCGTCGCAAGTCTACATTTGAAACAAATCTCAAAGAAAGACGAAGGAAGACGAAAACAGTCCATAATGTTAGGCTCCAGTCCATTTATAAAAACCTCACCGGCTTGCAAGACTTAAAAGCCTCGCTGACTGGACGTCACTTTACTAACTACTACTGAAACAGGTGTTTAACGTTTTAAAACTGAAGCATTGCGTCAAAATGCTTAAAATTTTAAATAAAAAAATAGAATTAAACAAAATCTATCTCTATTTTATTATATTTCAAAAATTTCGCTGGACGGTTAAATTTAGAGGAAAGAATCGCCCTTTCAACGTTTTAGAATAAATTTAAGTTCTATTTTCTAAACCGAGCATTTGCAAGTAAACAAACGGTTCTTCTCAGCAGGCAACAGCTCACATGTCAATTATGGACGGAGAGGTAATTGGAACTTTATGGAAAGGACGACATATTGCGGTGTTTAGTTCTTTTGTTTTCAATGCTAGTGTTGCAAAACCTTCCCCGTACATTGTTTTCTGGATTGGCCTTGTTTTGTACCATTTGATTCGGTGTTTCAACCCTTAAAAATCTATACCAACAATAACACTAAATTTCTGTTTGCACTCTACCTATAACATTAAGTCTAGAGCTTTAGTTAATGAGCCGGCTATATGACGCGCTACAGCAGGTGGCCGATGTGAAAAAAAGCTAATAAAAGGAGGGGGTAATTTAGGTAGATATCAGTTTTAACCACGACAAATACATGCACATTGTGACAAGTAAAACTATGGCTGAACAGACCTGCACTCAATTTCTGAATCGATGGATTAAACTGGTTTCCCACAGGAGAAGTTTCTCCCTTGGTTTCTGCGTTTTAAACTTTGTATTTTCCCTTGTGGCGACTCTAGGAAATCTCTTAGTCATCCGTGCCTTAATGAACAACTCAACGATACCAGCTACCGTCAAGAGACTGTTTCTAAGTCTGGCTTTCTCTGATCTTGCAGTTGGATTGTGTTCGCAGCTAATGACCGCTATTATCAGTACCGTGATGTTGAAGATGGCATCAAGTGAAGACGACTTAGCCTTCTTTTGTCCAACAGTTTTGATTGTGTTATTATATTTTATGCATCTCCTCGCCGTTGCATCTTTCCTGAATGTTACTGTCATTGCATTTGACAGACTTCTCGCTGTTTCGCTCCATCTGCGATATCAGGAGCTTGTTACACCCACACGTGTTACAATAGTGTTGGTGTCTTTATGGTTAACAAGTTGCATCTCTGCCTTCCTATATATTTTTTTTCTTAAAGGCTTTCCACTGGCTGCAGTTATTTCCGTTATAGCATATGTTCTGACAACCCT